>CM050170.1:195896445-195911445 GCA_027410445.1 Discoglossus pictus
AGCTACGAGCGAGCGACGCTATTTCGTAAACCAGTTCTCGGCCGTCGGACTTGCGTGTTCGAACGCAAACAATTAAGCAATCACGTAGTTACGGGTTCAGATGGAGCCAATGGAAAAAGAGATTGTAACCATTACTTCACTGAGAAAGGGGAGGGTAGATTTAGAAGTCCTACGTGCTTCAAATCCAGTTTGCGATCGGACCCACAGGCCAGATATAATGCTGGTTAATAAAGCCGTAAATATGATATTCTATTACATGCGGGTTACAGTATATGTCGTAACACATTGATTGCAGAGATCGATATAACACAAAATATAAACATAAAATAAAGTATTTTTGCAGGGCCGGTTTGCGGGCTTGAGAATGTTGTGCTATTAATTCTAAGACCTAACATCACTTTCCCTTATAATAAATGTACAGTAGTGTGTTTTTATTTGCATTACAAGTGCTACGTATTGGACTATACCCCCCTTGCGGGTCCTCTACAGCACTCGTTGGGCTTTAGGCTAGATTTGAGTGTTACGGGCTTGCTCGCGAGTGTCCATGTTGCAATTAAATAGCAGAATTAAACAATTAGCGCTTATGGGCATGACAGATCAAAGGATTTATGTGCGTAAAGTTCAACGTTGCTCTCCACGTAGCCTGTTCTCGGACGTCATGCGTGATAACACGCAAAGCCCGATGCGAGCAATGTTACCAGGCATCTTAGCACGCAAATAGCCCTAAGATGATGTTAACACGTAGCACCAATTTAATAGGGCTCATTGCTAGTTTGGCACATGATGCTTTCTTGCACTGCAGTGGTCCTTTGGTAAAGGGACTTTTTCTTCTTTTGGACATCCTATCTGAACAGGAAGTATTAGAGTATCTGGTAGTATTAGAGTGTCTGGTAGTATTAGAGTGTCTGGTAGTATTAGAGTGTCTATTACCATGCCTGGGCTATTATAATACTAATTATTACTCTGTTAGACCTAGTTCTGTCTATTTACAATACTCTCTTGTAAGCTACAGTATAATACCCCATACAGCGCCTCCCTCTCCGATACACACAGCGAGCGCGTCTCGGGGCTTTATGGGTACACAGTGTAGTTGTCATCTCCTGCAGAGAAAATGTTCAGGGCATTAAAAGTTATTCCAGGTTTCTTACAGCTGTATACTCCTATTATATATATATATATTTGTGTGTGTGATGTTTAGTCGTTCAGTCGTGTCTGAATCTACGTGACCCTATGGACGCAGCACACCAGGGATATCTATCCTTATGTCTCTGGTCGTTCTTATCCATCAGATTTTCTTGGCAAAGATACTAGAGTGGGTTGCCAGTTCCTTCTCCAGTGAACCACACACAATTTGTCTGATCTCTCTGCCCTGCCCATCTTGGGTGACCCTACGTGGTATAGCTCACAGTTTCACTGAGGTGTACAAGCCCATTCACCATGACAAGGTAGCGATATAGAAGGGGATATACAGTATATACGTGGTCCCGTCACATTATTATGACCACCAACTCATATGCCGAGTAACTGCTATGTGTAACACTGACAGCAGCTAGATGGTATTGAGTCAGATGCTGGAAGGTTGGCAAAGGTATCTGGAGTCATGCAGACTGCAGTGCATCCTACAGCTGCTGAAGAGTGCGCGGTGGAGGATCTGTACAGCAAACATGGCGATCGAGGTGGTCCCACAGGTGTTCTATGGGGTTCAAGTCCGGAAAAGTTGGAGGCCAGGAAAGGACTTGGAAGTCTTCATGATGCTTCTCCAACCACTCCCGAACAATTCTGGCCGTATGACATGTTGCATTGTCCTGCTGGAAGATCCCATTCGCTCCAGGGAAAACAGTCACCATGGGTGTACTTGATCTGCAAGGATGGATAGAAAACCCAATTGGATGAGAGTGCCTGATAGAGATATGAGTAGACGCCGAGAATGCCAAGAAAACATTCCCCAAGCCATAATGCTGCCGCCACCAGCTTGTGCTCTTCCAACAGTGGTTGCAGAGTGTTTGTTCTGAGAGGTTCCGTGTCTGACACGTCAACATCTATCTACTCAATGGCCTAGAAAACAAGTCAACCCTTTGCCAATCAGAAGAGGTTCAGTACTGTCATGCAATTTGAAGCCGTTTCTGATGATGACTCCTTGTCCGCATGAGTGCAGTGACCAGCCATGTTCTTCGGAGCCTCACACACAACAGGGTCTCCTGTACTGTCGTATTAGACACACATCTGGTAGCCCCTGTGATGTTTGGACGGTTGGCCTTCACCCACCTTCACAGCCGACGCTCACCTCTGACATTAATGGCACGCGGTGCTCCCCAGTTTTGACTCCGTTTATTCACAATGGTGCCATTTGTCCAGTCACCGTACACTTTAACCACAACAGCATCCGAACCGTTCACAAACTGCGCTGTTTCAGAAATACCACCACCCTTGGCCCGAAAGCCAATGGCCATCCCCTTCTCAAAATTGGATAGATCTCACGTTTTACTCATGCCAGCGATGGTTGATATGTTTGCAGAATGACTACATGTCACCTTATATACCCACCAAGCCAGCTCACAACACATGCCATATTTCATTGGCTACGTGCCGCTGACATCTATAATAACAATCCTAATAATGTGACTCGACCCTGTATATATATATATAAATAAATATATAAATAAATGAACATATTTACATATGTGTATAAATAAGTATATATATATATATGTGTGTATAATCAAATATAAATATATATGTGTGTGTATAAATAAATATAAATATATATGTGTGTGTATAAATAAATATATATATATATGTGTGTATAAATAAATATAAATATATATGTGTGTGTTTATAAATAAATATAAATATATATGTGTGTATAAATAAATATAAATATATATGTGTGTGTATAAATAAATATAAATATATATGTGTGTGTATAAATAAATATATATATATATATGTGTGTATAAATAAATATAAATATATTTGTGTGTGTATAAATAAATATAAATATATATGTGTGTGTTTATAAATAAATATAAATATATATGTGTGTATAAATAAATATATATATTTTTATAAATATATAAATATATATATATATATATATATATATATATATATTTATGTATAAATACATTAAAATATATATAAATATGTAATAAATATGTAGGTGTATATATATTATTATTTTTTTATGGTTGTCCCATTATGAAGTTTTAGTTATTGAGAAGACAATACAGAAACACAGTGGTCCTTTCTTACAGAGATCTTGAGTGGGATTCCTTATGGTGACAGCGTCAGCGCCATATTAACCTGTCAGACCCTCTTTACCAAACTGCTAAGTAAGACAAGCTGTCCAGATCCGGAAAGCTGTGATTCCTGAAAGTCTATTATTGCTTAACTTTCACGCCAGCCCATCAGTTTTCTCTTTTCCGGAACTAAATCATTTCTCATCGATCTGTTCCTTTCTTAAGGCCGTGTCTCTCCAACAAGCGCGCCGGCCTGCGCCATTCTGCTTTCAGTCCAATTGAGCCTGTGCCATGGAAATCAATATCTAAGAAACACACGGGTCAGAGGTCAATAAGCCCTTTAACAAATGTGTCAGTTGCCCTTGACTTTAGCGGGCTTTGGTCTACACCAGACACCCTCTGATCCATCAAGGGTCTGTCCAGATTGTCATAAAGCAAATTTGACGCCATTGATCCAACTGGAATGGGCCTGTGCACAATGGAGGGCGCACATACCCCCAGAGAATGGGTTTTAATAGCTCGTGAGCAACACATGTCAGAGCAAATAGGGAAACAACGTCCCCTCCAACACGACGTCCCCTCCAGAGGAAATGTCGTGGAAGAAATAACACCCCCCGTCCGTCTATGGACCTAAGGATATGGGTTTCCTTGGGGTGAGATCTCAGCTTCCCAACGTGATAAAGAACAAGATCTGGAAACATTGGATTCAAAATAATTAAATTAAAATGTTGAAATGATATGGAATGTTCCTGGATGTTACTTTGTATATAATATGCTAATTACTGTTATGTACATTATTTTATTAAGAAGCGCTGATAGGATCTGGTTTTGGATCTGAGCACAGAACAGAAGCACCGACCACCAACTAACATCCAGTTCCATTGACCACAAGTATTGGGCAGTCACTTCTGCAGGGGCTCAGCCAGTGACCCATACAATAAAATCAAACAAATAGTCCCTGTATGGGTCTGCCCACTGCAGCGTATGCAGGCACAGGCTCTGCTGTACATGCTGTGCAGTGTCTCGGACTAACCAATCATCTCTCTACAACATGCTGCTGACACTGCACTGCACATCTAGCCCCACAGAGTCTGTATCTGCATATGATGCAGTGGGCAGACCCATACAGGGACTATTTGTTTGATTTTAGGTTGTAAATCCTGAACTTATAAGCCCTACTTAATATAGTAAAGTACATAAAAGTAAATAGATGCACAAGGATATTATATGTTATAACACCCAGGAACCCTCTATAGCCTTTTATTGCTATTTTAGAAGGGAGGTTTGTAAATAAATATGTTAATATCCAGTAATATTCAGGGGTAGTCTATGTCACTGTCTCCTAAAACTTACATTTACTTGAACAAACCCAGTAATGAGACAGGGAAATAACTTTTATTATTTGTTTGAAATAAAGGTCTCAGAGCACAGAAACATATTCAGGAGTTTTGCTGCTCTCGGATGCTTTCCCTGTGCCAGCCAATGAGATCTTCAGACTAAAGTCTGCTCTCTCTCGATTTCCTGTTAGTTTCAATTACATTTAAACAGGTTTTACTTAATATTTTTTTTTCCATTCAATAAACAACTTTTGTAATGCTTAAAACCTGCTGTGTTAAAAAAGTAATTGTGTCCCACGTCCCTTTAATTAATCTGACACAGCAAAGGTCCAATTATTGCAGAAATCAAAAGTAAACATATAATTAAATATAATTACTGGTTCTTATTGCCAAATGACTTGAAGTGTTTGATATTTGAGCTTGAATGCTGGGTGTTTTAAGCATAAATTACATGAAAAAAATCCTCTCTCCTGATAACGTTACCTGTAACAGTGATAAGACCCAAGAACACGCTCAGTCTTATCATTATTCTAAGCTATACCACCAGGTTGGTTGCAGTTTGTATTAGTGTGTTGTTGTTGTTGTGATTTTAAGCAATAATATTTTGTTTTGGGATATAAGCAATGACATATGGATATTGCAATTAGTTAATAATTACTTTGTTCAGCAAATGACAGGTTTTTGGAATAATTATTATTATAATAAGTATTAATTTCCATAAGATTCTATACACTGAAGAAGTTATTTTACGAAACGCGTCGGTGAGGAGAGGGTTAATAGATTTAGCGTGATTTAGCAGCGCTGCTATTATTAAATATTTTATTGTATTTTAATGTATAATTAGCCATTTAAGGGCAGATTTAGTTTAGTATTCATTTGTATACATAACACCTTGTATTTTTCCCTCCATATATCTTTTTGTGTTTCTTGTGTGTCATTCAGTCATGTCCGACTCTCTGTGACCTCATGGACCACAACACACCATGCTGATCCACTTGGTTTTCATGGCAGAGATACTGGAGTGGGTTGCCAGTTCCTTCTTCAGCAGGCCACAGCTCCTGGCATTCCTAGTTTGCCTTACATCCAAGTACTTACCAGGCCCAACCCTGCATGGCTTCAGGATGGTGTGACCCCTGACTGGAATCAAACCCAGGTCGCAGCGGTGAAAGCACAGAATCCTAACCACAGGACCACCAGGGAGCCTTTCATGATGTTTCTTAGTATTCAATTATTGCTGATCGCTTCTTATCCTACACATTGATGGATCTGAGTATCCTCATAGAGACGCGTCCTGATACAATCTTGTAAGTGCCGCATTTCCCGTACACTTCACCATATGCGTCTCTAAGAGCGCCCCCGTTTTCTTTTTAGCGGTTGTAGTTTGTGGTATCTAAACCTTTGGAAGTCCTGGAAGTCCACCATGAAGAAGCTTTCAGTGGTTGTCTAATAAGGAACATCTATTCCCAGCAGCTTGCACTCCGCCAAGGATAATACTGCACTCTACCATACGTTGTACTGCGGCATTTATAGCAACAAATAGAAATGGACGCAAAATACACATTGGGTTGTGGCTAAAAAACTAAGGGCCGGACAACGTCCTGCAACACGTCCATGAATGTTAATGGATAAGAGTCTGCGTTTGCAAGCTGATCTAATGTGATACTGGGCCTCACGCCATCCATAGTTACTGGAGCGCGTAATGTAGCCCATAAACTAATATGCTATTCAATTGACGTATTTTCTCTACCCTCAAACGATTTGCAGGTTACGGGCAGAAAAACCTTGTGGTTGTCAAAATCATATCTCCAACCCAGCTAAGCCTTTCATCTTTCAAGCCCGTAACTGTTACAACCCAAAAATCGCGAAACGCTATTCAATTGCTACAATTCCTCAAGCCCGCAAATGTTTTCACACCTGTAAATGGCAAATGTAGAAGTAAGTCCTACCAGTACCAGATAGGACCCGCAGGGAGGTTAAACACCTTTCCTTAGCACTGTAAATGGAGATAAAAATCAACACTGCACTATAAATAATGGCGAAAGCGATGATGGACATTAGAATTAATTGCACAACAGCCTCAAACACGCAAATCTGCAATAAAAAAATATTTATTTTACGTTTCATTTCCGTGTTATATAAATCTCGGGAGTCAAGGAGTTAATACGTATCGTACAGTATTGTCATTCATTTTTATTATTTTGTACATTGCCGGATTGCGAGTCTGATCGCATATCAGACCCCTAAACGCTAATTGATTGGGGTTTAACCTCCATGTTTTACTGACGTCATGATGACGGTCTCATTTATTTTGGCTGGGAGTTCCAGTCTTGCTTAATTGATCCTAAGCATGCCATGAAATTCTACTTACGGGTGCATGGTTTCGGTTTCTGCTTTCGGCCAGGTAGCTGCGGGCTTGTTCAATTGAATCACTCTGTAATTGTAGCAATTAAATGTGGCTCTAGCTGTATGATTTTTTTCCTACTAAATTATACTCTTAATCAGACAAAACAAATATTTGCTTTTTTATTGTGCATACATTATAATGTGTAAGTTATCTAATGGCCGTTGGTGATCAGGCTTAGAAGGAGCACAAAATACTCAACTTTCAATCTTACATTTCCACTCAAACTGTTTAATACCAAAGAATTGCCATTATGTTTATTTGTATATACACTTGGCATTTCTACAATAATCTGGGCTGGTGCTGAAGAGTTAACCCTTTCATTGGCAAATGGGTCCTGTCTATCAATGAAAGGGTTAAACATCAGCACATACCCCAAGTCTTGTAGGGGGTGTTCCCAAGTCATTCTCTACCTCCAGTCCGTCACACAATGTATTAGCCCCTGGTTGGGATCCCTTGCTGTGCTCACACAATGTGCTGGTAATTAGTATCCTTTCTCTATTAAAGGCTCCATTCATCACAGCATATTATTAGCTCATTACATGGCTCTGATCTCATTGTCTGTCTCCATCTCACTGAGCCCCATTGTTGCCCCTACTGTAGGCTGCACTTATCCCAATGCCCCCTAATTAAATAAACACGGCACAGATGGACTGGGCGCCGTCCAAGCCGAGAGGTACTCAGGGACATGTGAGTCAGATATTGAGTATTAGAATTACACTTTCTATATAATAAAATAATAAATTGACTTACAAATAGGTTATAAAGTCAAATAAACTCTATTGCTACAACAATCTGACAACTTTATGTATTTGGTTCATGTAGATAACTAACAATTTGGCAATAAAAAAAAGCCAATAGGTGGGCTACATTGACAGAGCTTGTAACTGGTGCAAATAACTAAATAAATATATTTAATGCCATACATATATATATACAGTTGTGATCAAAAGTTTGCATACCCTGGCAGAAATTGTGAAATGTTGGCATTTATTTTGAAAATTTGACTGATCATGCAAATAAAAAAAATTATTTTATTGCAGAATAGTGATCATATGAAGCCATTTATTATCACATAGTTGTTTGGCTCCTTTTTAATTGTGAAATTGGAACATTATTTGTATATGATGGGATGAAGGTATTGTCTGGGGTAGATATTTATATTCACACATATGTACACGTATATATACGTCTGCATAATCTCGTTACAGGATGTATTTCAATACTGAAGAAGCCACATAAGTAGTGATGAAACGCGTTTATTTATCACCCAGACCATTATTGTACATCTCCACTTGTTGTATATATTTTTATGACTGTATATCAGTTTTTATCAATAAATATTTTTTATTTTATATGGACCTTGTTATCCTTTATATATTGGTAGGGTTCAGGAAATAGTATATCTATGGAAAAGGGCCGTAAAAGATCTATATACATTGACCTACTGGCCTCAATGCCCTCTGGCCATATCCTGAATATACGGCTCCTACCTATACCACTCTATTATCTGAGGACTCTACTCCGAGGGTATCCAAGCACTGATACTTGGACATCTTACCAAATCAAGACATCTGACGAGAACGTATTCTGTACATCAGTATCTTGAGCTCAAAGAAGGCGAGGGTTGATTTAGACCAGATACTCTCTTGTTTTTCTGTATGTAATATTGATCCTAGTGATCTGCACCATTTTTTGTCATATATATATATATATATATATATATATATCTATATATATATATCATATATAATTGCCATTCTCTCTGTGCTTTGCACCTGCTGCACCTGCAGTAGCTCCACCACTGGTTTGCTAGCTTGTTTAGACTCTATGCATCCTGGGGTGAGCAGAATAGGCCATATGTTGACCCATTCCTTTTACCCTAGTATCACTTGTACCTGATTGCTGTTTTATCATTTTTAGCATATAAGTGCATACCGTTTTTACATTTTATTTGTTCTCACAAAGGTTTAATAAAGAATGGACAAATTAATTATAAACACAAAAAAGTAAACCACATCTTACTGGAATGTTCCTTCCTTCATCCCTAAGCTTTTGTTATTGAGTCAGTTCAAGTGTCTAGTGTTTGCTTAAGTAATTAAGCCAGTCATTAAGATACCTGGGCTTCCTTGAGTATGATTACTGGCTATATAAACACTAGCACCTTGTCTTATACTGCATAAAGAGATAAGGGATGGTGCTTGTGGCGGAGCTAGTGAATTTAGGGTCCCAGTGCACAATAACCTGGGGCCCCCCTTGTGATACCTTTATACATGTGGGATGTCTGTAGAGGTCACTAAAAAGGTTATCAGAACACCCCACTAGTGATGTTATCACCTTTCTCTCTCCCCTAACAAATTAAAAGAACCCTATATTTCAGACAGTTTCCATTTTTCTTAGTGCCTCAATCGGTTGTGGGTCCTGGTGCTTTGCACCAGCTGGACGGGCAGTAGCTCCTCCACTGAATGGTGCCATAACTGAGACATCTATTCTCAAACAGAAGGTTTTTAAAAGAATGTATATGTTAACTAAAAACAAGAGCTTATAAGCACTTCTTAATAAAATAAAGTACATAAAAGTAAATAGGTGCACAAGCATGGGTGTAGGAACTTGGGTGGATGGGGGTGACTAATACCCCCAGATGTTTGCATGTATGTGTATATAAGCTATTTTACGGCCTGTGTATACAATGAGCTGTATCGCCACCCCCCCCCCCCCCCCCCCCCCCCCCCCCGAATTATTCTGGCTCCTATAACCCTAGTAACATCCAGGAATCTTCCATATCCCTTTAAGGTAGACTGCTAATTTAATGAGTGTTATCAGAATTCTTCTTAATAAATTCTTCCAGAACTACTACACCAAATAAGTTCCCATGAACTTTGTGGACACATTGAAGTATTTCCTTGTGTGATTTGAGATTTTAAAGAACTATTATAGGTCAACCTAATGTAGCAGTAAATCCATTTTCTATTGCACCTCAGCCAGCATCGCCCAAAGACGGAGTCTGAACCAGTGACGTCAATCTAGTTTCTTTTATTGCAAGCTTGGAGAGCACCACAATAGATCACAGGAAAATCCAATGGTCTGTCTTATTATATAGCATTATATAGCATTAGCCTTCTATAGCTTTTATGAGGGGGTGAGAACATTTTGTTCTTTACACTTACAAACAAAAAATGTTTTAATTTACTAATTACCGATGACAACATATGTCCTTGTATGCAGCAAACAATGAAAAATAAAAAAAATGATAGAAAATATTTTATTTCAGAAAAGTGCAGCTTAAAAATGATTTTATTTAAATAATGATGAATATAGAAAAAAAAGTTTTTTCCTATGATTCTCGAGGGATTTCTCCTCATCTGGAAAGCTGCATATTGCATACCACAGAAGCTGACTAGAAACCTTGTTTCTCCGAACATAGTGAATTGCTATCTGTAATTTATAGGATACTAATCCCTCTAGAAATAGAAACAGCACCTAACGGGTGTTTCTCTTTGTCAAAGGCAAAAAGTTAACCAAAAGGTGTTTATAAAAGAAAAAAAAACATAAAACTGTTATCTGGTTTGTGAGGGAGTCGCAGACTTAGAAGTGGCTCGGAAGGTCTCCAGGATCCTGCATCACCCACAAGTATCAACAACGTTATACATTAGATTATATGCCAGGGAAACAATAATATTCTACAAATTACAAACATGGCGACATAACCGAAGTACAAAATTATGATTTCTTTCTGCATAACATAACAGAACTCGGGACTCTACAAGAGTAGATAAATCTAATTTCCATAACCCAAAGCCATTTGTCCTGTGTATATTTACTTTTATACAATAAATCCATATGAGACACTATTATGATAACTGTATCTAAAGTTCAATATTTGATTTTATGCCTATATTAGCTAGGTGCAGTATTATCTCATTTCTAGAAGGTTTCTCTTTTAGTTAAGTCTTGAAATCTTCTCTTGATGTATTTGGGGGAAAAAATGTCTCCCTCTTGTTCCTTCCTTTAAGTAGTTGGGTTTCTTCAATGCCATGTTTATTTTTATTTTTTAGCACCTTTACTGATATACAGAAATCATAGCTGTTTTACAATTATTGTTACAGTTTATACCTGTTCTCTGTTTCTTTTATTATGTGAAAAAAGAGTGAGTGGGTACCAGGATTTGAACAAGGAGCTGGAGGGTTACAGAATCCATTTAAAGTCACATTAAAGGTTCCTGGATTTTGTTAGGTATATATTATACTAGCTGATCTTATTACCCCAGTGTGGTCAGATCCCATTTCTATAAAAATAACTATCTGCTCCCCTCCCCTAATAAAATAAGAGTTCTGCTTTACCCCACGTGGTGGGACCTGGTGCTTTGCACATGCTGCACCTGGAGTAGCTCCACTACTGAGAATATTAGTAAAATATTTCAATTAAACATTGGAATTGCTTCAAAATCTTTTTGTGTAACTTTTATACCACTTTCATCCTGTCATGCGATTGGTTATTACACTAGATATAATAATAAATACAATAATCCATATTTCGCAAACGTGAAGTTTTTTCAAACTCTTACAACTTTAATTAAATTTCCAAATATAAAGTCTGTCAATTACAGTTGATAACTCCTTGATGTTCACATCCCTACTACACCATATTTTGGTCCTATTACATTGAGAGGTCGTTTTATAAAAGCGCCCCACCAGCTAAGCTTCATCTCCTTCTTGCCTGAGCAGAATCCTTTATTTTTTCGCAATGTCAACTGCTTTCTCATAGTTGATGAATCCATAAGATGATGCGGGTTGGAAGCATTTATCTTCCTCTCCAGTCCATTTATCACAACGAGGGCTATGTTACAGAAGACCCCGAGCTCACTTATTCTACAGCCTCAGTGCAGTGCAGCGTTTCAATGAGCGGGCGCTTATCATCTCTCGACCACATCTAGACAGTACATAGAGAATGAAAGAGACTCTTCTGTCATGTCGATGAGTGATAACACCAGACTTTGACGACAGCTCCAAATACTGGATATTTATATTAACTTATTCCTTTAACAATTTGTGGGTCACTTTTTAAGGTGCCACTGCGTTTCATATCCATACAAATTTCATTTTTTACACAAGCCATATTTTAGATTTGTTGCATAGTTAAATAGTAATTGAGTTTGCAAAAATACTTTTAGTCCATCAAGCTCAACTTTTTAAGATCTTTGTGGGTTAGGATCAGAATTTTAAACTTTATTCTGGATATAGACAGCCAAAGACAAAAGTACCAGTTAAGTGGTTTAGGAGGAATGTAATCAGTAATGGTAACTCAGACTATTTTGTTGAGTTTCTGTGTGACACTTCATTGTTGCTCTCCAAGCTTGTAAAATAATAAACTTGATTGACGTCGCTGGTTTCGACTTCTTACTTGAGTGAAGTTTGTAAAGTCGATATTTCTGAAAATGAATATTTCCTTCAACCTGAACTACAAGTGAGACAGATAAGTATTTTCAGCATAAAAAAACAGAAATTCTAAGTTCTGTTCTTAGTATTGATTTGAATTTGTTGTATCTAATGAAACATATACTTGTTTCATGTGTATTATTTGCTATTATGTGGAGAATATAATAATAAAGTAAATAATATATAATGACACAGACTAAGAATTAAACATCTCTGTGGGCATTATCATTGGCTTCAAAACATTTTTATTAGCCCGCTCCCCTATGTCTGAGGTACCCATCACTCAATACAAAGATTATTTAAAAATATTTTTATGTTGCATTTTAATTTCTATTAACACCACTTGTCCTCTTGTGTGATAGGGGAGTTGATTATTATTAGTGTTACTGTGTCCAGTCATCCAGACATGAATAGGTTAAATGAAGCATTTTCCTTCTGACCAATTCCAGTTATTAATATGAATGCCCTAAAGCAGTGACAGCGGCCGGGAGAGCCAAGATGAAATGATCCTATTTGTCTATCCAAGATGCCTGGTTGAAGACTTAATAGGTGTTTTCCAAGACTATCGATGTGCAACCCAAGATAATCACAAACTCCTTTTTGACTCTTTTATTTTTTTTAAATTCTTTATTTTGAAAAAATTACTTTTGAAGTAAATTATTTTTTTACCAGGTCTGAATATAATTGTGCAACTGAAGTCTGAAATCCCAATTTTTTTACAAATGCACAATATTTTATTTAAGTTTTAAATATTTTTTTTGTAATAAAAACAGAATTATAATGGCATTAAATAAAGTTAAAAAAAAAGAGAAATATGGTTTAATTTAAAACTGTGGGTAATAATATGTACTTTATGAATTGAATGGGTTTTTTTTAATTGCAATTTTATTGTTATCTAAACAGTCCGCAGGGAACAGGCCTAGTGTTCTTTTTGTGCAGGGGATATGAATGTCTGTTTGTGGGTGGGTCAGAAAGGATGGATGACAGCTCAAAATGGCAAAATATTAAGGTTAAGGTTATACTTGCCTGCTCCGGGTTTTCAAAGCAGGGAAAATTCATAAAGCTACTTTCTAATAGAAAAAAAAATAATGCCTCTGCTAGACCCTGGAGGCATCCATGATGCATTGGTGGAAGCATGTGAGGGGTGTTTACATTTATGGAGATCAATTCTTGCATTTCCTGATACAAGCTGTCTGTTTCTGGGCCAGCAAGGTGGAAGGGGTGTAGTGTCAATTTAAATCTGATCCAATTATTAAACAAAGCCTTCAGACCCCTTCCTGTTTTGGCCTCACCACCTCTCCCTCTTCTGACAGATAACTGTTCGGATGTGAAATAAAAAAAAGGGAGTCTGATTTTCTCTAAAAAATGTTTTTTAGTTCATGGCTTACACAGCTGCTAATGTTGTTAGTGTATTATATACTACTTAAGGGGTGTTTCCAAGTTCGGTTTTGTTGGGCCACACAAAGGACAGGATTTGAGGACATCCCTGCTGCACCCAGCCATGCTGATTGACTCACCTGTGCACAGAAAGAAAATCTTCAAATCAAGAACCCCACCTTGGCTCCCATGAACGCCCCTGGGCCCCCCGTGAATCTCCTTGGTCGCATCCCCCCGGCCAGAGACTGGTTTATGTCTGTTAAAAAAAAGAACATTTCTACAGAAGCTCCAGGAGGTGGCAGTGTGGAGTATTCAGCATGCTGGGGATGAATACCAAGGAAGAGGTGAGAGAGCAAAGGCTGCAATGTATGGGGGGTGTTATGTGAGGGGAGAGCAAAGAAGATGGGCATGGGTGCAATGTGAGGTGGGTGCTGAGAGTGAGTTGGTAGCGGGGAACACCCAGCACAAACTATTTTTTTCAACCCCCTTCTTGAGAGCTGCACAAATGTTTTCTTTGCAACAGGTCCTTTACTCTCTGGCTCCTCTACTAACGGAGATGATACATTTTAATGGATCACTGACTAGAATTAGATTGCAAGCTTTCAAGGCAGGGGTGGGCAAGAGGGGCCACACACATGCCTGGATTTGATGATATCCCTGCTGCACACCGGTGAGTCAATCCCTTCTTCAGTCATCCTGATTGACTCACCTGTGCACAGAAAGGATATCTTAAAATCCAGGCATGGGTGTGGCCTTCCAGGATCTAACTTGCCCACCCCTGTTAAAGGTCATAGCCCCTTCCTCAAAGCAAGTTCTCAGATGAAAATATACAGTACATTTAGGCAAACTGACTGGTCAGACTGTAGATAAAGTTTATATTATCACATCAGTGAAAAAAGGGTGAAAAATATCCTAAGTAATAGGAAGCAAATGGTCCAGTGATGTTGATGAGAAATGTCACAGATTAGAAGGTTTACTTGATATGGAGAATGAGAAATAAATTCCTTGTCATCATTTGTTATTGTTCAGTCATTCAGTTATGTCTGACTCTCCATGACCCTATGGACCACAATATGCCAGGCAAATCTATTTTATGTCTCTGGTTGTGCATGTCCACAAAGTTTTCTTGGCAAAAAATCTGGAGAGGGTTATCAGTTCCTTCTCCAGTGGATTGTGATTTGTCTGACTTCTCCTCTCTGCTATGACCTGCC
>CM050170.1:195916445-196003945 GCA_027410445.1 Discoglossus pictus
TTTTAAATAAATAAATATATATATATATATTAAATATAATAAATATTTATTAAATATATTAATAATACATTTATATTCTATTCTATATATATATATATATATATATATATATATATATATATATATATATATATATATATATATATATATATATATATATTTATTTATTTAATGTGTTAATATTGCTTTATGGGTTATTTTTATTTTTTTACTGTCAAAAAATGTTTTTCTAATTCTTTTAAAAAAATGCATCCTCATCTCAATATTGTCCAGGAAATTTTATTTGCTTCAAAGGCTATTTTGTGATTAAGACCAGTAAGTCAGTAAGTGACCTCCTAAATAATTCTATAAATCCGGTTTGATCAGTTTAATATGACAAAGAAGCCAATGTCCCTTCCATTGTATCACTTGTTTGATGTTGGAACTCTCTAAGGAATATATTGTATATTTCAAATCAACACCCTAATGAATTCTTCATTAAGTCGTTCAGATGAAATGAAGCCTTGTTAGCCCTTTATCTCTAATTAACCCATTCTCTGCCTGCTCTGGGGTCTCCGGGGGGCAGGCAGTAGTCATGTTTAGATTTCACACTGAGGTTTATCAATGGTCCCTCTGAGGGCCTTTTGTATCAGTAACTGAGATTGATTTGGGAGGACAAGGGAGGGTCCCAGTGGACATTTCCCTGCCAGATGAACCTTCCAGACCATATTTTCCTCTGGCTACAATTTCCCAAGGACACACATTGTGTGGAGAGCATAGAATAATAATTATTCAGACCCCGGTGTTCATTCCAAGAAGATCATTGGACTCATTAAGCTAATGAAGGGACTTGGGAAAAGACAATTATTGACTTACAGAGCTTTTATGTTGCAGTTATTCACCGACAGCTCTCCACAGATCTTCCTCCTGACCTAACAAAACATGTGTCTGTAACAATAATGTGAGGACCAGGGGACCTGTAGACTGGACACTCCATCACTGTCTGACAGAGGCTGACACCGAGTATTTATAGCGGAGCAGAGCAGCATCATGTCAGGTTGTACAGAAGAAAAGCACCAATAGAAATCCAGGTCCTACAGTGCTTTGCATGTCTTCAGTGGTCTTTCACTAAGGTCCTACAGTGCTTTGCATGTCTTCAGTGGTCTTTCACTATGGTCCTACAGTACTTTGCATGTCTTCAGTGGCCTTTCACTATGGTCCTACAGTGCTTTGCATGTCTTCAGTGGTCTTTCACTATGGTCCTACAGTGTTTTGCATGTCTTCAGTGGTCTTTCACTAAGGTCCCACAGTGCTTTGTATGTCTTCAGTGGTCTTTCACTAAGGTCCTACACTAAGGTCCTACAGTGCTTTGCATGTCTTCAGTGGTCTTTCACTATGGTCCTACAGTGCTTTGCATGTCTTCAGTGGTCTTTCACTATGGTCCTACAGTGCTTTGCATGTCTTCAGTGGCCTTTCACTATGGTCCTACAGTGCTTTGCATGTCTTCAGTGGTCTTTCACTATGGCCCTACAGTGTTTTGCATGTCTTCAGTGGTCTTTCACTAAGGTCCTACAGTGCTTTGCATGTCTTCAGTGGTCTTTCACTAAGGTCCTACACTAAGGTCCTACAGTGCTTTGCATGTCTTCAGTGGTCTTTCACTATGGTCCTACAGTGCTTTGCATGTCTTCAGTAGTCTTTCACTAAGGTCCTACAGTGCTTTGCATGTCTTCAGTGGCCTTTCATTATGGTCCTACAGTGCTTTGCATGTCTTCAGTGGCCTTTCACTATGGTCCTACAGTGCTTTGCATGTCTTCAGTGGCCTTTCACTAAGGTCCTACAGTGCTTTGCATGTCTTCTGTGGCCTTTCACTATGGTCCTACAATGCTTTGCATGTCTTCAGTGGCCTTTCACTATGGTCCTACAGTGCTTTGCATGTCTTCAGTGGCCTTTCACTATGGTCCTACAGTGCTTTGCATGTCTTCTGTGGCCTTTCACTATGGTCCTACAGTGCTTTGCATGTCTTCAGTGGCCTTTCACTATGGTCCTACAGTGCTTTGCATGTCTTAAGTGGTCTTTTACTAAGGTCCTACAGTGCTTTGCATGTCTTCAGTGGCCTTTCACTAAGGTCCTACAGTGCTTTGCATGTCTTCAGTGGCCTTTCACTAAGGTCCTACAGTGCTTTGCATGTGTTCAGTGGTCTTTCACTAAGGTCCTACAGTGCTTTGCATATCTTCAGTGGCCTTTCCCTATGGTCCTACAGTGCTTTGCATGTCTTCAGTGGCCTTTCACTATGGTCCTACAGTGCTTTGCATGTCTTCAGTGGCCTTTCCCTATGGTCCTACAGTGCTTTGCATGTCTTCAGTGGCCTTTCCCTATGGTCCTACAGTGCTTTGCATGTCTTCAGTGGCCTTTCACTATGGTCCTACAGTGCTTTGCATGTCTTCAGTGGCCTTTCACTATGGTCCTACAGTGCTTTGCATGTCTTCAGTGGCCTTTCATTATGGTCCCACAGTGCTTTGCATGTCTTCAGTGGCCTTTCACTATGGTCCTACAGTGCTTTGCATGTCTTCAGTGGTCTTTCACTAAGGTCCTACAGTGCTTTGCATGTCTTCAGTGGCCTTTCACTATGGTCCTACAGTGCTTTGCATGTCTTCAGTGGCCTTTCCCTATGGTCCTACAGTGCTTTGCATGTCTTCAGTGGCCTTTCACTAAGGTCCTACAGTGCTTTGCATGTCTTCAGTGGCCTTTCACTAAGATCCTACAGTGCTTTGCATGTCTTCAGTGGCCTTTCATTATGGTCCTACAGTGCTTTGCATGTCTTCAGTGGCCTTTCACTATGGTCCTACAGTGCTTTGCATGTCTTCAGTGGCCTTTCACTATGGTCCTACAGTGCTTTGCATGTCTTCTGTGGCCTTTCACTATGGTCCTACAGTGCTTTGCATGTCTTCAGTGGCCTTTCATTATGGTCCTACAGTGCTTTGCATGTCTTCAGTGGCCTTTCACTATGGTCCTACAGTGCTTTGCATGTCTTCAGTGGCCTTTCACTAAGGTCCTACAATGCTTTGCATGTCTTCAGTGGCCTTTCACTATGGTCCTACAGTGCTTTGCATGTCTTCAGTGGCCTTTCATTATGGTCCTACAGTGCTTCGCATGTCTTCTGTGGCCTTTCACTATGGTCCTACAGTGCTTTGCATGTCTTAAGTGGTCTTTTACTAAGGTCCTACAGTGCTTTGCATGTCTTCAGTGGCCTTTCACTATGGTCCTACAGTGCTTTGCATGTCTTCAGTGGTCTTTCACTTAGGTCCTACAGTGCTTTGCATGTCTTCAGTGGCCTTTCACTAAGGTCCTACAGTGCTTTGCATGTCTTCAGTGGCCTTTCCCTATGGTCCTACAGTGCTTTGCATGTCTTCAGTGGCCTTTCACTATGGTCCTACAGTGCTTTGCATGTCTTCAGTGGCCTTTCATTATGGTCCCACAGTGCTTTGCATGTCTTCAGTGGCCTTTCACTATGGTCCTACAGTGCTTTGCATGTCTTCAGTGGTCTTTCACTAAGGTCCTACAGTGCTTTGCATGTCTTCAGTGGCCTTTCACTATGGTCCTACAGTGCTTTGCATGTCTTCAGTGGCCTTTCCCTATGGTCCTACAGTGCTTTGCATGTCTTCAGTGGCCTTTCACTAAGGTCCTACAGTGCTTTGCATGTCTTCAGTGGCCTTTCACTAAGGTCCTACAGTGCTTTGCATGTCTTCAGTGGCCTTTCATTATGGTCCTACAGTGCTTTGCATGTCTTCAGTGGCCTTTCACTATGGTCCTACAGTGCTTTGCATGTCTTCAGTGGCCTTTCACTATGGTCCTACAGTGCTTTGCATGTCTTCTGTGGCCTTTCACTATGGTCCTACAGTGCTTTGCATGTCTTCAGTGGCCTTTCATTATGGTCCTACAGTGCTTTGCATGTCTTCAGTGGCCTTTCACTAAGGTCCTACACTAAGGTCCTACAGTGCTTTGCATGTCTTCAGTGGCCTTTCACTATGGTCCTACAGTGCTTTGCATGTCTTCAGTGGCCTTTCACTAAGGTCCTACAATGCTTTGCATGTCTTCAGTGGCCTTTCACTATGGTCCTACAGTGCTTTGCATGTCTTCAGTGGCCTTTCATTATGGTCCTACAGTGCTTCGCATGTCTTCTGTGGCCTTTCACTATGGTCCTACAGTGCTTTGCATGTCTTAAGTGGTCTTTTACTAAGGTCCTACAGTGCTTTGCATGTCTTCAGTGGCCTTTCACTATGGTCCTACAGTGCTTTGCATGTCTTCAGTGGTCTTTCACTAAGGTCCTACAGTGCTTTGCATGTCTTCAGTGGCCTTTCACTATGGTCCTACAGTGCTTTGCATGTCTTCAGTGGTCTTTCACTATGGTCCTACAGTGCTTTGCATGTCTTCAGTGGCCTTTCACTAAGGTCCTACAGTGCTTTGCATGTCTTCAGTGGCCTTTCATTATGGTCCTACAGTGCTTTGCATGTCTTCAGTGGCCTTTCACTATGGTCCTACAGTGCTTTGCATGTCTTCAGTGGCCTTTCACTATGGTCCTACAGTGCTTTGCATTTCTTCAGTGGCCTTTCACTATGGTCCTACCGTGCTTTGCATGTCTTCAGTGGCCTTTCACTAAGGTCCTACAGTGTTTTGCATGTCTTCAGTGGTCTTTCACTAAGGTCCTACAGTGCTTTGCATGTCTTCAGTGGCCTTTCACTAAGGTCCTACAGTGCTTTGCATGTCTTCAGTGGTCTTTCACTAAGGTCCTACAGTGCTTTGCATGTCTTCAGTGGTGTTTCACTATGGTCCTACAGTGCTTTGCATGTCTTCAGTGGCCCTTCACTAAGGTCCTACAGTGCTTTGCATGTCTTCAGTGGCCTTTCACTAAGGTCCTACAGTGCTTTGCATGTCTTCAGTGGCCTTTCACTAAGGTCCTACTGTGCTTTGCATGTCTTCAGTGGCCTTTCACTATGGTCCTACAGTGCTTTGCATGTCTTCAGTGGCCTTTCACTAAGGTCCTACAGTGCTTTGCATGTTTTCAGTGGTCTTTCACTATGGTCCTAACATGAGGCAAATGTTGGAAAGCCCCAAATCCTCCTATATGGTGGCATATACCATAGGGAGGTAGCTCACTACCGTTGTGAAACTGGGGACCAGCTTGTACCCTCCCAATGCTCGTGGGAACCTCCTTTTAGATCCAGAACATTTTAACAGGGTGGTACTAAACGTGGCACATTAAACATTAATTAACATGAATTGTGTACTGACTTCAATAAAGTACTTTTATGACTACAGATAAATTCATCAATAATCTAATGGTAGTGATATGTTTAAAGTAGTAGACCCTCCTCATCCCTCTTTGTTCCTGAAGACCAGCAGATAAGGTCTCCACCAGACTTTGGATGGACTGCTGAGAACCATTGCTCTAAAGCGTTAACCATGAAATTGAGACAGCCGGTTGCGCCATAATGTGACTCTGAACAAGCTCACGTCCTCACATGGAACAGATGTTGTACCATTTATATTAACTTTATTTAACTACAACATCATTTACCTTATGGTGGAAAAAAAAAGCGATGGAGGACAGTAAATAAATAGCACTTTTGTGTTTACATTTGAATGTCCATAAACAAGAAAAAAACTATTTTTTGTTGGAAACTGGGCATGCAAAGAGTCACCAATGCATTTTCACTTTTTAAATCAATACCGCTTTATTTGTTGTTTTTTAGTCATTGAGTCTTGTCTGACTCTCTGTGACCCCATGGACCGCAGCACACTAGGCACCTTTTTCAGTCACTGCCCCCTGAGCTCCATCAAGCTCAGGTTCATTGCTTCAATGACATCATCTATCGATCACCGCTTCTGCTATCCCCTTCTTTGTGTGGCCTTCAGTCTTTTCCAGCATTAAAGTTTTCTCTAGAAAATACTGTCTTCTCGTGACATGGCCAAAATATTTGAGCTTCAGCCTCATGATCAAACCTTCCAGTAAACAGTTTGTCTTCACTTACACTGTATATATGGCTCCTTTTAGCATATGGCTCCTGCATTACACAGTTTTCAAGCATAGCATAGGATGGATTAGGCACCGGTTATGAAACCTAGTTTAAAGTAGGTGACTTAATTAATTGTATCCCCTTAATGTAATTTTATATGCAATTTACACATCTATGAAGAATTGAGAGTAACACCTTCTGGAGCCTCATTCTTCTTGTTCTCTCTCATGCAGGGTGCCATGTTTTACAGTTAGTATCACACCCACGGGAGAGGTGGTTGACACTTCCAGTGTCATGTTTTTGCTAGCAAACAGTGTCATGCTGTATGTCTAGTCAAAACATTTAGATAAAACCCCAAAAATGCTTTAATTAGGACAGAGTCACCACAATGCAATGCCTTAATCTGGATTTGTCAGCTTCCACTTTTAGATTTTAATGTAGGTTTGTATATGTATGAATCAGTTTGCACCATCAGGTTTCCAGAACTGAGGATTTCTGCAATTAACCTGAATTAACAGGAAGATTATTTAGCTTATGGTGGGCAAAAGATTGATAGAAACCTCCTCCGTACCGAGAACAGCAAATAAGTAGTACATTTGTCTTCACATTTGGACGTATACAAATAAGTTAAAAAACATATTTCCTGCTCAGAATCTCAAGAAATAGTTATTGCACTGCACTCTGGGAAAATAGGAAAAGGACATGCAAACGAGTCTACAATGAATTTAATTATTTAATACAATACCCCTTTATACATGGTTCCTTTTAGCATATGCTCACTGAAGCTGGTTCCTAGGAAGTCCTCTTCCAATAAAACATCAGGCACTTGCACAGGGGATCTTTCTTTTTTCTGTTTCTTAACACCACTGAACTCTACTGAAGCCTCTGATGATCAAGAGAAACTTGCTTCTGCCTTAGTTTAGGCTTAATTTTTAAATCCCCACTAGCATTCCCACACACTAACATAGTTAGCCTGATCAGCTTGTGCCCTGGCAATGTCTTCTCTTCAGTGATGTAGGTTCTGTTGGCACAGGCTGCCTCTAGATGCCCGTCTTTTAATAGAACGGCACACAATTGTTTTCCTTTCTCACTAATTATTGCCTCAGAAATACTATCAACCGCTAACTGTTTTTCGTTAATGTAAAACAATTTCTCCACTTCCTCCAATGTCTGTGACCTTTGCTTACGCACATCCTTCACCCCTCTAGCATCCTTTATAGGTTCCTTATTTTTCAGTATCATAGAGATTTTTGTTCTAGGCATGTTGTACTCAGCAGTGAGATTACTCAATCGGCTCTCACGCTTATACTTGGCTATTATTTCTTTCTTTTGGTCTGTGGTGGTACTCACTTTTTTCTTTTCTGCTGAGAGGTATCACTAGCCTTCTTCAAATGCACAATGTAAGCAAAAGATAAACATTGGTTCTTGTAAGCACAGGCTACACTTTGGTCCTTATAGGCACAGGCTACACTTTGGTCATTATAGGCACAGGCTGCACTTTGGTTCTTATAAGCACAGGCTGCACTTTAGTCTTTATACTCACATGCTGCACTTTGGTTCTTATAGGAACAGTCTACACTTTGGACTTCATAGGCAAAGGCTGCACTTTGGTTCTGATAAGCACAGGCTGCAACTTAGTCCTTATAGGCCCAGGCTACACTTTGGTCCTTTTAAGCACAGTCTACACTTTGGTCCTTATAGGCACAGTCTACATTTTAATTCTTGTAGATAAAAGCTGCACTTCGATTATTGCTGGGACAGACTGCTCCTGGGCTCTTTCAGGCCCAGACTGCTTTTCGGGCTCTTGTAGGCACTAACTACAGTACGCCACAGTACAGAACTTTATTCCACTTCCTAAAAGACAGGATGCGGGTGTCATGAGCGCATTGAATTCTGGGCAAGCGTTCAGTTCAAAGCCAATTTATGGTCAGTAAGATACGTTGAATCTTAAAAATGACGAATTTCGAGGACTACGAGAACTGACATACCACTGTGTGTGTATACTTAAATATATGTTTTTTTTAACTTGTTTTAGACATTCAAATGTGAATACAAATGTACTATTTATATATATATATCTATATATATTTATATATATATATATATATATATATATATATATACATATAATTGTAGTTATTTTATTCTAGAACATTATATTTTCCTTTGTTCTTTGCTTTAAAAATATTATACTGTATTTTTTTTTGCATTTGTATGTTCTATATATTATACCAAAAAAAAAAAACTCTCTATATTTCCAAGACCTTATAGTGTAAGACATGCATTACATCCCCCTACCTGGAAGTAGACGAGTTAAGAACAAAACACGACAAAACAATCAGAAAAAGACTGTTTGAACAAGAGAAAAATGAATTCTTCCTGCAGCTCCACTTCTGCTATAATTCACTTTTCCTACCTACATTATATTTCATGCTAAATCGGTGACTCGATGTGTTCTGGATTATTGCATCCATTTCTTGTTCGGTGCTAATGGCCCCACTGGAGAGCAAACCTTCCAACCAGAGACCCCTAAATCTAGCAGCCGTGGAGAGAGTTGTACTTTTCCTGCTCTGCGCTTGATAACTATCCCCTCCTAGCATTGTTTTTATGGCAGTAATCTTCCTAGGCTGACTGCAGATGGCTTGTCCTATTTTCTGTCCTTTTTTCTCTGGCCAGTAGCCACAGTGGACCATTATTTTGTGCCAACCCCCAACCTCAAGGGTCCCAACTTCATGGCCATTGAAAGTCTGTAAAAGAACTGCTGTAGTTTGGGGAAAAAATATGTGAAGTATATAATTTATTATATATATTTATTTTTTATATATATTAAATTTGATATTTTTTTTATTTTATTATTTATATATTATTTTTTATATTTTATTTTAAAAAAACATTATATTATATTTTATTTTACATTTTTTTTTTATATATTATATTTTGTATTTTATTTTTATTTTATTGTAGATTTTATTTTATTCTTTATACAGTATATTTTTTTTTACATATTATATTTTATTCTTATTTATTTTTTATATATTATATTTTATATTTAAAAAAAATGTTTTATATATTATATTTTATATTTTATTATTATTTTATTGTAGATTTAATTTTTTTATACGTTATATTTTATTTTCATTTTATTTTTTTACATATTTAATTTTATATTTTATTTTAATTTATTTTTTACATATTATATTTTATTTTTATATTATCTTTTTACATATTACATATTTTTGTTTCAGTATTTTTTATAAATTATATAGTATCATTTATTTTAATTTTATTTTTTATATTTAATTTTAATTTTATTTTTTATATTTTATTTTCTCTATTTCATTTTTTTATATTATTATATTTTATATTTACACTTACACTCTTACACTTTCATTGAGTTCAGTTTTCAAGTAGCTATACAAAGTGGCAGTCTTCCAACAAAATAAAAAAATGATCTTATCTTAATCCATCCATTCCTGCCATTTATCCCCCAGGATTTTATTCCTGTTGTGAAAAAAAGACAAAATGTTTGCTTTCATAAAAGCAAAATTTAACACATGAATTAATAATGAATGAATTAATAGATGTATTTATTTAGATTAATATATTCTATTTATATAAATAAATACAACAATAATAGTTGTATTTATTTATTTTTTAAATTATAAATATGATTTTTCAGTAGTTCTTTAACTAAATAAAGGAGATTCCAAATGTTTACACTAATCAACCAAAATTAGTGTTAAATTATATGATTTTTGGATATATAATATTTGTTTAACAATAAAAAATCAAGTTTAGGGAATCTAAAATAATCAAATAATTTAAATATTTAGAACAAATGTTATTGGCTATTAGTGGTATAGGAAATCAAGAATTACTAATAATGTAACATTTTAATATCAGTTTATAGGCTAAGCACATAATTAAATACATAATTAAAGCAAAAATAGTCCTCCTGATTGACTTATCTCTGCACAGATAGGAAATCCTCAAATCCAGGCCTGCTTGTGCAGTAGAGCTGTGCATAGGATGTGTACAATTCACCTGCTAGTAGCTACGTGTACACGCACTGTGCAAGGATAGATACAGTTTCGGGCATTGTGTTACTTGGCACCAGGTATACAGAGGCACCCATTCCAAGTCCTTTGTACGGTTGTAATAATTCCCTCTGGCTGGGCGCCCCCAAAATGACTTCATACAGCACCCACACAAAGCAGATTAGGAGATGTTTGGAGCAGATTAAAAGCTACAGGTTTAGTGAATAGAACATACAATAGAAAGAGCAGATTATGGTGGCACCAGTCCCTACCCGCTCTATGACTGGTCTAATGTAACTGCTAATTAATGACATCAGCAGCCAGTTTAATATACAGTATACTTCTGAACAATAGGTAATACATACCAGGGCTTCATGGCAACAAGAGATCATGTTCAAAGCAGAATTAACCCTTCCATCAAAGAGGAAAACGTAAGGGCTTTAACTGAGTTCAATGGGTGGGGGCGTATTTCTTATTCTTAAAGGGATGTGTAAGTGAGCTGGATTATGAGTGCATCTGATAGAGGAGAATTAATAGTTAGCAACATATCTTTTAATTTCTGGCAGTTGAAACTTAGGGTTAACACCCTCCAAACCCAGGCTAAACTGGTATACAATTTGAAAATTTGTTTTGGCCATTCAGGAGGAAGCAAAGACTGAAACATTTGTATCACAATCTGGTAGCTGCTGCCTGTTTTTTTCTCTCTGCCTGTCTCCTTGTGGGCAATTTCAGCTGTGACCCCAGGAACCATCATTTCATTTAGAGGTCACACACTGTACCCTGCAGGGTACACTTTATGTAAGCTTCCTAGGGGTGTGCACATCCACATATCAGTATCTAACATATAAATATGTAACTACATTCAACTTTGTAATATAATACATATTTTTCTACTAATCAGTAGCTGTTTATTAGGAAACATTTGAAACCCAGCTCACTTACTTAAAGGCCCTAGTAGCAGAAAAAAAGACTTCTCTACAAATCCCTAGTTAGACCTCAGCTGAATGGAGCTGCCCACTGCAGCATATGCAGACACATACTCTGTAGGGCTGGATGTGCAGTGTAGTGTCCTAGCCTATCAGGAACCAGGTCTCAGCAGCCTGTTGCAGACAGATGGTCACTGATTGGTTAATATGGGACACAGCCCACTCAGTACTAAAGCGTCCAATTCTGGAGATCATATCTCCGAAAGGATATTAATAAAATAAAAGAAAGTCGAATAGAATTGTGCAGAGTCTTAAAAACAAATCTTATAAGGAGACTCCATGACATTAATATGTATAGATTAGAGGGGAGAGGAGGATATGAGAGAAACCTGCAAATATATGAAATGATTTAATAAGGTTCAAGAGGGAAGTATCAGGAGAAGCCCAATAGGTCAGGATTTGAGTTTGGAAAGTGGAAGATTTGGGGTTAATGTGTGAAAGTACCACGTTACATAAAAAGGGTAGTATATACATGGAACCACTTCCCAGTGGTGGGTCACAAACAGTTAAAGGGACATGGAAGATTCCTGGGTATCTATTTACTGACATGTACTTTATTATATTAATAAGTGATTATAAGCTCTGTTTTTACTGCCTAACACCAAACAAATAGTCCCTGTATGGATCTGCCCTCTTCAGCTCACGAAGGCACTGACTCTTCTGTACTTGCTGTGCTATGTCTCATACTAAGCAATTATTGACCATCTGTCAGCAACATTCTGCAACATCCCGGATAGGCTACAACACTACACTGCACATCCAGCCCTACAGAGTCTGTATCTGCATACGTGGCAGAGGGCAGACCCATACAGGGACTATTTGTTTGATTTTAGGCAGAGCTTATAAGCACTTCTTAATAAAATATGCAGGATTATTATGTACATAGTAATATCCAGGAACCCGCCATATCCCTTACAGACATTTTCTTTCAAAGAATATTATTTTTTAATTTAAGGCCAAGTAATAATTACCAGATTTTAAGAAGCGTGTTAATTAGTCCAATAACAGCCTTTGCAATCCATGCCCAAAATGTACGGGAGACTGTATTTATAATCTAGTTAGCACTAATCCAAATTAAACTTTTTCTTTAATTATTAGCTATTTAGAAGTACTAATAAGACAGCTCTATTACTCTGACGCCCTTAGGAGGAATTAAAAGGGACGCACCAGGGTAACAGTAGAGATAGAGAAGAGAGAGGGAGAGTGAGAAAGAAAGAGCAAAGGAGTGAGAGAGAGAGAGAGAGAGAGAGAGAGAGAGAGAGAGATTCAGTGGAGGGAAAGAGGGAGAGAGTGAAAGAAAGAGCAAAGGAGTGAGAGAGAGTGATTCAGTGGAGGGAAAGAGGGAGAGAGAGAGATCAAGTGGAGTGAACGAGAAAGGGGGAGGTAAATAAAGAGAGAGAGAGAGATTCAGTGGAGTAAGAGAGAGAGAGACAGAGAGGGAGGGAGAGAGATACATTTAGTGGAGTGAGAGAGACAGAGAGAGAGGAAGGGAGGGAGAGAAAGAGAGACAGAGAGGGATGGAGGGAGAGAAAGAGAGAGAGAGAGAGAGATACATTTAGTGGAGTGAGAGAGAGACAGAGAGAGGGGGGGAGAGAAAGAGAGACAGAGAGGGAGAGAGGGAGAGAAAGAGAGGGAGGGAGAGAGAGATACATTTAGTGGAGTGAGAGAGAGACAGAGAGAGAGGGAGGGAGGGAGAGAAAGAGAGACAGAGAGGAAGGAAGGGAGAGAAAGAGAGAGGGAGAGAGAGAGATACATTTAGTGGAGTGAGAGAGAGACAGAGAGAGAGGGGGGGAGAGAAAGAGAGACAGAGAGGGAGAGAGGGGGAGAAACAGAGAGAGGGAGGGAGAGAGAGATACATTTAGTGGAGTGAGTGAGAGAGAGACAGAGAGAGAGGGAGGGAGAGAAAGAGAGACAGAGAGGGAGGGAGGGAGAGAAAGAAAGACAGAAAGAGAGGGAGGGAGAGAGAGAGAAATTTAGTGGAGTGAGAGAGAGAGACAAAGAGAGAGGGAGGGAGAGAAAGAGAGGCAGAGAGGGAGAGAGGGGGAGAAAGAGAGGGAGGGAGAGATACATAAATTAAGTGGAGTGAGAGAGAGAGAGACGCCCTTAGGAGGAATTAAAAGAGACGCACCAGGGTAACAGTAGAGATAGAGAAGAGAGAGGGAGAGTGAGAAAGAAAGAGCAAAGGAGTGAGAGAGAGAGAGAGAGAGAGAGAGAGATTCAGTGGAGGGAAAGAGGGAGAGAGAGAGAGAGAGATCAAGTGGAGTGAACGAGAAAGGGGGAGGTAAATAAAGAGAGAGAGAGAGATTCAGTGGAGTAAGAGAGAGAGAGAGAGAGAGAGAGAGAGAGGGAGAGAGATACATTTAGTGGAGTGAGAGAGAGACAGAGAGAGAAGGAGGGAGGGAGAGAAAGAGAGACAGAGAGGGAGGGAGGGAGAGAAAGAGAGAGAGAGAGAGATACATTTAGTGGAGTGAGAGAGAGACAGAGAGAGAGGGGGGGGAGAAACAGAGAGAGGGAGGAAGAGAGAGATACATTTAGTGGAGTGACTGAGAGAGAGAGAGACAGAGAGAGAGGGAGGGAGAGAAAGAAAGACAGAAAGAGAGGGAGGGAGAGAGAGAGAAATTTAGTGGAGTGAGAGAGAGAGACAAAGAGAGAGGGAGGGAGAAAAAGAGAGGTAGAGAGGGAGAGAGGGGGAGAAAGAGAGGGAGGGAGAGAGACATAAATTTAGTGGAGTGAGAGAGAGAGAGAGAGAGAGAGACAGAGAGAGAGGGAGGGAGAGACAGAGCGGGAGGGAGGGAGAGAAAGAAAGACAGAGAGAGAGGGAGGGAGAGAGAGAAATTTAGTGGAGAGAGAGAGAGAGAGGGAGGGAGAGAAAGAGAGGCAGAGAGGGAGGGAGAGATAGAGAGAGACATTTTGTGGAAGGAGAGAGAGACAGAGAGGGCGGGAGGGAGAGAAAGTGAGACAGAGAGGGAGGGAGAGAAAGAGAGACAGAGAGAGAAATAAAAATTCAGTGAGATTCAGTTGAGTTAGGGAGAGAGAGAGACTTAGATCAAGAGAGATAGATTCAGGAGAGTGACATGGTGGACGGAGGAGAGTGACCCAAAAGTAGAAGATCTAAGTAACTGAGAGGAGGGCGGTTGCCCTAAAGGAGGCAGCCTCATGGTGGCTGGAAGGAGATTGAGATGGAGGAGGAAGGTTTCAGATGATGATGTGGAGAAACAAGATTAACCCCAAAAGAATGGTGCTGTTGGGACTGACCCACAAAAGAGAGTCTAACTAGAGGGATCTTCCTAATATACAACCCCATTGAGTCTCCATAGCCAGCATTTAATCAGGCAAGTTTGAAAATGGGAGTTGGGAACATTATTATTATTATTATTATTAATAATAATAATAATAATAAACGTTATTTGTAAAGCGCCAACATATTCCGTAGCGCTGTACAGGGGTTAAGTACAAGGCAAGGATGGAGGGCTCTGTCTTTGAGCTTAAAATCAAACGCGCATAGAGCTTGTTCCTATAGCACGTACAAGATCGAAACCTCTAAACCTTTCAATCTGAATTGTCCGTAATTATCTCTATTCCAGTGGACTTTTTGTCCAACACAGAAGACAAAGACAATCCCCAGATCTCACTGAAGAAATCCTAGCAGAAGAGTCCTGTGACTGAATCAGAAAATAATACAATGATCTGATATAAATAGACAGATGCATCAAAGCATGAATAAATACCTCTGCGATATCTTAGTTACCGCGCCGTCGCCAGGCCACGCTCACACCAAGTTTACAAGCATTTGCCCCAAAGAAATGTAACACTTCCAACATACAGGGAGTTATTAAAGGACAATTTATTTCTCTTCGCTTCAGTTACTAAGAAGCTTGAGGGGCAAATACAAGGAGACAAGCGCTCCCGGCACAAGCTCCAATTGGACAGATGAGGTTATGAATCTCTATCTGTCACGTTTCTTCTTATATATCATGTTTAGATGGGAGATAATAAAGATACAGAAATTTATTTTGGAACAAATGGAAGATCCTGTAGAAAATGAAGAGATTTTTTTTCCTGTTAAAAAAAATATAAGTTGCCAATAAGATGCTGATCTCAAGAGTGGATAGATAGGGTTCAAAAGCAGATAGGATTCAGTAGGGTCATCTAATCTGCTCTCCAATCCCATTGCTAAAAAATCTTCAAGAAGTTTTTGGCAAATTCCAGGTGCTTTTGAATGCTGTTACTTTCATTTAGATTTGTAATTTTTTAGTCCTTCAATCATGTCCGACTCTCTGTGACCCTATGGAGCGCAGCATGCCAGGCACATATGTCAGCCACTGGCCCTCTGAGCTCTCTCAAGATCTCTGCCTCTGTCGTCCAATTCTTTCTGTGCTTTAAATCTTTCTCAGCATCAGAGTCTAGGGAATCCTGTCTTCTCATGATATTGACAAAATATTTGAGTTTCAGCCTCATGATCAAACCTTCCAGTGAACAGTTTGGCTTCATTTCCTGAAGTATTGATTGGATCATCATGCAGTCCAAGGCGTCAATTCTCTGGCGCTCAGACTTCTTTATGGTCCAGCTCTCACATCTCTATGTTACTTCTTGGAATATCTAACTATGAAGACCTTTGTTAGCCCCCAAGAAGCATCTTTTAGTTTCATGCTGCAGTCACCATCTGAAGGGATCTTTGAACCCAGAAAAATAACATTTGTCACTGCCTCCACTTCTTCCCCATCTATTTGCCAGGTATTGCATTCTCTTCTTTCACGCTCATCAATAAGTCCTTTAGTTCCTCTTCATTTTCACCCATCAGAGTAGTATCATCGGTGTATCTGAGGTTGTTGGTATTTCTTCCAGCAGTATGGATCCATCCAGCCCGACCTTATGCATGATGTATTCTGGGTATAAGGTGAATAAATAAGGTGACAATATACAACCTTGTCGCACTCCTTTTCTGATCTTGAACCATTCTGTTGTTCCATGCTCGGTTCTGACCGTGGCTTCTTGGTCCACATACAGATTCTTTAGGAGGAGGATGAGATGATCTGGTACTCCCATCTCTTTAAGGACATGCCACATTTTGTTGTGATCCACACAGTCAGAGGCTTTAGAATCGTCCATGGCACAGAGGTAGATGCTTCTCTGGAACTCTCTCACTTTCTCTGTTATCCAGCGGACATTGGCAATTTGATCTCTTGGGCATCTTCCTCTGCGGCCCCGGCTGGCACATCTGGTAGTTCCAGGTCCATATATTGTTGAAGCTGAGCTCCTGGGATCTTAAGCATTAACTTACTGGTATGTGAAATTAGTGCAATTGTTTGATAATTGGAGCACTCTTCACCACTGCCTTTTTGGGATTAAAATGTAGACTGACCTTTTCCAGTCTATGAGTTAGATTAGAAAAATTAAAACACATTTGATGAATTTAAATGAATAGGTAGGCTGCTGAAGCTGCAAATTAAATATCATAAAATCCTTCTCGTGCTCACCCACTCATCGGCTTTTATCTATTTTGGGCACCATCAACTGAGCAGCAGTACTTGGTGGCTTTGCCCTGTGCTGCACCTTAGTGGCCCCGTTCTCTGACTCAGGGCTTTGTCCGATCTCTGGTTCTTTGACCTCTTTGTGTTTGTATCTGGATCCTTTGAACACTAACAATATCTAATTACAGAGGAGGTGGTATCGGAGCCTGTAAACAAGTCTTCGAGTTGGATAACCTAGTGGGATCTGGGTCTTGAGGAGGGGTTTGGGGACCACTGCTGTAGTATATCAGTTTGGTCTCACTCAGAAGAATGATCCGGCTCCAAAATACCAGGCACATTTATCCTGGACAGGTGAATCAGCAAATCCCCAGACATACGTTTCGGCCTCTATGGTCCTCGTCATTGAGGTGTAGCTGATCTCCCTAAGGCACAGTGAGCAAGAGGTCCACGTTTGGAGCCCCCATCATCATTAGGATGACAAAACCCCTAAGGGTAATTTTATTAAGCAGCAACACATCAAAAGTTTGAATCCATGCTCATTGTCCATTGGGAGGTTTAGCTTCACCTCACTGATGAGGCCCAAGAGGGGACAAAACGTATGTCTGGGGTTTGCTGTTTCTCCTTTTCAGGGTAGAATTGCCTGTTATTTTGGGGCTGGATCACTCACTTGAGTGAGACTAGACTGATATACTGATCTATTTCTCCATGTCAAGGGCACAAGTGGCAAAAAGATGCTGCTCTCAGAGTAGGTAACCGGACCTATAGAAAAAATCTATGTAGGTGCTCTTCCCTGGTGGTCCAGTAGATTTGGTGCTTTCACTGCTGGGACCTGGGTTCAAGTCAAGTCAGGGAACCAAGAGGTCACGCCACCCTGAAATCATGCAGGTCTGGGCCTGGTTCAGTACTTGGATGGAAGACCACATAGTAATACAAGGAACTGTATGATGTGGCCCAGTGGAGAAGGAGCCGGCAACCCACTCCAGTATCTCTGCCATGAATACCAAGCGGATCAGCATGGTGTGTTGGACATGACTGAGCGACACAAACACAAAAAACTTAGATGCTGTTCATTCTCAGATTGGGCACCACTGACTTTGTTGTAGCTTATAATAAGCACCAGCAGTCACGGGGTTAATACACACAGTCATTCTCTCTGATCGTTCTTGATGTCTCCATTTTCTTTATATCAGCCCTTCGAGATTATAAAGTTGGATCTTAATTTTTTTGCCTTTCGGCTCAAAGTTTTTACACCCTGTCTCGGTGGCTATAAATGAGCCTGCTCGGACCTCCATAAATTCCCGAACACAAGCACTTCCATGACAGTATTCTTTTAATCACAGCCGAGAAGCCTCCAGGAGCGCCCGCGGTTCATTTGGCGCCGTCTTCTATTACGAGGCGCACCTCGCACAACACTCTGATTTTGTTATTTTATGAGCTGCAATATCTCAACTTTTTGTGTGTGTAGATCAAGGGAGAAATGTAATTTCTTTTTCATTGAAAATAAAACCCAAGTGAGCTGAAATTCTAGTGTTTTAGTTTATTTGTCTGTCTTTTTGGAACTGGCCTTAGCAAGTTAGTAGCAAGAAGGAAACATAATATAAAAGTACTGCTAGTGTATTAGTCCAGGAAAAATCATGGCTGGTTGTAGTTAGTGTTAGAGACCCAGGGCAAAATTGACTAAGCTTCACATGGGCTGGTGGAACAATATCAATGAAAAAATTGCAAATAGCAAATCCTGCAATAAATAACCTGAGTGTGTTACAGCCATTTTTGCTGTTGTTGTTTGTTCATTCAGTTGTGTCTGACTCTCTGTGACCCTATGGACCTCAGCATGCTAGGCACATCAGTCACCCACTACCCCTCTGAGCTCCCTCCAGCTCATGTTCATTGCTTCAATTACCTCATCTATCCATCTCTGCCTCTGTCATCTCCTTCTCGTGCCTTCAATCTTTCCCAGCATCAGAGTCTTCTCTAGGGAATCCTGTCTTCTCGTGATATGGCGACAATATTTGAGCTTCAGCCTCATGATCAAACCTTCCAGTAAACAGTGTATTTTGATTCCCCGTAGTACTGATTTATTGGATCTTCTAAGCCGTTTTATCCAACACCGCAATTCAAAGGCGTCAATTCTACAGCGCTCAGACTTCTTTATGGTCCAGATCTCACATCCGTATGTTCCTTTATGTTATGTTATGTTACAGACCTTAAAATCTAATAAAAGTGGAAAAATAACCATTAATATATATATATTTTAATTAAGAGAACACTTAGTTTCAGGGTTTTACTAGGTATATAATATCCCTGTGTGTCTGTTTACTTCCATGTATTTTATTTTATTAAAAAGTGCTTATAAGTTCTCTTTTTATTGCCTAAAATCAAACAAATAGTCCCTGCATGGGTCTACTCTCTGCAGAGTATGCAGGCACAGACACTGTATCACCTGCTTTGCAGTCTCATACTAACCAATCAGTGACCATCTCCCAACCAGATTCATACACTGCACATCCAGCCCTACAGAGTCTGTGTGTGCAGGCTGCACATTGGCTCTTACACAGGCTGCACATTGGCTTTTACACAGACTGCACGTTGGCTCTTACACAGGCTGCACATTGGCTTTTACACAGGCTGCACATTGGCTCTTACACAGGCTGCACGTTGGCTCTTACACAGGCTGCACATTGGCTCTTACACGTGCTGCACATGGGCTATTACACAGGCTGCACGATGGCTCTTACAAAGGCTGCACATTGGCTCTTACTTCGGCTGCACATTGGCTCTTACACAGGCTGCACATGGGCTCTTACACAGGCTACACGTGGGCTATTACGCAGGCTGCACATTGGCTCTTACACAGGCTGCACATGGGCTATTACAGAGGCTGCACTTTGGCTCTTACACAGGCTGCGGTTGGGCTATTACACAGGCTGCATATTGGCTCTTTCGCAAGCTGCACATTGGCTCTTACACAGGCTGCACGTGGGCTATTACACCGGCTGCACGTTGGCTCTTACAAAGGCTGCACATTGGCTCTTACTCCGGCTGCACATTGGCTCTTACACAGGCTGCACATTGGCTCTTACAAAGGCTGCACATGGACTCTTGCACAGGCTACACGTGGGCTATTATGCAGGCTGCACATGGGCTATTACACAGGCTGCACTTTGGCTGTTACGCAGGCTGCACATGGGCTATTACACAGGCTGCACTTTGGCTCTTACGCAGGCTGCACATGGGCTATTACACAGGCTGCACTTTGGCTGTTACGCAGGCTGCACATGGGCTATTACGCAAGCTGCACTTTGGCTCTTACGCAGGCTGCACATTGGCTCTTGCACTGGCTGCTCATTGGCTCTTACATAGGCTGCACATTGGCTCTTACACAGTCTGCACTTTGGCTCTTAAACTGGCTGCACTTTGGCTCTTGCACAGGCTGCACATTGGCTCTTACACAAGCTGCACTTTGGCTTTTACACAGGCTGCTCATTGGCTCTTACACAGGCTGCTCATTGGCTCTTGCACTGGCTGCACTTTGGCTCTTACACAGGCTGCACATTGGCTCTTAAATAGGCTGCACATTGGCTATTACACAGGCTGCACATTGGCTCTTTCGCAAGCTGCACATTGGCTCTTACACTGGCTGCACATGGGCTATTACACAGGCTGCACTTTGGCTATTACGCAGGCTGCACATGGGCTATTACGCAAGCTGCACTTTGGCTCTTACGCAGGCTGCACATAGGCTATTACACAGGCTGCACTTTGGCTTTTTTACGCCGGCTGCACATGGGCTATTACACAGGCTGCACTTTGGCTCTTACGCCGGCTGCACATTGGCTCTTACACAGGCTCCACTTTGGCTTTTACACAGGCTGCAAATTGGCTCCTACTCAGGTTGTATATTGGCTCTTACTCCGGCTGCACATTGGCTCTTACACAGGCTGAAAATGGGCTATTACACAAGGCTGCACATTGGGCTATTACATAGGTTGCACTTTGGCTCTTAAGCTGGCTTCACATTGGCTCTTACACTGGCTGAACTTTGGCTCTTACACAAGCTGCACATTGGCTCTTACACAAGCTGCACTTTGGCTTTTACACAGGCTGCACATTGGCTCTTGCACTGGCTGCTCATTGGCTCTTACATAGGCTGCACATTGGCTCTTACACAGTCTGCACTTTGGCTCTTAAACTGGCTGCACTTTGGCTCCTACACAGGCTGCACATTGGCTCTTACACAAGCTGCACTTTGGCTTTTACACAGGCTGCTCATTGGCTCTTACACAGGCTGCTCATTGGCTCTTGCACTGGCTGCACTTTGGCTCTTACACAGGCTGCACATTGGCTCTTAAATAGGCTGCACATTGGCTATTACACAGGCTGCACATTGGCTCTTTCGCAAGCTGCACATTGGCTCTTACGCAGGCTGCACATTGGCTCTTACAAAGGCTGCACATTGGCTCTTACACAGGCTGCACATTGGCTCTTACACAGGCTGCACATGGGCTCTTACACAGGCTACACGTGGGCTATTACGCAGGCTGCACATTGGCTCTTACGCCGGCTGCACATGGGCTCTTACTCCGGCTGCACATTGGCTCTTACACAGGCTGCACATGGGCTCTTACACAGGCTACACGTGGGCTATTACGCAGGCTGCACATTGGCTCTTACGCCGGCTGCACATGGGCTATTACACAGGCTGCACATGGGCTCTTACACAGGCTACACGTGGGCTATTACGCAGGCTGCACATTGGCTCTTACGCCGGCTGCACATGGGCTCTTACTCCGGCTAAACATTGGCTCTTACAAAGGCTGCACATGGGCTCTTACACAGGCTACACGTGGGCTATTACGCAGGCTGCACATTGGCTCTTACGCCGGATGCACATGGGCTATTACACAGGCTGCACTTTGGCTGTTACGCAGGCTGCACATGGGCTATTATGCAAGCTGCACTTTGGCTCTTACGCAGGCTGCACATAGGCTATTACGCAGGCTGCACTTTGGCTCTTATGCCGGCTGCACATTGGCTCTTACACAGGCTCCACTTTGGCTTTTACACAGGCTGCACATGGGCTCTTACACAGGCTGCACATGGGCTATTACACAGACTGCACATGGGCTATTACACAGGTTGCACTTTTTGCTCTTAAGCTGGCTTCACTTTGGCTCTTACACAGGCTGCACATTGGCTCTTACTCCGGCTGCACATTGGCTCTTACAAAGGCTGCACATGGGCTCTTACACAGGCTACACATGGGCTATTACACAGGCTGCACTTTGGCTGTTACGCAGGCTGCACATGGGCTATTACGCAAGCTGCACTTTGGCTCTTACGCAGGCTGCACATTGGCTCTTACACAGGCTCCACTTTGGCTTTTACACAGGCTGCACATGGGCTCTTACACAGACTGCTCATGGGCTATTACACTGTCTGCACATTGGCTCTTACATTGGCTGAACTTTGGCTCTTACGCAGGCTGCACATTGGCTCTTACATAGGCTGCACATTGGCTCTTACACAGGCAGCACTTTGGCTCTTACATAGGCTGCACATTGGCTCTTACACAGGCTGCACTTTGGCTCCTACACAGGCTGCACTTTGGCTCCTACACAGGCTGCACTTTGGCTCTTACACAGGCTGCACATTGGCTTTTACACAGGCAGCACTTTGGCTCTTACATAGGCTGCACATTGGCTCTTACACAGGCTGCACATTGGCTTTTACACAGGCTGCACATTGGCTCTTACACAGGCTGCACTTTGGTTTTTACACAGGCTGCACATTGACTCTTACACAGGCTGCACATTGGCTCTTACACTGACAGCACTTTGGCTATTACACAGGCTGCACATTGGCTCTTACACTGACAGCACTTTGGCTATTACACAGGCTGCACATTGGCTCTTATGCAGGCTGCACATTGGCTCTTACACTGACAGCACTTTGGCTATTACACAGGCTGCACATTGGCTCTTACACTGACAGCACTTTGGCTATTACACAGGCTGCACTTTGGCTCTTATGCAGGCTGCACATTGGCTCTTACACTGACAGCACTTTGGCTATTACACAGGCTGCACATTGGCTCTTACTCCGGCTGCACATTGGCTCTTACACAGGCTGCACGTTGGCTTTTACACAGGCTGCACATTGGCTCCTACACAGTCTGCACTTTGGCTCTTACACAGACTGCACATTGGCTTTTACACAGGCGGCACATGGGCTATTACACAGGCTGCACATTGGCTCTTACTCCGGCTGCACATTGGCTCTTACACAGGCTGCACATGGGCTCTTACACAGGCTACACGTTGGCTTTTACACAGGCTACACGCTGGCTTTTACACAGGCTGCACATTGGCTCCTACACAGTCTGCACTTTGGCTCTTACACAGACTGCACATTGGCTCTTACACAAGCTGCACATTGGCTCTTACACAAGCTGCACATGGACTATTACACAGGCTACACGTGGGCTATTACACAGGCTGCACATTGGCTCTTACACTGGCAGCACATTGGCTCTTACACAGGCTGTACATTGGCTCTTACACAAGCTGCACATGGACTATTACACAGGCTACACGTGGGCTATTACACAGGCTGCACATTGGCTCTTACACTGGCAGCACATTGGCTCTTACACAGGCTGTACATTGGCTTTTACACAGGCTGCACATTGGCTCTTACACTGACAGCACTTTGGCTATTACACAGGCTGCACATTGGCTCTTACTCCGGCTGCACATTGGCTCTTACACAGGCTGCACGTTGGCTTTTACACAGGCTGCACGTTGGCTCCTACACAGTCTGCACTTTGGCTCTTACACAGACTGCACATTGGCTCCTACACAGTCTGCACTTTGGCTCTTACACAGACTGCACATTGGCTTTTACACAGGCGGCACATGGGCTATTACACAGGCTGCACATTGGCTCTTACTCCGGCTGCACATTGGCTCTTACACAGGCTGCACATGGGCTCTTACACAGGCTACACGTTGGCTTTTACACAGGCTACACGTTGGCTTTTACACAGGCTGCACATTGGCTCCTACACAGTCTGCACTTTGGCTCTTACACAGACTGCACATTGGCTCTTACACAAGCTGCACATTGGCTCTTACACAAGCTGCACATGGACTATTACACAGGCTACACGTGGGCTATTACACAGGCTGCACATTGGCTCTTACACTGGCAGCACATTGGCTCTTACACAGGCTGTACATTGGCTTTTACACAGGCTGCACATTGGCTCTTACACTGGCAGCACATTGGCTCTTGCACTAGCTGTACATTGGCTCTTACACAGGCTGCACATTGGCTCTTGCACAGGCTGCATATTGGCTATTACGCTGTCTGCATATTGGCTATTACACAGGCTGCACTTTGCCTCTTACACAGGCTGCACTTTGGCTCTTACACTGTCTGCATATTGGCTCTTACACAGGCTGCACTTTGGCTCTTACACTGTCTGCACATTGGCTATTACACAGGCTGCACGTTGGCTTTTACACAGGCTGCACTTTGGCTCTTGCACAGGCTGTAGATTGGCTCTTACACAGGCTGCACATGGGCTATTACACAGGCTGCACATTGGCTCTTTCGCAAGCTGCACATTGGCTCTTACACAGGCTGTACGTTGGCTCTGACAAAGGCTGCTCTTGGTCTCTTACACAGGCTGCACATAGGCTATTACACAGACTGCACGTTGGCTCTTACAAAGGCTGCACATTGGCTCTCACTCCGGCTGCACATTGGCTCTTACACAGGCTGCACATGGGCTCTTACACAGGCTACACGTGGGCTATTACGCAGGCTGCACATTGGCTCTTACTCCGGCTGCACATTGGCTCTTACGCAGGCTGCACATATGCTATTACGCAGGCTGCACATTGGCTCTTACGCAGGCTGCACATGGGCTATTACACAGGCTGCACTTTGGCTGTTACACAGGCTGCACATGGGCTATTACGCAAGCTGCACTTTGGCTCTTACGCAGGCTGCACATAGGCTATTACACAGGCTGCACGTTGGCTCCTACTCCGGCTGCACATTGGCTCTTACTCGGGCTGCACATTGGCTCTTACACAGGCTGCACATGGGCTCTTACACAGGCTACACTTGGGCTATTACACAGGCTGCACATTGGTTCTTACGCAGGCTGCACATGGGCTATTACACAGGCTGCACTTTGGCTGTTACGCAGGCTGCACATGGGCTATTACGCAAGCTGCACTTTGGCTCTTACGCAGGCTGCACATAGGCTATTACACAGGCTGCACTTTGGCTCTTACGCCGGCTGCACATAGGCTATTATGCAAGCTGCTCTTTGGCTCTTACGCAGGCTGCACATGGGCTATTACGCAAACTGCACTTTGGCTCTTACGCAGGCTGCACATAGGCTATTACACAGGCTGCATGTTGGCTCTTACTCCGGCTGCACATTGGCTCTTACTCGGGCTGCACATGGGCTCTTACACAGGCTACACGTGGGCTATTACACAGGCTCCACTTTGGCTTTTACACAGGCTGCAAATTGGCTCCTACTCAGGACGTATATTGGCTCTTACTCAGGCTGCACATTGGCTCTTACACAGGCTGCACATGGGCTATTACACAGGCTGCACATTGGGCTCTTACACAGGCTGCGCATTGGGCTCTTACGCAGGCTGCACATGGGCTATTACACAGGCTGCACATTGGGCTCTTACACAGGCTGCGCATTGGGCTCTTACGCAGGCTGCACATTGGCTCTTACACATGCTGCACATTGGCTCTTACACAAGCTGAACTTTGGCTTTTACACAGTCTGCCCTTTGGCTCTTGCACAGGCTGCACTTGGCTCTTACACAGGCTGCACATTGGCTCTCACACAAGCTGCACTTTGGCTCTTACACATGCTGCACATTGGCTCTTACACAAGCTGAACTTTGGCTTTTACACAGGCTGCACATTGGCTCTCACACAAGCTGCACTTTGGCTTTTACACAGGCTGCTCATTGGCTCTTACACAGACTGCACTTTGGCTCTTACACAGGCTGCACATTGGCTCTTACACAGGCTGCACTTTGGCTCTTACACAGGCTGCACATTGGCTCTTACACAGGCTGCACATTGGCTCTTGCACTGGCTGCACATTGGCACTTACACAGGCTGCACATTGGCTCTTACACTGGCTGTACTTTGGCTCTTACACAGGCTGCACATTGGATCTAACACTGGCTGCACTTTGGCTCTTACACAGGCTGCACATAGGCTCTTACACAGGCTGCACTTTGGCTATTACGCAGGCTGCACATTGGCTCTTTCGCAAGCGGAACATTGGCTCTTACACAGGCTGCACATTGGCTCTTACGCAGGCTGAACTTTGGCACTTACACAAGCTGCGCATTGGCTCTTACACAGGCTGCACTTTGGCTCTTGCACTGGCTGCACTTTGGCTCTTACACAGGCTACACGTTGGCTCTTACACAGGCTGCACATTGGCTCTTGCACTGGCTGCACTTTGGCTCTTACACAGTCTACACGTTGGCTCTTACACAGGCTGCACATTGGCTCTTACACTGTCTTCACATTGGCTCTTACACAGGCTGCACATTGGCTCTTGCACAGGTGGCACATTGGCTCTTACACAGGCTGCACATGGACTATTACACAGGCTACACGTGGGATATTACACAGGCTGCACATTGGCTCTTACACTGGCAGCACATTGGCTCTTACACAGGCTGTACATTGGCTCTTCCACAGGCTGCACGTTGGCTCTTACAAAGGCTGCACATTGGCTCTTACACAGGCTGTACATTGGCTTTTACACAGGCTGCACATTGGCTCTTGCACTAGCTGTACATTGGCTCTTACACAGGCTGCACATTGGCTCTTGCACAGGCTGCATATGGGCTATTACGCTGTCTGCATATTGGCTATTACACAGGCTGCACTTTGCCTCTTACACAGGCTGCACTTTGGCTCTTACACTGTCTGCATATTGGCTCTTACACAGGCTGCACTTTGGCTCTTACACTGTCTGCATATTGGCTATTACACAGGCTGCACTTTGCCTCTTACACAGGCTGCACATTGGCTTTTACACAGGCTGCACATTGGCTCTTACACAGGCTGCACGTTGGCTTTTACACAGGCTGCACTTTGGCTCTTGCACAGGCTGCACATTGGCTCTTACACAGGCTGCACATGGGCTATTACACAGGCTGCACATTGGCTCTTTCGCAAGTTGCACATTGGCTCTTACACAGGCTGCACATTGGCTCTTTCGCAAGTTGCACATTGGCTCTTACACAGGCTGCACGTTGGCTTTTACACAGGCTGCACTTTGGCTCTTGCACAGGCTGTAGATTGGCTCTTACACAGGCTGCACATGGGCTATTACACAGGCTGCACATTGGCTCTTTCGCAAGCTGCACATTGGCTCTTACACAGGCTGTACGTTGGCTCTGACAAAGGCTGCTCTTGGTCTCTTACACAGGCTGCACATGGGCTATTACACAGACTGCACGTTGGCTCTTACAAAGGCTGCACATTGGCTCTTACTCCGGCTGCACATTGGCTCTTACACAGGCTGCACATGGGCTCTTACACAGGCTACACGTGGGCTATTACGCAGGCTGCACATTGGCTCTTACTCCGGCTGCACATTGGCTCTTACGCAGGCTGCACATAGGCTATTACGCAGGCTGCACGTTGGCTCTTACGCAGGCTGCACATGGGCTATTACACAGGCTGCACTTTGGCTGTTACACAGGCTGCACATGGGCTATTACGCAAGCTGCACTTTGGCTCTTACGCAGGCTGCACATAGGCTATTACACAGGCTGCACGTTGGCTCCTACTCCGGCTGCACATTGGCTCTTACTCGGGCTGCACATTGGCTCTTACACAGGCTGCACATGGGCTCTTACACAGGCTACACTTGGGCTATTACGCAGGCTGCACATTGGTTCTTACGCAGGCTGCACATGGGCTATTACACAGGCTGCACTTTGGCTGTTACGCAGGCTGCACATGGGCTATTACGCAAGCTGCACTTTGGCTCTTACGCAGGCTGCACATAGGCTATTACACAGGCTGCACTTTGGCTCTTACGCCGGCTGCACATAGGCTATTATGCAAGCTGCTCTTTGGCTCTTACGCAGGCTGCACATGGGCTATTACGCAAACTGCACTTTGGCTCTTACGCAGGCTGCACATAGGCTATTACACAGGCTGCATGTTGGCTCTTACTCCGGCTGCACATTGGCTCTTACTCGGGCTGCACATGGGCTCTTACACAGGCTACACGTGGGCTATTACACAGGCTCCACTTTGGCTTTTACACAGGCTGCAAATTGGCTCCTACTCAGGACGTATATTGGCTCTTACTCAGGCTGCACATTGGCTCTTACACAGGCTGCACATGGGCTATTACACAGGCTGCACATTGGGCTCTTACACAGGCTGCGCATTGGGCTCTTACGCAGGCTGCACATGGGCTATTACACAGGCTGCACATTGGGCTCTTACACAGGCTGCGCATTGGGCTCTTACGCAGGCTGCACATTGGCTCTTACACATGCTGCACATTGGCTCTTACACAAGCTGAACTTTGGCTTTTACACAGTCTGCACTTTGGCTCTTACACAGGCTGCACATTGGCTCTTACACAGGCTGCGCATTGGGCTCTTACGCAGGCTGCACATTGGCTCTTACACATGCTGCACATTGGCTCTTACACAAGCTGAACTTTGGCTTTTACACAGGCTGCACATTGGCTCTCACACAAGCTGCACTTTGGCTTTTACACAGGCTGCTCATTGGCTCTTACACAGACTGCACTTTGGCTCTTACACAGGCTGCACATTGGCTCTTACACAGGCTGCACTTTGGCTCTTACACAGGCTGCACATTGGCTCTTACACAGGCTGCACATTGGCTCTTGCACTGGCTGCACATTGGCACTTACACAGGCTGCACATTGGCTCTTACACTGGCTGTACTTTGGCTCTTACACAGGCTGCACATTGGATCTAACACTGGCTGCACTTTGGCTCTTACACAGGCTGCACATAGGCTCTTACACAGGCTGCACTTTGGCTATTACGCAGGCTGCACATTGGCTCTTTCGCAAGCGGAACATTGGCTCTTACACAGGCTGCACATTGGCTCTTACGCAGGCTGAACTTTGGCACTTACACAAGCTGCGCATTGGCTCTTACACAGGCTGCACTTTGGCTCTTGCACTGGCTGCACTTTGGCTCTTACACAGGCTACACGTTGGCTCTTACACAGGCTGCACATTGGCTTTTACACAGGCTGCACATTGGCTCTTGCACTGGCTGCACTTTGGCTCTTACACAGGCTACACGTTGGCTCTTACACAGGCTGCACATGGGCTATTACACAGGCTGCACATTGGCTCTTGCACTGGCTGCACTTTGGCTCATACACAGGTTGCACATTGGCTCTTACACAGGCTGCACATTGGCTCTTACACAAGCTGCACTTTGGCTTTTACACAGGCTGCTCATTGGCTCTTACACAGGCTGCACATTGGCTCTTGCACTGGTGGCACATTGGCACTTACACAGGCTGCACATTGGCTCTTACACAGGCTGCACATAGGCTCTTACACAGGCTGCACATTGGCTCTTGCACTGGCTGCACATTGGCTCTAACACAGGCTGCACATTGGCTCTTACACAGGCTGCACACTGGGCTCTTACGCAGGCTGAACATTGGCTCTTACGCAGGCTGCACACTGGGCTCTTACGCAGGCTGCACTTTGGCTCTTACACAGGCTGCACATTGGCTCTTACGCAGGCTGCACATTGGCTCTTACACTGGCTGCACTTTGGCTCATAAACTGGCTGCACTTTGGCTCTTACACAGGCTGCACATAGGCTCTTACACAGGCTGCACATTGGCTCTTACACAGGCTGAACTTTCAATCTTACACAGGCTGCACATTGGCTCTTACACAGGCTGAACTTTGGCTCTTACACAGGCTGCACATTGGCTCTTACACAGGCTGAACTTTGATTCTAACGCAGGCTTCACATTGGCTCTTATGCAGGCTGCACATTGGCTCGTACGCAGGCTGCACATTGGCTCTTACACTGGCTGCACTTTGGCTCTTACACAGGCTGCACATTGGATCTTACACTGGCTGCACTTTGGCTCTTACACAGGCTGCACATAGGCTCTTACACAGGCTGCACATTGGCTCTTACACAGGCTGCACATTGGCTCTTACACAGGCTGTACGTTGGCTCTTACACAGGCTGCACGTTGGCTCTTACGCTGGCTGCACATGGGCTATTACACAAGTTGCACTTTGGCTCTTACGCAGGCTGCACATTGGGCCTTACGCAGGCTGCACATGGGCTATTACATAGGCTGCACATTGGCTCTTACACAGGCTGCACTTTGGCTCTTACGCAGGCTGCAGATGGGCAATCACACAGGCTGCACTTTGGCTCTTATGCAGGCTGCACATGGGTTATTACACAGGCTCTACGTTGGCTCTTACCCAGGCTGCACATTGGCTCTTACCCAGGCTGCACATTGGGCTCTTACACAGTCTGCACTTGGGCTATTACACAGTCCGCACATTGACTCTGCTGAATGCTGCTCTTGGGCTCTAACGACGGTTGCACATGGGCTCTTACGCAGGCTGCGCATGGGCTCTTACGCAGGCTGCACATGGGCTATTACGCAGGCTGCACATGGGCTATTACACAGGCTGCACATTGGCTCTTACGCAGGCTGCACATGGGCTCTTACGCAGGCTGCACATGGGCTATTACACAGGCTGCACATAGGCTCTTACACAGGCTGCACTTTGGCTATTACGCAGGCTGAACTTTGGCACTTACACAAGCTGCGCATTGGCTCTTGCACTAGCTGCACTTTGGCTCTTACACAGGCTACACGTTGGCTCTTACACAGGCTGCACATTGGCTCTTACGCAGGCTGAACTTTGGCACTTACACAAGCTGCGCATTGGCTCTTGCACTGGCTGCACTTTGGCTCTTACACAGGCTACACGTTGGCTCTTACACAGGCTGCACATTGGCTTTTACACAGGCTGCACATTGGCTCTTGCACTGGCTGCACTTTGGCTCTTACACAGGCTGCACATTGGCTCTTGCACTGGCTGCACATTGGCTCTTACACAAGCTGCACTTTGGCTTTTACACAGGCTGCTCATTGGCTCTTACACAGGCTGCACATTGGCTCTTGCACTGGCTGCACATTGGCACTTACACAGGCTGCACATTGGCTCTTACACAGGCTGCACGTTGGCTCTTACACAAGCTGCACTTTGGCTTTTACACAGGCTGCTCATTGGCTCTTACACAGGCTGCACATTGGCTCTTGCACTGGCTGCACATTGGCACTTACACAGGCTGCACGTTGGCTCTTACACAGGCTGCACGTTGGCTCTTACACTGGCTGCACATTGGCTCTTACACAGGCTGCACATTGGCTCTTACACAGGCTGCACACTGGGCTCTTACGCAGGCTGCACATTGGCTCTTACGCAGGCTGCACACTGGGCTCTTACGCAGGCTGCACATTGGCTCTTACGCAGGCTGCACACTGGGCTCTTACACAGGCTGCACACTGGGCTCTTACGCAGGCTGCACTTTGGCTCTTACACAGGCTGCACATTGGCTCTTACGCAGGCTGCACATTGGCTCTTACGCAGGCAGCACTTTGGCTCTTACACAGGCTGCATATAGGCTCTTACACAGGCTGCACATTGGCTCTTACACAGGCTGAACTTTCGCTCTTACACAGGCTGCACATTGGCTCTTACACAGGCTGAACTTTCGCTCTTACACAGGCTGCACATTGGCTCTTACACAGGCTGAACTTTCGCTCTTACACAGGCTGCACATTGGCTCTTACACAGGCTGAACTTTGATTCTAACGCAGGCTTCACATTGGCTCTTATGCAGGCTGCACATTGGCTCGTACGCAGGCTGCACATTGGCTCTTACACTGGCTGCACTTTGGCTCTTACACAGGCTGCACATTGGATCTTACACTGGCTGCACTTTGGCTCTTACACAGGCTGCACATAGGCTCTTACACAGGCTGCACATTGGCTCTTACACAGGCTGCACATTGGCTCTTACACAGGCTGTACGTTGGCTCTTACACAGGCTGCACGTTGGCTCTTACGCTGGCTGCACATGGGCTATTACACAAGTTGCACTTTGGCTCTTACGCAGGCTGCACTTTGGGTCTTACGCAGGCTGCACATGGGCTATTACATAGGCTGCACATTGGCTCTTACACAGGCTGCAGTTTGGCTCTTACGCAGGCTGCAGATGGGCAATCACACAGGCTGCATATTGGCTCTTAAGCAGGCTGCACATGGGTTATTACACAGGCTCTACGTTGGCTCTTACCCAGGCTGCACATTGGCTCTTACCCAGGCTGCACATTGGGCTCTTACACAGTCTGCACTTGGGCTATTACACAGTCCGCACATTGACTCTGCTGAATGCTGCTCTTGGGCTCTAACGCCGGTTGCACATGGGCTCTTACGCAGGCTGCGCATGGGCTCTTACGCAGGCTGCACATGGGCTATTACGCAGGCTGCACATGGGCTATTACACAGGCTGCACATTGGCTCTTACGCAGGCTGCACATGGGCTCTTACGCAGGCTGCACATGGGCTATTACACAGGCTGCACATTGGCTCTTACGCAGGCTGCACATGGGCTATTACACAGGCTGCACATGGGCTATTACACAGGCTGCACATTGGCTCTTACGCAGACTGCACATGGGCTATTACACAGGCTGCACATGGGCTATTACGCAGGCTGCACATGGGCTATTGCACAGGCTGCACATGGGCTATTACACAGGCTGCACATGGGCTATTACACAGACTGCCCATTGGCTCTTACGCAGGCTGCACATGGGCTATTGCACAGGCTGCACATGGGCTATTACACAGGCTGCACATGGGCTATTACACAGGCTGCACATTGGCTCTTACGCAAGCTGCACATTGGCTTTTACACAGGCTGCACATTGTCTCTTACACAGGCTACACATTGGCTTGTACACAGGCTGCACTTGGGCTCTTACGCAGGCTGCACATGGGCTCTTACGCAGGCTGCACATGGGCTATTACACAGGCTCCACATGGGCTATTACACAGGCTGCACATTGGCTCTTACGCAGGCTGCACATGGGCTGTTACACAGGCTGCACATGGGCTATTACACAGACTGCACATTGGCTTTTACGCAGGCTGCACATGGGCTATTGCACAGTCTGCACATGGGCTATTACACAGGCTGCACATGGGCTATTACACCGGCTGCACATTGGCTCTTACGCAAGCTGTACATGGGCTATTACACAGGCTGCACATTGGCTCTTACACAAGCTGCACTTGGGCTCTTACGCAGGCTGCACAAGGGCTATTGCACAGGCTGCACATTGGCTATTACACAGGCTGCACATGGGCTATTACACAGACTGCACATTGGCTTTTACGCAAGCTGCACATGGGCTATTGCACAGTCTGCACATGGGCTATTACACAGGCTGCACATGGGCTATTACACCGGCTGCACATTGGCTCTTACGCAAGCTGTACATGGGCTATTACACAGGCTGCACATTGGCTCTTACACAGTCTGCACTTGGGCTCTTACACAGGCTGCACTTTGGCTCTTACACAGTCTGCACATGGGCTATTACACAGGTTGCACATTGTCTCTTACGCAGGCTGCACATGGGCTATTACACAGGCTGCACATTGGCTCTTACAAAGGCTGCACATTGGCTCTTACACAGTCTGCACATGGGCTATTACACAGGTTGCACATGGGCTATTACACAGGTTGCACATTGTCTCTTACGCAGGCTGCACATGGGCTATTACACAGCCTGCACATGGGCTATTACACAGGCTGCACTTTGCCTCTTACGCAGGCTGCACATGGGCTATTACACAGGCTGCACATTGGCTCTTACGCAGGCTGCACATGGGCTCTTACGCAGGCTGCACATGGGCTATTACGCAGGCTGCACATGGGCTATTACACAGGCTGCACATGGGCTATTACACAGGCTGCACATGGGCTATTACACAGGCTGCACATTGGCTTTTACGCAGGCTGCACATTGGCTATTGCACAGGCTGCACATGGGCTATTACACAGACTGCACATTGGCTTTTACGCAGGCTGCACATGGGCTATTGCACAGTCTGCACATGGGCTATTACACAGGCTGCACATGGGCTATTACACAGGCTGCACATTGGCTCTTACGCAAGCTGTACATGGGCTATTACACAGGCTGCACATTGGCTCTTACGCAAGCTGCACTTTGGCTTTTACACCGGCTGCACATTGGCTCTTACACAGGCTGCACTTGGGCTCTTACACAGGCTTCACATTGGCTCTTACACAGGCTGCACATTGGCTCTTACACAGGCTGCACATGGGCTATTACACAGGTTGCACATGGGCTCTTATGCAGGCTGCACATGGGCTATTACACAGGCTGCACATGGGCTATTACACAGGCTGCACATTGGCTCTTACAAAGGCTGCACATTGGCTCTTACACAGGCTGCACATGGGCTATTACACAGGTTGCACATGGGCTCTTATGCAGGCTGCACATGGGCTATTACACAGGCTGCACATGGGCTATTACACAGGCTGCACTTTGCCTCTTACGCAAGCTGCACTTTGGCTTTTACACAGGCTGCACATTGGCTCTGACGCTGGCTTCACATTGGCTCTTACACAGTCTGCACTTGGGCTCTTACACAGGCTGCACATGGGCTATTACACAGGCTGCACTTTGGCTCTCACGCAAGCTGCACATGGGCTATTACACAGGCTGCACATTGGCTCTTACGCAGGCTGCACATGGGCTATTACACAGCCTGCACTTTGGCTATTACACAGGCTCCACATGGGGTATTACACAGGCTGCACTTTGACTCTTACGCATGGTGCCCATTGGCTCTTACACAGGTTCCACTTTAGCTATTACACAGGCTACACGTGGGCTATTACACAGGCTGCACATGTGCTTTTACACAGGCTGCACATGGGCTATTACACAGGCTGCACATTGGCTCTTACGCAAGCTGTACATGGGCTATTACACAGGCTGCACTTTGGCTCTTACACAGGCTGCACGTTGGCTTTTACACAGGCTGCACATGGGCTATTACCCTGGCTGCACTTTGGCTATTACACAGGCTGCACTTTGGCTATTACACAGGCTACACGTTGGATTTCACACAGGTTGCACATGGGCTCTTACACAGGTTGCACTTTGGCTCTTAAGCTGGCTTCACTTTGGCTCTTACGCTGGTTTCACATTGGCTATTACACAGGCTTCACATTGGCTCTTACATAGGCTTCACATTGGCTCTTGCACAGGCTGCACATTGGCACTTACACAAGCTGCACATTGGGCTCTTACACATTGGCTCTTACACAGGCTGCACATTGGCTCTTACAGGCCTAGGCTGCTCATGGGCTCTTACATAGACAGGATGCAGGGTATCGCATGTGCGGTGACTTCCGAGCAAGCGCTGAGTCGCAAACAATCGATGAGTTCCAGCGCATCAAGTACTGAAAACAACAAAAACCAGAGCCGACGGGACCCGAGGTATCACTGTATTTACTGCAACTGCTTCATCAGCCTCCACTAAGAAGAACTAGATGTGGAGAAGACAGAAGTGCTTGTATGTTGGTTCTAGTAGACAGGAGGCTCATTTGTTCCCTGTTGACAGCCATTTCAGCATATAATATAAGTGCCTGTCAGCATGGGCCCCCCTTCCAGGGTGGGCCCCTGACAAAAAAGTTCTTCCTCTCCACTCCTATTAATTGCCCTTCCTGCCTTCAGTCCTCAATATTAAATCTCCAACCAATCAGGATGTGCCGTAGACAATAAAATGAAACCTTCTATTAAAATTAAGATTTTCTTAAAAAATTGTTTTTTGCTCATTGCTTACATACATGCGATTGTTGTTAGTTTGTTACATATTGCACAGACACATAACATGTTTCCTAAAGTATGATGATAGAGGTGATATGATATTCATGCATGAAGCCTATCACAAGCCTCCCTCTATTTGTTTTTAGTATTTTTCCCAAGCAATTCTGTATAAGACTTCTCCATCTAACTACCGCTATAATCATAACTTGTGTTGCAACAATGTTGCATTAAGAGAACAACATGCAAACAATTTCATATCCAAAGTATTATACCTGTCTTATGATAACTGTTTTACATTTTGTGATTAATTAGTTTATTTAATTGTTAGTTGCAGCTCTCTATTCCCTCTCTGTTGTAATTCCTCTACACGTTTCACCCACTGGAGGGCTTCTTCAAAACTCCTAGACTTCAGAGATAGGTATTGTCACAGACATTGCCACAACTGTGTCTCCTTGATCTGGAGGCACAGTTGGAACCAAGATGGATTAAAGTATCGCCTAAGGGTGTGGTAACTTTACTTTGTAAAAATATTGTTTTAGTATATTATTTTACATAAAATAATGGCGCAATCACACACCTAGAAAGGTGTAGCAAGTGGCAAGATATTAATTCACAAGAACGGATACATTAGCATTCACACCCAACAATATGTATCTCCTGGAGCTGGTCTTTGAGTCAGTTTCTAGGGAAGGTCCCTGATTGGTTAATATGAGGTACAGCAAGTACTGCAGAGTCTCTGTTTTTGTGAGCTGCAGAGGGCAGACCCAAACAGAGCTTGTAAGCATTTCTTAATAAAATAATTAAATAAATAGTACATTTGTGCTCACATTTGAACATCTAAAACAAGTTAAACAGTGTGTTACATGCCCAGAATTCTGAGAAATACTGTTATTGCACTGCATTCTGGGAACCAGGGAGGGGGCATGCAAATGTGCCCACAAAAAATTCACTCTTGCAATCCATTACCATTTTAAACATAGCTTCCTATAAGCATATGCCTGCTGTATTACACAGCTTTGGGCAAAATTAAGGATGGATCATATACAAGCTAGGAATCCCACCCACGTACAACTATTTCAGCGTTACTGCCTCTAATCAGCGTGGGGCCAGTTTCTAGATTGTGTAGTCGATTTTTTGAGGAGGTAGTACCAAAAAGTAAAAGTAAAATCCATATCCCATTAAAGTTTTCAAACATATTTCCCATCATGCCGCGCTCCTTTATATAGTAAACATCAAATGCAAGTTTATCAACAAATACGGATTTAAGATTAATCAGTAACCAAACAAACAAATAAAATCCTATCGTATAAACCCTGCAGCGGACCTTTAATTATATTTGACCTTTTTATTTCTGCAATAACCTTTGCTGTGCCATTTTTATGGCCGCATGAACGCGCCATCTTTGTTTATGATAATATACTTCCTTGCATTGTTTTGTTTGGAATAATCACTTTTCTGAACATCAAATAGACTTTTGGGCGCAGAGCTGGGAGACAGAGCAGTTAATACAATGAGAGAGAGATTAGCGCCGAGCAGTTAAACCCTGGATATGTTTCTTATTGCGTGGACTTGCATTGAGAGTAAAGTTTGCATCTATTTTACTCCGTCTATTTTAAAGGCTGTCAGAGTTTGTTAGTCTCTCTCAAAATTAGTCCTTTGGATCATCTCCTTACTAAAAACAAAATCTGAGCTTTTTTTCCAAGCAATAGAGGATTAGGGCGAAGAGCTTTGTTTAGCTAAAGCGAAGGATTATAAAAGATTTGCCCTCATAACGTTGTGGTTTGATGGTGCTTTTATCCCTGGATGCTGCTAAAGCCGTGTTGCCGCAGGATTAGGGGCACACAAAGAGCCTCCTTGTGCTAGTTCACAGGCAGGAGAGGAGGAGAGGAAGGGGTGCAGGGGCCGCGCTCCTTGGTCACAAATCCAAACTTTAATTCCACTGACACAAACTTCAGTGGACGCCTCTTGAATGTGAGATTTCCAAGACAACTAGCGGGAAAGCCAAGTTTTCGGAGTTCAAACGGGTGTTACCCAAACAGCACACATGGTCCGGTCAGCGCCCTCATCTGCAAACAGGAAAATGAGATCTGCTCAAGTGGAAAAGAGAAAAACACATTATGGATGGACGAGCTGATCAAAGATGACCACAAGCTGGAGACCCCATCCCATCATCTAACATGGCGGAGCATTAAAGGCATATGGAGAGTTCTCTGTTTTTAATATTAAAATGAAATAATTTGCATCTAAACATCATTTTGATAACAAGTTCTTAAGTGTTATACATATATAAATTAGTATAATTACATTACTTAAATGATGAGCAGAAACATAATATCTGAGTATTCTTAGCCTTTCTATAACTCTGTTTTCAATATTAAAATAAGCTCCCTAAGTGTTTGCATCTAAACATCCTTTTATTCACTCACTCAAACCTTCCAAACAGTCCCTGCAAAGGTCTCTCCCCAGCAGCTCATGCACACAGTGTGGTATTACATGTACTAGTCAACTACCTAACTGTTTGTTTCCATATCTAAACATCATTTTATTCACTCACTCAAACCTTCCAAACAGTCCCTGCAAAGGTCTCTCACCAGCCGCTCTTGCACCCAGTGTGGTATTACATGTACTAGTCAACTACCTAACTGTTTGTTTCCATATCTAAACATCATTTTATTCACTCACTCAAACTTTCCTAACAGTCCCTGCAAAGGTCTCTCCCCAGCAGCTCATGCACACAGTGTGGTATTAGATGTACTAGTCAACTACCTAACTGTTTGTTTCCATATTTAAACATCATTTTATTAACATGTGCTTTAAAAAAACTTTGTTTTTCTCTTCCAAACAGTTCCAACAAAGGTCTGCCCGCACAACTCATGCACACGTCTCTATTGGTACTAGATGTACTAGCCAATCACATATTATCTCAGCACTATTTTAAAATGTTGGCTGGTACATCTAGTACCAATGGAGACGGCGTGCATGATATTAATTAATATTGTAATAGTAAAACAGGGAAAGTTCTATAAACATTTAAAGGGACAGTGTAGTCCTAAACGATATATAGGTAATCAAACAAAACTCTTGGCATATACACATTAAATGTACAAATATAAATGGATATAATTACTATTGGTTATTATTTTGAGTAGAACTGCAATATTATTGATTATATAATATAGGGCTATTAATTAACTCTTACAGTGTAGGGGGAGTGGAGGAATGAAGAAGAGCATACCAGTGATGGTGCAAGGACTTGTGTACCTCAATGAAGCTGTGAGCTATATCATGTAGGGTCACCCAAGGTAGGCAGGTCATAGCAGAGAGGTCAGACAAATTGTATCCCACTGGAGAAGGATCTGGCCACCCACTCCAGTATCTTTGCCAAGAAAGCCTTATGGATCATGGAGAGTCAGTAATGACTGAACAACAACAATTAATTAACTCTCACAGTAGAGGGAAGGGGTGAAGAAGCACGCTCTTACAAATCAAAATCATTATAAGCCTGTAATTAAAAGTCTATTCTTCCAACTCGTCAAGTTATAGGTAATTAATGGCCCTAGGCAAAGAGCGCTAGATAGAAGGAGGCGTTTTATATATAATTTATACTTAATATTCCAAATTTTCAAGCTTATTCATCTAACACATACATTATAATTGCAATAACAACCAACTGCTTATTTATATTTGTTGTTCAATAACTAGAACCTTTGCTGTGTCCCTTTAAAGCAGATTTATAAATATTGTTTTATTAGTAAAGATCGAGGTTAAAAATTACACTCAAAACTCACTCAGTACACACATGTTTCATTATAATAGTGCAGGTGCTGAGCTACTGCCGGATCAGCTGGGCCTGGCACCGGGGCCCTTCACTGGAGTAGCCCCAGTGCTCTCTAAATATATGTATACTTTTTTGTATTTCTTTTTATTTTCTGTAGTGTAGTTTGCTCCGCTGGTTGGGTGTTCTCCCCACCACCCTAGCCCATTCAACCAGGGTCCCCTTGGGCCTCTACGGGCCCCCTCAGTGTCCCCCCCTCCCCCTAGCGCGCACACTGCGCACAACTCTGCAGGCACCAGGTAAGCTTATGTTAGAGACATTACCGATTGCATTTAAACTAGAGCTCTTCAGAAGAGAATATGTTACATTATATTGGACCATGATCATTAAAAAGAACAATAAAAACATCAGTAATATGAAAAAAATAAAGGGAACAACAACTCAGCTAAAGGTAAATAAATAAATAAATACATAAATGAGCATATATTAGTTTTGGAACTAGTTTTTATTTTATGTAAATAAAAATGCATTGTGGTCTCATTTGCATGTCCCAGCCCAGTTTTCCCAGCATGCTGCTGTGCTGTGTGTGAGTGTGTAAGTGAATTTGAGGCATATTTGTGTTTTTTTTCAGGTATTTCCAGTTCTGCAGTGTATTTTTGCGAGCCCCTCAGCCCTAGTACGTGCTTAGGGTACGAAGTAGTACGGACCATAATTTTGTGTCCGTCCCGTGGTTGCCCAAGTCCAGACTGCCGTCGGGATGAACACCTTCGGAGCTCATTGCTTAAGTCCCGCGTGTCTTTGGAATGAGCGGCGCAGTCGCTCATCCCCACGACATGCGGGACTAAGGCAACAATCCCCGAAGGTGCTCATTGCGCTGGTGGAGATGAGCGCTCATGGCGGGGCCTGTAAAGTAATTGGGGAAGAGGCTCGCGATGAGCGTCGAAGGTGCTCAGAGGGGCCCTAGCCTTGCATTGTGTGGCAAACAGCATTGCCTGGCTTAAAATGTTATTGCCGTCATTTTTTCATGGGCGAGTCGCTAGTTACAAATAATTGTTATTTTCCTAACACTCTAATGTATTACACTCTACTATAACACAACATATATGATATTATAATGCATTGAAATGGCTGACAACTGGGGAGAAAGCCTAAAATTTCAAAGGAAACACAGGTTCATAAAGGAGTGTAACCTAATTTAACAAGCTCCCATTGAGATATGTTACTCAGCATACAGAGATGTGTTACACAGTCTTGAAACAAATCAGGAGTCTTCATGGCCCTCTTCTTATGGGGCCCCATGTGCCCAAGTGCATGCCACCTAACAAAGGTTCATACAGCTAGAGAGAGGTGTCATAACCAATCTTAATATACAAATGTAACCTAACACAACAAGCTTCCATTGAGATAGGTTACTTGTACATATATAGATGAGTTACACACTTGAAACACACCAGATGTCCTCGGGTCCCTCTTCTTAGAGGGCCCTATATGCCAGTATTCCATATCCCATCACCCTGATTATATAGATAGTGATGCTGAATACTCTACAATTATGGGACCGTATATATTTTTTTAGGTCCATAACTGGGCAAACTTTTCTTATCTCTCATTCTATCGTTGCATATATATACAGTGGATAAAAAAAGTCTACACACCCCTGTTAAAATGTCAGGTTTCTGTGCTGTAAAAAAACATGAGACAAAGATAAATCAATTTAGAACTTTTTCCACCTTTAATGTGACCTATAAACTGTACAACTCAATTGAAAAACAAACGGAAATCTTTTAGGCGGAGGGAAGAAAAAATATAAAAATAAAATAATATGGTTGCATAAGTATGCACACCCTTATACTAATACTTTGTTGAAGCACCTTGTGATTTTATTACAGCACTCAGTCTTTTTGGGTATGAGTCTATCAGCATGGCACATTTTCACTTGGCAAGATTTGCCCACTCTTCTTTGCAAAAACACTCCAAATCTGTCAGATTGCGAGGGCATCTCCTGTGCACAGCCCTCTTCAGATCTTCAATTGGATTCAGGTCTGGGCTCTGGCTGGGCCATTCCAAAACTTTAATCTTCTTCCGGTGAAGCCATTCCTTTGTTGATTTGGATGTATGCTTTGGGTCGTTGTCATGCTGAAAGATGAAGTTCCTCTTCATGTTCAGCTTTCTAGCAGAAGCCTGAAGGTTTTGTGCCAATATTGACTGGTATTTGGAACTGTTCATAATTCCCTCTATCTTAACTAAAGCCCCAGTTCCAGCTGAAGAAAAACAGCCCCAAAGCACGATGCTGCCACCACCATGCTTCACTGTGGGTATGGTGTTCTTTTGGTGATGGGCAGTGTTGTTTTTGCGCCAAACATATCTTTTGGAATTATGGCCAAAAAGTTCAACCTTGGTTTCATCAGACCATAACACCTTTTCCCACATGCTTTTGGGAGACTTCAGATGTGTTTTTGCAAAATGTAGTCTGGCTTGGATGTTTTTCTTCGTAAGAAAAGGCTTTCGTCTTGCCGCTCTACCACATAGCCCAGACATATGAAGAAGACGGGAGATTGTTGTCACATGTACCACACAGCCAGTACTTGCCAGATATTCCTGCAGCTCCTTTAATGTTGCTGTAGCCCTCTTGGTAGCCTCCCAGACCAGTTTTCTTCTCGTCTTTTCATCAATTTTGGAGGGTGCTCCAGTTCTTGGTAATGTCACTGTTGTGCCATATTTTCTTCACTTGATGATGACTGTCTTCACTGTGTTCCATGGTATATCTAATGCCTTGGAAATTCTTTTGTACCCTTCTCCTGACTGATACCTTTTAACAATGAGATCCCTCTGATGCTTTGGAAGCTCTCTGTGGACCATGGCTTTTGCTGTGAGATGCGACTAAAAAAATTTCAGGAAAGACTAACTAGAGCAGCTGAACTTTATTTGGGGTTAATCAGAGGCACTTTAAATGATGGCAGGTGTATGCGAACTCCTATTTAACACGATTTGGAATGTGATTGCTTAATTCTGAACACAGCTACATCCCCAGTTATAAGAGGGTGTGCAGACTTATGCAACCACATTATTTATTTATTTTTTTTTTCTTCCCTCCACCTAAAAGATTTCAGTTTGTTTTTCAATTGAGTTGTACAGTTTATAGGTCACATTAAAGGTGGAAAAAGTTCTGAAATGATTTATCTTTGTCTCATTTTTTTACAGCACAGAAACCTGACATTTTAACAGGGGTGTGTAGACTTTTTATATCCACTGTATATATATATATATATATATAGTACTTCTATCAATTATTACTTTGATTGCAAATAATCAGTTTTTTACTAGTACTTTAAATATTGACCTTTTTAAACATTTGTAGACTGATTCTTGTTCTGTGCAAAATCCAACCCGGTGCTTTGCTTAAAAACTGTTTAATACGGCGGGCATATGCTTTAAGGGAGCAATGTATAAAATTGCTATTTTTGGATTGAAAGAGTGAGGTACATTGCATTCTCATTTGCATGTCCCTGTCTTTTAGACATGCAAATGGGCTTATTAATGTATTATTTGTTTTCTATGATATATATATATATATATATATATATATATATATATATATATATATATATATATATAGAGAGAGAGAGAGAGAGAGCGAGAGAGCGATAGATAGATAGATAGATAGATAGATAGATAGATAGATAGAGAGAGTGATATATATATATATATATATATATATATATAAATAAATATATAAATATATAAATATTATTATTTAACTACTTCCAATTCTAATTGGTTAGCTACCTTGTCATAATGAAGGGGCTTGTGGGCTTCAATGAAGCTGTGAGCTATACCATGTAGGGTCACCCAAGATCAGATACATTGTGGTCCACTGGAGAAGGAACTGGTAACTCACTCCAAAACCTTGGATTAGCATACCCGGACACAATATTTGCCTGGTGTGCTGTGGTCCATAGGGTAATGGAGAGTCAGACATGACTGAACAACAACAGCCATTGCAAATAGTGATATTTTTATTGGTACTTTAAATATTGGCCATATAAATAGAAGTGGCCGATGACCACTGTAACAACACCCAGTTCCTTTAATACTCATACACATTTTTGTGCTCTCAGCACCTGACTTGTTTTAGAATATAAATCACCCCCTCCCGCCAGCGCCCGTCACTGTACTGCGCACAGCACCGCACTATAAATGGGTTATCAGAGTCCATAACTCTTAATCATAGCTTTGCGAGCTTAGCTGCAGTCCCACCGCTGAAAAAATGCTTCAGAAACAAAATGAACGAGCTCCTTTTCAGAAAACTATTGATTTTGCCGGCGGCCACTAATAAAGAGCTAGTCACCTGTAGGTAAAATACTTGTAATATATATTTTATGCTATAATAGCTGAGATAGGGAGTTATACACAGCTGCGCCGTGATGGGGGAGATCTGTCGCAGGGAACTATTTTTTTGACATATTTCCTTGTCAGGAGTTTTCTAACAGACATAAAAAGAAACAATCCAAAAAAAAATATATATATATATATATAAATATAACATTAATTTAGTATTTGGTGAGCATAAGAGTAAGAGAAGCCTCCATCGTACAGAGTAAGACAACAAATACATGTGTAAGCTCATCTAAAAGGCGGAGACATGCAAATGAGAAGACAAAAATACAAACTCCATGCTTTGCTTAAAAGCTGTTTAAATACAACGGGCACATGCATTAATGGAGCAATGTATAAAATGGAAAGAGACACGGGTTTCGGGAGTGGCTCACAATGAGTGTCTTCGGCGCTCATTACGAGGCATGCGATGAGTGCTTTCGGGGCTCATCTTGAGGGCCGCCATGAGTGCCAAAGTTACAGGTTTGTGCATGTGTGCAGCGCATGCCGCGGCCTGCAATGCGCGGCAAAACCGCTCATTGTGGAGCCCTCGATGAGCGCCAAAGGCACTCAACGCAAGAGTTGTAAACTAGAGGGGAGGGGGAGAGGCTCGCAATGAGCGCCAAAGGCGCTCAGCATGAGGCCCATGAAGTAGAGGGGGAGAAAGGTTTGCGAAAACACTCATTGCAGTTTGCCAGGCTTCACATTTTATTGCCGTCATTGTTGATGGGCAAGTCGCTAGTCTCTAAATAATTCAAGAGTGAAGCGGCCATGAATGTCCAGTATTCTAGTAGTTCAGTAATCTCATGTCAGTTTTGTTTTAGACTTGATAAAGAGAGGTTGGACGTCTTGAAAACTCGTCAATATAAATCAGGTGTTTGTCCAATACAAAAAGTATCACAATATACTGCAATACTCATTATTAATATATATATATACAGTATGAATAATCAGAGTATTGCAGTATATAGTGATACCTTTTTTATTGGACAAACATATTCATAGGTTGACGAGCTTTCGAGAGCATCCCTCTCTTTGTCGGGTCAGAGCCAATACTCATACATATACAGTGTATATATATATATGTATTCTATTTATATCTGATATATATTTTATATAAACATAATAATATATCATGGCAGAAGCCTAATGTCAGTGGCGGAGCTTGTGAATGGAGGGCCAGAAAAAAAAATAGAATTTGACCACGCCCACCCGAGGGGGCCCCACACATTTTTTTGCAGCAGGGCCCTCCATGCACTAGCTCCGCCACAGTGTAAAAGCCTAGTCAAAAAAATAGACAGGTACTAATGTCAGTCTACAGACCCCCGGAATCTTCAGGGAAGGAGGGAAGTATATTGCAGCTAAAGTGGAACAAGAACAAGAGGTTATGATTAGTAGTTGGAAGGTGTAAGATTTATAAGATTTATGGATAATATGATAAAGTAATATGCTACAGGACATGTAGTGGATGAGTGTAAGTGCCTTCCAGTTGCAGTCGTAGGGTAAAACACAGTAATGTAATAATGTAAGGTTATATTGAGTCTCAATTAGGACAAACCTTTTGTTAGATAGAATGGGCAGACCAGATGGGGTTAGTTGCCCAACATGGAATTCCCCAAACACAAGCAGTGCTAGTAGTAGGAAATATTATATTCTAGGTTTACACCACTACTAATGTTACATTATGTGCGCTCGCCTCTTATGAAAAATCATGTTAAATAATAAAATATCTGTAGAGGTGACCCCCGCTCAGTGCCCAGCCACTCGGTCCTATGCGCAGGTTATACCCCTCCTGGGGAACAATACATAATATTCCAGCAATGAAACCCAAGGGTTAAACACCATGACGCGGTTCCCTCCAGTCCTGCGCCATTTAATTATTGATTTGCTGACGTAGCTTTTATTTTGCCTGAACAGAGTAAAAAGTCTTAGTTTTTGCTGCCAAAAAAATAAGAAAATCAGTTTATCAATTATTATTTACGTCTGTCGCTCTGGCCATTTGGATGCAGAATATTTTAGTTTAGAGATTACAAATCGTTTTATAATGAAATATTTAGTAGTCGTAACATGAGACACAAAGTGCAACAAAACTATACAATGTGTCCGTGCTTTATCCAAACATGTATTATACAGATATGTATACGGAGCACAGGAAAATAACATATTGTCATTTAATTTATGTTTCACTAAAAAGCGTCATTAACAATCCACAAATCATCTATAAATTCATCTATCCCTCTATCTATCTATCTATCTATCTATCTATCTATCTATCTATCTATCTATCTATCTACAGTGGATATAAAAAGTCTACACACCCCTGTTAAAATGTCAGGTTTCTGTGCTGTAAAAAAATTAGACAAAGATAAATAATTTCAGAACTTTTTCCACCTTTAATGTGACCTATAAACTGTACAACTCAATTGAAAAACAAACTGAAATCTTTTAGGTGGAGGGAAAAAAAATAATGTGGTTGCATAAGTCTGCACGCCCTCTTATAACTGGGGATGTAGCTGTGTTCAGAATTAAGCAATCACATTCCAAATCGTGTTAAATAGGAGTCAGCATACATCTGCCATCATTTAAAGTGCCTCTGATTAACCCCAAATAAAGTTCAGCTGCTCTAGTTGGTCTTTCCTGAAATGTTCTTAGTCGCATCCCAAAGCAAAAGCCATGGTCCGCAAAGAGCTTCCAAAGCATTAGAGGGATCTCATTGTTAAAAGGTATCTGTCAGGAGAAGGGTACAAAAGAATTTCCAAGGCATTAGATATACCATGGAACACAGTGAAGACAGTCATCATCAAGTGGAGAAAATATGGCACAACAGTGACATTACCAAGAACTAGAGCTCCCTCCAAAATTGATGAAAAGACAAGAAGAAAACTGGTCTGGGAGGCTACCAAGAGGCCTACAGCAACATTAAAGGAGCTGCAGGAATATCTGGCAAGTACTGGCTGTGTGGTACAAGTGACAACAATCTCCCGTATTCTTCATATGTCTGGGCTATGGGGTAGAGTGGCAAGACGAAAGCCTTTTCTTATGAAGAAAAACATCCAAGCCAGGCTACATTTTGCAAAAACACATCTGAAGTCTCCCCAAAGCATGTAGGAAAAGGTGTTATGGTCTGATGAAACCAAGGTTGAACTTTTTGGCCATAATTCCAAAAGATATGTTTGGCGCAAAAACAACACTGCACATCACCAAAAGAACACCATACCCACAGTGAAGCATGGTGGTGGCAGCATCATGCTTTGGGGCTGTTTTTCTTCACCTGGAACTGGGGCCTTAGTTAAGATAGAGGGAATTATGAACAGTTCCAAATACCAGTCAATATTGGCACAAAACCTTCAGGCTTCTGCTAGAAAGCTGAACATGAAGAGGAACTTCATCTTTCAGCATGACAACGACCCAAAGCATACATCCAAATCAACAAAGGAATGGCTTCACCAGAAGAAGATTAAAGTTTTGGAATGGCCCAGCCAGAGCCCAGACCTGAATCCGATTGAAAATCTGTGGGGTGATCTGAAGAGGGCTGTGCCCAGGAGATGCCCTCGCAATCTGACAGAGCAAAGAAGAGTGGGCAAATCTTGTCAAGCCAAAATGTGCCATGCTGATAGACTCATACCCAAAAAGACTGAGTGCTGTAATAAAATCACAAGGGGCTTCAACAAAGTATTAGTTTCAGGGTGTGCATACTTATGCAACCATATTATTTTATTTTTATATTTTTTCTTTCCTCTACCTAAAAGATTTCAGTTTGTTTTTCAATTGAGTTGTACAGTTTATAGGTCACATTAAAGGTGGAAAAAGTTCTGAAATGATTTATCTTTGTCTCATTTATTACATCGCAGAGACCTGACATTTTAACAGGGGTGTGTAGACTTTTTATATCCACTCTATCTATCTCTCCCTCTATCTATGTATCTATCTATCTATCTAATAATCTATCTATCTCTATCTATCTAATATTCTCTACCTATTTATCTATCTCTCCATCTATCTATCTATCTATCTATCTATCTCTATCTATCTCTGTAATAACTGTATTGCTCTGAATTTTGAGCAGTTTTTTTTACTTATTTTAGACATACAGATGTACTATTTATTTACTGTACGGTGGAGGCTTCTGTCGCTCTTTTTTTCACCATAAATTAAATGATTGCTGTGGTAAACTACCTCTCTGCAAAATCTACTACACAAGCTATGAAACGGCCCCACACTGATGAAAGGCAGTAACCTCAAAACAGCTGTCCATGGGTTGGTTTCCTGGCTTGTGCCTAATCCAACTTAAGCTTTGCTCAAAGCTGTGCAATACAGTAGCCATATGTTTAGAGGAACACAAGAGCGAAGCCTTTATGGCCACATTTGAATGTCCCTGCCCTGGTTCACAGAATGCAGTGTAATAACTGTATTTCTCGGAATTCTAAACAGGAAAAACATTTGTTTAACTTGTTTTGGATGTTTAAAAGTGAACACATGTACTATTTATTTTATGTATAGATAGTTAGATTGATAGATCGATCGATAGATAGATAGAGGGATTGATAGATAGATACAGTAAACTCCCAATTATCCGGCACCTACGGGGACTCCCTATTGCCGGATACGTGTAGTTTCCGGTTAATCATGAGTCCCCGAATGTAAGGGTCTGAACGACCCTTAAACACCACAAATGCCCTCAAAATGTGTTTAAAAAGGCATTAGCACCTAAACTGGGCCATTTAGGTCAACAAAAAAATTGTTAGAAAAAAAAAGTTAGCATTTTTTTTTACAGTCTTGCACTCCGGATAGTGCCGGTTATGCTGGTTTAGCGGGACTCAATTTAAAATGGGGAATTGATGCTGGTGCCAGTTGCTTGAGAGTGCCGGTTGGTTAGGTGCCAGATAATCAGGAGTTTACTGTAGATAGATAGATAGATAGATAGATAGATAGATAGATTAATGTATACTGATTTGTGGATTGTTAATGACGCTTTTTAGTGAAGCATAAATTAAATGACAATATGTTATTTTCCTGTGCTCCGTATACAATATCTGTATAATACATGTTTGGATAGATGAATATGCACTTTTACTGACATACAAATTTCTGTATAAATATTATTCGGGTATACTGATATATATATATATATATATATATATATATATATATATATATATATATATATATATATATATATCTTCCAGGACCTCCCTCAGCTCAGTACCTGTATAGCATTCTCGCTCAACATCTTCTAGATAGAGAATAGTCTTTCATACAAAAACACTTTCTGACAAGAAGACCCTCATAGAGCACTCTGATAACTCTATGCCGGGGTCTGATAGGAAACCTATCATGGACCTCCTTATTTGGAGAACACTTTCATTTGCGCTACGAAATATGTTGGCGCGTTACAAATAAAAGTTAATAAAATAGAAGACCCCATGAAGCACTGTGACAGTAACCATCTCATGGAATCCCAGAGCAGTCACAGATAACAGGTATTTCATTATGTTTGTTTGTGTGTGTTTAAGGGGTCCTGTGATTTAGGGGAGCCGAAATCCAGATAAGGCAAATTACATTTAAAAAAAAACAGCTGGGGGTCCTATAATGCTCAGCAGGAGCTCCAGTCTGTACAAGCAATTATATAATTATCATAAGACTAGCAATATATTAGTAAACACCACCCTACACATAACTATATATAAAACATGCATATATATATATACAAGGCTTGGGACTTTGGAGGTAGTCATGGTCCTGTAATAATTTATATACATCAAAACAGGATCGAATAATAAATTGATTGTTAAAATTTAAATTGAGGTAATATACAGAGGTTAAATACAGACCAAATTATTGAGGGTTACTTACTCACATTCAAGGGGTTCCCGTGCCTACCAATGAGATGGTCAGGATATCTGAGATACTGATTGGATACTGCAACTTTTACATGGAGGTTCTTGATGTGGAGCCAAACATACAACATGGTACATATTTTGACGTATCTGGTACAGAGCACAGGAAGTAACTGTTGCAGTTCTTGTACTGAGCACATGCCAGAAGTCACGGAGGTGAAGAATGACGCAATGTATTAGCCTGATTCTGAATTTGAATGTTATGTCAATTCAGGTGGGATTTTCTAGGGGTGTGCACAATGAAATGCAAATGCCAAAACCATAGGACATTTTGCTAACTTTAAGGTAAGCTAATTAATGTTTATTTTGGGATATTTTCATGCAAACATTTTTTTCATACACTACTAATTATCCTCTATCAGATGCATTGATAATCCAGCTTACTTACATATCCCTTTAATTACCAAGCTGTAGTACTAGTTGCTTAAACGGTAACCATGAGATGGAGGTGAGATCTCATCTGAAGATTTGAAGTGGATCTGACTTCAGCTCCTTGTCCTCGTGTACCAGCACTTTCATTTTTTGACTACCCATTAATAAAAATAACTGATTGACTTGACCACTTCCCAAAATCCCTGTCCATTATTGTATTACATAAAATGTAAATCCAGGGGAGGCGCAATCACTTTACACAGGCCTCTGTGTCACTTTACGGTAAGCCCCCTGTATCCTGACCTTTTATCCTAATGCCCCTCGCAATAATCGTATATCCTTGGTCACTCTCCCGTGCCGATTCCATCTCTAATTATCCACAAAATTTGCAACTCTATCACTATGTTTGCAACAAAACTGCTAATACACTCTTTTACACTTTAATACATCTGCTTGAGCTACTTCAGATTACTCCTCATTAGTCATCCAACTCATGCACTCACCCCACTAAAACAAATCCAAGATGCCTCCATTCATATCAGTATTCCCGGCAACCCACATACTCAATCTCCTGGCCCATCTCCATTGGCTTCCGATCTACTACCACTAACCCTTGTCTACAAATCTGTCAATGGCCTTGAATCTCCCTACTTTGCTTCTCTAATCTCACCATATGTGCCGCAACACTCTCTGAGATCTGAACGTCTTAACACACTCACGTCTCATTCCCAATCCTACTTCCATTCCTTCTCCCACTTTGCACCTCTTCACAGGAATAAACTCCCACTTCACATAAGACAATGTTCCATCCTACACACATTTTGCACTATTCTGAAGACCCTCATCCTCTCTCTTTTCATCCATGATATCTTGGATTTCCTCACACTATCTTTCCTCATATCTCACCTTGACCTATTGCATCCATGACCTTGACCTTGTCTCTGGTCTATTGCAACTTTTCTTGCATACAAAATCAAATGTATTGTTTAGCACATACTGTATGCTCTTACAAATACAAGATGACTCATTACTTTTTATTATTATAATTATTATTAACAACAATAATAATAAAAAAAAGTAATAGCATCTTCATGTGTTTACCTAAGTATACTACAGCACTTAATAATGGGTAAGTATTCAGAAATATGGTAAAATTATTGGAGCAAACAATCCATAGACAATGAAATACAAGCTACTCCAATCACCTAAAAGTCACATAATAAATTTTAATATCTCCTTAAACAGATTCCTAGCACCTGACATGAGTCTCATCCTTCGTGACTCCTTGGACACTTCACAGACTCAATGGAAGGATTACTCTTGATTCCACCTTCCCCCTTGCACTGTAATTCACTCACCAAATCTAGTCATATCTCCAGATTTTATCTATTTCAGTCAAAAGACAACCCAAATCCTAACAAAGTTCTTATGTCCCATCTTGGTTCTGCAATTCACTCATAGCTGGCCTTCCGCTCATTAGATTCTCATCAATCCAATCCACCGTAAATGTCTCATCTGCTGCTCCACTTTACTTATACCTCCACTGGCTTCCCCTTATCTAATAAGATCAGGTTCCAAATCTTGACCCTAGTACCAGACCAGACCACCATAAGAAATGTCTACCCTTTTATCTCTATCACCCATTGCCCCCACTTTGGGTGTAAGCTGTCCCAGGCCCATTTGGAGCAGTGTACATCGTGTTATCTTGTTTGTCTTTTATAGGATTAATCTGTTTTAGGAAATAGATCTATTTCTCTGATATCGTATCCACTCCCAAATGCCTATAATCAACCTATAACTCTTCCCCACTCCCACCCCCTCCTACCAACCGCCCAAGACATTGAAGGACACTTAAAAAATGATTCAATCAGACAAGAGATCTCTTTACACCACAATACAAACTGTCCCCTTATGCCGGCTCCAGTTCAACTGAGGTGGCCGTACTCCTCTCAGCTTCCTATCTAACAACCTATATTCCCTCACAACTCATTCCCTCCCTCGCTTCTACCCATCATCTCTTCAACCTCTCCTTCATAAATGGCACATTTCCCTATCCATTCAAACACCAGTTTCCTCTCTGCCAGATCTCCACCTACTAACTCACCAGAACCTCCCACTAAACAAGGTCATTTCCGAGGAAGATCACCTTTCATCAGATGCCACTGTTACCTCACATGGGGTCCTATTAAATCCCGGGCTTGACATTTACTGGAGTTACAGAGCGATTAAATTATAAAAGCCCGCAATGACATGGCTGGAATCCGAAAACGTTAACCATGCTGTGGCGCGTAGCATTTCAGGGTGTGAACATGATAAATTATTCCAACCCGTAATTACGGGTTTAGACGGAGCCAATAGTAAAAGAGACCGTCATCATTACATCACTAAAACATGGAGGTTGCATTTCAATCACTTACGGTTATGAAGTCCGAGTTGCGATCGGGCCCGCATTCCAGATATAATGCAATATGAAAAAATCAATAAATATAATATTCTAGCCAATGCGAGTTCCATTATATGTATTATCACATTGATTGCAGAGATCGATATAACAAGGAAATTTTGCGAGCTTGAGAATGTTGTGCTTTTAATTTGAATACCTTTTATCGCTTTCCATATAATTTAAAATACAGTAGTATGTTTATTTTTGCTTTTACAGTGCTATGGACAGTAGTTTAACCCCTTTGCGGACTTGTAGCAATTTAATAGCGATTTGCGATTGTAACATTTACGGGATTGAAAGCTCAACGGCTTAGCTGGGTCAGAGGTAAGATATATATATTTTTTCAATCAGTTTTATTAATTAGCAAAGATGCTAAAATACAAATGGTGCGACAAAATACAATAAAGTCGCCAATGAAAAGTAAATACAAACGAAAAGAGATTGAGACGATCAGAAACCTATTTAAACTGTGAAAGGGTCATGCATAAGTTTATAGTATATACTTAGTAAAGGTCACCCTATCTGAAAAATTAGGTTCTGCTAAATGCGCATCATTTTGTACAGCATCTCCACCAGTAATTTTTCTTTTTTAGGATACAGAATATACGAGAATAAACAATTATAGAGAATAATAAACATACATATTGAACACTATAAGAGAAAAAAAGGGGGAAAACTATTAAATCAAATAAACTAAACTAAATAAAAGTAAAAAATAAAAAAATATATCTCAAGTGTATATTGGTGAGGTATTCAAGACCTACAGTAAGAAGATTCAAATTAAAAAACAGTATTTTTGTTATAGGATGGGAATACTGTGGGAGGAAGCCAACTATGGGTTCCAAATTGTAATGGAAAGGGGTAGGGAGTCTTCTAGAATGTGGGAGAGTCGCTCATTATTAGAAGATAATTTAATTTGGAGATAGCCATTTGTAATTGAAGGGAAGAGAATTTTCACTGGCGTACAATATGACTTTTAGAGGCTAACATTAAACATTGTTTTGATGCAGGGATAATAAAGGATGCGATGTAGGCCAACTTTAGCGGTTGGAATAATTTGTTGGGCAAATATGTCAGAGGCAAGCAAAAATACTTGCCATTGTAACTTAACTTTAGGGCAGTCCCACCATGTAAGGAGGAAGGAGCCGACTCTCCCACATTCTCTAAAGCAGTCCGGGTTTGGTGTTAATTTCCATTTATAAAGCTTGTCTGGAGTATGGTATGTCCTGTGGAGAACTTTAATGGATGTTTACAAGATACTACTATTTAGAGAGCCTTTAGTCAAGTTTAGCCAGGAGGACTCCCAGGTATCTTGAGTCCAATTACAGTTCAGGTCCCTGTAAGTCAATTTAGACTGATTTAGGTCAGTATTGATTGAGTCAGAAATAAGACTAATAACACTTTTCATGAAAGGGGTTTTGTCACTAGCCAAGATGACTGGGGTGTACCAAGTGAGAGTTCCTACATCTGAATGAAGTGTCTAAGGCTACGGCATGTGAAAAGTTCCTGTGGCAGGATTTGGTAGCATATATGTAGTTGATCAAACCTATGAAGCTGATCGTCTTTGTACCAGGAACCTGCATGTAGGAGGCCAACCAGTTAAGGGGGGGGGGGGGGGATTTGAATTGCAGGTTGTGGATGAAGGATTAGAGGAGTGAGTGTGGAGTACTTAGGGGTAAGACAATGGGTTTGTCTAGCCCATTGCAAAATTGTAAGTGATTGCCTTATAAAGGTATTTTGGCTTCAGGTTTTTTTCTGCCTGTAACCCGCAGATAATTTGCGGGTAGCTAAAAGAGGCCAATTTAAAAACCGTGCTCTAATTTTTGCGGGCTCCATTACGGGCTTCTGGAACTGCGATTTGGAGATTTTATTCGGGCTCCTTATTAATATTTATACTTCTGTTATGATATTTTAAGAGATAGTCTCTTTCTCTCTCAAATCGAAATAGTTTTATGCATAGCCCTACTTAAGCCCCTCTATTTCCTGCCGTATTATCTTTGTGGAAACACTCTCTCCTCCCCCTCACATGTAAACTCTTCTGCTTGCTTATCAGCTCCCATTTCTCTCTGCAAGATCTACACCTACTAACTCACCAGAACCTGCCCCTCTCCCACCCGCCCCTGGTTACTCTAAATTTATTGAGTCACGCAAATTTCTTATAGCTGATCATTTAGCAACACCTGCTATTCATAATTACTCCTTACACAATATTTCCTCATGCCCTCTCCTTCCTCATAACCTCCTGCCTTTTCCTTAAACTTTTCCTCTCAACTTTTCCACACCATGTCTCCAACATAACCATCTCACCTTCCATGCTCTCCTCTCCTCTTTTATGATTCCATAAGCTTCTCTCCTTCCTCCAGTCTCTATCTCCTCCCTCTTCCAAAGCTCATAAGCAGAAACACTTCTGCAAGCTAATTCCTCTCTCCTCTCTCTCTCTCTTACCTGACTACTAGGGGCATACTTCCTACCTAAGTAAACATTAAATTCCTTCCTGACCCTTCTATTCCTTATCTGTTTATTCTTGCACCGGTTTATGCCTCTTCCACTTCCTTAGATTGTAAGTAGCGAGTTTCCAATCTTGTGGGGGGATTTGGAAAAAAAAACAGGGCTTTCCATTTTCTCCAGTCAACATTGTATTCTTCCTTGTTCTTATCCCCTGTACAAATAAAAGTTAATAATAATAATAATAATAATAATAATAATAATGATGATCCATCTATGTTCTGTATATACTGCTCTAAATCTTTGCTTCCCGTTGACTCCAAACTACTAGAAAGGCTCCTTCTGCAATCTGGTTTTGTGTACAACACTCTAGTGAGACAGCACTTACCAAAGAAGCAAATGACCTCCTGAACCTCTCTACTGCCTTTGACACAGTTGACCACTCAGTTATTCTCCAGACTCACAGCTCCCTTTGCCTCTGTGACACTGCACTCTCCTGGTCCCATTCTTATCTATCTACTCCTTTAGTGTTACTTATTTTGATATAACTTCATTACCTTCATTTTTGAGTCCCATATTTTTCTCAGTCTACGCTGCCTCCTTGGCACACTAATAAGCTCTCTTGGCTTCCAGTATCATATCTATGCTGAAGATACCCAAATATACTTCTCCCCTCCCGATTTGTTTCTCTCCCAACTAACTCATGTCACCACCTCAGTTTCCAGCATCTTCTCCTGGATGGCCTCCCACATCCTAAATATATGTGAAAGACTGAGCTCACACTTACGCCACAAGTTACTACTCTGTTTTCAGCAGTCTCTTCCTCTCTCCATAACCAGTCCCTTACCAAAACCTGTCAATTGCATCTGTAAACATCTCCAAAATCCACCATTTTCCCACACAAGAAACAACCAAAATGTAATCCACTGCCCTTTCCTGCATTGACTACTGTAACTCACTCCTAACTGGCATTTGCCTTACTAGACTCTCTCCACTCACTCCAGTAAAACTTAAACTTCTAATTTCTCATTGGCTGTCCCGCTCTCCAAATCACTTCACTGGTTTCCCACACTCGCTGGAATTAAGCGCAAAATCTTGACACTCACTTACAAAACCCTCAACACTACCGCACCCTCCTATAAATCAGATTTGATGTCCAGATACTCCCCTAACTGCCTACTTCACTCTTCCACAATACATGTCATATGTAATCACCTCCTCACACACTTCTCTCCAAGACTTTTCTCATCCAGCTCCCACCTTATTTCTCAATCTCGTGCTTGTAGCTTCTCCATCACACTTCACAGGAGCAAACACTCCCTGGAAACCCATCTATTCAAGGAAGAGTCTGACTTGTTCCTTATCATCAGGGATTGAGCCAAGACAGTGACCGCCTCATGTGCACGGGTCCTGCTGATTCACTGGACAGCGACAAACAATGGCCTTTCTTTTTGTGTATAATATCCTTAACCCACTTAGATTGTAAGCTCTTATGGGAGCAGAGATCTCTACACCCTCTGAACAAGTATGTCACTATTGTCACTTTTGTGCCCCCTGTGCTACAGTTTATGTTATTTGGCACTTTAGAAACAAATAATAATTATAATATCATTATATACAAACCAATGATATCGGCAGCTGTATAAGTCATGAGCATAAAAGCATCTTAGAGAACAACTTACATTTTGCAGTCTTTGCTTGTGTATAGAAAGTGCCCATCTCATGTGACTTGATAATAATATTAATAATAATAATCTAATGTTTGCTTTTTTGTAAAAATGAAATTAAATGCTATTGGGAGCTACGCTTTAAACCATCAGAGGATCACAGCTGTCACAAAGAGCACTGACTGAATACAACCTTTATAGAAGTCCGAAAATCGTGCAAGGGACATAGAGAAATATTTATTACAACTTTCACCATCATACATTTAGTCCAGCTATTCCTACTGGGAAAGGTTTTTAATTTTTACTCCAATAGTCCCCCATAGGGTATTGGAATAGGGATGTAGGGAGAAGGGCCATGGGGGTAAATAAGCTCTTGAGTAGTGGTCCATGATAGTCCTTATGGACCCCTATAGGAGTCTGCATATATAGTTGTTAGGTTCATTAGGCCTAGCGTGGCCCTAGTAGAGGACAACGCCTGATCATCCCAACACATAATGGGATGAGGGTAACAGGTTGTTGTATGGCATCCCTGGATATTGTCCAATCTTAGACCCCTAGTTGCATTGAGCATTGCAGGGGATGCAACCAGCTATGTTGTGATGTCTCTTTAAGTTGGGAATTTGCCCCTGTGAAGGTTAGTGAATCTGGGTTAGTGAGAAATTCCCTCAAATTAATTCAATTTACCCCAAAACTAAATATTAGTTACTGGGCAGAAGATATTTTGAGAAACACATTTAAGAAATATATTTTTTTGCCACTTCTTTCACTCCTCAAATGAATAAAACCTCAGATTTCAACCACTTAGATTGTAAGTTTGTGAGTTTTCAATCTTGTGTCAGTGCCTTGGAAACAAGCTCTATGTACATTTGCTCAAAAACAGGGCCCTCCATTCTTTACAAGGTGTTAAATTTGTTTTTTTGCCATGTACTCAACCACTGTACAGCGCTACGGAATATGTTGGCGCAATATAAAAAAAGATAATAATAATAATAATCACCAAATGCCCTTGTGGATACTTAATAATGTCCCTAGTCCCTACCCATGTACCAGAATGTGTCTCTTTGCATCTTTTCCATAATATAGATAGATTGTAAGCTCCTCAGGGCAGGAATGATGAAACCCATTGGTTGTATTTTATTAAATGCACATGTTGTTATTTGTTCCTTGTCTATGTAAAGCCTTAAACACATTGATGGTGCTATCTAAATATACATATGTATATGCATTTGTACATCAACACATACATACATATATACATGCATACATACAAGACATACAGTACATGCAATATATACATACATACATATGTGCATAAAAACATGCTTTACATTTGCCATTTCTAAATAATATCATCATGACTGCTTATTATGAGAAATCAGTGACACTGTTACCAGTGGGGAAGCTACTGCTGGTGCAGCAAGTGCAAAGCACCAGGGACCACAACAGGATAAGGGTACATTAGAGTGGACTAAAGAAAAAGGGGGACAGTTAATTTGTAAGAGGAGAGAAGCAGATAATTATTATTATATAAGGTGATCTGACCACCTACATATATTTCTGGAGTTTTTATTGACCCCCCTACAAGAAAATAACTTGTATAAAGAACTTTAGAGGTTTTATTAAGAATTTTGCACTGGGGCCCTCCATTCCCAAACCCACCATAATGATTGGTGGCTGATGGCTTGTGATAGGGGGCCCTATCTAATACCTGGGGGCCCTCTCTGATACCTGGATGCTCAATAAGATACATACAGTAACAATGTATCAGCTCATACCCCCCCCCCCCCCCCCCCCACACACACATACACAGATATGACATCTATATCACCTTGTATGGGGTCTCTGTGATGTGTAGCAATCACTTCCACCAGAGATATGACTCTGTGCTATATATATATATATATATATATATATATATATATATATATATATATACACACAGGTTTATTTAGTACACAAGGTGGGGTGGCTCATTTAAGCAGCTACCTAAATCAGAGCAAAAAAACTCCTTAAAGATGAAGCCTGTGCTAATAGCATGTCTTAGAGATGGCTTCTGGCAAATTGCTTTGTTATTCTTGTCAAAAAGGGTCCCCAGGAAGCAGTCAATTTTAAACCATATATCAAAATGATTAATTGCCCTTAAATGAGCAGATGCTGAAGTACCCTTGGACTGAGCCAAAGAGGCTAAGGCTATTTTTTTCTGTATTTTGCATTGAAACCTAATGTATTCATGAAGTTAGAAAATATCATTAGAGCTATTAATTAGTTATAGACATCAAAGCTACAAGGTGTTTGACTTCTTTTAAAAATATATGAACCCTTTCAATGACAGACCAGTCTGCAGTATATTGAGCTGTAAAGGATTCCAATGTGCTCTGTCACTGAAGGGGTTAAATGCTTCAGGGATTGAATAATAGGTTGTTTCCATTTAACATTAGCAGATATATTGTTCTGTACAGTTACATTTACAGATTTATACACATTTTTACAAGGAAATTTATATAGTATAAAATCCACCTGTCCCTGTCTTCAAATAAAATTGATTATAATATTTTAAAAGATTGGATTAAATAACCTAAATTTGTATTCATATAATCAGGAAATTGGAAAGACTGCCAAATGGGGAAAAAATAAAATGTGAGGTTTTAATTAAGAATAAAACTAAAACTTGTCAGAACCAGACACAAATATGGTTGTAAATTTTTTTTTTATTTCTTTGAAGTTTTGGATTTTATGTTTTCAATGTAATTTAACTATTTTATCTATCTATCTATCTATCTATCTATCTATCTATCTATCTATCTATCTATCTATCTATCTATTTATCTATACACACAAGCATAAATATATATATATATAAAAATAAATACATAGAAATATCTATATATATATATAAATATAAAAAAAAAATAGAAATATATATATATATATATATATATATATAAATATAAAAATAAATAAATAGAAATATATATATATTTATATATATATATATATATATAAATATAAAAATAAATAAATAGAAATATATATATATATATAAATATAAAAATAAATAGAAATGTGTATATATATATATATATATATATATATATATATATATATATATATATATATAAATAGAAATCAATAAATAGAAATATATATATATATATGCATTTACCTTTAAGGGTTTGTTTTTAAGCATCTTGTGTGCTTTATGAATTTATGGAAATAAAAGAGGGCTCAGAGAAAACATCTAATCTCTTTAAGTTTATAAACAAGATTAAAGTAACAGTGTCAAGAAATTGTATCGCCCTTTAAATAGGAGCAAAGAGAGCTTTAGGATATCACTATGCAGTTTAAATCTGCCTTGATGGACTGGACTGGCTCATCTTAAATCCTACAGAAAGCTGCTTTAAGGAAAAGGCTGAGAGGAATTTCTCCTCGCTTTAATTGCTTAAGAAATGGTTCCCACAATGAGAGGTGGCCTACATTTGCCTCTCATTTGAGTTCTGATTTCCAGAAGTTCACAAGTTAATCCCTGTTCTTTCTCACCCCAAGGCAGATACTGGGCAATGTTTGCAGCAAAAAGCCCCCAGAATGTCTCAGAGAGGTAGAGGGGCTGGTTAAGATGTGGAGTTATTTTAACTCCTTGTTTTTTATTAAGCTGAAATAATTTATGCTAAAAACTCAATTTGCAATAAGGAGACGCACAGGTGTAGCATAAAGATACAAAAGATACAAAAAACACATAAAATACAAAACTTGCAGCATCGCAAAGACCCCCACAGCTTCTCCTCCAGTGCAACATTTATATGTATTCCATGTTTGCCTCCTAGGGGACTCGCTGATTGGTATTAAATATTTTGTTATGATTTAAAAAAAAAAAAAAATCTAGATGTTATAAAAGACACAAATATTTTAATTAATTATTTACCATTTTTATTTTTTTACAGTTACTGCAAAAGTCTTGGATACCACAATTGAAAAAAGATATATGTCTCAAGATAAGTAGATAAATGATAAGTAAATAGCAGAATCTAGTATAAAATGTAAGGAGGTAAAGGACCCATTTATATTAAAAATAGAGAAAAACTTACATTTGTGTTTAGTGCCTTAATATATATAAATTATTATATTTTTCTATCTATACATATATATTTATATATATATATCTATATATATATATATATATATATATATATATATATATATATATATATATAGATGTAATAATTCATAAATGCAATCTTATTATGTGTTTCCAAACGTGCTTAGTTTCAAACCGAATGTAATTTTTCCTGTAATAATATATAGTATAATCATTTGCTTTCCTTTAAATTAATCACGTTTTATTTAAATTATGTTTTAAAATATACCCAGCAAGCTTAAATCACGTAAATTCCTTGTGTAAAATGTTGGAAATTGATTAGTTTCTGTAAGAAATTATTTTTAATTAGTTTAAGGTGCAGGATTTACTTGAATCTCATTTGGTTCTTCATATTTCTCTCCTATAAATGAGATTACAGATCCGGATTTCCCACAATGCAGCTGGGATTTACCTGCTAATAGGTGCTGAGACCTGAAGCCCCCCTCCCCTGCTAGAGATGGGGGGTATATACCTGTGTATAGAAAATAATATAAAGCAAACACTAATTATTATTTAAAAGACGCAATTTACACCATTATTATTGTATAATTACAGATTTACCAAACCCACTGGTAATGATTACTACTATAAATATTATTGCGTTAAATAATAAAAAATACATATCTAACATTGTGTGAAATTGTAATGTTTTATTAAATAGAAATAAATATATAAAACATAAATAAGGCGCGTTTATTAATGTCTATAATGAGAGTTATTTCTAGTGCTAAAATAATACATATACACAAAGCTTATTTTATCACTTTTTTGTGTTTATTTTCATTTTCTCTAGATATACCACTGCGGAAATTCTTGTTTGAGTTGTAAAAATATCTATTTTTTAATTGTAGTTAATTTCGATGCAATATCTGTCTTTAAAAGTAATTTACGGGATTAATTAAAAGCGGTAAAATTATTTTGTAGAACGAAATAAATAGTTAAATTCGTATATATGATTTTAAAAATGATTTAAGGATTATTTTTTACATTTAATAAATGAGACAGAGGCTGGGGGTTCTCTGGGGTCAGGGGGGCTCTCTGGGTCGGGGGGCTCTCTGGGGTCAGGGGGGCTCTCTGGGGTCAGATGGACTTGTCTCTCCAGATATTTGCTCAGATTTGCTCTTCTTGGGACATTTGGATGTAACCAGCCTGAAATAAACCCATTTGGGGTCTCAGGCTCCTCATTGTCAGATTCATACCCAGATATTCAGGCTTAAATTAAAAGGTACTTTTTCATGTCCCTAATTCCTGCCTAAACGGTTTTGCTCCAGGAGAAGAAATCTTTTCTTAAAAAAGGAGAAAAAAAATCCTTCAAAAAGAGAAGGGTATTATTGGTTTAATCCTCTTACCCGCAGTCACTTTAAGGCAGGGTGTTTGTGTCCCCAGCCCCAGCCTAAATCCCCCCAGCCTGGGAGAGGCTCAGCAGCAGCACCCTGGCAGCCATCAGATCTGGGGGGGCAGATTGCTCTGGGGGGGCAGATTGCTCTTTCTGCAGCAGCCTCACAAAGCTAAAAAGCAAATAAAAGCTTCACTTAGTAACCCAGCAAGAAGCTGCCCAAGACACAGAGAGACTTGGGAGATGGGGACAGAGAGACCTGGAGTGGGCAGAGAGGGGAGACAAGTATCTATAGCTCATACCAGAGCCTGGAGCTGAGGTGGCATGTGGGGTACACAGGAAAACTAAGGGAAGGATATATATATATATATACTATCAGAGCCTGGGCACAGCTTGGTATAGACAGAGAGAAAGAGAACTATATATGGCTCCTAAACCTGGGCCAGAACTTGGTGCAGAAACTAATTCTGGTACAGAGGTAAAGAAGCCAGCACAGAGACAAGGGCAGAGATACAGGCAGTTATATATATATATATATATAAATAGAGTATTGCAGTATATAGTGTACCTTCATGTAATACTTTATTCATCTAGATTACTGGACACTCACCTACCCCACTCTTTATGTGTTTCATAAATATCTATATCTATAGAAAACGAATAATATATTAATAAGCCCATTTGCTATATATTATATTATATATAGGAAGAGACAGTGTCTGATGTAGAGACTGAAACAATGTGGCACAGGGACAGTCTTTGGTACATAAATGCTGAATTGGGTGCAGAGACCCACCTGGCACCTGCAGGAACAGTCCTGATTCACCTCTCCATGAACATACAAGGCTTATGTATAATTGTTGCCACCCTGTGCCCTTGCCAGGGCTGCCACCCTGGCTCACATCTGGGTATCTTGCTGTTGCCACCTTGGCTCACATCTGGTTATCTTGCTACTGCCACCCTGGCTCACATCTGGGTATCTTGCTGTTGCCACCCTGGCTCACATCTGGGTATCTTGCTGTTGCCACCCTGGCTCACATCTGGGTATCTTGCTGCTGCCACCCTGGCTCACATCTGGGTATCTTGCTGCTGCCACCCTGGCTCACATCTGGGTATCTTGCTGTTGCCACCCTGGCTCACATCTGGGTATCTTGCTGCTGCCACCTGTGGTTCATTTTCTGTAGAAATATCTCTGATAAAACTTCTTCTCATTATTCCCTTAATCCGAGTCCCCCCCCTCACTTTTCGCATGGGGAGAGGGTCTTAGTAATACAATCCCTTTATACACCCACCAAGTGATCCTAGAATGGAAATAACATCACAACGTGTACAATATACACAATATACACAATATACACAATATACATAATATACATACATAATATACACAATATACACAATATACATACATAATATACACAATATACATAATACAAATAGACAACATAAAGACAGTGAGAGACATGTATATGGGTGAGTATATTCAATAGAGATGAAATAAAAGTTGTTTAAGATTATCTGAAGAGCAGATAAGCACCAGATAGGAAGGGGGGGGGGGGGGGGGGTAACTGGACTTGTTGCAATTATTTAATGCCCCCCCCCCCCATACTTTTGTTTTCTGCACCCAATAAATAACTTCTTACATTGTGAGTTATGGTCTCTCTCTATTATTCTGTCTCCATATAATAAAACATTTCTATATTTCCAAATGATGTTGAAATGAGATTTGTTTCTCAGATCAGACAGTGAGAGTATGACATCTGATAAATAGCTTTCCATTATTCCTAAACAGATATCACAATAAACATCAAGGAATCCATCACAAGTAACAAACCAATGAACACTCAGCTGCCAGCCACCTCTGTGTCTTCAAGAAGCTTTCCATTATCTTTCAATGATTTAATTAGACTTTTACACCTGACTGGCTCTGAGTAAAGGGTTGGAAATAAGTTAAGGGGAAAAAATATGAGACATTTGTGATTGACAGTTGGGAGGACCAGTCAGAAGCGTGCTGGGCTGCCCCTGTATCCTGACTAGCTCAGTTAAAAGTCCTTCCCAGCCCTGCCCCCTGTACATGGCAGCCTGACTGGACCTGGGGCAGATTGGGGCTGGAGTTAAAGGGCTCAGCAGCCAGAGGAGTGGGGAGACCAAGCCAGCTGACAGAGGGGGGCACACAGTCTGATTCTCACCCAGCAACTTGGACACTTACACCCTGCAACCCAAGAAGATCTGCAGCTCCAGAGACAAGGTCTGTACCCTGCACCCAGCATATGGCCCCCCATGTGTCTTATCCTCCTTTTATTATAGCAATATAAGAAAAATATACAATTCTAGAAAAATGTGTAGATACAAAGTAACATTTCTACAGGTTAATAAAACACTTTGTTGTATAAATGTGCAACTTTGTAACTGTTTAAGTTATTTGTATCTGTCTAAACAAATCTGCAAGATGATATATATATATATATATATATATATATATATATATATATATATATATATATATATATATATATATATATATATATGTATAGTCTTCTAGGATAGACACTGGAATTATATATATTTATTTATTTATTTATATATATATATATATATATATATATAGTCTTCTAGGATAGACACTGAGATTATATGGCTGTTGTAATAGCAGAATTTACATTGTTATTTGTAAATTTAGTTAAACATAAAATCAATTTATATGTGTTATTTTTTACTGAATTGACAAACTTTTAGTTTCTAGCGGATTTTTGAAACAACTGAAAAATCCAATATTTGTTTTGCGAGAGAATAAAATAATGTGAGGATTTTGTGCGCTAAATACGGGAAGTTTGGTACATTTTATATGAAATTATTAGGTTTTTGCATTAGTTGTGAAGCTGACAGATGTCAGACTGCCAATAATATTTCTTTTTTAGAAACACAATTGCACTGAGGGAGAGCTCACTGTGAGCAGGGGCTTCAGATGGGGCTGCAGGACCCTCACAAGGTTTATCTGTCCCAATGTCCTGCTTAATATTCTTTTGTCACCAAAAAGATCTATTTCCAGCCTCAGGTCACAAATTCTAACAACAATCCAGATAATTTATGCTGAACAAAGCGTTAGATTGTAAATCCCATTTAATTTCCATAATGGTGTTTTAATAAGACACTGTGAGATATGTCTGGGGGCAAAATAGGACATGGGTGGGGGGCAAAACAGGACGTGGTGGGGGCAAAACAGGACCTGGGTAGGGGGCAAAGCAGGACCTGGGTGGGGGGCAAAGCAGGACCTGGGTGGGGGGCAAAGCAGGACCTTGGTGGGGGAAAGAGGATAAGTCGGGAGAATTATTAGAGGCAGAAACTAAATAAATACAAAATGTGTCCTTATGTTAGTCTGAGACTGGGAACTTCAGTATAAAGTTTTAGCGTAAAAGAAGATGAGTTAATAATGATATTATAACCTAAAATATTCTATGTGTGTTTTTATTTAGTGATTATTGTATTTTCTGGGCTAAATTATAATATGACATCCAAATGATAACAATATATATTTGTAATATTTTTGCACAGCTTAGATCTATGTAACAATTTGGATTAGGTCACTATAATAATAAAAATGGAGTTATACCTAGTGATAAATTAGTGACCCTGTTTTGGGGTAAATCATAACATAACATTTAAATCATAATATTTCATCTCTAGTACATATTGCACAGAATAGAGCCCCCCAGGGCAGATTGTACAGACAGAGCCCCCCAGGGCAGAATGGGACAGACAGAGTCACAAGCAATGCCAACAACAGTCAAAGGGTTAAGTTTTACATTTTTGCCTATATATTGCATAGTAATTGAGGTTGAAAAAAAAACTTTCAGTGCATCAAGTTCAACCTTTTAAGGTTTCCTCTGTTCTGCAATATATTATTTTATTTATATTATATTCCTAGTGTCATTTTATCTACACAAATAAGTGGTTTTAGATACAACTAATAGACAGAGATGGGATTTACTGATAGGATATGGTGCATAGTAAATCAAGAGATGATATAAGATCCACTTGGGATGCTTAGTAAATTCCCTCAGGATCTCACAGATATAAAACAATTACATATTATCTATACCAGGGCTCTCTGGTGTATGGAAACATCAGCATCTGTCATAATATATTTTGGGGGATATTTCCTAAGCTTTGTCATGGGCTACAAATGGTGCAATGGCAAATTATATCATAGCAAATACAGTGCAGCAGATTGAAGCACCAGAAGCCGCCTGGTCACTAGCAATGCTTAGTAAATATCCTTTTTATTGTTTATTCTGTTTCTTCAAGTCCCATATTACAATATATACGTATTTAGGGTTTAATGGGGCTAGATTCACTAACCCTTCACAAGAGCTGAAGGAGCCATTGTCCCCATGGCAGATATATTTCCCCAAGTGAAGTTTAGTAGGTGCTGGGATATCTCCCCAGGCTGTGGTGTCTGCGTATTTACTATGGGGATGCAATGTGCCCCCCAGCAAAGCACGTATTGCCATGCCAAGCTTAGTAAATCCAGCGAATGACAATGAGCCATGTCCATAATTCACTAAGCTCTGTAAATTCTGCAAGTGTTTTGCTGCAAGTGTAATTTCCCCCAAACATAGTCTTTACATTGACAGCAAACTGCTTGTGCAACTCCTGCAAATCTTAGTGAATTCTGGTCACTGAGAGACTTTTAAATGAAAGTGGTTCAATAATAGGTATTATTACTAATGCACCACTCTCTGGGGTAGACTGACTAAGCTTCTCATGCAAGGACTTCATTGAGGCTCCAGTGGTAGAAAACAGACCCCTCATTCTTCAGTGATCTGACTCACAGCCCCTGCAAAGCTTAGTGAATTTGGGAGATTGTACAGACCGACTTTCTGCTCCATATACAGTATGTGAGTGTCACAGATTAGTGTGTGTGTGTGTGTGGGTATAAAGCGGTGTGTGTGTGGGTATAATGCGGTGTGTGTGTGTGTGGGTATAATGCAGTGTGTGTGTGTGTGGGTATAATGCAGTGTGTGTGTGTGTGGGTATAATGCAGTGTGTGTGTGTGTGTGGGTATAATGCGGTGTGTGTGTGTGTGGGTATAATGCAGTGTGTGTGTGTGTGTGGGTATAATGCGGTGTGTGTGTGTGTGGGTATAATGCGGTGTGTGTGTGGGTATAATGCGGTGTGTGTGTGTGTGGGTATAATGCAGTGTGTGTGTGTGTGGGTATAATGCAGTGTGTGTGTGTGTGTGTGTATAATGCAGTGTGTGTGTGTGTGGGTATAATGCAGTGTGTGTGTGTGTGTGTGTATAATGCAGTGTGTGTGTGGGTATAATGCAGTGTGTGTGGGTATAATGCAGTGTGTGTGTGTGTGTGTGTATAATGCAGTGTGTGTGTGGTTATAATGCGGTGTGTGTGTGTGTGTGTGGGTATAATGCAGTGTGTGTGTGTGTGTGGGTATAATGCGGTGTGTGTGGGTATAATGCGGTGTGTGTGGGTATAATGCGGTGTGTGTGGGTATAATGCGGTGTGTGTGTGGGTATAATGCGGTGTGTGTGTGGGTATAATGCGGTGTGTGTGTGTGTGGGTATAATGCAGTGTGTGTGTGTGTGGGTATAATGCAGTGTGTGTGTGTGTGTGTGTATAATGCAGTGTGTGTGTGTGTGGGTATAATGCGGTGTGTGTGTGGGTATAATGCGGTGTGTGTGTGTGTGGGTATAATGCGGTGTGTGTGTGTGTGGGTATAATTCGGTGTGTGTGGGTATAATGGGGTGTGTGTGGTTATAATGCGGTGTGTGTGTGTGTGTGGGTATAATGCGGTGTGTGTGTGTGTGTGGGTATAATGCGGTGTGTGTGTGTGTATAATGCGGTGTGTCTATAATGCAGTGTGTGTGTGTGTGGGTATAATGCGGTGTGTGTGTGTGTGGGTATAACGCGGTGTGTGTGTGTGTGGGTATAACGCGGAGTGTGTGTGGGGGTATAACACCGGTGTGTGTGTGGGGGTATAACACCGGTGTGTGTGTGGGGGTATAACGCGGTGTGTGTGTGGGGGTATAACGCGGTGTGTGTGGGGGCATAACGCGGTGTGTGTGGGGGCATAACGCGGTGTGTGTGGGGGTATAACGTGGTGTGTGTGTGGGTATAACGCGGTGTGTGTGTGGGTATAACGCGGTGTGTGTGTGGGTATAACGCGGTGTGTGTGTGTGGGTATGATGCGGTGTGTGTGTGTGGGTATAATGCGGTGTGTGTGTGGGTATAATGCGGTGTGTGTGTGGGTATAATGCGGTGTGTGTGTGTGGGTATAATGCGGTGTGTGTGTGTGTGGGTATAATGCAGTGTGTGTGTGGGTATAATGCGGTGTGTGTGTGGGTATAACGCGGTGTGTGTGGGGGTATAACGCGGTGTGTGTGTGGGTATAACGCGGTGTGTGGGTATAATGCGGTGTGTGTGTGTGTATGGGTATAATGCGGTGTGTGTGGTATAACGCGGTGTGTGTGTGGGTATAATGCGGTGTGTGTGGGTATAATGCAGTGTTTGTGGGTATAATGCGGTGTGTGTGGGTATAACGCGGTGTGTGTGTGGGTATAATGCGGTGTGTGTGTGTGTGGGTATAATGCGGTGTGTGTGGGTATAACGCGGTGTGGGTATAATGCGGTGTGTGTGTGGGTATAATGCAGTGTTTGTGGGTATAATGCGGTGTGTGTGGGTATAACGCGGTGTGTGTGTGGGTATAATGCGGTGTGTGTGTGTGTGGGTATAATGCGGTGTGTGTGGGTATAACGCGGTGTGGGTATAATGCGGTGTGTGTGTGGGTATAATGCAGTGTTTGTGGGTATAATGCGGTGTGTGTGGGTATAACGCGGTGTGTGTGTGGGTATAATGCGGTGTGTGTGTGTGTGGGTATAATGCGGTGTGTGTGTGTGGGTATAACGCGGTGTGTGTGTGGGTATAATACAATTCAATAGACTGGCACTTCAGAAATAAAGTTTAAAAAAATGGAAATACAGTTTGAATCAATTTGTTTTAATTATTGGTGACGTGAGGCGAGGACGCGCACCACGTCCGAATCTGGAAATGCAAAAAAGTTTAGGACTCTGAGATTTTAGAAATGAGTCGTAATCAGATTCAAGGTGTTTGGTGCGTCTCGTTACGGTGCTCGCCAGCTCAAGTTACAAAGATATTCTTACCTGAGATGGTGTGCGAGGAGCAGAGATAACATGAGAAGGGTTGTCTTTCCTGTTGGTAATAGTACATAGTAAATCAGGAGATAACATGAGATGCTTAGTAAATTCCCCATGATAAATTTACAGTCGGGAACATTGTAGTAAAACAAGTTGTGATTCCTTTCATAGGACCGGATAGTTCTTCATAGATGAGTCGGAACGTCCCAAATAGAGCACGTCCTTATCATTTCATAAAAAATATACAAAACGTCAAGAAATTATATTTCATATGCTTATTATTATCGTTTATTTGTAACGCGCCAACATATTCCGTAGCGCTTATATACATTTGTTAATGTTTTAATTGAAAACGAAATGTGTGTGTATATATATATATATATATATATATATATATATATATATATATATATATATATACATATATACACTTGGGTCATAATGTGAACAATTATTTTTATTTTTGTTGTAGAAAAACAATTACAAAGACAAAAAGGCAATATAAAATTCATTATCCATTTCTTCCATATTCTTCTTCTATGCAATTAGAAAATGTACCCCATAATATAACAATTTGCATGAATTGCCAAAGACTTAACATACAGACACAAATCTAAAGACGTCAAAAGACATCAAAAAGACATGGGGAGAGGTCGTGGGGCATCGAGGGTGAGCATATTTATCGTACAAGACCTGATAATACTTCTTATATCTGATAATACTACTTATAATCCCAATCAGTTAGGACTCCATCCATAATTGCCATTTCATATCGGTCTCTTTCTAACTCAAAGTTTCTTTTGACTGTCGAGACAACTTCATTCCAAGTTGGCATCTTAGGTCGCTTCCATTTAACTGAAATAACAATTTGAATAATTAGCGCCTTCATTTTCCATTTTAAAGGATCTGTGAGAATATGTATAAATTAAATAGAACATACATAACCCTTTGGGCACATTACATATTTTCATAATGTGCACAAATATTGAGGGTCATATATGTTCTATTTAATTTATCATCATCGACATATTTTTTAATATTATTTTATTATAAGTAAAACTCTCAAAAACATTTCAACATTTGGCTACATGTTTAGTAATTGAGTAACATAATAGTTATTATAATAATGCATTTCTGTTATTTTGTGTCACATTATATTCTTGTATAATTATTCCACATCTTGGGAGCAATGTTTATGATTTTACATTTATTTCACATTTTAACTATTTTGGAATATTTTATTGCTGTCTGAAACAGTTTTTATTCGTTATACAAGACATTTTTGGAATTATTTGTAATGTTTTTGGTTGTTACAATTGATCTTGGAATTAGCAATGCTACCACAACTCATACATAATGTAACACCCCCCCCTGGGGTGCTGAGAAAGTACCAGGATGGGATGTTTTGGGAATTAAATGTGGCTGCATCTATCAACGTCTACAAGGTGCAAACACAGCATTAGGTGTCTGGAGACATTGATTTGTTTTAGTTTGATAAATCTTGTGATGTTTTGTGCCAGATGTGGAGAGGTTTATACTCATTAAAGTTTAATAATGATTTAATGCAGAATAAGCTACATTGTGACGTTATATTCTCTATTAATAAATACATTCTTTAGTAAATTATAAAAATGTACATGATAATTAATTATAATTAAACAAAAATTATAATATGTTATTAGATAAACTGATGCATATGTGTAAAGAAAAACTAACAATCTAAATGATTTGCTATATACTGTACATCATTTCTGAAACATAATATATTTTAGAAAAATCGTTAAATTTATATTTGTTATATAGGGGTTATTCATCAAAATACACTAAGATGCTCAGAGTGACACAAGAGATTTCCTAGGACTACAATGTCTATTTCCACTAAATCAGAGATTTTTTTTTTCACAACCTGAGAGAATTTTAGGTAATTTGCCCCATAATACCAGAGATAAAAAAAGAGCTTACATATAAAAAATATTTTGATTTATGATTTTTTTTTTCGTTTTATCTTAATTTTTTTTAAATATAATTAAACCTGGTGATGGCCAAAATTCACTAAGTATCAGACTGACATCACATCCTCCGCAATACTTAGTAGATTTTGCCCAGTGACTTTCGGAATGGGCGTCTTTGTCAGATAAATTTATATTTTTGACGTAACAGAGAAAACTACAGACAGTGCGGCTGTAAATGTAGATTCATTTTCATATTTACACCAATTGTGCTAAAATGAAGATATAATAGGCCTATAAATTAGGCCAGTAAGATTCGCCCCAGGGACGTTATAAGGAGCATTGGTGTCATTTTCTCCGGTATGGCAGAATTTACTAAGCATCTCGAGTGCATCTTACATCATCTTTAGATTTATTATGCACTATATCATATGGCCTCTACTGGATCGCTACCTTGGTGAAGGGGCTTGGGTACCTCAATGAAGCTGTGAGCTATACCATGTAGGGTCACCCAAGATGGGCAAGTTATAGTACAGAGGTCAGAGAAATTGTGGTCCACTGGAGGAGGAACTGGCAACCCACTCCAGTACCTTTGCCAAGAAAACCATATGGATAAGCACGACCAGAAACACAGACAAATTTGCCTGGGTGCTGCAGACCATATGGTCACTGAGAGTTGGACACGACTGAAGGACTGAACAACAAATATCATATGGGTAAAAACAGCCCATCTCACCTTATCACCAGTGTTGGTCAGCTAATATGGCAGCTAATATGGAAGGTGTGTGTATATATATATATATATATATTTATATAAGGGAATAGATTCACTATTGCAAGGTCAGGAAATAAACATTACAGGAGACGGACACAATCCAGACACTAAATTACAGTATTATGTCCAAATCTCTGCTATACAATGATGCAAATAGGCAGCTAAATAATAGGAATGTTTGGTACACCCGAACTCCCTATATGTTACACCGTAAATATTATCAGAAGCAGCTGACGCGCCCTTGGTTGCGCAGATAATATCCATTTAGTATAACCAGATTCGACTCCCGGATTTAAAAAGATAGAAAATAGAAAAAATACATAATGTTAAATTGTTATATTTGACCACTTAGTTAATAACTACTGATTGGTGGTAAAAAATATAATTTTTAATAAAAATAAATCTATACATTTTGATACATCTGCTGGTCCTTGGTGGCATCCATGATACTTTGGTAGATGTGTGAGAGGGGAGCCCAAAATCCAAGGTTCAAAGTGAGATTTGGACTTTTGTAAATTGATGTCACAACCTGAAAGTGAAATAGTCTCATATTTATTCATCTATTACATTGCAGGGAATAATAATAATAATAATAATAATAATATTTTTTTGAGCTTGTATAAAAACTGTGATTTGGTTTTTTTTTCCCTTTATATAAAATCTGCAAAAATTACAACTCCGAATCCAATAACGTGAAGAACTTAACTGTTATAAACAAACCTTTGAGATCTTAAATCCTTAGTCTTGAATATAATGAAAGTATCTTATTTGTGAGGGATACAACTGGGACATTGCAAGATTGGGGCTTTGTTTCATATTATATATATATATATATATATATATATATATATATATATATATATATATATATATATATATATATATATATATATATATATATATTATATTATTTTGTAGCACAGAGAAGGAACTTTGCAGTCATAGGGGGCTATTTACTAAACATCACAGGGGCTGATGTGAGCATTTCACAAGAATGCAATGCATGATGGTCCATACCATGGCTTAGTAAATATTCTCCAATGTGATACAAAATGCCAAAAAGGCTAAAACATGAATTATTATATTCATTTTATTATAATGTTTGATAAACAAGCTGTGTATAGAGCTAAGCTGGCCAGGAATGAAGATATTCTCCAATATTTCTCCAACATTGTTTAACATATACCACCCCAAAATACATAATACCAATAATATTAAGGTTTTACCCTGTTTAATAAATATACCTAAATATTTATTATTATTATTATTATTATTGCTATTATCAATAACAATAACAACACAATAATAATAATAAAATGCCAAAAAAAACTTTTTTATGGAAACTGAATAAATATATTTTAGTGATGAATATCTCCCTGTTGGATCACAGCAAGGTCCCTATTTACACAGTTCCAGCTCACACTGTTGCGCTCCAGGCCCAATATACTGGACAAGAACATATAGATCAGAAATATAATTCCATAGATAAATGCAAATTCCATGTTATACTTATGTTATTATATGTTTTCTGCATCTGTATGTCTATAAATAAATTGTATTTAATCCTTATTCCACTTACACTGATTCATAGTGTAAATATGGGACTTATTGTATATATCATGCATCGGAGGACTCGCTATTGTACCAGTCCTGTAATATCTACACTGCAGCCCCCGCCATTGCAATGACTTGGGTAATAATAATAACACTCCATTGCTGCGCAAGTCTGGGTGTAAATGGTCTGCAGTTTCCAGTTGGTTGGCCCAGCCAAGCTTCCCATGTAAATGCCAGTAATACATATCTAATCATGTCCTGCAGCCATCCCACCCCCTGTGCAAACCTCATTAATGGATTATTAGACAATAAAAGCAAGGTTTGCAGAGCACAGCTTTGCTAAGGAGATTATAGACGTCCATGCTGAGTGCAGATATTGTTTACCCATCAAAACTTCTACTTTACACCTTGTGTCCCCTCTGTTTTATTATATGGCATTTATACAGGAGATAAAATAACATGAGATCTGGAAGGGGCTTCCTCCGTCTTAGAAGGGGCTTCCTCCGTCTTAGAAGGGGCTTTCTCCATCTTAGAAGGGGCTTCCTCCGTCTTAGAAGGGGCTTCCTCCGTCTTAGAAGGGGCTTCCAGGGAAACGCAGGGACCCTCACATTAGTGTGTATAGTAACAAAGAGCATCATGGGGAGAATTTACTAAGCACTTTGTCATGAGATAATGTGAAAGGGCTGTGTTCATAGCAAGTCGCACATAGTAAGATGCTTAGTAAATTCCTTGAAGGAAGAGATGTTGGACTTCTGGCTATTGACAAATTCTCCGACTGTGGGGGGGGGATTTACTAATCATTTCAAAAGCCTGAGATGAGTGGTGATCTCAATTTTCCACCACAGGAAACGGTGCATAGTAAATACAGGGATGCATATAGTAAATACAGGGATGCATATAGTAAATACAGGGATGCACATCTCAGCCACTTGCAAACCAACCATGTAAGTTAGGTTCCAGAAAAATATTTTGGGGGCCAGGTTATGGATTATATATAGAATGTTAGGAGCCAGCAGTAACATTGTAGGAGCCGCGGCTGCCTAGTGCATGCATTATTCTGTATAACACTTTATAATGACATGCACATAAATGTCATCATTCCTGTTACAGTATAACCCCCGCCAGGATCTTAGATAATTGTATTATTATGTCACATACTTATTGTATTTATTTGCATCTCTTAGTACAATGTTGTTTTTTCCTTCTATCCTATAATGATTCTTCATAATTATGACAAAAGGAGTGAAAAAAAGTCATTATCTGTCAGTCAATCAATCAATGGTTATTATAGTCCTCAGACTTAACCCTTTCACTATGACAGGCTGCGTATCACAACTTGGATCCACAATGCTGCTACTTTTTCAAATAGTTTTTTGACACTTTATAGGTGTTATCAGCTGTTTTTTTTTTTTTTTTTTTTTTTTTTTAAATAATTGATTTATTTGCATAAATATAACAAGCTCATAGTCTGTTCATAAAATGCGGAGCGTTCGGTTTTGCTGAATTTGTTCACATAAAAGGAATAAGATGTGGGGGAAATCCACTAAGCTTCACTGTGCTTTGCAGAAGACTATGATGGCTATTTCCTATAGGTAAACCTGGCCATCACAGACCACCATTGGGATATCTTAGTTAATCTCCCCCATTTCTTGGAGAAAGTTTGGAAAGTTCTGTATTTAAAGACCTAAAATAATATGGGATATATTCCTTAAGCTTATCACAGAGTTATTTGCTGATGCTGTGGGTTACTTTCCCCATAGAGATATACGCAGCAGCCTTCAGTAATGAGCATGATCTCCGGTGAAGCTTAGTGAATTTCGGGATTTGAACACTGGAAGAATCGTTATATTAATGGGACATAGAGCGCCGAACATCTTTTGTATGTATTTAAAACAAAAGACAAATGTTTGTAAACATTTAAGTTGTTTTGCATACTGTGGAAATGCAGCTTTGCAACAATATCAAGTTATTTGAGAGCATCAGATGTAGCCAACCAGGCTAGAGTCAGTAAATAATCCCGCAGACCTGGGGCCTCATTCAATTCTGGGCTCGCAACTCAATCAGACGGCCAAATGCCTGCGATTGAGTTGCGTGCTGCTTTTGCGATGCTATTCCATTGGTTGGGCCCACACGCAGAAAATCAGAAACTATGCTATTGACAGTAGCATTTGCGGGCTTGAACATTCAGTCATACTGGCTGAAACATGATCGCTGACGCAAGGCCGTAACTCGTGGTTCAAGCCTGTATGACTGAAATCCAACCACCATATTTCATTGAAGTCCCAATGGCACCAGTGGTCTGTGATGGCCCGTAGGACTTCAAGAAAATATGGAGGTTGGATTTCAAAGTCATACGGGCTTGGAGGTTGAAGCTCGTAGGACCTCACATTGATTGCCGTGATCGATATAACACGAAGATTGAAGTGTTGGAGAATGTTCCTCCTTTATTGGCTGTCGGCCCTGGTGCTTTGCACCTGCTGCACCAACAGTATCTCCGCTACTGCCCACAATAGCAGGACAGTCTCAACGTTTTCTATCTCATTTAGTTTCGGTTTTCTTGTCTTAATCAGATATGTCTAGGTATTTCATCTAAAAACAAGTATTATTTAACATACTCTAAAATAAATATTAAATATTATGTGAAAAAAAATAATCATCAATTGTTCCAAAAAGCCAGTAAATATGGCATTGCGCTTCCTTTTATCGCAGGAATGATGCTCCAACCCTTACTCCCCAGTCTTCCTAAAGCAAATTCCCCTTGTGTACTCGAGGGCTCAGCTAATAATGATATTGTGATAGTAATTGATTTTTCATTGTGAGGCGTCAAATCCTCCAGAAGAGAGCTATTTGCAAACATTTATTAGCCGCTTAAAGAGCTCTTAATTCTGATGATGAAATTACTGCGAGTGTTGGATTTGTTCCCGCGCCGCCAAACAAATGAAGTGATTAAACCCTCTCACTGCGCATCAGTCACACCGCATTAGCTGGGAGAAAGCGAATTATCCCAATTAGAAGGCTGATTTATAATTAATGACATAGACCAAGTGATAATTGGATGTTAATGGACAACAGTTTTTTTTTTGGGTCTGGAAATCATCTCTCACTTTCCCAGAGGCCTCTCTGCTCCTGCGCGGTGACTGCGGAGTAAATGAGAAAATAAATCTGCTATTAGGGAAGTGAATGGGAGACTGGGGGGGGGGGGGGGGAGCAGCTATGGGGCTGGGGGGGGGGGAGCAGCTGGGGGGCTGGGGGGGGGGACCACACAACTCTGTTGCGCACGCCGTGATCAGGAAATACATACCCTGCAATATAGAGTGAGACTGAGTATATTGAGAAGGCCATCATTATCTGTATATGCCGGGATCACGTGATTGAGATGAAAAACCATCACAGACCTCAGGAAAGTATAGTGTATCTGGAATATACAGATTTTAATATAAAAATATATATATTAAATAAATAGTACATTTGTGTTTGGGCATCTAAAAATGATATAAAAAATGTCTTGTCCAGAATGCCAAGAAATACACTGCCCTCTGGGAAACTGGGCGGGGACATGCAAATGAGATCATGAGACCACAATGCATTTTTACTAGTCTTCCCGCCATCAGCTAAATGTTTATAGTGTGTGCATATATATATATATATATATATTAATAATGAGGTTTGCAGTATATTATGATACTCAAAACAATTAAGTCAGAGGCGCTCATCAGAGAACAAACCAACCCTAATAGGTTAGTTCTATGACCATGATAAGCCACTCTGAGAGCAACCTCTTTTAGCCACTTGTGCCCTTCACAGGGAGAAATATCCTGTAGTATATCAGTCTGGTCGCACTCAAAAGAGTGACCCAGCCCCGAAATACCAGGCAATTCTACCCTGAACAGGAGAAACAGCAAACCCCAGACGCGTTTCGGCTTTTGGGCCTCGTCAGTGAGGTGCAGCTGAACTCCCCAAGGCACAGTGAGCAAGGGTCCACGTCTGGAGTCCCTTATTACCCTTAGGGAGACTAAACCCCAAGGGTAATTTGCATAACCAAAATAAAATAATAATATTATGATACTCTGCCTTATTTATAGTGACGAGCTTTCGAGAGATCTGACCTCTCTATCAAGTCTGAAGCAAAACATATATAAATTAGTACAGTATTTTACATTCATAAAATATGTTAAAAAATATAAATATACCTTACATTGTAATAAATATCTGGGCTAGATAGCGCTACCGAATATGTTGGCGCGTTACAAATAAACAATGATGATAATAATAAAAATAATAATAAAAATGATTAATAATAAATAAAGCCCTGGACCAATCCCAGAGCATCTCTGCTTTTTCTGTGTGTTATCCTAAAGAATATATTTCCCAGGAGTGTATTTGTTTTTTTGCTGCCATAGGCCCATTTAGGTGTGTGCACCCCTACAACAACCCCATTATTTCTTCTATTTCCTCTTGTTATACCCCAAACATAGTCATCATCTAGTATACAGTAAGTCACAAAGTGCCAGCTACACTTACAGATAGACATGTGTGTGCATATTCCAAGGCCTTAGCAACTTCAGGCAGAGTGCTGCCCCTGACAATGTGCTGACCTAGGCCTAGGCCTAAGCTGAAAAATACACCCCTTTATAGCCCTTTATGCAGTTTGTTCTGTTCACATTACTTTTTTATGTTTAAGCTTGAAAGCTCCATTTAACATAATCATAGAAGGAGGACGCCCATCTCTATAGGTCTTCAAGATCAGAATACATGAGCCTTTTCTGTGTCCCTTTACCATGAGATCTTGTTGGTGTCCCTTTCCTCTAAACCTTTCCTTATACCTATAACATACAAACAGACTTATTTTAATGCCATGTAATTGGCTGAAGATAATATTTGGGTGTCAATCTAAAGAAACCTGGCAGGGGTGGAGGCAACAATCTGTGTTTTCCTGGAGAACATTACCTTTTTTGTTTGTTTATAAAAATGATTAAAACACAAGCTTTTACCTTTACAACAAACCAGACAAAAAGCAAACTTAGAATGTGATTTTTTTCCTAAGTCCGTATCACCTGATTTCTAAGTTCAGGTTTTTCCTTCTCTTTTCTTTGAGATTTAATGCCATTAAAATGATAACCGCGATTAGGTTTCATGTCAGGAGGGTTAGCCAAATACTTTACGGTGTTTATTTTATCCTTTATATATTTTTTTTCTTTAGCAAACTAGTTCTTCTGTTCATACTTCAATTTGTGTGTGGTCTGGAAGGGAGTGGAGGAGCGGGGGGGGGGGGGGGGGGTGTAGATAGGGGGGGTAATAGGTGTTACAATAACACAACAGACATACAAGAGTTGGGTTACCGTGTGTTAATGCCGTGTATAGAACAGGAGTCATTCCAAGTTCACATACAAGGATTGAGCTGCCATTGAATGCACAATATACTGTACATGAAAGTGTTAATAACCTCAGTTTAAAGACCCATATTTGAAATTTACAATAAAAAAAATAAAAAAATAACTTGGTTGAAGCAATGAACATGACATTGATGGAGCTCCGAGGGGCAATGGCTGACAGATGTGCTGTGGTCTATAGGGTCATGGAAAGTCGCACCTGACTGAATGACTAAACAACAACAAAAAATGTCTTTAGAAAATAAACACTTAACTAATATATGCAATTATGATTTTTGTTTGCGGACAAGGTATGAATTTGGGTGTATTGTAATTTACACAGTTAATTGCAACTTACAATGGGATCAAATGGATCCACATAGGAATGCCGCTCACTATAAGATCACACTGTGTGCTGTTAATAAAAAAATGGCTGCCACAATAAAAAATAATAATTGCATTTAATAGTGTGTAAAAAAATTTTTTTTTGCATATTGCAAATAGGATCATTTAGAAAAAATAAAAAAACAGATATTGTTGAAATTTAAAGACTATTAAGGCTTCAGCCTCCCGCTAATTAGCACTTTTGGAAAGTATCTTATTTACTGTATTTTTATTTGTGTTTCCTATCAAGTCCAATCCACTTGTTGTCTTCGCTCTCAGTGGCTGAAATTAGGGAGGCAGCCATGATACTGATAGCTGATTCGCTACGACACAACTCCGCACAGCTCATTGGCTAGGACGCTCTCCCTACATAGGTGCCTGGGGGGTGGAGCTCACACAAGACATGCCGCATGTACTTTGTATTACACATATATACAGAATTCCTCAATAAAATGATTTGATTTGAGACGCCCAATCAGATCACACAGACTGGCAGATACCTTCAATATAGGAATATTTAAAGGGCCATTTACCTCACTATAAGTGCTCTTCATGGTGTGAAAGAGCACAAAATTATATGTTAAAATGATCTATTGTTTTCTTTTTAATTACACTATTAGTGTAATTAAAAAGAAAACAATAGATCATTTTAACACATAATTTATAAACAGCTAAAAATCAGCAATCTTAGGATGGCCGACAATGTCCGGTGCAAGCTCAGGGCAACACAATATTTAGGTTTTCCTCTGCATTTAGGAATGTAATCAGCCACCAGTTAACCCACAAGTAACATATTCAGTCATTTCCCTGCACAGATGAATTTGGGAAGGGTTAACCTTCTTTCTGATCTGCTCTCTGAATGGAGCTCTAGCTGTCAGTCTGCCTGGGGAACTTGCCAGAGTCTCATGTAAACGTTTCATTTATGATTTTTTTTTTTTCTGTGAAAAAGGTACTTATTTCAAAAAATATTTCAACATGTTTTGAGGAGTATTTTACAGTGGTGTGATCCAAGTTGTGCTGAATTAACTGGCCCTTTAAGGGCCACAGGGAGAAATGGTCCCAGCCCATGTGGTAACATAAGCAAGAAAGGATCATACAGGAGTTCTTCAACTGATCACCAAATGGTTTCTTTAAGGATTTGGAACTTTAGGAAGAAGAAACCTTAAATGTAATAAGACAATAAAGATGTGCATGGGATGCTTGGGGTCTATAACTTACTGTAAAGCCACCTACTGTCCAAACTGTCCTTAAATGGACTTTATCACCTTAACAGGACATTAAGAAAATCTTCTAGAGCATTAAAAGCTGGCTATACATTGTACTGGCCGTTTTTCTCTACATTAAATGATTGCTGAAACATTTAGCCTTGCTTTTTCAGCTCCTGTATGCTACTGTGCAGCTTGGAGTGCTTGATAAGGGTGGAAGAGGGGTCTGACTGCCAGATAACACTACAGGTCTTTGTTTTGGACACTGCAGAGACAGGCAAGGAAACTGTAATCCCAATTAGCACATCTAAGCAGCTAATTAATATGCACAAGCCACTCATTTTTCATATTAACACAACAACAACATGGGACTGATTCGCTACAGAAAAAATGAATAACACAACATATAGCCAGTTTTTCATGCACTTTAAGAATAAACACCCAAACAACTGATTTTAGGGTGAGAGAGACACTTTAAATCAGGGGTAGGGCGAGCCTTCTCAAGAACTGAATGAGACGCTGCTGCTTATAGACAAGGAACAATTTCACGTTTACAGAAACTGGCACCTACACAGCCAGATTATACGGTGATTTCCGGATTTGCCAGACATGTCAATGCCACGGATGGAAGTAAAAGGTGGAAACGTCAGCGCCAAGCTGAAACAGGTCCCGACGAGGAGGTCCCGGCCCAGGAAGCTGACACCTTAGAAGCAGAACAGGGAACAATAAGGATGACATTGTGCTTGTTAATGTGATCAAGACTCCGTACAGTAGCCGTATAAAATGGGGCGGACATCGCCAGCGCAACCAACTCGTGTGCGCAATGTTGTACAGTAACACTCAACAAGAGCGCCAGACAAAGCCAACGCTAAGCTCACTTGGCAGAGGGGATGGAGCTGGGGTGGAAGGGTGTTTATTAACCATTTTTTCGACAAAGAATCTTACAAGACGTTGAGCTTTACTGGCAGGTTCCCTAAATCGTTCTGTAGAAATAAAAACCCTTATTTATTTATATATAATTACAGAAAATGAATAGTACATTTGTAATTTTATTTGAATGTCTAAAAAACAAGTTAATAAACTTATTTCCTGCTCAGGTTTCCAGTCGTTGCACTGCACACTGGGAAACTGGGTGGGGACATGCAAATGAGACCACTATGTACGCTCACTATTAATCCCAAACCACTATATACATGGCTTCTTTTAGGCATATTCTTGCTGTATTACACAGCTTTAGGCATAGCACAGGATGACCTACCAACACGGTCACTATTTCCCTAGTGTGTGTGTGTGTGTGTATTTATATATATGTATATTTACATAGTATTATAATTATTATTTTTAACCTGAGGCAGCTAAATAACTACTTTAAGGAACCATTGCAGTTCAGGAAAAACTTCACAGACTTGTGACAAACTAACAACTTTAGGAGATCTGTAATCCTGTAGCATATAAGTATTAGAGAAAACCTAATATTTAGTTGAGTCATTGAGTACCCCATCTGAAATTGCTAGTCTGTGTCTTGAGATGGTGAGTTATCTTGTCCGGGCTTATTCCTCAGGTGTATTGTAAAGTGGCAGTCTTTTAACAGAACTAAATATTGATCTTGAAGCAATGAACATGAGCTTGAGGGAGCTCAGAGGGGCAGTGGCTAAGATGTGCCTGGCATGCTGAGGTAAATGGGGTCAGGGAGAGTAGGACATAACTGAAGGACTAAAAAAACAACAAAACCAGATCTTATCTAAAGACGTAATTCCTTCCAGGTATCTAAATCTCATTGAAATAAAGACAAAATGCTTCAATTAGTGCAACATTTAATATAATAATTACAAATTAAAGGTTGTATTTATTTATTTTATGGATTCTAAAAATAATTTGCACCTTATGTCAAGTTCTTCAAAAGAACGTACTATTAATGACACTTTACATAAGGGTTTACAAGGTAGTATCTGTGCATTGTGTTGCGATGAAGGGGTTAATGTGAGTGGGCCCCCCGTATCTGGATACCACACAGCACTTGCAGTAAAGCGAGCGCGACCCGATCTGGAACCGAAACTTTAGTCCAAGAACTCACGAGCACAACCGTAACCTCCCAGAGCGGAGGCGGCTACTGACGTCAGAGGAACTATTGTGCCATCTTGGCTCGTGTACAGACGCAGGTGCTCAAGGTGCAGCTACACTTCTTACAGTAGAACGTCTTGATAAGCCAATGTACTTATACATCATTCTTATGCCACTTAAACTTTACACATCCAGCTGTTGCAGACATTCGCATGTACATATTTATAATTGCAATGGTTGTTAGATAATGTAAATATGACAATTGCGTATTTTAAATGCAGATTATCTATACAAGGTCGCCATCTTACTAGGGGACAGTGTCTACGCTTCTCAGGTTGGAGAGATAAACATCCCTGTATTTTGAAGTTGTCCAGTCGTGTCCAACTCTCCGTGACTGTATGCACCACAGCATGCCAGACACATCTGTCAGCTACTGCCTCTCTTAGCCCCCTCATCTATCCATCTCTGCCTCTGTCATCCCCTTTCTTGGGAGCCTTCCATCTTTCCCAGCAGCAGAGTCTTCTCAGGATATGGCCAAAATATTTGCGCTTCATCCTCATGATCAAACCTTCCAGTTGTTAATTAATGGCCCTAAATTTGAAGAGTTAGAGAGGAAGGGTCTGTATAGATTTATAATTTATTTGCTGCTGCAAGAACAATTTTCTCCCTAGCAAATAGTACATTTGTAATTTTATTTGAAAGTCTAAACAACAATAGTTGGATACTTTCATTTGCTTAAATGTGTGTATATATGTGTGTGTGTATATATATATATATATATATATATATATATATGTATATATATATATATATATATATATATATATATATATATATATATATATATATATATATATATATATACATATATACAAACACACACACATATATACACACAATAAACATTATTTAGCTGATGGCGGGAAGAAGAGTAGAAATGTATTGTGGTCTCATGATCTCATTTGCATGTCCCCGCCTAGTTTCCCAGAGGGCAGTGCAGTAACTGTATTTTTCTGCATTCTGGACAAGTCTATATATATATATATATATATATATATATATATATATATATATATATATATAATCTCAGATGACAGTTAGTGCAGCCCAGCATTATAAAATACCACAAACTATCTTACAAAAACATTCAAAATGAAAATGATTCCCAATTGTAGAAATGATGCAACTTCCACTTATAAATGGTTAAGAAATGTATAGTTGGAGATATTGTGTCCGATTACAGAAATATGTGACTTCTTGTTGTTGTGAGGTCACCGTAAGTCGTCATGTCCCTACTGACAAATGTATTTGCTCTTTTAATTTAAATTTTTTTTTTTAGGCCAGTGTTCAGTATATTGGGAAGTTTCTATCGGCGTCCGACTCGATGTTTAAATTATTTACAAAGCAGAAAAGCCGCATCCACGTCCCCTCTGTGCCAGGTCCTCTCTGTGCCAGGTCCCCTTTGTGCCACGTCCCCTCTGTGCCACGTCCCCTCTGTGCCAGGTCCCCTCTGTGCCACGTCCCCTCTGTGCCACGTCCCCTCTGTGCCACGTCCCCTCTGTGCCAGGTCCCCTCTGTGCCAGGTCCTCTCTGTGCCAGGTCCCCTCTGTGCCACGTCCCCTCTGTGCCACGTCCCCTCTGTGCCAGGTCCCCTCTGTGCCACGTCCTCTCTGTGCCAGGTCCCCTTTGTGCCACGTCCCCTCTGTGCCACGTCCCCTCTGTGCCAGGTCCCCTCTGTGCCACGTCCCCTCTGTGCCAGGTCCCCTCTGTGCCAGGTCCCCTCTGTGCCACGTCCCCTCTGTGCCACATCCCCTCTGTGCCACATCCCCTCTGTGCCACATCCCCTCTGTGCCACATCTCCTCTGTGCCAGGTCCCCTCTGTGCCAGGACCCCTCTGTGCCAGGACCCCTCTGTGCCAGGACCCCTCTGTGCCAGGACCCCTCTGTGCCACATCCCCTCTGTGCCAGGCTACTGAGAAGATCTTACTCCATAAAACGGACTTCATTACCGCGGTGCCCCCGGGCTACTGATATATAAAAGATGCACTAACAAAACTGGAAAATCAAAGCTATCTATACAAGAGATCGCCTGCCTAATGATATATGAAGATTATATTCACCCCGCGTCAGCACAAATGGACAGCTTGATAGAGAGTGCTGGGCAATACATGAATTCCCTCTTTAGGGTTTCTATTATACGTTTTTTATTTTGATTTACTTAAAGAAATTGGGCAAATATTTATTGTTTTAAGGCAATATATTTAAAATATACACATGAATTGAGAAATAAAAGGAAACCTCCTCTTTTATCTCACATCAACTCATTTTGATTTATTGGAAGAAAACGGGAAACAAAACTTCCAATTCATGCTTTATATATTGAGGCGTGCTCAGTAATAGCCCGTAGTTACAATAATAATGTCCCCTATAGTATATCAGTAAGAACCCGTAGTTACAATAACTATGTCCCCTATAGTGTATCAGTAAGAACCCGTAGTTACAATAATAATGTCCCCTATAGTATATCAGTAAGAACCCGTAGTTACAATAACGATGTCCCCTATAGTATATCAGTAAGAACCCGTAGTTACAATAACAATGTCCCCTATAGTATATCAGTAAGAGCCCGTAGTTACAATAACAATGTCCCCTATAGTATATCAGTAAGAACCCGTAGTTACAATAACGATGTCCCCTATAGTATATCAGTAAGAACCCGTAGTTACAATAACTATGTCCCCTATAGTATATCAGTAAGAACCCGTAGTTACAATAACAATGTCCCCTATAGTATATCAGTAAGAACCCGTAGTTACAATAACGATGTCCCCTATAGTATATCAGTAAGAACCCGTAGTTACAATAACTATGTCCCCTATAGTATATCAGTAAGAACCCGTAGTTACAATAACTATGTCCCCTATAGTATATCAGTAAGAGCCCGTAGTTACAATAACAATGTCCCCTATAGTATATCAGTAAGAACCCGTAGTTACAATAACTATGTCCCCTATAGTATATCAGTAAGAACCCGTAGTTACAATAACTATGTCCCCTATAGTATATCAGTAAGAACCCGTAGTTACAATAACTATGTCCCCTATAGTGTATCAGTAAGAACCCATAGTTACAATAACAATGTCCCCTATAGTATATCAGTAAGAACCCGTAGTTACAATAACTATGTCCCCTATAGTATATCAGTAAGAACCCGTAGTTACAATAACAATGTCCCCTATAGTGTATCAGTAAGAACCCGTAGTTACAATAACAATGTCCCCTATAGTATATCAGTAAGAACCCGTAGTTACAATAATAATGTCCCCTATAGTATATCAGTAAGAACCCGTAGTTACAATAACAATGTCCCCTATAGTGTATCAGTAAGAACCCGTAGTTACAATAACAATGTCCCCTATAGTATATCAGTAAGAACCCGTAGTTACAATAACTATGTCCCCTATAGTATATCAGTAAGAACCCGTAGTTACAATAACAATGTCCCCTATAGTGTATCAGTAAGAACCCGTAGTTACAATAACAATGTCCCCTATAGTGTATCAGTAAGAACCCGTAGTTACAATAACAATGTCCCCTATAGTATATCAGTAAGAACCCGTAGTTACAATAACTATGTCCCCTATAGTATATCAGTAAGAACCCGTAGTTACAATAACAATGTCCCCTATAGTGTATCAGTAAGAACCCGTAGTTACAATAACAATGTCCCCTATAGTGTATCAGTAAGAACCCGTAGTTACAATAACAATGTCCCCTATAGTATATCAGTAAGAACCCGTAGTTACAATAACTATGTCCCCTATAGTATATCAGTAAGAACCCGTAGTTACAATAACAATGTCCCCTATAGTATCACCAGCTGCGGTCCTTGGGACGTCTGACCATTTTGAATGTTTATTTTAAATAAAAATGAGTCTAATCCATTTTAAGTTACTTATTGAATTTGCCAACACAGATTTATTATTTAGTGATATAACATAAAATAAACTGAAATTAACATATATCTTACATACATTTAGCAGTTAAAAAAAACACTGCAGCTCAAGAAAAGACACTGACCTTTTGAAGACTCTGTTTAGAAGAACACATTTTGTTACATCACTTCCTCAGAGCTGGACCTGGAGGGGTGTGTTTTGCTATCGCTGAGGCGAGAGGTGGGGGGAGAAGGAGGGAACAGAGAGCCTATGTGAAGATAACTGGATAATACTGACATATATGCAATGTCCTCTCACTGACCTAGAAGCAGACCCCTTGCATCATTCACTGCAACAATAGCTCTCTAGAAATATGACCTCCTGTCTCTCACACACAGCTTCCACCAATGCATCATGGATCCCTCCAGGGTCCTGCATAGGCATCACTATTTATTTGATTTCAAAATAATATTTCCTGTTAATTATGCACTGAATCAGACTTTTCAAAAACAATATTCTTTTTCAGTGTGTGGTGGCCCTTTAAAAAGGACTCTTTAATTTGCTATTCTTGCTTGCATTTGATTATAGTAATGTGCTAATTTAGTAAATACATTTAAATGTATTCGTTTTTATTACAACTAGTAAAAATGTATCAAAAGCGTAATTAATTTCCAGTTTGAGACATTTCATGTTATGACTCGACACAATGTAACAAACGTCGTCATTATATCATCATGGGATATTCCGTCCCCGTCCTGTAGCGGGTAAAGGGATTCTCATCTTGGGCACATTATGGCTTGTTGTATACGGGAGCGCTCACCTGAGCTGGGATAATGTGAGAAGGGCTGCTATCCCTCATCAGAAATGTATAATAAATCAGGAGATGGCATGAGATGCTTAGTAAATCCCCCCCATATTGAATATGTTTGTGTTGTATAAATAATAATAATAATAATAATAATAATAATAATAATAATAATAACACATATATTCTGGTTAATGTTCTCTGTATTAATTCTATTTTACTATTAATATCAATGGCTAATGACACCTTTCCTCTCTCTATAGGAGCTCCCAGCCATGCAGCACTATGGAGTAAACGGCTACTCTCTGCATGCAATGAACTCATTGAGTGCCATGTACAACTTGCACCAACAAGCCG
>CM050170.1:196008945-196051445 GCA_027410445.1 Discoglossus pictus
CATCTTCCCCCCTGAGCCTCTTCCGTCTACAAGAGCAGTTCCGCCAACACATGGCAGCTACCAACAACCTGGTCCATTACTCCTCCTTTGACATGACCAACCCTCCATCGGTGCCGTACTTGGGCATGAATGTCAGCATGGCGCCGCTGAGCTCTCTCCACTGTCAGTCCTACTACCAGTCTCTGTCCCACGCACAGCAAGTCTGGTCCTCTCCAATCCTGCAGCCATCAGGGGGTCTTCCAAGCTTAAACAGCAAAACGACAAGTATTGAGAACTTGAGGCTCAGAGCAAAGCAACATGCAGCCTCCTTGGGACTGGACACTTTGCCAAATTGACTGTAAGCCTTGGCCTTCCTGGACCAGAAGATGCTACCTTTAGATCAGTGGTTACCAAACACCTAGTGGGGACTGATAGACATCCGTCTAATGGCTAGTGGAGATAGAAATCTCTGAAACAACTCCTTAAATATTCATCATTCACACATCCACACACACCATACAACACAAACACACACACAAATACACAAACCTGCCATAGATCTCGCACCCACTTGTATTATATGGAATTATTAGACTATTACGGAGTTCCAGCTCCCATAGACTGGCACAGACCCTACTGACCACTGTTTTAGATGATTACATCAGTTGAAATTAATCTCATTGTAACTTGGTGTTCACATCATGTGCTTTGTTCCATTATAGTGTTACACCACATCATTAAAATCACAAGGGAACATAACCAACCCCTATTTACAGCTGCATTCACCCTACGTTGTGAACAAGTCAAGTCCTCTCCGTCCAGATGTGAAATGACCTGCTGCGCTGCTGTCTACATTGATCCAATTAAAGATGGCGGCTTCCATACATGTTCTGGATGCATCAACCCTACAATCTCCTTGTTGACCACTGCATGAAAGAACTAACCAATCACAGTGTTTAGTGGTTTCCAATGGGTCAGCGCGGAGCTGAGATAGCGGACAAGATTCTCACTGGGGAATCGAGGCTTCTTAAATCCTTATGTTATTATACAGATGCTATAAGACATTTGTTGCAGTGTGTTTTCTATTTTCAAACGATACTCTCCGAAGACAATAAACTGATTTAAATGTTTTAAGTGTCACCCTAAAAACAAATTGGCTTCATCTTAAAGAGCATTATGATGTGTTGGCGATTTCTCTTCATTAAATATATCACTGATATATTCAGCATTGTTTGTGCAGCTCAGCTTCTAATGAGGCTCATTGTGCTAATTAGTAGCTCAGAGTGTTTGATAAGTGTGAGATCTAACTAAAAGATAATATTTTTTGGCACCACAGTAAAAAGCAGCACAAATGGGCATAATAGAGCAGCACAAACAATGCTGAATATTTCCTGAACTAATTACTTAAAAAAAATGTCAAATACAATGTTTAGCCAGTTTTTTGTGTGATATAAAAATAAAAAACACAACATGATTTGGGGGTGCCCTATACCGTGTCAATGTCAGCCAATGTTCAATACATATAAAAAATACACCTTTAATATTCAAACTATATTCTTTAAAATGCATGAAAGATATTGTGTTCCGAGTCCTTTTAAGTGAATAAGCTCCATGAATAACATAGGGATCTGAGAAGTTATTAATAAGAAATCTCTCGCCGTCTGTATATATCCCATTGTGTTGGATCAATGTTACAATTATGTTTTTTCCACGTTGTGAGACTGAATGCAACTGTAAGGTCATTTGTACAAAGTGTCATTTTCTCCTGACAATAAATCCTTGCTTGTATATAGGTGAATGGCTGCCAATGTCCTTCACGTGTTGTTACTCTGTGGGCTGCGAGTGTGTGTCGTGTTGCGCTGTCTCTGGCGCAGTCCCTTGGCTGTCAGATGCTTCTGGTTAGTGCAGTATCCTGAGGCAATGTGGAGGGGAGAGGTGATGAATTGTTATTAGTCTTACTAAACCACGGCACAGATCTCCGGAAAATGGAAGCATATGTCCAATAAATATATTTATATTGTGCAGAAGAATAGGTCGCACTGACATTAAATGACCACTGTAGATTAGCAGAACCTTCATGTGTTTGAACTATGCAACAAACTAACACCCTTAGCAGCGTTTTCAAAGGTAACCTTCATTTTATGAGACTTTGCTAGTGCATGGAGGCTGCCATGACAGTGATACTTCCTTTTTAAGATACCTGGGCAGTTACTAAGCAGGGCAAGCAAGGCGTACAGGTATACTTGTAAGATGCCTCTTCTGTGCTTTTGCACGATTGTATTTACAGATCTGCCACGTCTAGGCACAAACTCCGTTGCCAGCCCCTGGGTGCCCAAAATCTGCAGTAATTCTAATATATATATATATATAGATATATATATACACACACACACAGTAGAATCACGGTTATCCGGCACCCAACTAACCAGGACTTTCAAGCAACTCTCGGCACCGGCATCAATTCCCCATTTTCAAAAAACTCATGCCAAACCGGCATAAACGGCACTATCTGGCACTATCCGGAGTTCGAGACTGCAAAAAAAAAATGCTAACTTTTTTTCGAATTATTTTTTCTGGGCCTAAATGGCCCAGTTTAAGTGCTAATGCCCTTTTAAAGGCATTTCGAGGTTTTTTTTTTTTTTTTAAGGGTTGTTTAGACCGTTACATTTGGGGACTCGCGATTAACCATAAACGACATGTATCGGCGGGTCCTGGATAACGGGTTTTACTGTGTATATATAAATATATATATATATATATATATATATATATATATATATATATATATATATATATATTGTGACAAGTTAACAGTGCACTGTGGATTTGGGCACAGGTTTCAGATACTTTGATCGAGGAACACACAGGACTGTATATATTTTCCAGTCTTAAATAAATATCCAATGAAAATATTAATAACAAAACAAATCAAAGACATTAATAGGCCTAATCACTACCAAGGCAAGTAAGCAGTTCCTTACTATCAGCTCTCACTCAGCTAATCCTGTGTGGAGAAAAAACGAAACAATTCATATATGCACTGGCCTGTTTAGTCTCCCAAACTATATGGTGTTACGCAGTTACGCCAAGTGGTTATAGGCTGTGTGTTTGTAACAAATAAATATAATCCAATCCATCAGCTGTCCCTTCCCTACTCCAGGAGCTAATTAATTACACAGGAACTAATTAATTACACAGAGCAATTAACTCATTCATTCCTACCTAATTGTTTCTTAAAGAATATTCTAGAGTAGACTAACAGCTAGCATGGCGTTAGAAGCATATTTTGAACGCTAATATCTTAAGCATTGCATTAATTCCTTTTTAAGAGCAGTTACTTAAAATGTTTTTTTTTTTTTTTCTTCAAAATATTTTTTTATTGATTTTAAGGGAAGTGTAGTGTAAAACATTTTGTACAGGTACACATGGAAAGGACATATGTAAATAAGCCCCCAAAAGTATTCTCTCTTTCTGTCAGAAAAGGAACTACCGGTAGTTGTCTGGAAAATGGAGAATGTGGATATTCAAATAGACACAGGTATTAACAAAACAACATAACATATAATAAAATATTAGACTGTCTTAATGAGCAGACAATATAAATTCCTCTTACAGGCAAGTAACTTTTACTTACTATCAAGATATGAGAAGTTGGAGTCCTATTTGGCAATTCTATGGACCCATAAATACGAGGAGCGGGATCATGCTGTGTTGTTGAGGGACGCCAGTTAGTGATATGATTATGGTGCTGTCAGGACCTGAGGGAGGAGGAGAGCTTTGTGGTAAACAGATGTGTTCTCCTGCCCTGTTTTTTATTATAATGCAAAACATCGCAAGCGTGTCTCTTTACACCCACCTCCACCCATACAAGGAGCATGCTCTCAGCCCCTAGAGAAATAGAGGTTATGTATAATAAAATATAAACTCACATTTACATACATTGTCATGGAAATGAGATACCTCTCCTAGGGAGGTGCCCCTACGCAACTGCCTTGTTTGCCTAGTGAGAAATCTTACCATGTTCCTATGGGAAGGAGAGGAAAGGTCTAAAATACTGAAATATTAACTGAATCCACCATCAGCCAGCAGACCTCCTCATTTGTCCATACCCTCTTCTTCTCACTCAGCCTCCGGGCCAGCAGGAAGTGTGGAAGACACAAACATCGCATCCTTCAGACACAAACAGTGTCTAGTAAAATAAAGATTGTACCTAAAAAATACTTCTTTGCCCATGGCTTATTAATGTTGATAATTTCTAACAAACTTCACAAACATTTGGCATTTTCCCAGTCTGCTCTGGTCCTTTAATGGACAAAAAAAAAAAAAGTAAAATATACTATATTGGAGAACTACACTTGAAACTATGGCAAGTGTATAATCTATCATTGGTCAGTTTATTGTGGTGGGAGGAGACTTTGTACAGGAAGTTTCTCTCTGCAGAACAGGAAGCAGAGGTGGAGCTACTGATGGTGCAGCAGGTTCAAAGCCCAGCGGTCCATAAAAGGGTAGGGGCGTCTGGTACTGGCAGCTACATGGACTCAAGGGGGGCTATTAATTTATTAAGGGAGAGGGGCTGATAACATTTTTTAGACAGGTGATCTGACCACCTCCCTATATCTTTTTTATTATCCCCTACAGGTACCTGCATTGTATGAGAGGTTGCAAGAGGGGACCCCTAAATGATTTGACTCCAGTATCTGCATTTGCTAGCTAGTACACACCCCCTGAGAATATAGCAGCAGAATTAACTGAGAAAAAACATGGAACCCCACAGTAAACAATTGCATGTAAAAGTAAAAAATGTAAATGTTGTTTTTGTTTTTTGCCATTTATGAAGTTTAGTTTTTCAAAATATCATACGGAAAAATAAATGACAACAATGTAACCCAACATCACATATTTACTGTATAACTAAATAGTCAGGGACCTCATCGTGTTTTATTGGACCGTTTAATACACGTTTATAAATGACCCCTTTAGTTGTATCATCACTAAGTATGTAAACTATGGTCATAAAGGCATTAGCAAAGAAAATCTAGTTTTAGCAGACTCTGCTAGTGCCTGGAAGCTGCCATGATAGTCATACTACCTTCTCAAGGCACAAGGTGGTGGTTACAGAGCATAGCAAGCAAGTCTTGCAAGTATACATGCAAGCTGCCCTCGACTGTGCATGTGGGGAGGTGTCCAATGCTGAAACCTGAGTCATGTTGGAGAATGGATATTTTTGCTGCTGCAATGCAGCTAAGATTAAAAGAGACCTTGTGAACGGTGGGAATTAGAGACTTCAAGATATGTATGGAATTTAACAGGGCTGTCCCAGAGAGAAAAGTCATAATAATGAGAGGAAAAAGAAGGCGAGAAAAACAGGATTACACATAAAATGAGCGCTCCTCCCAAGCACCGGTGATAGAATGCCCGGTTTAGAAATAATTTATGCAACTTGTCCTTTAAAACAAAAGTAATAAAAATGTCCAACTTCACCTTCTAATTCGAACCGAAAATCCTAATATTTAGCTGGATCTGTAATGTTGTTGTGTGTGTTTGCATCACTCAGTCATGTCCGACTCTCTGTGACCTCATGGACTGCAACACACCATGCTGTACCACTAGGTTTTCATGGCAGAGATACTGGAGTGGGTTGCCAATACCTTATCCAGTGGGCCACAGCATGGAGCTCCTGGTATTCCTAGGTGGTCTCTCATCCAAGTACTGATGAGGCCCAACCCTACATGGGTACAGTGTGATGTCACCTCTTAATCCCCTGCTTGGAGTTGGATCCACTGAATCCTAACCACTGGCCCACCAGGGGACTCTCTGTAACATTAGTGTAAAGTTTTTATATCTTAAAAAAGAATCACATATATAGTTGTGAGCAGACAAGCCTTTGCTAACGCTTGCAGGCTCGCGCAGCAAAGCGAGGGCCTCAGTTGCTGGCATGGAGCGCCGAAGGCTCTCCTTGCCAGCAACTTCGACCCTCGCAAAATGTACGTCGTAACGCAAAGAAAATACGAGACACGTTACGACCCATTACGAGCTCGCAAAAATCGTCCACAACATGAAAACATGAAAAATAAAACAAATACACACAACAAATACATAAAAAGCTTACTTACAGGATTAGGGAGCATCCAGGACCTCGAAACCTGAAGTTATACCTCAATTTAAGTCAAATTAAAAGAGTTTAGACACTGAAAAAAACGAAAATGAGGCTACAGCAGTCTAAAGACGCAAAGGACGTCTGGGACTGAGGTTGCATGCAAATTTAAGTCGAATTTGCAGAATTTAACCACTCGAAAATCGCCTAAGCGACAGAAAAAATGGCCGCCGAAAAAAACAAAAACGAAGCTACACAAACGGTTTGCCATGGCGCACGCAGCTTATTTACACTGCACACATTGCTGACAAATGTACATTTTTTGATGCAGAAAAACAACAGCGATTGTTAGCTCTTCAGCATATTCATTCCTGGATATATTCATTACAAATAGGTAAAGTATATTTATTTATTATTTTACTAATAAATTAGTTATTATAAAAAAAATATATTTATATAAAAAAAAACTCAGAAGAGGAGAGACTCGCTTGGCCATAGGCGCTCAGCGTGGAGCTCACAGGGTGCTCAGAGGAGAAAAACTACACGAGGGGAGAGGCTTGCAATGAGCGCCAAAGGTACTCAGAGGACTAAAAGCCTTATATTGTGTGGCAAACAGCATTACCTGCCTTACAATTTTATTGCCGTAATTTTTTGACGGGCAAGTTACTAGTAATAATATAGTTCTGACAATATCTTAAAGGCATAGGAACATAAAAATGCTAATTTAACACATTAAAAAACTTTTGTTTTTTTTTGCATAAAAATTTTAGCAATATATGTAAAGACTGAATGGCGAGCATACTGCCATATGTTATATTATTGGCAAAATCTGATAACTCGTTCATTTCTATAACTGCTTATTGGCTGACATTTAAAAAAGTAAAACATATTCTTATATTTTTCCACCAGTTATTAATATATAAAACAAACTCAAACTAATTAAGGTTATTAAAACAACTGGTCATTTGTAGCAGCTGCAACTGAGGCTTGGGTGAGGTAGATCTGGGGCCATAATAGGGTGGAGCTACTGCTGGTGCATGGGGTCCAATGCACAGGGGCTATCCCCTGAGGGGGGCCCAAGTGTGGTCCAATTTCCCAATATTTTTTTTAAATTTCATTAGGGCCCCATGGGGAGGGGAGCAGCTATGAGAAGGGGTCTTTGGGAGCTGTTTTGGGAAGTGCTCTTGGGGAGGGTCTATGTGAGTTGGTACAGAGGGGGGCACAGAGCAAAAGAAGGTGCCACTGAATGAGGTGAAACTGGAAGGGGGCTGGGGGGAGCCCAAAACAACATTTTTTTTGCACCAGGGCCCTCAATTCACTAGCTCCACCACTGGGCCATAATTATAAACAATAAATCCCCTATGTCACAAACCGGAGGGTCTGTGCATTTTGCCAGGAATGCATCTTGATGGTAGTGTGCATGTATAATAACAATATTTAGTCTTTTGTGCTGGTTTCATTTTGGTATTGTTACAATCTGCTTTCTTTAGTTTGGCTTCATAAGGCTGTTATGGCCAAACCTACCCAGCAGATCTTTCAGGTTCTTTTGATCCCTTCACCAAGACAGCTGATGTCTCTAAAATCCCTTTGCATTAATACAGCATGTAAAATATGAACACAGGATCAGCATATAAAAAAGGAATCAGGAAATTGGTTTATTGCTGTTGAAATTCATAGCAGGTTCAATAGATGTATATCTAAACTTGAAGTGATAACAGCCTGTGACCGTCTGAGTCTTCTGGGTTTTGTATTAATTACTAATACAGTCATTGACAATGTTTCATCTGCCAGGCATCCACTTCACTAGTTGTACAGGACCAGGGCAGCTATTATATTCACTATGGATTCTAACACATATATATCTTCCAGATATCTTTTTCCATATATATAAGCTTAAAAGAAGCCATGTTTAAAAAAAGGTTTATGGATTGAAGAGCGAGGCATTTGTGGGAACAATTTGCATGTCCCTGCTCAGCTTCCCAGAATGCAGTGAAATAACTGTTTTTCTTTGAATTCTGAGCAGGAAGCAGTTTTTTAATGTGAACACAGATGTACTATTTGTTTACTGTACTACTGTACGGTGGAGGCTTCTATCGCTCTTTTGCCCACCATATATTAAAATGATTGTCGTGGTGAACTACCTACTCATAAAGGTCCACAACACAAGCTGGGATCCCACCCCATGCTGATGATAGCCAGTTACCTTGAAACAGCTGTCTGTGGGTAGGATTCCCAGCTTGTGTATAATCCAACCTTGGCTTTGCATAAAAGCTGTGTAATGCAGCAGGCATAAGCCTAAATGAAGCCATGTTTAAAATGGTTACAGATTGAAGAGCAAAGCCTTTGTGGGCACATTTATATGCCCTTGCCCAGGCTCCCAGAATGCAGTGTAATAACTATATTTCTTGGAATTCTGAGCAGGAAACAAGATTTTTAACTTGTTTTATACATTCAAATGTGAGCACAAATATACTATTTATTTACTACTAGCGACGTGCCCCTCAAAAAATGACGGTCAATAAAATTTGAAGCCATGGCAATGCTGTTTGGCACACAATGTAAAGCTTTTTATAATTTAAAGGACCTTTGGCGTTCATTGCAAGCCTCTCCTCACGTGTCCTTTGGCTCATCTCTATATTTTGTGAAATACTAATTAATAAATTGATTGAATATTAAATTAATATAGTTTACCTTTTTCTAATTGATATATGTAACGATCAATAGCCTGAAGAGGTAACAATCTCTTGTTATTGTCCTGCAGCATATAAGGTCCAGTGCGACTGTTGCTGGCCTGAGGAGAAAGTGTTATGAATGTCCCAACTGTGCATTAGAAATAGGCTGCGTGCGCAAGGGCAAAGCGTTGGTTTATTTGTGTAAAGCGCTACTGTAGATGCGTAAAGTTGTTAGTGGCAAGTTAGGATTGTAAAATAGCGTTGTGGTTGGCTAAATGGGGTTCGCGAGCATTACCTTTGTAATACTGTATTTTGTACCTCGTAGATTCCTGTGTGAAGGTGCCGAAACGGACTTACATTTGCGTTCCACCTCACTCCCAGACTGTTTCCCTGTGCTGTGTGCCGTGCGTGCCTGGCGTTGTTCGTGCAAGTGTTATTATCTTTGGCCTCGTGTATTTTCTTGGTCCTGTATATTTTGAAGAGTCCGGTATTTTTCAGAGGTCGGAATGTGCTTAACCTCGTTTTCAGATTTTTTACGCTTTTCGTTCGACATTTTTTTTCTTGCTTAGCCGATTTTGGAGTGCCGAAACATGGGAAATTCAGCTTAAATTCGCTTGCAACCTCACTCCCAGGCGTCATGGCTCTCCCACTGTGCTGTGTGTGAGTGTGGTTTAATTTATTTTTTATGTTTTTTGTTGTTTTCCGTGTGTTGCGATTTCCGCGGTTCGGCTGTTACATTCGTATTTTTCCGAGTTCGTTTTTTTTTTTTCTAAGTCCCGCGTTCCTCAAATGCTTGCAACCTAAGTCCTGTGTGCTTCAATGCCTCAACTGCTCGCCTCGCTTTGCGAGGCTCGCAGGAGCACCTTTGGTGCTCCATTCAGCCTAAGTCCTGCGTGTTTCCATTTTTCAATGGCTCGCCTCGCTTCACGAGGCTCACAGGGCAATGATTGCCTTTGGTGCACATTGCCCTAGTTCTCTGAGCTCGGATGGCGTCTATGCCTTAACGGCTCGCCTCACTTTGCGAGGCTAGCAAGCATGACGACAAATCGCAGTTTGACAACTATTATATGTTATATATTCCAGTCAGACAGCGATAGCTGTAAGCTCACACTTTTTTTCAAACTTTATTAAAATAATTACTAATTAAAATTATTACATAGTATCAAGAAAAACAGTAAAAGTCATACAATAATACAGAATACAGTTACAAAAAAAACACAATCCCTGCATCCCCAAAGGCCCCAAGAGCTGATAATAAGCCCAATAAAATCACAACCTGTCAAAAAAGCACAAATAAACACAATATAACCCTTAATACAATAATACACAGTATGTCCCAAATTACGCCCCAACTCTGTCAGTCCATTGATATGGTTTCAGCCGGGGGCAGAATGTTGCATTCTCTTTGCCACCATGGTGGTTAGTCCCTTGGCGGTGACCTTTTTCCCTGGCAGTCACAGCTGGTATTTCACGTGGCATGGGAAGTCCCAAAGGCTTCTCCTCTCTTGTGCTGTCACCCCAGTATCTAACAGCCCGTATACCACTGCTCCACATGTGGGCACAGACCTCACTCATACCTCAGTCAGAGCAGACTTTACTGCAGAGCAGGTTTAGATAACTGACAGATCACCTAACTAAATCTCACCTGTCAGTTATGCATTACCTCATCACATTCTAAGTTAGTTAACTCTTCATGAACCGAACATGCAACATACAGAATCTAGCATCATAAGTCAACATGCATAGAGAAGCAACATAACATACAGTCATGAACATACATAGGGCAATCAACATAACATACAGTCATGAACATACATAGGGCAATCAACATAACATACAGTCATGAACATACATAGGGCAATCAACATAACATACAGTCATGAACATACATAGGGCAATCAACATAACATACAGTCATGAACATACATAGGGCAATCAACATAACATACAGTCATGAACATACATAGGGCAATCAACTTAACATAACATTTTAAATAACTATTAAACACTTTGTAAATCTACTGAGCCCAGTCCCACAACCACATATTCCCAGCGGGCAGTCCTGATAGGAGACCTTATGCAGCTAGCGTGATGGCCTCAAAATCATGGGCGTAGGAGCCAAAAATGATCTGGGGGGACAATTCAACTCCACTCCCAGGACAGAAAGCAAGGGCGGATCATTGCTGCAGTGCACCTAAAAAATTTTTTTTTTATTTCTTTCTTTAAATTCTCAATGCCCCTGCCCCCCCAATATAATTAATGTATATATATATATTTATTTATTTATTTATATAACTCTAAATATAATATATATATATATATATAAATAATATGCATAAAAACGGTGTAATGCAGCGGGCATAAGCTTAAAGGAAGCCATATTTGAAATGGTTTATGGATTGAAAAGCGAGGCATTTGTGGACACATTTGCATGTCCCTGCTCAGCTTCCCAGAATGCAGTGTAATAACTGATTTTCTCAGAATTCTAAGCTGGAAGCAGATTTTGAAACTTGTTTTATACCTTCAAATGTGAACACAGATGTACTATTTATTTACTATATATATATATATATAATTGGTCAAAACTTTCATGGGTAAGACATACTGCTCCATAGCGCTGGAGTGGAACCTCTAGTGGCCAAATATGGTAATGTATAGTTAAGTTTAATGTTGCTGTTTTCTGTGCCCCTATTCATTTAACCTGGGTGGGATTTGTCCCCCGCACCCAATCCACCCCAGTACCTACATCCCTGCTCAAAACCCTAATAATCTTGTGTGGATCATATGAGCCCAAAGGACTGATAGGGGGATCATCACAGGTATATTTTATTTAATTATTATTTCTGTATTATATACAATAAAATAGGTTAAGGCAGTAATAGTTTTTAACACCAAATAAAACACAAATTAACTGCAAAAGTGAAAAACTTAAATATTCAGTTTGATCTTAACCAAATGGTTGGTCTGAATATTGAAGTTTTCCTCTTTTCCAGTTAATTTGTGCATTACATATAACACATGGCTCTCACTGTCCATGTCATTTCCTTCCGTTCCTCCCAAGTTCTGCCTTCTCACACCTTCGTCCTGCTACACCTCACTGAGGCTCCTTAGTATTATAATAAGACATTAGCTCTTGTTATGGGGATTCCCAAATGTCTTCTGCAGAGTCTCTAATGATTGGACGGTTCAATTATAAACATTGACCAGTTTGGTCATCAACGCTTTGGAAATTATTATTGGTACCTTGTCCAGCCAATGTATTGACCTCCGATACAAATGTGATCTCTGATAGCCATGGATGAGCTTCTGATACGTTTCTTTGAAGTAGCAGATGTTTATCTGGGGGCCGTGTGATAGGGCCCCATGACTTATTCACAACTATTAACATTTAATCATTAACACATTATAGAAGAAATCCCCTAACAAAGCAGTTTAGCAGATTGGATTCCTCATAAGGAACCCTAAGTAATTTCTTGTGTGATTTCCCCAACTTTGCTCCTTCCTCCGTTCCCAATAGAGTACGGCAAAGTAGACCGGCACGCTGATATTTTCATCTTAATATAAGTCTATTTTATATATTTTCTATTTGGTTCAATGTTTAAATGATCTAAAATTACAAGAACTCTTTTATAATACACGGGGAACCTACTGAAAATGATTGGAATGGCATAAAATACAAATATAAAGGTTGTAGACAAGAATATATTGTTCCAATGGCATAGTGCCATGGAATATGTCGGGTAATGGTAACGACATGGCCGGCAATTCTAGCATCTGGGGAGCCCAAGCCTTTTATATTTAGCTCCGTCCTAGATTCCATTTCCAGTTGGTTAGTGCGTTATTGACTTGTCTCATGAGGACGCGCGCAAACATCCACTGATGGAAAAGAGACAGAGAAAAATACAATGTCCCCTCTAACCTGCCGAATCTGGATTCACCTTCAGGCAATAAGTATTTATTAAACTGGATAGTGTCTCGATTCACCTCTGCTTGAACCTTGTAGAGGTCCATGTTTGCTATTCAACCTCTGGCCCGAGGACAGTCCATCAACCACTCAGTGATGACTCACAAAGACAAACCGAGGCAACAATGTCCACTAATTTCTAGTGAGTGATGGCACCATCTTGTATCCCCCTTTACATACATTTTACCAAATCAATACCACGTGCTGAGTTATACGGGCTGTTCATAGCTTATTTAAGTTAAGTTCTGGTTAGCTTATTGATCCTAGGCACCATGGGTTCTTGCATACTGTAATTACAGCAGTGGGTTTACCATTCCTTTATATATAATATTGTCATTGTAAGGGCTATTTAGGTGCTTTTAATTACACCCATCTCTTTTTACTCAAGTTGTCCCTCATCTGTGATGGAACACATTTCTTATCCCATTTTTCATATATTTTGTATATATATTTTTTTCAATAATGGTGAGAACCTGTCCATCATGTTCCCCTTTCCCTGACAAAAGATGAACTAAGGCTTATACTATCTGATCACTAGGGCCAGAGAAAATATTACATACTAGGATCATTTACCAAAATACTTTCTCAGATGCTTTCCTTTTCATTCTATATGAAAAAACATTCTAACTTTGCATACCCTCCTACCTAATGAAACTTCACTTTCTTCCTGACCCTTGCAATTTCTTATCTGCCTCTTCCATCCCCTTTAGATTGTAAGTAGAGAGTTTCCAATCTTGTAGGGTGCTTTGGGAAAAAACACTTTCTACAAAGATTCTAAGCTCAAACAGGGTCCTCCATTTTCTGCAGTTTGTTAAAATTATATTTTTCCTTGTTCTTTTCCTCTGTATAGCGCTACGGAATATGTTGGCGCATTACAAATAAAAGTAATAATAATAATAATAATAAGGCCTTTGCTTTAATTAGAGCGCTATATAAGGCAGCTTGCTGTGACTCAGACAGGCCAGTTTAGTCTCAGACAGGGATGTGTTAGCCCTCTGTGTACTGTACTGTCATTGTCGTATCTGACTCTCAATGACCAAATGGACACGGCATGCCGGACACATCTGTCTGTGCTTCTAGTTGTGCTTATCCATATGGTTTTCTTGGCAAAGATACTGGAGTGGGTGTCCAGTTCCTTTTCTAGTGGGCCGTGATTTGTCTGAACTCACCACTGACCTGCCCATGGTCATCTTGGATGACCCTACATCGTATAACGTCGTTGATGTACACAAGCCGCGTCGCCATGACAAGGTAGTGATCCAGACGGGGCACTGTATAGAGTTGCTGAAAGAAAAGATCTTGTGTTTGTTACATTGTAGCACAGGGAAAGTCAGTTCTCCAATGAGAATAAACAATGATTTGAAGATCTATCCCTAAATAATTGTATTTGTCGGCAATAAAAGGCCTAATGTTGTTACAAAGCCGCATGTAAAAGTTACAGATATAACGTTGTGTTTATTTAGTTTGCTTCATAAAAACATTTTTCCCAGTTTAATATCCCAATATAGGAAGGAAGTGACCACTGTGCTTCCCACTTGAGGCTATCCTGTTGCCCTTCTTTGTTATGTTGCATCTTATTTATTTTTCTCTCCTTACTTATTTCTTGTTTTTTGCCTATGAAGCTCACCTCTCCACACCATACCCATCTACAGCTTATTAACTCATTAACCTAATTCCTCTGCTGGACTCTGGAGGCATCCATAATGCATTGCTAGAAGTTGTGTGTATGTGAGGGGTGTTTACATTTCTCAAAAAACAGTAGTTGCATCTATTGATGCAACATCCTGCTTCTGGACCTCTGAGGAAGAAGGGGTGTGGTGCAAATTATTAATCAGACCCAGTTATCTAGCAAAAGTGCCAGCTTCTGAGCATGTGCAGGAGAAAGGGACAGGAGTCAAAGACTATACCCCCCACCCCTACCTCTTCTCTGATGCTGGGGAACATTGATGGCACACAAAGAAGGGGACGGACAGAGGCGGAGATGAATAGAAGAGGTCATTGAAGCAATGAACATGAGCTTGAGGGAGTTCAGAGGGGCTGTGGCTGAAAGATGTGTCTGGCATGCTGGGGAGTCTATGGCCAGTCAGTCGTGTCCAACTCTCAGGGTCACTGAGAGTTGGACACGACTGACTGGCCATAGACTCCAACAGATGAAGAAGTGCTGAAGATTTTATCTAGAATTGGATTTCTTCTCATGACTTACACAACTGCTGAAATTATTATTTTCTAACATATTTCACAAATGTGAGTTTTTTTCTAAATTACAGTAGTCCTTTAAATTGCTTCTTTAGTTCATGGACCGAAACCATATTCATTTACATTTTTTTTCCTGGCTGATTGTGTTTGTAACACATGATGTATATAACATCTTAACATCTTTACCTCTCCTCAGAAGGTAGAACAAACATTTCAAAACGTTTATTGTAAGACCACAATAGCCCTTCTTTGGAGAAATCTGCTTTGCAACTTGACACCGTCTTAAGCTCACAATAACACCTTGAGATTCTTTTGATTTGTCCGTGGAGCCGACAGTACAGTCAGGAATGTGCGATCACTAAGACAATACCTGAATTAGTCCGTAACAAAGGAGGGGATCAGCAATGAGGCAGAAGAACATTGGAATTAGGACTGGAGTGGGACACAAATCCTCTGGGGGGGGGGGGGGGGTATAGGGGGGCACGCTGGGGGGGTGACATTGATGACAAGGCATTAAAGGGATATGGAAGGTTCCTGGATGTTACTAGGTATATAATATCTCTGTGTATCTATTTACTTTTATTTGATATATTTTATTAAAATGTACTTATACACTCTGCCTAAGATCAAACAAATAGTCCCTGTACAAGTCTGCCCTCTGCAGCCAATGCAGACACAAACTCTGTAGGGCTGGATGTGCAGTGAGGTGCCCTATCCTATCAGGGATCATGTTTCATCAGCTGGTCACTGATCGATTAGTATGATGTACAGCACAGCCCATGAGTCTGTGTCTTCATGGGCTGCACAAACAAGCGGGGACTATTTGTTTCATTTTAGGCAGTAAAACGGAGCCTATAAGAACTTATTTTACACATAAAACTAAATAGATACTCCAATATCCTTTTAAGCCTTATATGTGTGAAAAAAAGAGCTATAGTAGTGATTGGAAAAATAAAATGAAAAAGGAATAAAAAATATTGAATTAAAGGGACACTGTAGTGGTAAAGAACCCGCAAATCCACGTATAAAACAGGAATGATGTTCTGGAGTCAGATGCTCTAAATAAACAAATGGGATATAAACACACACACACATATATATATATATATATATATATATATATATATATATATATATACACACACACACACACATATACATACAGTATATATATATATATATATATATATATATATATATACACACACATATATACACTAGAAGGTTGCCCATCAAAAATGACGGGAAAAAAATTGTAAGGCTGACAATGTGAGGTTTTTGCTCCTCTGAGCACCTGCGTTGGTTTTATTTTCAAAGTCCCGCGTGCCTGGCGTAGTTTGTGTGTTTCTGTTGTCATTTATTTTCTAAGTTCTGCGTGCCTGGCGTTGCTGAGCCTCGTTTTCATCCTGTTTCAGAATTTTTACCTTTTCTCGTCCGCCATTTTCCCCCCTCGCTTAGCTGATTTTCGATTGATGAAATACACAAATTATGGCTCCAATTAGTTTGCACCTTTACTCCCAGGCTTCCTGGCTCTCCCCTGTGTTTTGTGGTGTGTTATTATTTTTATTTTTAAGGTATTTTGGTTGTTTTTCTGTGTTTTCTAGTTACGAGTTTGAACCAACTGCGTGGCTCAACTGCTCGCCTCTCTACACACGTATATACATCTATATACCGTATTGGTCCGAATATAAGCCGCACCTTTTTTCAGATTTTTGAGCTTGCGAGTTACAGGTGCGTCTTATATTTGCGACCGTAAAAAAAATCATTGCCGATTTGCAAACTTTGCTTGTTACATGTGCGGCTTCTATTCGCAAATGCAAAATGACTGCCGATTTGCGCGATTGCGAGTTAAGGGTGACGATTTTCGTGCTTTAGACTGCGGTATTGAATAGCGATTTACGGTTTTAGTGATTCTAACATCCTGTAAAGCCTGTAACCTGCAAAAAAAGCTACAGTGCTAATTAGAAAGCCTGTTTCTTGCAATGGCTGATCACTTTGAGAGTCTTTTTCTCTCCAATTTTATGGGTGCGGCTTATATTTGAGTACTATCTTTTTTCTATTTTTTCCCCTTGAACTTTACGGGTGCGGCTTATATTCGGACCAATACGGTATATATATATATATATATATATACACACACACACACCTATACTAATACTTCCTTACCTGCCCAATGCTGCACTTCCTGGGGTGAGGAGGGGCCACAACAGGCCAGAGGGGTTGCAGAGGTCTGGGGGGAGACAAAAGGCAGAGGGAGGCCGCAGGTGGCAGGGGGAGGCCACAGAGGCCCGCGAGAGGCCACAGGAGGCTGAGAGGGAACACACGGGGCTAAGGGAGGCTGCAGAGGTCCTTGAGTGGCCACAGGAGGCCCATAAGGTAGAGGGGCCCTTGGGATGGGGTGTGTAGTGCAGGGGTCTCCAACCCCCGGGCCGCGGACCAGCACCGGTCCATGGCCTCTGTTCAGCCGGGTCATGTGAAGGGAAGTATTATCCCACCCTCTCCTGGTCCTGTCTCTGCTCCTCTTGACCCTCTCCCCCTCCTGATTCCCCACTTCGGCCCCTCTGATCCTCCACTTGGCCCCCTTTAGAACCCTCTACTCCTGCCTCCCCATTGGCGCTTCCTACCACAACCATCAGCACGCCCTCAAACTATATCTAGCCTGCTGACGCATCCCAGTGACGTCACACACGCTCCGCAAGGGAAGGCTGCAGTACGGGAGGAGTGCTGATGAGGTAGAAGGCGCTGATGGGGTGAGATCAAGATGGCCCAAGGAATGATCTTGGATGGGCAGATGGGGGATCAAGACAGGAAGAGGGGAGGATCAAGAGGGATCAAGAATGGCAGCGGGGAAGAGACACATGGGAGGGAAAGGGGTGGAAAGAGACACAGAAGAGGAAGGGGGCAGGAGAGGGAGAGAGATACACAGGGAGGGAGAGGGATGAAAAGGAGAGGGGGAAAGGAGGCACAGGAGAGAGAGAGAGGGGGAAGGAGACATAGGGGAGGGAAAGGGGGAAGGAGACACAGGGGAGGGAGAGGGGAGGAAGAGACAGGAGGGAGGGGGGGGAAACACAGGGTAAGCACAGGGGAAGGAGAGGGGGGCAAGAAACACAGCGGAGGGGCAAAGAGAGATACAGAAAGGGAGGGGGGGGAGACACAATTTATAAAACTCTATCATGCCATCAGTTTTGATGGGCCTTGACTACTGCAACTCTCTCCTCGCTGGCCTTCCTATCACCCGTATCTCTCCAATCCATATTAAACGCATCCGCTAGACTCATTTACCAAAATCAACGCTCAGTGTCCACAGCACCTCTCTGTCAGGCACTCCCCTGGCCTCCAGAATAAAATTAAAAATCATGACCCTAACGTATAAAGCCCTTCACAATAGTGCCCCCTCCTACATCTCTGCTCTCATCCCAAAATACACTCCCACCCTCCCTCTTCGCTCTGCTAATGACTTTCTTCTCTCCTCCTCTCTCGTCACTTCCTCTCACTCCCGCCTATAAGACTTTTCTCGTGCTGACCCTATTCTCTGGAACTCCTTGCCTCGCACCACCAGACTATCCTCCTGCCTTAGATCCTTCAAAATCTCTTTAAAAATGCACCTCTTTAAAGAAGCCTATCATCTTTAACCTTCACATGCTCTATTAATCTATCACTCTCCTGTACACCACCCACACCCCTTAGAATGTTAGTTTGCAAGTTTCAATCTCGATAGGTGTTTTACGGAAAGCACTGTGTGTGTCTGATTGAAAGCTCAATAACAGGGCCCTCCATCCCTTGCACTGTGTGAAATTGTTCTTGTCTTGTACTTAACCCCTGTATAGCGCTACAGAATATGTTGATGCGTTATAAATAAAGGATAATAATAATAATAATAATAATTCTATGGGGCTGCCATGTTGGTATTTCTACCATCCGATCACGCAGAATGTATACGTTTGTATGGCAGTGGGCAACAAGCTGTGGATCTCCATATTACATCTTCTAATGTAAACATTACTGTAGGCCAGGGTCTTATTTAGTGTTCGGTCCATTCAGACTTGTACACCCCCCATGCTTTAGTTCCTTCTCCCACATCCCAAGGTGTAGGTGTGGTTATGTATATAGGTAAAGTATATCACAAAGTCATGTACACTTACAGACAGAAAATACACTACATAAAGACATACACACTGTACCATGGCAATGCTCCAGTGTCTTGAATCAGCTTGCTGCTCCTTAAAGGAATGTGGAAGGTTCTTGGATTGTACTAGGTATATAATATGCATCTGTATACATATACTTTATGTGCTTTATTTTATTAGGAAGTGCTTAAAAGTTTTGTTTTTTATTAAATATTGATTTATAATAAAATAAATATCATCATCTCTAGTTTAAAACTATATTATATTGGGAAAATCCACAGTGAATCTCCATATTGCATACTCTAATGCACACAGTTTCCTATTGGCCTCCATAGTCATGTGGTGCAGGTTTCTGAAGCAGAACTATATGGCCCTATCTAGCAATATTAATGTTTTTCCCTGAAGACTTTGTGGACAGGGTCCATTCCATCGTTGAAAGTTAGGTAAACTAAGAACACATTACATGAAGAGATTTGCTCTCTCTCCTAATTATATTATCTCACAAAGTTAGGGGTTAGGATTTAGAGTTAGGATTAGTTTAGGGTTATGATTAGGTTAGGGCTGAGTTTGGGTTAGGTTAGTGGATAGGGTTGATTTAGGGGTTATGTTTATGGTGTAGGGTTGGGGTAGTGGTTAGGTTTAGGGGTTAGGTTTATGGTTTAGGGTTGGGGTAGTGATTAGGTTTATGGTTGGGGTAGTGGTTAGGTTTAGGGTTGGGGTAGTGGTTAGGTTTAGGCTTGGGGTAGTAGTTAGGTTTATGGTTTAGGGTTGGGGTAGTGGTTAGGTTTAGGGGTTAGGTTTATGGTTTAGGGTTGGGGTAGTGATTAGGTTTATGGTTGGGGTAGTGGTTAGGTTTATGGTTGGGGTAGTGGTTAGGTTTAGGGTTGGGGTAGTGGTTAGGTTTAGGCGTGGGGTAGTGGTTAGGTTTATGGTGTAGGGTTGGGGTAGTGGTTAGGTTTAGGGGTTAGGTTTATGGTTTAGGGTTGGGGTAGTGATTAGGTTTATGGTTGGGGTAGTGGTTAGGTTTAGGGTTGGGGTAGTGGTTAGGTTTAGGCGTGGGGTAGTGGTTAGGTTTATGGTTTAGGGTTGGGGTAGTGGTTAGGTTTAGTGGTTAGGTTTAGGGTTTAGGGTTGGGGTAGTGGTTAGGTTTAGGGTTGGGGTAGTGGTTAGTTTTAGGGGTTAGGTTCATGGTTGGGGTAGTGGTTAGGTTTAGGGGTTAGGTTTATGCTTTAGGGTTGGGGTAGTGGTTAGGTTTAGGGGTTAGGTTTATGGTTTAGGGTTTGGGTAGTGGTTAGTTTTAGCGGTTAGGTTCATGGTTTAGGGTTGGGGTAGTGGTTAAGTTTAGGGGTTAGGTTTATGGTTTAGGGTTGGGGTAGGGGTTAGGTTTAAGGGTTTGGTTTAGGGTTGGATGATGGCTTAGAGTTGGGCTAGAGTTTAGGATTAAAAGTTAGGGTTAGATTTTATCTCCTCTATAACCAGGATTTCTGCACCCAGAAAGTAGCCGTCATGTGCCCCCCCAGCAGCCCAAACTCCCAGAACGCCTCCCATTATCTCCCAGTTCCTGGGGCTTTTCTTTACACGTCTCAGTTTTCACGCTAAGCCAACAAGTCCTTTATCTAATGTCAATAACTGCAGATCGTTATCATCTTGTGCCAAATTAATGTCAGCAGCAATAAGAAGACAAACGAGCTGAAGAGCCCTAAGTGTGGAAATGAAAGCGTCCAACTCCAGTAATTGGTTTCCGACAGTATCACCGCGTCCCAATCAGACAGAAATAAAGATTATCTTATGAAAAGGTGAGACTTGTACCTGCCTAAGATGAATAAATCTCCTATTATGACGAGGAATCACAGCCCGGGGCAGAGATTAAACCCCTTGTTATATTCTAAAGAGCAAAATAAAACATGTCCCTCTGACACCCGGCACACAAGGTCTGATTATACATAATGCTATTTATTCTGGGGCTTATTAGGCATTAAGTACAGTGTTAAAATATCAGCTGAACACAGAAGAGGTATAAGATGGTAATACAGAGTGTCATAAAGTAAAGGTAAAGCCAATCCAGGAATAAAGGCAAAGCTCCCCCTAAACACAACCTTTAGATGACTAGATTGCCTGTTGGAGCGCAGCGCGTTCTGTAGTATAGAGGAGTATACTGTTATTATTTTATAACATTTTCTGTTGTTATTTACAACATTTATTAGAGTACAGTGGGTTTAATTAACAAGTTACAAACAAAATTAAAGGCAATTAGAAATACAATACAGGCAGTGACAAAGCTACTGCTGGTGGAGTCCACAAAAGGCATGGGCCCTCTGCTACTGGCAGTAAATAAGGAATATTAATTTATTAGATGAAAGTAGGAGATAATTACTTTATAGAAAGTAACCTGATCACCATCTGATCATCTACATATATTTTTACCATTTCTTTTACCCAAAGGGTGCATCGAGAAGTTGCAAGGGGCCCCCCAAATTATTTTGCGACCGGACCCTCCATTCGCTAGCTCCGCCACGGAGTACAAGAACAGTATACACTGCGATTGAGCTCAGGAACGCACATAGAAGGGTGATTATAACACTGAAGAAGTCACATGAGTAGTGACGAAACGCGTCTATTACCCATATTGGATAAAATATAATCTTTTGATCAATTACACATATGGAGTTTTAATTATTCTAATGATTTTTTTGTTATTTCAATTTCATTGTATCAGATCCTGTATTTTTATACATATATTTTTTATATATATATTTTCTTTCTAATAAAGGATCGGGATTTCACACTTGATATATCCCAAATAAGGACATATATAAAATAGCACTACAGAGAATTGGGAGACCCATTGGACACCTGACCAGTGTGAAGGATCAGATGAGTGACTCTAGTACCGCACATCTTATTCATCTCAGAAATATAAACACATATTTGTTATCCAAGTGGCCTATACCGGAGATTGTTGCATTTTTGTCTTTCTACAGTACAGTATAATACCGATAAGACAATACATACACATTGCTACATAAGGAGATGATGACCATGTTCTCAGGAGCTTACAATCTAATAGGTTATAGGTGAAGCCAGAGCATGATGAGTGAGAGGTCTCCAAACCAGAACTGATAACCTAATATAAAGTTGGAGATGATTAAGTTAAGGAGGTAGATTGTGAGCTTCTCTGAGCAGATGGGTTTCCAGAGAACATTTGAAGATGGGGGAGAGTCTTATAGAGTGAGGTAGAGAATTCAAAAGAATGGAGCTGATCTTGAGACGTCCTACAGACAAACATGGAAGGAGGTATTGGTAGAGGATGAGGGGCACAGCTTTTGGGAAGAGCAGAGCGGGCAGTTTGGGGAGTATCTGGAGACAAGAGTTAAGTTATAGGGTGGTGCAGAGATAAGGACTTTGTAACTGAGCCAGGGAAGGTCCGAGGGGCGCAGCCGATGAAGGTGTACACTTAAACACGTTCATATATGTACTAATAAGTACACTGTATTCATGAGCTATGGAAGGGAGAAGCCAATTAAGATCAGCTTGTAAGATTTTAGGCAGAAAAAAACTGCGATTTGAATCACTTCCTAATAAAGATATCTTATATACCTAGTGAGATCCGGACACCCCCCAGGACAGACGCTTATCTACATGTAGGGACTTCAGGGATCTTGTCAACATATTAGTTTTCTATGATATGTATTTATTTTAACAGTAATTTATGTATGTTTATGGTTATAACTATCTCTATGTTGCAATGCTTAGAAATATAAAAAAAAAACAACAAAGTCAAAAAACAAAACACAAATGTTAAAAGACAAATGGTGAGGGGCATTGTGGGTATATGGGATTTCTGGACATGATCACTGACCTCTTTCATTAACTCCGGCTGTTACTCAATCTTACTCCAAAGGCAAGGACATTATCTCACACAAAGGAGCCATAAGCTCGTCGCCGTGACCTGTCATTGGGCTCCATCATATCCTTGTCTCTAAGTACCCCCTTGATGAGAAAATCCCCTATAGACTGGCCTGTAATATTTAATTAGGGACTTGCTCGCTCTTTAATTTTACAGAACTAATTATTATTCTTTAGCTTTCTGTAGGTCAGCACCTCCCTCTTGTACTGAGCCCGATGGGTATTACACCAGGTCCATATTACATGTCTCACTGCTTATCATTTGCAGACACCTGTAGCTGAATGATTGTCTCAAGGAAATGACAGTTTACAAAAACTCTATATGGGTGCCCATGTGGTGCTGGTGACAATGCACGGGGAACTTGTTATTGTACGCCATTAACATATATATATATATATATATATATATATATATATATATATTATTTATTCAGTCATGTCTGACTCTCCGTTACCCTATGGACCACATTGAGCCATATCTTGTTTCTGGTCATGCATTCCCATAAGGTTTTCTTGGCACTGATATTGGAGTGGGATGCCAGTTCCTTCTCCAGTGCACAGTAATTTGTCTGACTTCTCTGCTGTGACCTGCCCATCTTGGCTGACTCTCAATGAAGCTTTGAGCTATACCATGTAAGTACACCAGCCCCTTCCGTAGGGCAAGGTAGTGATTTTATATATATATATATATATATATATATATATATATATATATATATATATATATAGATATATATATATATATATATATATATATATATATATCTCGGGTCACATTATTACAACCAGCCAATGAAATACTGCTTGTGCCATGAGTTGGCTTGGTGGGTATATAAGGTAACATGTAGGCATTCTGCTAACATATAAACTATCACTGTCATAGGTTAAACCTGTGGGACCACCTTGATCGCCATGTTTGCCGTATGGATCCTCCGCCACACACTTCTCAGCAGCTGTCGGATGCGCTGCAGTCTGCATGGCGCCAGATACCCTTGCCAACCTTCCAGTACCTTATTGACTCGCTACCACGCCATCTAGCTGCTGTCCACGCTGCACATGGCGGTTATTCGAGATATTAACTGGTGGTCATAATAATGTGACTGGACCGTGTGTGTGTTTATATAATTATATATATGTGTAATATGGTGAAAAAAGGGAATATATGGACCTGGTTTTAAAAGCATTTCTGTTTTAGTACAAGGATTCCTGAATGTTGTTATTGCTTATGTCACACAGGGACTCACTTTATAGGACAGATATAGTCAAAGACATTAAAATATTCTAATTTGAAGAACTTCACTCGAAAATAGGCAGCATATTATTACAATGTAAAAAAAACATAATGTCTAATGTATTACTTTTATGTGCAATGGAATCTGCCGTTTCATTTTCTGCTGATCAATTACCTGAAGTGGGATGAGACATAGAAAGCTTCTATTTATACTATTAGAATGTGGCAGATAAAACTGGCAGTGGTTTCAATGTGCCTAATGGAAAGTTACATCACACGCTGAAGAGCTGGATGACGAGGGTGTGCGTTTGTTGTTATCAGTGGAAGGAGGGGTGAATAGGAGTGCTAGATAACTGGCTAAAATTGTATTTGACACCACACCCCTCCCCCTAACTGGCACAAAAGCAGACAGCTTGCATCATGCATAGCTCTCTTTATATGTATATGCCCCTCTCACACACACAACTAAAGTGTCATGGATACCTTGGGTTCCAGCAAATGCATACCATTTTTTTTTTTTAAACTAGCTGTATGACTTTTTACTGCTCTTAGACTTAAATTCTCTTATTCTCTACCAAGGGAGGTGGTGACAGCGGATTCAATAGATAACTTTAAAAAAAGGACTGGATTTATTTCTAATTAAAAATGGAATTCAGGGTTATCCTGGATAATTAGAGAGAGAGAGTATTGATCCAAGGAGGAGTCCGATCGCCAGTATCTGGGGTCAGGAAGGAATTTTTTTTCTCCCTTTGAGACGATTGGCTAAGTCTTACTTGGGTTTTTTTTTTCTGTTTGCCTTCCTCTGGATTAATAATAAAAAAAACAAAAAACAATAATTGATTAATAATAAATTAACAATTAATATTTAATCTGCATATTGCAGATCAGAGGAGATGTTAAAAGGTTGAACTTGATGGACTGAAAGTCTTTTTTCAACCTTAGTTACTATGGGCCTCATTCAATTGCGATGTGGCCAATTGAATAGGGCCCTAAAGAAGCACATAACATATATTTATTAAAGACGTTTTTAGTTAGTGAAAACCTTTCTTTTAGATAGATGCTCGCTAACTAAAAACTTATTTCAAAAATATATGTTATGTGCTTATTTAGGGCCCTATTCAATTGGCCAAATTGCAATTGAATGAGGGCCTATGTATGTAACTATGTAACTAGCGACTTCCCCGTGAAAAATGACGGCAACCAAATTTGAAGCCTGGCAATGGTGTTTTGGTGCTCATTGCATCCTCTCTAGCTTACGGGCCTCGCGGCGAGCGCCTTCAGCCTTTGGCGCTCATTGTGCATGCGCAAGCCCATAACTTTTACCAAATCGTTACCGACAAATCCCAATTACGATATATGTGATATATATATATACACTTTGCAGCTCCAGGTGTGCATTACCTGGGTGTTACACAGCGTTGCGGTAGGACAGTCAGTGCATGGATACCCTCCTCATCTTGCTGAGAGTTTATTGCCAAAAAGCCCCCTCCCATCAACACAAAGAGAGCTGCCACTGCGGGGCGATAAAGAACTTTAGCCTATTCAGCAGCTGACACGTACGGCCACAATATGATCTTAATCCCATCCCCGACATTCTTTTAAACACCCGGCATCACCGCTCCACGCTGGATTCTTTTAACTGTCGCTTTGGCAAATCCCCCAAATAGAATTACCCAGAGATAAACATCAAAGGACATCCAGAAATCTACAGTAGGCTCACGAAGAATAAAAAAAAAAAGAGATTGAAGAAGAATAAGGAGGGAGAGAAAAGGAGGTGCAAAGAATCATAAGCAGATACAAGCAATGTCTTCACCCAAGCATGATAATCACTGGCTCCTACATTGTGCCAGCTTTACACTTTTATTCTCATGTAACTTATTTTTGTTTTTCCGCTTCTTTGCGCTCATCTGGGAATGAGGGTGTTGGCTGGAAATTAAAAATATCTTTATAAAGGGGGTAAAAAGTGGAGTTAGTACTACACTTGTTATATTCATCTCTAGAGCCAGCTGGAATCTCCAGGCAAGATATCACTCCAAGACCTGCCTATCATAAATCGGAGATCTAATTTTTGGGTAACCTTGATTTAAAATATAACCCAATTTCTGGAAATGTTACAGTTTTTATAACAAAAAATATTTAAATTTGAAAACCCCCATCAGAGGATTGGGATCTGTAAATATATTGTACATTTTGGTAAATACAACAAAAATAGATACAAAAAACAGTGTGAGCACAATCCTGCAGAACGCGCGGTCCGTTGCGTAATCCGAAACGGGCCCGGGCGTAATCCAACCATCAGAAAGGAACGCAGCAAGAGAATAATAATAATAATAATAATAATAATAATAATAATAATATTCCTAGTATTTATTTTATTATTATTTCTTTACTGTTGTATTTTATACTTTGTAATTTTTTGAACGAATAAAAGTTAAGTTTTATGTATATATATATATATATATATATATATATATATATATATATATACTTCTGTCTGACATTGCCTTTAATTAAACATACTCTACTTAGCAATTTTGTAAATGGTATGACTAGTTCTTGAAAAAAAAGTGTTATTTATCTTATTATTTTAGTATTAGTTACATCGTTACATTGTAATTGAATTAAAATAATACTTTTAGTCCATCAAGTTTAACCTTTTTAGATCTCCTTTTAGATCTTTGCATATTCACATTTACCAGCCCATTACTATCCCTGGTGATTTGTGTTTGTGTCCCATAGAGATTTTTTGGGGGGATAACTCGATTTTCTAAAATACTTTCCTACATTGCTCAGGAATACAGCAAAGATTAGTAACCTACTTAATCAGAAATGAATCAGCGGACAATATGAAAAAGTGAACAGTGGGACCTGGGTGACCAGTCAGGGGAAGTCCTCAGATTCTCCTTGAGACTGGCGGTGACTGGACTTACCATCGCAGAGCTAATTCCTTCACTCCACCCCTGAAAATGTTTATTACATACCGTATTTATAGATTAATCATTTATAATACATTTCTTATGACCTTATATTAAAATGTGTATGGCCTTTTAAAGGGCCAGGTAATTCAGCGCAACACTGTAACTTACTCCTAAAAAAATGTTTAAATACTTTTTGAATTTTTGACAGAAAACGCCCATAAATGTCTGTTTACATGAGAATTAGGCAAATCGCCCAGGCAGACTGACAGCAAGAGCTGTGAGCAGAGAGCAAATGAGAAAGAGGGTTAACCCTTCCAAAATTCATCTGTGCAGGGAAATGACGGCTATAAACTCCTAAATATGTTACTTGTGGGTATGCATGCTAGGCAAATCCTCCCTGTATGGGACAACAGTACCCCAGATTTATATATTTCAGGATCTCCACTTCATCAGTGAGTTGCTACTGATCTCTCCTTAAAGGAGCACTGCAATCATACTTTCAAAATGAACACTTTTGAAGAATTTCACTTGAAAACAGGTAACTTTTAAGAAAATAAAAATAAATAGGACAGTCTATAATTTATTACTCTTATGTGGTGTATTGGTTTCATATCAACTTCCTTATGTGGGTGGAAACTTTAAATGCATGGGAAGAGTCTATCTGCACAATGGGGCATTGGGTTAAAACAAAGCTCATTAGTTTACAAGGACATGTCCACATGAGAAAGTAACAGACAGCAGCAGACAAGAAAATAAAAAAGAAGCAGTTAGTAGATAAAGTTACAAAATATAAAGGCTGTGTTTGTTTTGTGTTTACTTATTTGCTTCTTAAAAACTTTTGCCCATAATCGCGTTTAGTTATTTGAAATATCTAAAAGTGGCTAAAGTGTTTTTTTTTAGGATCAGCTCACATGTATTTCCTTGCGAGAAGCAACATAATAATGTTAATTAATAATTATAGCAGAAAACAAATAAAATGGTTATTTTTCAACACATTTTCAAACTTACAGATTCCAATAGAAGAAGCTGCATAACCCTGACCCGTGCAGAGCTACCAAGTGCAGACCCTGAGGAGCAATAAGGAAGGTAGACCCCTCATTGCATGCTGGGAATGATGATGTCATAGTTATTTCCTTCTTGGCTGGAGGCAGTGGCAGAGCTACTGCAGGTGCATTAGATGCAAAGCACTGGGGCCCAGAGCAGGGTATGGGGCCCTTTGCTATCTGCAGATAATTATTTTTACAGAAACGTAATCTGATCACCATATAAGTGACCTGACAAACTGCATTTATTGTGGGATTTTTATTGATCCTATCCTGTTATGATGTCAGGACAGGTCCGCCCCTGCAGTGCGGCCTCCAACCGCTAGATGGTGCTGCTGATATTTTGCAGCGCTGACGATATCTGAGAGAAGTTCAAAGCTTATAAAGTTAGCCTTACCCTTGAACTAACCCTAGCCCTCACACTAACCCTAACCCACAATCTAACCCAAACCCTCACCCTAACCCTCACCCTAACCGCAACCCTAACAGTTTACCTAAGCCTTGACTCTGATTTGGCACCGGAATATCGGTAGCGCCATCTAGCGGATGCTCACCACCACTGCTGCTGCCTTGTGCTGCGCCAGCATAACAGGGTAGGTCCAAGATATGTAAGGATGCTCCTAAATTATCTTGCACCGGGGCCCTGCCTTCACAAAGTATTTCTTAAACATATTTTACACTAATATTGAATGACATCTGTCGGATTAAGGAGTGACGTCATCTAAAGCTTTCTTGGGTTGGAATGATCCCTCAACATATCACAACAAGACAGATAATAACAAGCTCAGGAATGATGCACATTGCAAACTATAACTAGAATATAACTTTATCCTCTGTGTATTAACCCCGTACAGACAGAACCGGAAGTAAAAATAATCCAAAATACATTAAAGGGATAGGGAAGTTTCCTTGTTTTTAATATTAAAATTATCTACCTGTGTGTGTTTGCATCTAAACATCATTTTATTATCAAGTGCTTAACGGCTCTGTTTTTACTCACTGAAACCTTACAAACAGTCCCAACAAAGCTCATGCATACAATGTTTCTATAGTAATATATTTGCTAGCCAATGCTAGGCTGAGTTTCAGTAGCATGTTGTTGTCTTGCTGCAGAGTCCGTGATTGGTTACTACAGCTAGTTTTAAAGAAACATTGTATACGTTAGCTACAGGGGACAGACCTTTGTAAGAACTGTTTGGATAGTTTTGGGGAGTAAAATAATGTGCAAATATCCAATTAACACTTAAAAAATACTTAAATGGTCAATGAAACATATGCTTAAAAACGAGTCTGTCTAAGAGCATAATTAGGCTGGAAAAAGTAATTAAGTTAGTTTTTAATTAGAGTTGTGTGTGTGTGAGAATTTACATTTATGGAGAGCACTGGTTTCATTTCCTGATGCAAGCAGCCTTCTTCTGGGAAAGTGGGGTGATAATTTTAGTCAGATCCAATTATCTAACAAAGCCTTTCGACCTGTCCCTATTTCCTTCCCCAGACTCCTCCCTCAACTGACAGATAAATCGTTTTGAAAAAATTCTGATTTTAGAGAAAATTGTATTTTTAACAGACGCTGCCAGTGTGTGCGGGCTTCACTATTGGCTGGAGGGAGCTCTACTACGAGTTGCACTTCTATTTAATACTATTTTAAAATTCCTTTTTAATGATAATTTCCAAGATAATATCTCTATTCAAGGTTCTCCCAGGTAAAAAAATCCTGATATGAACAAAAGCAAATGTCGGATCCAGTAACATCAAGCTTGAAAATAATAGAAATTAAAGACATAATTTTTTTTTTAATTTGAGATCTATCTAAAAATATAATATATAATCCAAATTCTTGTAATTTTTCAGTATTTAAAAAAAATATATTAAGTGGCAGTAAACCCTCCGTCCAAAGTTGGATTTTGGTTTGTAAATAATTTCCCAGGACCTACCCCTGTGTCGCCATGTTATCTCTCCTTAGTGTTTGCGCTCTTCCTCACACAACTTGATAGGATTACAGTTAGAAACTACTATTGTAAACTATAAAACAGAAGTTCTAGAGAAATGAGTGATCTATGGTTTAGAAATCTTACATTTTATTATAAAACCAAGAAGGCAGAACGTGGTCAAACTCTACTCAGCGGCATGGCACAAGACACTGACCAACCTAGAGTCTGCTAAATCAGAGTTCCTTGGCAGTGCCGGACACAGTAATCTTCTTAATATGTATGGATATTGGATACAAATGTATCAACCCACTAGATGATTAAAAAGCTGCTGTAAAATATACAAATGGGGAACAAATGGACTAAGTAGTTTAGCATAAAAACACTATTTATTATGCTTAATGAATAAACTTCCTGTATAACATTCAGTATCGATGAAGAAGTCCTGTCTGGAAGAAACGCATAGGAGCCTGTTATGTTGTTGTTGCTGATACCATTGTTTTACCATTTTTTTTAGTATATTTTTTTCTTACAAACATAACAAATAGCGTTTTTATACTATACTGGTTGATCCTTTTGCTCACCTCCCCCTCCCATCTATTTTTTACATCATATCCTACTACACAATTCATCCACTGCTCCACCCTCTCACATTTCTTTTGCTCCTCCCGTTCAGTCAGTGCCTGTATACAGGTGTCCAGTATATTGCAGACAGTGATATAAGACAGAATAATTATTGCTTAGTTTAGCATCTCAGTTACCAAATGCATCGGTTATTCTGAGCATGTGCAAACACTAGGGAAAAATTAGCAAATATTGTAAAAGACATTCACTTCTGGGGATGAAACATATGGCAAATCTGGACAAGCCAATAAAAAATAAAGATATATCAATTATGCAAAGTTCCCATAGTTGGACCTCTGGTGTTCTCCGTAGTAACATACGGATGTGAGAGCTGGACCATAAAGAAGTCTGAGCGCCGAAGAATTGACGCCTTGATATTGAGGTGTTTTGAAGAGAAAACTGCTTAGAGTCCCTTGGAATGCAAGAAGATCCAATAAATCAACACTACAAGAAATGAAGCCAAACTGTTTACTGGAAGGTTTGATCATGAGGCTAAAGCTCCAATATTTTGGCCATATCATGAGAAGACTCGGATGCTGGGAAAGATTAAAGGTGAATGAAGAAGGTGGTGGCAGAGGTGGAGATGATTTTGAGGGGCAGTGGCTGACAGATGTGCCTGGAGTAAGGTGGGCCATAAGGCCACGGAGCGTCAGACACGACTGAACGACTAGACAACATTATCAATGAGTAGTCTCTAATACAAATAACAAAGCAGATTCACGGGAAACAATTACAATCAATATAATTGTACTGCAATAAAGTGCCTTTAAAAAAAAATATGGACACTTGTTACTAATTGTAGTTTTAAATGATACCACATGTTGTATCCCTTTAAGAAGCAGCCCCCTGGACTTGTAGGTAGGTGGTCAGTGGAATAAATCGGAGACTATGGAGTTACATCCAACACAGCCGGGGATGAGTGTGAAGGACGGGATTTTGTGAGTCTCACCCCCTTACACTGTTTCATGTAATCTAAGACCTGATATAATTAAAGGAAACACAAAAAGCCCTGAAAAGCATTTAATTAGCCCGAGCTCCTGTGGCGCCTCCAATGCTAATTTGGCTAAATCTTTGCAGAATTGATTTGATTATAAGGAGCAGAACTTGCTGGGACAGAAAGAAACACTTTGCAAGAATGGGAGATATGGAAGGAAAAAAGAGGGAGATCCACAAAACTCCAAGAAATATACATTCCTGTTCACAAAACATAGATTTATATATATAGTGCTCATAGAACATTAATATTTGTTTATTTATTAATTTATTAGCATTTACATAAAATAAAAAAATAATATGGCTTTTAAAACTTTTGAAAACATTTAGTGTAAGAATTCAGCTGCCGTGCTTGTCTCCACACCCAATCAGATGACAAGAAGGAAGGAGACGATCTGCAGGGGGCTCTCCTGAAAACATTACTTTTCTGCCTCCTTCCCGGCAGTAACCACTGCGAATAAACTTGGGGAAAAAATAGGTTAGCCTCCAGGGCAGAACTTCACAGGCAACATGACACTTAATAGTCGTGGAGAAAAGCAGCTCTGATAGTTATTAACTAAATTCAGCACCACGTCACAGTAAAGATCTCCTAAAGCATGTTGAAATACTTTTTGCATTTTTAAAATATGTGCATTTTCATGAGTCACTGTCATGCCCAAAGCCAGACCCGCAGCTACAGCTCTGTGCAGTGAGCAAAATAAAACAAAAGGTTAACCCTTAACAAATCCATCTGTGCAGAGCATGTAATGCTGGAATCACTTAAACAGGTCACTTATGGGTTAACTGGTCAGTGCAGTCCTCAGGAAGGAAAACTGCTATCAATCACTTTCCTCATGGCACGCCTCGGCATCTGTTTATACTCATGCAACAGCCAGTGGGCAGGTGAGACTTTGTTATGTAAACAGACTTGGGGCCTCATTCAATTGCAATTTGGCCAATTTAATAGGGCTCTATATAAGCACATGGCATTTTTTTTTTTTTACAGAGGTTTTTAGTTAGTGAAGACCTTACTTTTGGATAGAAGATCACTAAATAAAAACTTCTGTAAAAAAAAAAATGCCATGTGCTTATATAGAGCCCTATTCAATTGGCCAAATCACAATTGAATTAGGCCCTTAGAACGTTAGATTTTTTAAATTTGTTATTAGTGCAATAAAAAAAAATATTATTTTAACACAAAATCTTGTGCTCTTTTACACCATGAAGTGGCTTACAGTGAGGTCAGTAGCCATGTAAACTTTAAATGTCAAATGTAAGTTTTAAAAGATACATTGACTCTTGGACGGGTTTGCTATTACAGTACTATACACATTAACCATGTAATGTCAATCATCGTGCCTTTGCCCATTCATGCTGATGTAGATCAGAGATTAGCCTGAGTTACTTTACGGATGGACAGATAGATAGGTGGATGGGTGGATGGACGGATAGATAGATAGATAGGTGGACGGGTGGATGGACGGATAGATAGATAGATAGATAGATAGATAGGTGGATGGGTGGACAGACAGATAGATAGATAGATAGATAGATAGATAGATAGATAGATAGGTGGATGGGCGGATGGGTGGATGGACGGATAGATAGATAGATTGATAGATACAGAGATAGATAGAAGGATGGGTGGATGGACAGATGGATAGGTGTATGGGAGGATGGACGGACAAATAGATAGAAAGACTGTAGGGGCAGCACCCAGCTCAGTGACCAGTTACTGATGAATGGGAGACCATATAGAACAAATGGGAAAAGCAAAATATAAAATGGTTTATTATCTCAGAGTGAACTCCCTGGGGATGATCCTTTGTAGGATAATTATGGAGAGATGGTTCTAGTAATCTAATCTATTTATTAAAATGTGAAATGTAAACAAACATCCAGCTTAGGATAACATAGAAATGGAAAGAGTTCCCAAACATTGCACTGTTTAGTAAAGATGGCCCTGTATCCCGTACGAAGGTCGATTAGCCCATTACTCATTGTAGCCCCTTTCGCCAAGTCCAACAACTCCGGTGTTTTAATATGGTGATAAATGTTCATATTATTTAAAATAATAAATATGTTTCAGGTATAACCCAGGACTAACGCATTTCACTCTGATGAAATAATTTTTATGCAGGTGCCATATAAATCTCCATCCCGATTAAAATGCTAATTTTTATTTAAACGTGTAAATCTTAGAGCTATTAACAAAAGCCACTTAATTCAATTACTTTCTCTGGTTGCAGCTATAAAACTGATGTTGCAGTACATATTATTTTCTCTTGGTGTCAGAGGGAAAAGAGCTAATGGTGTAAAGTGAAATGATGTCTGTCCCCATTGACAGGTTTATGAGAATTTAATAAAGCATAGCCAGGATAAAATGAGATATCACATTGTAGCGCAAAGCGCAAAGTCTCCACCTCGTCAGCATTTTCAAACAAATGACATTTTTATGAGTTTTCACCCTGAAATATCTGCCCTATTCCAGAATGATTAGGTTATTATTAGAATTTTTAATTGCATGATTCTCATATGAGTCTTCAGCAACCTGGGCCCATGAGCTTACAATCAAATGGTCCATGTTATATATATGGGATATAGGGGTCTGATTCCATCTTCAATAATATTTCTAAGCGGAAATGAAAATCTACCCATCAATATTTTGTGGACGTTATTTACATTTATACATATGTATATATTATGTTAACTGGTAAAACATATAAATTCAAAGCAATATTAATTAATTAATTGTATGTATAATAATTATAAATTTGTTACAGTGTATACATTAAGGAATTAAAATTAATATACAGTTATCATTTTTTTACTTTATGTTAATTCAATTTGCTTACTGTATTTACATATTGTATTTAATTTTCCCCCCAAAGAATTATTAATATTTCAGATAATTTAAGGATAAGTCCTGTATCTATAAGAAATATAAATTGTATATTGTATACATTAAGGAACAAAAGTCAGCATGCATTAATCATTTCTTAATCTTATATTAATTACATTTGCCTAATGTATTTATATATTCTATTTATTTTTTCATATGAATATTAATATTTCAGACCATTTAAGGGTACATATAAAAATACACAATTGTTATAATAAAGCATTAAAGACAATATATATTTATCATTTATTAATATTTGCCAATTCTTCATTTCATTTTCAATTAATTTGCTTACTGTATTTATATATTTTATTAACTTTTTTGATCTACTAATAAGCACACTTAAAATTAAGTTTTAACATGTAACTCTCAATAAATTATTAGCCATTGCTTCAGTTTAAGTGAATTTGTTGGATTATAAATTATTACTTTTATATAAATATATATAAATGAAATATTTCAAACAGTCAAATAGTATTTTTTATTTTATTTTATATATATGGCAATTAAAAATTATTCTTAAGCATGTGATTTATTATATATTTTACCCTTCTCTCTCCCTCTTGTAGCATTTACTGATAAATTTAAATTAAGGGGTAATACTAATTCAACAAACTAATAGATCATAAGAAAGTATCATTGCATTGGTACTTTTATAATTAATAACTATCTGTGAAATTGATCTCAACATTTGGAAAGCTATAAAATATATTTTATCTAATTATAATTATATTTGATTTATATATGATTTTGTTTTCTATTTTAAAGTTTTTACAACCTAATATGCAGAATAATTTATTATTTTTTATATTTAAGTTAGAGATTTGCATTCAGAAAAAGATTACACAAATGATACAAATATACATAAATATAAATATAAAAAAATGGATACAAAATATTGTAATTTATAATATATAATTGAATCAAGATTCCATTACAAATGGTAATCCAATCAACACTATGAATCTGTATAATTTTGCATGTTTTTAATCAATTAGATTATTATTAAAAAAATAACATCTGAGAAGTAAATTTCTATAGATAAATTACATATTACTTAATTAGAAAGTATTGTATGTTTAATTCATGTTTATTATCCCTATAAATTTATTACGACAAGGGAATGTTTTTAGCAACATATGTAGATTTTGTTTTAAACTGGAATATTAAAAAAAAAAAAAAAAAAAAAAAGGTTACAGATAGAATCTGTTTATGTATTTGTTTAAATGTATATATTATAAATATTAAGTATTTATCTAGAGAAATAGAAAGAAATGTCAAAATATTTTTAATTTTCAGAAGATTCATCACGAGACCGTGTACTTCATTAATAGATTGACATAAGGGATGACAGAAAAAAAAATCATAAAAAATGTAAAAAACACATAATAATAATAATAATAATAATCTTGTATTTTAATTACCGCTCTAATTCCATATTATATATATAGTATACAGTAAAAACTATAATATAACAAACAAAAACCCATTCTTGGATAATACTAAGGCCAGTATAATTATATGAAAAGTTTATAAGGGCTACGGACGCAAGGCTTGTAAGGGAAAAAATGCCCTCTAGTGGTTATGAGGTCTAATAAACCCACCAGGATGATCACCTTATTCTGCATTACAAGCTATTGGATTTAGAACAGATTTGGAACATATATGTAGTGCACCCTTGGTACTCTGCATGGGCAAAACCCCTCGGTACTCGTTGAACTACCTTGGTACTTGTCGCACTTGCTGAAAGCAATTCACATGACTCCTTATGGGAGTTTGGTACTTATTTATTATCGTTTATTTGTAACGCGCCAACATATTCCGTAGCGCTATCCAGCCATCCGGAACAGATTAAGGTTGCACAGTCGATATGTGTGTAATAAGCTGATATTTTGGGGTGTTGTGTGGGTGAGTCCTGCAAATGTGTTACAGGAATGTAGATGGTCACAAATCAACTACAATGTATAATAAATATATTCTTAAAGGATCCAAGGTTAAGGGAGATAAGGTTTTAAAGGTCCTAAAACAGGCTGTGATTTTTATTTAACAACTGATCACCAATAAAACTAGAGTGGATGGATGTCGCTTTTAAAACTTACATTTGAACTTTTGCATTGCAGCCTCCAGCAGAGCTGCTCTCACGACCCCTATTAGATGCCTAGGAAAAAGGCGAGAATCTGTCGAATTGGCTGTCCTGATAGGAGTCTTTACGTTCCCCCTTTCCTGCAGGCAAACAGCCCTCTCTTGAAGGCACATGACAATATACACCATAACATTGCTCTGTTGTAAAGGATTCTGGAGTGAATCAATCCTTGGAAATTCCATGTTGTTGTTGCTGCAGTGTTTATATGCAAATGAGCAACAAATACATATTAGTTAGCTGCTTTGATATGCTAATTAGGATTACAGCCTGCTTGTCTGTCTCTGTAGTGGCCAAAATAAAGGCCCCCAATGTTATGTGGCAGTTAGACCATCATTATCAAACACTCTGAGTCGCACATTAACACACAGCCGCAAAAAAACATTTTTAAATATGTCAGAAATGATTTACTATAGAGAAAAACTGCTAGTACAATGTATAGGCAGTTTATACACCCCTCAGTTGGGCAGTTAGGCCTATCTATTCTGCCAGTTTTATCTACTTAGACACATTTTTCTAAGTATTCACCAATTCATTGCTGGCCCCTCTGCTCATTAAAGGGTTAAATAAAACTGCCCTTATTTGCTCAGCTTTAGATCAATGGCTAATTTTGTCAGATGCAGAATCTATTGGTCCTTAATGGACTTTGATTTCTAATTTTCAGGCCCAAAAAAGCCCCCCCTTGTTTTAAATGAGGATTGGAGGAGATTATAGGGCTTCAGGCAAAAATCACTGCCGCTAATGTGCGGTGTAATATAGAGGGTGTCAGCGCCGCGCACTGCCCAAAGTTCACTAATTAAAAATGCAGATACTTATTAGAAGCTTTTCCAATTTAAAGGGGAATAATTACTTGAGAAACATCATAAATCTCCTTCTTGGAGAAAGAGTCCAACAAATAAACATTAAAAAAAGCAAATAATCTTTCAATTGAATGTTATTAAAGGGCCATGGAAGGTTCCTGGGTGTTACTAAGTATATAATATATCTGTTGTATCATTAGAGCTATTAGTATTTGACACCTACTCTCGTCCCACACATTACAAAATGAAGAGTATTTGCAAGGTTAAAGGGATATGCGCAGTCCCTGGGTGTTACTAGGTATATAATGTCCCTGTGTATCTATTTACTTTTATGCAATTAAATTATCTGTTTGCCGAAAATCAAACAATTAGTGGGTCTGCTCACGGCACCATATGCAGACACAGACGCTGTAAGGCTGGATGTGCAGTTTAGTGTCCTAGCCTATCAGGGACCACTTCTAAGCAGCTTGTTGCTGAGAGACGTTCACTGATTGGTTAGTATGCGTCATAGCAGAGCAAGTACAGCAGAGTCGGTGTCTTCATGAGCTGCAGAGGGCAGACCCACACAGGGACTATTTGTTTGATTTTGGCCAGTAAAAACAGAGATTAATAAAAAAAGGACAGTACATTCAAACTGTTATTTATATATATATATATATATATATATATATATATATATATATATATATATATAATAAAATGATTAGTCATTCAGTTGTGTCCAACTCTCCGTGACCTTTTGGACCGCGGTGCGCTAGGCTCATCTATTTATAGTTATGTCTCTGGCCGTGCTTATCCATAAGGTTATCTTTGCAAAGATACTGGAGTGTGTTGCAAGTTCCATCTCCAGTGGACCTCGATTTGTCTGACCTCTCTGCTATGCCCTGCCTATCTTGGGTGACCCTACATGGTATAGCTCACAGCTTCATTGAAGTACACAAGCGCCTTCACCACGACAAGGTAGCAATACAGAAGGGGAAAGCAAAGTAGAAGAATAAGCTCTCACCCAATAAGGCTGTCACATTGCGGATTATTGGGGGGCCCTGGTACTATTTGCCAAACCAACAAACACAGAAAATGTCCCCAACTCCAACACAATTAGAAGGTACAAAAACCTAGAACTGTAAAACATGAGATTAAGATCTGAACAAATTGTATTTCATCACATTCATTTTATGTACTGATTTGATATATTTATTATATGTGACAGATATTTCCTGTTATCTTCCTGCCACCTGCTGGCTGGTTAATATCACTATTTACTATGTGTTATCTGCTACTACCCTAATCCTAAACCCTAACCCTTAATCTTAAACCTAGTTCTAAACCTCAACCCTAACACTAAAAGCTAGGCCTACACCCTAACCCTAAACACTAACCCTAAATGCTAACACTAACCATAAACGCTAACCATAACCCTAACCTTAACTCTAGCCCTAAGCCCAACCCTAACCCTAAATGATATCACTAAACCCTAACCTTAACTCTAACCTTAAACACTAACCCTAAACCCTAAACGCTAACCCTAATCCTAAACGCTAGTCCTTACCATAAACTCTAACCATAACCCTAACCTTAACTCTAACCCTAAACCCTAACCTTAACCATAAACACAAACTCTAAACCGTAAACACTAACCCTAATCGCTAGCCCCAACCATAAACACTAACCATAACCCTAACCTTAACTCTAACCCTAAACGCTAACCCTAAGCCCCAACCCTAACCCTAAACCCTAACACTAAACCCTAACCCTAACTCTAACCTTAAACACTAACCCTAAACCCTAACCCTAATCCTGAAACGCTAGTCCTAACCATAAATGCTAACCATAACCCTAACCTTAACCCTAAACTCTAACCCTAAACGCTAACTCTAAACCCTAACCTTAACTCTCACCCTAAACACAAGCCCTACACCCTAAACGCTAACCCTAATCCTAAGCGCAAGCCCCAACCATAAACACTAACCATAACCCTAACCTTAACTTTAACCCTAAGCCACAACCATAACCCTAAAGGCTTACCATAAACCCTGACCTTAATACTAACCCTAAACGCTAACTCTAAACCCTAAGCCACAAACCTACCTATAAACGCTATCACTAATACCTAACCCTTAACCTAAAACTAAACCCTAAGCTGTAATCCTAAAACGTAACCATAAACCTAAACCCTGACCATAAAAATACCCTAAAAACAAAGTAAACAAAGTTGCGGCGGGCAGTTTCAGATTTGCGCAGTAGCCAGCAGCATCGTGGCTGGCATCTATCAGTAAAGGACCTAAATGGCCGTTTAATTCTAGCATAAATAAAAAAAGCTGAAATCAATTGAAAAGTATGTGACTAAAAGCCAATAAAATATAATAATGAAAAACAAACAAAATGGTCAATCCTACTGCGGCATAATTCCATATAAAAATATAAATGACAAATAAATAATAATAACAAAAAATATATATTTATTTATTATTTTAAATCTATGAATTAATTAATGATAGGAGCCCGTAAACTGACCCCCCAAAAGTTGCAGGATTTGAAAGGGTTAACCAAATCTGCGGTTTGTGCCGTGAAAGCGCTTTCACATTCCCAGCTTTCCGAGGAGATCCCGGCTGCTAACGCGGAGCCTTTCTGGATGTAAATATATGTAAATTGATGTGCAGAGCATATACCTTAGGTACAGCCGAGTGTCTTGGAGTAATCACAAACTGCCAGCGCCGGGAAAGCATTTTTGCTGATGAATGTCGTCAATATGAAAATAGTTTTATGTATCATTAATTCCCTCAGCATTCAAAAATAAGTTTCTCTGAGTGGGGATCGTGCGGTAATCACTCACGGCTGCCAATACAATTATCTCCACTCAGCTGTGGAAAGCAAGCACTGCCACATATTTAGCCACTTAAAGTTTTAATGTTCACATAGAAATGGGAATCCATTGACCGGCGTACAATAGTTTAGAGTCAATGAGAAAAATCAGACAAGAGATTGTATTAAAGTAAAATAGGTTTTGTTACTTATATGCGCGCGGCGCAGATCGGACTGATTACAGATGGGGGGTATCAGGATTTATCGGACAAAATAGTCTGTAATGTGTTTTAAACGTGCCAGTTTTCTTTTTAATGAGTGTATTTGTTTTCGTTTAGTCATTCAGTTGAGTCCGACTCTCCGTGACCATATGGACTGCAGCATGCCAGGCACATCTTGTGTCTGGTTGTGCCTATCCATAAGAATTTTTGATTGCCAGTTCCTTCTCCAGTCGGCTGCAATTTGTCTGACCTCTCTGCTATGACCTTCCCATCTTGGATGACTCTACATGATTTATCTCACAGCTTCATTGAGGTACACGAGCCCCTTCCCCACGACAAGGTAGTGATCTAGAATGGGGAGTGGTCTTTAGTGTAGAAAATACATGAAATGAGACACGGGTATTAGATACTTCTGATCAGGTGCAAAGATCTAGAATTATGAATACAAATATAGGGATGAACATCTCAGGGTTAATATACAGGTAACACAAGTATCTGAGGTGTGCACCCCGTATTTACTAAGCAATATTTCCTATGAGGAACAATGATTTTTACTCCTTACAGTTAAGGCTTGTGTTTAATGGCTGATGTTCACCAAAGGGGTGAGTGGATGATAGATATTGACATGTGGATGTATTTGTGAGAGAAAGAAAAAGAGAGAGGGGAAGAGAGAGAGAGAGGGGAAGAGAGAGAGAGAGGGGAAGAGAGAGAGAGAGGGGAAGAGAGAGAGAGAGGGGAAGAGAGAGAGAGAGGGGAAGAGAGAGAGAGGGGAAGAGAGACAGAGGGGGAAGAGAGAGAAACAGAGAAAGACAGAGAGAGAAAGAGGGGAAGAGAGAGAGAGGGGAAGAGAGAGAGAGGGGAAGAGAGAGAGAGCGGAAGAGAGAGAGAGGGGGGAAGAGAGAGAGAGGGGGGAAGAGAGAGAGAGGGGGGAAGAGAGAGAGAGGGGAAGGGATAGAGAGAGAGAGGAAGAGATATATAGAGAGAGAGCTGAAGAGAGAGAGAGAGGGGAAGAGATAGAGAGAGGGGAAGAGAGAGAGGGGAAGAGATATATATAGAGAGAGAGCTGAAGAGAGAGAGGAAGAGATGAAGAGAGAGAGAGGGGAAGAGATATATAGAGAGAGAGCTGAAGAGAGAGAGGAAGAGATGAAGAGAGAGAGAGAGGGGAAGAGAGAGAGAGAGGGGAAGAGAGAGAGAGAGGGGAAGAGAGAGAGAGAGAGGGGAAGAGAGAGAGAGAGGGGAAGAGAGAGAGAGGGGAAGAGAGACAGAGGGGGAAGAGAGGGGGAAGAGAGAGAGGGGAAGAGAGAGAGAGGGGAAGAGAGAGAGGGGAAGAGAGAGAGAGGGGGGAAGAGAGAGAGAGGGGGGAAGAGAGAGAGAGGGGGGAAGAGAGAGAGAGGGGGGAAGAGAGAGAGAGGGGAAGAGATAGAGAGAGAGCAGAAGAGATGAAGAGAGTGAGAGGGGAAGAGATATATAGAGAGAGAGCTGAAGAGAGAGAGAGAGGGGAAGAGATAGAGAGAGGGGAAGAGAGAGAGGGGAAGAGATATATATAGAGAGAGAGCTGAAGAGAGAGAGGAAGAGATGAAGAGAGAGAGAGGGGAAGGGATATATAGAGAGAGAGCTGAAGAGAGAGAGGAAGAGATGAAGAGAGAGAGAGGGGAAGAGATATATATATATATATATAGAGAGAGAGAGAGAGGGGGAAGAGAGAGAGGGGAAGAGAGAGAGAGAGAGGGGAAGAGAGAGAGAGCTGAAGAGAGAGAGAGGGGAAGAGAGAGAGAGAGAGAGAGAGAGAGAGAGAGGGGAAGAGAGAGAGAGAGAGGGGGAAGAGAGAGAGGGGAAGAGAGAGAGAGAGAGAGGGGAAGAGAGAGAGAGGGGAAGAGAGAGAGAGGGGAAGAGAGAGAGAGAGGGGAAGAGAGAGAGGGGAAGAGAGAGAGAGAGGGGAAGAGAGAGAGAGAGAGGGGAAGAGAGAGAGAGGGGAAGAGAG
>CM050170.1:196053945-196093945 GCA_027410445.1 Discoglossus pictus
GAAAGAAAGAAAAAGAGAGAGAGAGGGTGGAAGATTCCAGACCTAGCATGTGGTAATATTCACTTCTGCTGTTCGCATTTAACAACTTTTTATTTCAAATCTTCTTTCATTGATATAATTCATCACGCACGTATTGTTTTAAACAATGTTACATTTTAATTCCAGGTGTGCAAAGGTATACATCACCAAACATTTTACCTTCTACGTTTCTAAATTCTAACAGGAAAATATAATCTGCAAAAAGAGGTATGAAGAATAAAAAGCCTTTATTTCAACTTTGCCACATTAGCACCATATTTTGCAGCTTCTAAATAACTACTTTAAAAAACAGTAGTATCTAACTGCCACAGCCTTCCAGTACATGTTGTAGAGTCAAAACATTAATGGAATTTAATGCTTCCTGATATAAGGATATCCTCAGGCTATACCAATCCACTCTGCCCACTCCAGGTGGACATTTTGCTTCTTATTTGTAGCAAAATTTATTTTTCTATGGAAAACAATATATGCACATTCATTAGGCAGCTGTCACCACTAATCAATTTCATAATAAAAGATCAGCATTTATTTGAAACAAGTTTAATTAAACTTTCCTTTCGATTTTAAATAATATAATAAAACATTGATAAAATCTGGTTGTAGAATTTCTTATATTGCAAATAAAGAGGATAAGTTAGCCAATTAGAATATATAATTATAATGAGAAAAACACTGGAAACATTTTGAAATTAAAAATAATTATACCATCATAGGGCGGTCTAGTGTGATGTCATCAGTAATATCATGGATGATGTTATTTTTCATATTATATGTAATTTCATGAGTGATGTCATAGCTGATGTCATTATTTATATCATGCGTGATGTCATTAATCATATCACCTACTGATGACACATGGACAAACATTTAATCTGTAAATGTCATTATTTTAAGACCTTAGAGAGTTTTCTGCTGTCAAAGGAAGGTGAGTCAGGCATCCTGAGAATAGACAGTGTGTCATAGATAATGTGCTTTGCCCATTGTGTTTTGCCCATTGTGCTTTGCCGTTGTGTTTTGCCCGCTGTGCTTTGCCCTTTGTGCTTTCCCTGTTGTCCTTTGTTCATTGTGCTTTGTATGTTGTGTTTTACCTGTTGTGATTTGCCCGTTGTGTTTTGCCCTGTTGTGTTTTGCCTAATGTGCTTTGCCCTTTGTGATTTGCCTGTTGTGTTTTGCCCGTTGTGCTTTGCCCGTTGTGCTTTACTCATTGTGTTTTGCTGTTGCCTTTTGCCCATTGTGCTTTGCCCGTTGTGCTTTGCTCGTTGTGCTTTGCTCGTTGTGCTTTGCCCATTGTCTTTTGCCCGTTGTGCTTTGCCCTTTGTGCTTTGCCCTTTGTGTTTTGCCCGTTGTGCTTTGCCCTTTGTGTTTTGCCCGTTGTGTTTTGCCCGTTGTGCTTTGCCCTTTGTGTTTTGCCCATTGTGTTTTGCCCATTGTGTTTTGCCCGCTGTGCTTTGCCCTTTGTGTTTTGCCCGCTGTGCTTTGCCCTTTGTGTTTTGCCCGTTGTGCTTTGCCCTTTGTGTTTTGCCCGTTGTGTTTTGCCCGTTGGGCTTTGCTCATTGTGCTTTGCCCTTTGTGTTTTGCCCGTTGGGCTTTGCTCATTGTGCTTTGCCCGTTGTGCTTTGCCCATTGTGTTGTGCCCGTTGTGTTTTGCCCGTTGTGCTTTGCTCTTTGTGTTTTGCCCGCTGTGTTTTGCCCATTGTGTTTTGCCCGTTGTGCTTTGCTCTTTGTGTTTTGCCCATTGTGTTTTGCCCGCTGTGCTTTGCCCTTTGTGTTTTGCCCGTTGTGTTTTGCTGTTGCCCTTTGCCAATTGTGCTTTGCTCGTTGTGCTTTGCCCATTGTCTTTTGCCCGTTGTGTTTTGCCCGTTGTGCTTTGCCCTTTGTGTTTTGCCCATTGTGCTTCGCCCTTTGGGTTTTGCCCTTTGTGTTTTGCAGTTGTGTTTTACCTAATTTGCTTTGCCCTTTGTGTTTTGCCCTTTGTGATTTGCCTGTTGTGTTTTGCCCGTTGTGTTTTGCCCGTTGTGCTTTGCCCGTTGTGTTTTGCTGTTGCCTTTTGCCCATTGTGCTTTGCCCATTGTGTTGTGCCCGTTGTGTTTTGCCCGTTGTGCTTTGCTCTTTGTGTTTTGCCCGCTGTGTTTTGCCCATTGTGTTTTGCCCATTGTGTTTTGCCCGTTGTGCTTTGCTCTTTGTGTTTTGCCCATTGTGTTTTGCCCGCTGTGCTTTGCCCATTGCGTTTTGCAGTTGTGTTTTGCCTAATGTGCTTTGCCCATTGTGTTTTGCCCTTTGTGATTTGCCTGTTGTGTTTTGCCCATTGTGCTTTGCCCGTTTTGTGCTTTACTCATTGTGTTTTGCTGTTGCCCTATGCCCATTGTGCTTTGCTCGTTGTGCTTTGCTTGTTGTGCTTTGCCCATTGTCTTTTGCCCGTTGTGCTTTGCCCTTTGTGCTTTGCCCTTTGTGTTTTGCCCATTGTGCTTCGCCCTTTGGGTTTTGCCCTTTGTGTTTTGCAGTTGTGTTTTACCTAATGTGCTTTGCCCTTTGTGTTTTGCCCTTTGTGATTTGCCTGTTGTGTTTTGCCTGTTGTGTTTTGCCCGTTGTGCTTTGCCCGTTGTGTTTTGCTGTTGCCTTTTGCCCATTGTGCTTTGCCCATTGTGTTTTGCCCGTTGTGCTTTGCCCTTTGTGTTTTGCCCGTTGTGCTTTGCCTGTTGTGCTTTGCCCTTTGTGTTTTGCCCATTGTGTTTTGCCCGCTGTGCTTTGCCCTTTGTGTTTTGCTCTTTGTGTTTTGCCCATTGTGTTTTGCCTGTTGTGTTTTGCCCGTTGTGTTTTGCCCGTTGTGCTTTGCTCATTGTGCTTTGCCCGTTGTGTTTTGCCCGTTGTGTTTTGCTTGTTGTGCTTTGCCCGCTGTGTTTTGCCCATTGTGTTTTGCCCATTGTGTTTTGCCCGTTGTGCTTTGCTCTTTGTGTTTTGCCCGTTGTGTTTTGCCCGCTGTGCTTTGGCCATTGTGTTTTGCCGTTGTGCTTTGCCCGTTGTGCTTTGCTTATTGTGCTTTGCCCGTTGTGTTTTGCCGTTGTGTTTTGCCCATTGTCTTTTGCCCGTTGTGTTTTGCCCGTTGTGCTTTGCCCTTTGTGTTTTGCCCAATGTGCTTCGCCCTTTGTGTTTTGCCCTTTGTGTTTTGCAGTTGTGTTTTACCTAATTTGCTTTGCCCTTTGTGTTTTGCCCTTTGTGATTTGCCTGTTGTGTTTTGCCCGTTGTGCTTTGCTCTTTGTGTTTTGCCCGTTGTGCTTTGCTCTTTGTGTTTTGCCCGCTGTGTTTTGCCCATTGTGTTTTGCCCGTTGTGCTTTGCTCTTTGTGTTTTGCCCATTGTGTTTTGCCCGCTGTGCTTTGCCCTTTGTGTTTTGCCCGTTGTGTTTTGCTGTTGCCCTTTGCCCATTGTGCTTTGCTCGTTGTGCTTTGCTCGTTGTGCTTTGCCCATTGTCTTTTGCCCGTTGTGTTTTGCCCGTTGTGCTTTGCCCTTTGTGTTTTGCCCATTGTGCTTCGCCCTTTGGGTTTTGCCCTTTGTGTTTTGCAGTTGTGTTTTACCTAATTTGCTTTGCCCTTTGTGTTTTGCCCTTTGTGATTTGCCTGTTGTGTTTTGCCCGTTGTGTTTTGCCCGTTGTGCTTTGCCCGTTGTGTTTTGCTGTTGCCTTTTGCCCATTGTGCTTTGCCCATTGTGTTGTGCCCGTTGTGTTTTGCCCGTTGTGCTTTGCTCTTTGTGTTTTGCCCGCTGTGTTTTGCCCATTGTGTTTTGCCCATTGTGTTTTGCCCGTTGTGCTTTGCTCTTTGTGTTTTGCCCATTGTGTTTTGCCCGCTGTGCTTTGCCCATTGTGTTTTGCCCATTGTGTTTTGCCTAATGTGCTTTGCCCATTGTGTTTTGCCCTTTGTGAATTGCCTGTTGTGTTTTGCCCGTTGTGCTTTGCCCGTTTTGTGCTTTACTCATTGTGTTTTGCTGTTGCCCTATGCCCATTGTGCTTTGTTTGTTGTGCTTTGCTCGTTGTGCTTTGCCCATTGTCTTTTGCCCGTTGTGCTTTGCCCTTTGTGCTTTGCCCTTTGTGTTTTGCCCATTGTGCTTCGCCCTTTGGGTTTTGCCCTTTGTGTTTTGCAGTTGTGTTTTACCTAATGTGTTTTGCCCTTTGTGTTTTGCCCTTTGTGATTTGCCTGTTGTGTTTTGCCTGTTGTGTTTTGCCCGCTGTGCTTTGCCCATTGTGTTTTGCCGTTGTGCTTTGCCCGTTGTGCTTTACTTATTGTGCTTTGCCCGTTGTGTTTTGCCGTTGTGTTTTGCCCATTGTCTTTTGCCCGTTGTGTTTTGCCCGTTGTGCTTTGCCCTTTGGGTTTTGCCCATTGTGCTTCGCCCTTTGGGTTTTGCCCTTTGTGTTTTGCAGTTTTTTTTTACCTAATTTGCTTTGCCCTTTGTGTTTTGCCCTTTGTGATTTGCCTGTTGTGTTTTGCCCGTTGTGTTTTGCCCGTTGTGCTTTGCCCGTTGTGTTTTGCTGTTGCCTTTTGCCCATTGTGCTTTGCCCATTGTGTTGTGCCCGTTGTGTTTTGCCCGTTGTGCTTTGCTCTTTGTGTTTTGCCCGCTGTGTTTTGCCCATTGTGTTTTGCCCATTGTGTTTTGCCCGTTGTGCTTTGCTCTTTGTGTTTTGCCCATTGTGTTTTGCCCGCTGTGCTTTGCCCATTGTGTTTTGCCCATTGTGTTTTGCCCATTGTGTTTTGCCCGCTGTGCTTTGCCCATTGTGTTTTACCTGTTGTGATTTGCCTGTTGTGCTTTGCCCATTGCGTTTTGCAGTTGTGTTTTGCCTAATGTGCTTTGCCCATTGTGTTTTGCCCTTTGTGATTTGCCTGTTGTGTTTTGCCCGTTGTGCTTTGCCCGTTTTGTGCTTTACTCATTGTGTTTTGCTGTTGCCCTATGCCCATTGTGCTTTGCTCGTTGTGCTTTGCTCGTTGTGCTTTGCCCATTGTCTTTTGCCCGTTGTGCTTTGCCCTTTGTGCTTTGCCCTTTGTGTTTTGCCCATTGTGCTTCGCCCTTTGGGTTTTGCCCTTTGTGTTTTGTAGTTGTGTTTTACCTAATGTGCTTTGCCCTTTGTGTTTTGCCCGCTGTGATTTGCCTGTTGTGTTTTACCTGTTGTGTTTTGCCCGTTGTGTTTTGCTGTTGCCTTTTGCCCATTGTGCTTTGCCCATTGTGTTTTGCCCGTTGTGTTTTGCCCGTTGTGCTTTGCCCTTTGTGTTTTGCCTGTTGTGCTTTGCCCGTTGTGCTTTGCCCTTTGTGCTTTGCCCTTTGTGTTTTGCCCTTTGTGTTTTGCCCATTGTGTTTCGCCCATTGTGTTTTGCCCACTGTGCTTTGCCCTTTGTGTTTTGCCCATTGTGTTTTGCCTGCTGTGTTTTGCCCGTTGTGTTTTGCCTGTTGTGCTTTGCTCATTGTGCTTTGCCCGTTGTGTTTTGCCCGTTGTGTTTTGCTTGTTGTGCTTTGCCCGCTGTGTTTTGCCCATTGTGTTTTGCCCATTGTGTTTTGCCCGTTGTGCTTTGCTCATTGTGTTTTGCCCGTTGTGCTTTGCTCTTTGTGTTTTGCCTGTTGTGTTTTGCCCGTTGTGTTTTGCCCGTTGTGCTTTGCTCTTTGTGTTTTGCCCGTTGTGTTTTGCCGTTGTGCTTTGCCCGTTGTACTTTGCTTATTGTGCTTTGCCCGTTGTGTTTTGCCCGTTGTGTTTTGCCGTTGTGCTTTGCCCGTTGTGCTTTGCTTATTGTGCTTTGCCCATTGTGTTTTGCCCGTTGTGTTTTGCCCGTTGTGTTTTGCCCGTTGTGTTTTGCCCGTTGTGTTTTGCCCGTTGTGTTTTGCCCGTTCTGTTTCGCCATTTTTGTTTCGCTGTCTTCGCATTTTTCCTTTTTAAATCACATTTCTTTTAGGTCCTAGAATCTGAGGGTTTGGGGATTTTCCATGAAAGGTTTGGAATCCTGGGTAACAGGGATCATGTAAATGTGAATATTATTATTTAGGGTCCTTCCTATGGACATTAATGGAGTCATCTGAGGCGATCGCTTTGATTTGGGTCCGAGGTGCGGATCACTTGGGCGATCGAGCCGTAAACATCATTTGAACAAGTAAAACACTTCCCATCTTATCTGTAAAACACTTCCCATCTTATCTGTTTCTTCCACGGCCTCTGAAGCGGCAACGACAATGTGACCGTATCTCAGGAATAGAATGACTTCATAATTGTATACACAAGGAGCGTAATATCCCATCTCACTCCAAATGGCCTTAAAACACTCAGAGGGATATGGGATATGGATGTTACTAGGCATATAATATACCTGGGGATCCATTTACTTTTATGCACTTTAGATAGATAGATATAGACAGATAGGTATATAGATAGATAGATAGATATAGACAGATAGGTAGATAGGTAGATAGATAGATAGATAGATAGATAGATAGATAGATAGATAGATAGATAGATAGAGGGATAGATAGATATAATAGATAGATAGATAGATAGATAGATAGATAGATATATAGAGGGAGAGATAGATAGATAGATAGACAGATAGATATAATAGATAGATAGATGGATAGATGGATGGATGGATGGATGGATGGATAGATAGAGGGATAGATAGATAGATAAATAGATGGATAGATGGATAGATGGATAGAGGGATAGATGGATAGATAGATAGATAGAGGGAGAGATAGATAGATAGATAGATAGATAGATAGATAGATAGATAGATAGATAGATAGAGGGAGAGATAGATAGATAGATAGATAGATAGATAGATAGATAGATAGATAGATAGATAGATAGATAGATAGATAGATAGATAGATAGATAGATAGATAGATAGATAGATAGATAGATAGAGGGAGAGATAGATAGATAGACAGATAGATATAATAGATAGATAGATAGATAGATAGATAGATAGATAGATAGATAGATAGATAGATAGATAGATAGATAGATAGAGGGAGAGATAGATAGATAGACAGATAGATATAATAGATAGATAGATAGAGGGAGAGATAGATAGATAGAGGGAGAGATAGATAGATAGATAGATAGATAGATGGATGGATGGATAGATAGAGGGATAGATAGATAGAGGGATAGATAGATAGATAAATAGATGGATAGATGGATAGAGGGATAGATGGATAGATAGATAGATAGATAGATAGATAGATAGATAGATAGATAGATAGATAGATAGATAGATAGAGGGATAGATGGATAAAAAGATAGATAGATAGATAGATAGAGGGATAGATGGATAAAAAGATAGATAGATAGATAGATAGAGGGATAGATGGATAAAAAGATAGATAGATACATAGATAGAGGGAGAGATAGAGGGATAGATAGATAGATAGATATTCTGTAATGTAATGATATGTCTATATGTGTTATTGTGCATGTATACATTTGTGTTTATCTCTATAGTATTCGTGTATATTGTGTATGGGGGGACTTTCTGTATAAATCTGCAGTGTTGGGTGGCAGTGTAGGGGAATTGTGTATCTATCTATCACATATATAGTTGTGAGCGTACGGGTTGTTGCTCACGCTTGCGGGCTCGCTACGCGAGGGCCGTGGCTTGCGAAGCGAGCCGCGGCCCTCGCGTAGCGAGGTCACTGGGCAAGGGCCTCAGTTGCTGGCATTGAGCGCCGAAGGCGCTCCATGCCAGCAACTGAGGCCCCTCGCGAAGCGAGGGCCTCAGTTGCGTGCGAGGTCACTGGGCACGGGCCTCAAACCCTCGCAAACTTCACGTCGCTACTCAAAAAACACGACACACAAATTACGACACTCGCTAAATTTTACGAGGAACGCAAACAACCTACGAAACACGTTACCACACATTACGACCTCGCAAACATCGGACGCAACACGCCGACATACAAACATTTAAAACACAATACATACACACAGCACATACATAAAAACCTTACCTACACCAAGAGGGAGCACCCAGGACCTCAAAAATGCAACTTACACCTCGATTTTACTTGAAATAAAAGAGTTTTGAGACTAAAAAAAAATCTAAGCGACAGAAAAAATGGCCGCCGAACAAAACGAAAACGAGGCTACAGCACTCTAAACTCGCAAAACACCACAACAAACTCGCAAAACACCACAACAAACTCGCAAAACGCAACAAACCACCTACGGATATTCATACCACACAGTGCACACATTCAGCACGCTTACACAGCAGCTCCACACCACTAATGCTGCAGCAATATCAACACAGATTGCCAGCTCTTCAACACAATGCTTCAAAATAGGTAAAGTATATTCATTTATTAATGTATTATATATTTCATTATTACACACCAAACAGCATTAGCTACCTTACAATTTCATTGCCGTCATTTTTTGACGGGCAATTCGCTAGTCTATATATATATCTCTGTGTGTGGGGGTAACTGTATGATATACAAGATGGCACAACTCTTATTATATTAACTTATATATTGTCTTATCTTATATATTAGCGCTATGGAATATATTGGCGCATTACAAATAAATAAATAATAATAATAATAATCTGAGGGAACTGTATGGAGCAGTGTCAGGTCAGTCCCTCGTGTTCACTGACGTCAAGCACGACATGTCTGTATGTCACCATCTCCCTAACCTGCTCCTGCACATCTTGTCCGCTGCACCACGAAGCTTCTCTGTCTCAGTACTCTGGATAACTTTCAGCTTCCCTGCAAATTAAGGCATGCTTGTCTACCAGCCATCTTGTCATGCTTGTATCATTCCACTTGTTTGTGCATCTATTGTATTTTGTCTGTGTTTTGTTCTAACTAATCATGGCGTGTCTGGCTGCCCACCTTCAGACATATAGTACACACAAATAAATGTAAATTATAAACATTATTATATGATACTTTGTAAGGACACACTCACTGATCACTTATATTAGCAATGGCGTTCAGTTTTAAGGGCCCACTGCAGTTCAACAAAAAAGACACTTGTTTGTCAAGTATGTGCAAGTCATGGACATAAACATTTTTTTTGTAGTATCTGTTTATGAGTATAGGAATCCATTTTGTGCTTGTTACATCACTTCATGAGAGCTGGATCATGATGGTGTGTTTTTTGGCTATCATTGGAGGGAGGTTTGAGGAAGGAGGGAGCAGAAAGCGTTTCTTAATTAGAAGATATTGAAATTGACACCACTTCCCATCTTATCTGTAAAACACTTCCCATCTTATCTGTAAAACACTTCCCATCTTATCTGTAAAACACTTCCCATCTTATCTGTAAAACACTTCCCATCTTATCTGTAAAACACTTCCCATCTTATCTGTAAAACACTTCCCATCTTATCTGTAAAACACTTCCCATCTTATCTGTAAAACACTTCCCATCTTATCTGTTTCTTCCACGGCCTCTGAAGCGGCAACGACAATGTGACCGTATCTCAGGAATAGAATGACCTCATAATTGTATACACAAGGAGCGTAATATCCCATCTCACTCCAAATGGCCTTAAAACACTCAAAGCGATATGGGATATGGATGTTACTAGGCATATAATATACCTGGGGATCCATTTACTTTTATGCACTTTATTTTATGAAGTGCTTACATATGGTGCCTAAAATCAAACAAATAGTCTCTGTATGGGTCTGCCAACTACAGCATATGCTGACACAGACTCTGTAGGGCAGAATGTGCTGTCTTGTGACCTAGCCAATCAGCAACCACTTCTCAGCAGCACGTTGCAGAATGTTGCTGGTCACTGATTGGTTAGTATGTGACATAGCACAGCAAGTAGAGCAGAGCCTTTGAATTCATGATATTATACAGCTAGTAACGTGATGGAAAGAACTCATTAACAAAAAAATCAAGGAATCCCAAAATTTGTTTTTATTATATTTTGCAGGCGTTTTACTTAAAGTGACTTCTAGGTGATTACTAGGTGGCTCGTTAGTGTGCGTGTTAGATTTAGGGTTAGGGGTTAGGCTAGTGGCAGATGATAAGCTTTACATAGCAGAATAGTGGACTAACCCTAACCCAAAATCTAACCCTAACAGTAATCCTAACGCAAAGCCTAGGGAATTGAAGAAAATCTCTGCCACTCCTACTAGTGGCTGCTGGCTGCCACAGCTGGCGGGCAGAAAACAGGAACGGTCAGACATGTTTAAATGTATAAAGTTGCTGTACTATAACATTATCATGTTCAGGAGCTGCACAGATAGATCCTACAGAGCAGTTGCTGCGTATGTTTATGCAGATGTATGTACTGAATAGATAGATAGATAGATAGATAGATAGATAGATAGAGGGATAGATAGATATAATAGATAGATAGATAGATAGATATAATAGATAGATATAATAGATAGATAGATAGATATAATAGATAGATAGATAGATATAATAGATAGATATAATAGATAGATAGATATAATAGATAGATATAATAGATAGATAGATAGATATAATAGATAGATATAATAGATAGATATAATAGATAGATAGATAGATATAATAGATAGATATAATAGATAGATATAATAGATAGATAGACAGATAGATAGAGACAGATAGGTATATAGATAGATAGATAGATGGATAGATAGATAGATAGATAGATATAAGAGATAGATATAAGAGATAGATAGATATAATAGATAGATAGACAGATATGATAGATAGATAGATAGATAGATAGATAGATAGAGGGAGAGATAGATAGACAGAGGGAGAGATAGATAGATATAAGAGATAGATATAAGAGATAGATATAATAGATAGATAGATAGAGGGAGAGATAGATAGATAAATAGATAGATAGATAGATAGATAGATAGATAGAGGGATAGATAGATAGATAGATAGATAGATAGACAGACGGATAAATAGATAGATAGATAGATAGATAGATAGATAGATAGATAGAGGGATAGATAGATAGATAGATAGACAGACGGATAGATAGAGGGATAGATGGATAGATAGATAGATAGATAGATAGATAGATAGATAGATAGATAGATAGATAGATAGATAGATAGATAGAGGGATAGATAGATAGATAGATAGATAGATAGATAAATAGATGGATAGATGGATAGATAGATAGATAGATAGATAGATAGAGGGATAGATAGATAGATGGATAGATAGATAGATAGATAGATAGATAGAGGGAGAGATAGAGGGAGAGATAGAGGGATAGATAGATAGATATTATGTAATGTAATGATATGTCTATATGTGTTATTGTGCATGTATACATTTGTGTTTATCTCTATAGTATTCGTGTATATTGTTTATGGGGGGACTTTCTGTATTTATCTGCAGTGTTGGGTGGCGGTGTAGGGGAATTGTGTATCTATCTATATATATATATATATCTGTGTGTGGGGTTAACTGTATGATATACAAGATGGCACAACTCTTATTATATTAACTTATATATTGTCTTATCTTATATATTAGCGCTACGGAATATATTGGCGCATTACAAATAAATCATAATAATAATAATCTGAGGGAACTGTATGGAGCAGTGTCAGGTCAGTACCTCGTGTTCACTGACGTCAAGCATGACATGTCTGTATGTCACCATCTCCCTAACCTGCTCCTGTACATCTTGTCCGCTGCACCACGAAGCTTCTCTGTCTCAGTACTCTGGATAACTTTCAGCTTCCCTGCAAATTAAGGCATGCTTGTCTACCAGCCATCTTGTCATGCTTGTATCATTCCACTTGTTTGTGCATCTATTGTATTTTGTCTGTGTTTTGTTCTAACCAATCATGGCGTGTCTAGCTGCCCACCTTCAGACATATAGTACACACAAATAAATGTAAATTATAAACATTATTATATGATACTTTGTAAGGACACACTCACTGATCACTTATATTAGCAATGGCGTTCAGTTTTAAGGGCCCACTGCAGTTCAACAAAAAAGACACTTGTTTGTCAACTATGTGCAAGTCATGAACATAAACATTTTTTTTGTAGTATCTGTTTATGAGTATAGGAATCCATTTTGTGCTTGTTACATTACTTCATGAGAGCTGGATCATGATGGTGTGTTTTTTGGCTATCATTGGAGGGAGGTTTGAGGAAGGAGGGAACAGAAAGCATTTCTTAATTAGAAGATATTGAAATTGACACCACACCCCTCCCCCTAACTGGCCCAGAAGCAGGCTTCTTGCTTCATGAAATGCAACAATATCTCTCTATCAATATAAATGCCCCTCATATGCACACAACTTCTACCTATGTATTATGGATTTCCCCAGGGCCCATCAGAGTCATCAACATTTTTTTTCTAATTGAAAATTAGCTGTATGACTTTTTTCTGATTACTGATTAGTTAGACTCCATTTTTTCAAACAATTTCTGTTTTGATTGTGCAGTGGCCCTTTAACTCTCATAATTACTCCCAATCATGGAAAATATAAATGATATAAATGATATGACCCGCCATCAAATGCATTTAATAAGTAATAGCTCTGTGTGTGCGTGTTTGCGTGTGCGTGCATGTGTGTGCGTGTATGAGTGCGTGTGGGTAAGTAGCGATGCTGGTAAAATATTATAGGAAAATTTGATTTGCTCACAAAGCAATAAAAAGACAAACAAAAGACACACCTTGTGCAAACACTCGCAGGGCGCCTCCACTTCACTGCCCAGGGGCTCCAAAAAGGTAAATCTGACTGATCTAGTGCTCAAGGAACATTAATTAAGCAATAGTTTAATTTACAGTTGATAACGATCGTGCACATATTTTCATTACCAATAACAAATTGTTAACATGTTCATGACCTTTTAAATTTGCCAGAACATACCAAAACCATGACTATGATTTTTCTCAGTAGTTATTTTTGCTCTTGAACGATACGGTATAGATATTTTTTTGGTGTTGTTACCTATTTATCACACCAGAGGGCGACCCACTCAAATCCAAAGAAGTTTCCAATTGCATACAAATATTCCAAAAAGCAAATAAAGTAGGTATTTTATTACAAATGCATAATTTCATCACAATTCACAACAATGGATTTGGCATGGAGGAAGAAAATACAATTAATATGTTCAGATACAAAGATATAATATAATTATTTTAATATACATATGAAATAGTGATCATTCCCCCAAAATGTATGTCATGACAATATAGTGCCTACGTAAGGATATGATATGGGGGCCACGCTTTCAGGTCTCCTTTATTTTTTCTCCTGTTGCTGCCTGGTCAGGGTCTCGATCTCCTTCATGAAGTGCAGACACATCTCATCCTGATAAGGTAATGCCGCACACTGGACAGACAGGGGCAGGCCCACCCCATTTGCAACAGCCTGGGTAGACATAAGGTGGGTCAAATTTTTTAGATGCACTGGAAAAGTTTTAAACAACACAAAGATCACCCCCATGAGTGCTGCAAAGGTTAATATAATTAGTCTGAGTTCCTTGTTCAAAGCTTCTGCTGAAATATTTAGGTGCATCATTGCACCAGCTGAGTTATTGACCTCTATGGAGAGATCAATTCATTGCTTGTTACATATTACATACACAAATCGTACTTTGGCATGTTATGTCATTCAAAAACTGCCTTTGCAAGTGTTCAGAAAAGATTTCTAACCTTTGCAGCACCCACTTTTCATACAAAATAACAATCACTAATATTTAAAGCAGTTAATGCAAGTTTTTTTTTTTTTCTTAGGTCCACGAGGCCTAGGGCAGCACTATGGACGAGGCCTAGGGCAGCACATTTTTAGGGGCAGTAGCTGCCTGATGCTGCAGTGATGTACATTGCAATGTTTTTGTATATGTCTGTATACAGTGAGATTTTTTCTCTGACATACTATATATATATATATATATATATATATATATATATATATATATACTAGTGACTTGCCTTTGGTGCTCATCCCAGGTCTCCCCCCACCCCTCTACTTCCCCAGCCCTACTTTACTAGCCTCATGATGAGCGGTAAAGCCTTGCAATGAGCGCCTTTGGGGATCATTGCAAGCCTCTGCCCCCCCTCACCCCTCCCCCCCCTCTACTTTACTGGAGCTCATGGCCAGTCTCTCCCTCTGTCTACTTCCTCCCTTGTGTCTCATGTCCCCCTCCTCTCCCTCCCTTTTGTCCCCCCCCCCCCCAGTGCACATGCGCGCCCCAGCGCAATACACATGAGCGGCCCGATGCAGGGCTTTTGCGATCAATCGCAGTTGTCAAACTGATTTGTCGCAAGCGTGACAATGATTCGCAGTTTGACAACTATTATATGTGATAGTTACAGTTTGAGATATAGGAAGTGGAAGGGAGGCGTGGGGCATGGGTGCACAAATCGGAGAGGTCTAGGGCATCATAAGACCTGATTACACCCCTGAATTAGTGATTCTCCAGATATACTGACTGCACTGGGACTTAGCTGAAATATATTATTGAAGTAATAAAAGTAACCGAACATTTGAGGGGCTTCAATTTAATTTTGCCTCAGGACCTGAGACCTTTTTTCCCCACGTATTCAAAATATAGACTGGTGCAGCTGAAGTACAGATAACACTGCAGGTAAGAAAACATTTTGAGGGCAAGTACAAAACAGTAAGAGTATCAAGTTTTTACAGCTTATCTACTTTATTTGGAATGCTCTACATGATGGCGCAGAGCAGTGTTCTCGCATTCTGAGCCCATGCACCATCATACCTTCTTGTAGACCCTGTCTAGAGGATCGTTGCTGTATCCTGTGTATTTCTTCATTTCTTCTTCATCAGCCGAGGTCACTGAGCCCACGGGCACCACCCCAGCTGGGAACTGCACAATATTATACAGCATGGTGCAGGACGCTGCGGCTACAAGAACAGACAGGTTACCCACAGGGCTACTAATTATAGGGTCACTAGACCTATTAGGATCTCAAGCTTTAATGTATAGGCTCATGTTCCAGACACACTCCTGGCCTCTCTCTATACTCATGTATACTGGATACCAGACATGCTCCTGGCCTCTCTCTATACTCATGTATACTGGAGCCCTGACACGCTCCTGGCCTCTCTCTATACTCATATATACTGGCCTGTTTCTATACTCATATTTACTGGATACCAGACATGCTCCTGGCCTCTCTCTATACTCATGTATACTGGATACCAGACATGCTCCTGGCCTCTCTCTATACTCATGTATACTGGATACCAGACATGCTCCTGGCCTCTCTCTATACTCATATATACTGGAGAACAGACACAAATCTGGCCTCTCTCTATACTCATGTATACTGGAGAACAGACACACTCCTGGCCTCTCTCTATGCTTATATGTACTGGAGACCAGACACAAACCTGGCCTCTCTCTATACTCATACATACTGGGGAACAGACACACTCCTGGCCTCTCTCTATACTCATGTATACTGGATACCAGACATGCTCCTGGCCTCTCTCTATGCTCATGTATACTGGATACCAGACATGCTCCTGGCCTCTCTCTATACTCATATATACTGGAGAACAGACACAAATCTGGCCTCTCTCTATACTCATGTATACTGGAGAACAGACACACTCCTGGCCTCTCTCTATGCTTATATGTACTGGAGACCAGACACAAACCTGGCCTCTCTCTATACTCATACATACTGGGGAACAGACACACTCCTGGCCTCTCTCTATACTCATGTATACTGGATACCAGACATGCTCCTGGCCTCTCTCTATGCTCATGTATACTGGATACCAGACATGCTCCTGGCCTCTCTCTATACTCATATATACCGGATAACAGACACAAATCTGGCCTCTCTCTATACTCATGTATACTGGAGAACAGACACGCTCCTGGCCTCTCTCTATGCTTATATGTACTGGAGACCAGACACAAACCTGGCCTCTCTCTATACTCATACATACTGGGGAACAGACACACTCCTGGCCTCTCTCTATACTCATATATACTGGAGACCTGACACGCTTCTGGCCTCTCTCTATACTCATACATACTGGGGAACAGACACACTCCTGGCCTCTCTCTATACTTATATGTACTGGAGACCAGACACGCTCCTGGCCTCTCTCTATACTCATATATACTGGATACCAGACACGCTCCTGGCCTCTCTCTATACTCATATATACTGGAGACCTAATACTCTCCTGGCCTCTCTCTATACTCATATATACTGGATACCAGACACGCTCCTGGCCTCTCTCTATACTCATGTATACTGGAGAACAGACACAAATCTGGCCTCTCTCTATACTCATGTATACTGGAGAACAGACACACTCCTGGCCTCTCTCTATGCTTATATGTACTGGAGACCAGACACAAACCTGGCCTCTCTCTATACTCATACATACTGGGGAACAGACACACTCCTGGCCTCTCTCTATACTCATGTATACTGGATACTAGACATGCTCCTGGCCTCTCTCTATGCTCATGTATACTGGATACCAGACATGCTCCTGGCCTCTCTCTATACTCATATATACTGGAGAACAGACACAAATCTGGCCTCTCTCTATACTCATGTATACTGGAGAACAGACACACTCCTGGCCTCTCTCTATGCTTATATGTACTGGAGACCAGACACAAACCTGGCCTCTCTCTATACTCATACATACTGGGGAACAGACACACTCCTGGCCTCTCTCTATACTCATGTATACTGGATACCAGACATGCTCCTGGCCTCTCTCTATGCTCATGTATACTGGATACCAGACATGCTCCTGGCCTCTCTCTATACTCATATATACCGGATAACAGACACAAATCTGGCCTCTCTCTATACTCATGTATACTGGAGAACAGACACGCTCCTGGCCTCTCTCTATGCTTATATGTACTGGAGACCAGACACAAACCTGGCCTCTCTCTATACTCATACATACTGGGGAACAGACACACTCCTGGCCTCTCTCTATACTCATATATACTGGAGACCTGACACGCTTCTGGCCTCTCTCTATACTCATACATACTGGGGAACAGACACACTCCTGGCCTCTCTCTATACTTATATGTACTGGAGACCAGACACGCTCCTGGCCTCTCTCTATACTCATATATACTGGATACCAGACACGCTCCTGGCCTCTCTCTATACTCATATATACTGGAGACCTGATACTCTCCTGGCCTCTCTCTATACTCATATATACTGGATACCAGACACGCTCCTGGCCTCTCTCTATACTCATATGTACTGGAGACCTGATACTCTCCTGGGCTCTCTCTATACTCATATGTACTGGAGACCAGACACGCTCCTGGCCTCTCTCTATACTCATATATACTGGAGACCTGATACTCTCCTGGCCTCTCTCTATACTCATATATACTGGATACCAGACACGCTCCTGGCCTCTCTCTATACTCATATGTACTGGAGACCAGACACGCTCCTGGCCTCTCTCTATACTCATACATACTGGGGAACAGACATACTCCTGGCCTCTCTCTATACTCATATATACTGGAGACCTGATACTCTCCTGGCCTCTCTCTATACTCATACATACTGGGGAACAGACATACTCCTGGCCTCTCTCTATACTCATATATAATGGAGAACAGACACGCTCCTGGGCTCTCTCTATACTCATATATACTGGATACCAGACACGCTCCTGGCCTCTCTCTATACTCATATATACTGGAGACCTGATACTCTCCTGGGCTCTCTCTATACTCATATGTACTGGATACCAGACACGCTCCTGGCCTCTCTCTATACTCATATATACCGGATAACAGACACAAATCTGGCCTCTCTCTATACTCATGTATACTGGAGAACAGACACGCTCCTGGCCTCTCTCTATGCTTATATGTACTGGAGACCAGACACAAACCTGGCCTCTCTCTATACTCATACATACTGGGGAACAGACACACTCCTGGCCTCTCTCTATACTCATATATACTGGAGACCTGACACGCTTCTGGCCTCTCTCTATACTCATACATACTGGGGAACAGACACACTCCTGGCCTCTCTCTATACTTATATGTACTGGAGACCAGACACGCTCCTGGCCTCTCTCTATACTCATATATACTGGATACCAGACACGCTCCTGGCCTCTCTCTATACTCATATATACTGGAGACCTGATACTCTCCTGGCCTCTCTCTATACTCATATATACTGGATACCAGACACGCTCCTGGCCTCTCTCTATACTCATGTATACTGGAGAACAGACACAAATCTGGCCTCTCTCTATACTCATGTATACTGGAGAACAGACACACTCCTGGCCTCTCTCTATGCTTATATGTACTGGAGACCAGACACAAACCTGGCCTCTCTCTATACTCATACATACTGGGGAACAGACACACTCCTGGCCTCTCTCTATACTCATGTATACTGGATACCAGACATGCTCCTGGCCTCTCTCTATGCTCATGTATACTGGATACCAGACATGCTCCTGGCCTCTCTCTATACTCATATATACTGGAGAACAGACACAAATCTGGCCTCTCTCTATACTCATGTATACTGGAGAACAGACACACTCCTGGCCTCTCTCTATGCTTATATGTACTGGAGACCAGACACAAACCTGGCCTCTCTCTATACTCATACATACTGGGGAACAGACACACTCCTGGCCTCTCTCTATACTCATGTATACTGGATACCAGACATGCTCCTGGCCTCTCTCTATGCTCATGTATACTGGATACCAGACATGCTCCTGGCCTCTCTCTATACTCATATATACCGGATAACAGACACAAATCTGGCCTCTCTCTATACTCATGTATACTGGAGAACAGACACGCTCCTGGCCTCTCTCTATGCTTATATGTACTGGAGACCAGACACAAACCTGGCCTCTCTCTATACTCATACATACTGGGGAACAGACACACTCCTGGCCTCTCTCTATACTCATATATACTGGAGACCTGACACGCTTCTGGCCTCTCTCTATACTCATACATACTGGGGAACAGACACACTCCTGGCCTCTCTCTATACTCATATGTACTGGAGACCAGACACGCTCCTGGCCTCTCTCTATACTCATATATACTGGATACCAGACACGCTCCTGGCCTCTCTCTATACTCATATATACTGGAGACCTGATACTCTCCTGGCCTCTCTCTATACTCATATATACTGGATACCAGACACGCTCCTGGCCTCTCTCTATACTCATATGTACTGGAGACCTGATACTCTCCTGGGCTCTCTCTATACTCATATGTACTGGAGACCAGACACGCTCCTGGCCTCTCTCTATACTCATATATACTGGAGACCTGATACTCTCCTGGCCTCTCTCTATACTCATATATACTGGATACCAGACACGCTCCTGGCCTCTCTCTATACTCATATGTACTGGAGACCAGACACGCTCCTGGCCTCTCTCTATACTCATACATACTGGGGAACAGACATACTCCTGGCCTCTCTCTATACTCATATATACTGGAGACCTGATACTCTCCTGGCCTCTCTCTATACTCATACATACTGGGGAACAGACATACTCCTGGCCTCTCTCTATACTCATATATAATGGAGAACAGACACGCTCCTGGGCTCTCTCTATACTCATATATACTGGATACCAGACACGCTCCTGGCCTCTCTCTATACTCATATATACTGGAGACCTGATACTCTCCTGGGCTCTCTCTATACTCATATGTACTGGATACCAGACACGCTCCTGGCCTCTCTCTATACTCATATATACTGGAGACCTGATACTCTCCTGGCCTCTCTCTATACTCATATATACTGGATACCAGACACGCTCCTGGCCTCTCTCTATACTCATATATACTGGAGACCTGATACTCTCCTGGCCTCTCTCTATACTCATATATACTGGATACCAGACACGCTCCTGGCCTCTCTCTATACTCATATGTACTGGAGACCTGATACTCTCCTGGGCTCTCTCTATACTCATATGTACTGGAGACCAGACACGCTCCTGGCCTCTCTCTATACTCATATATACTGGAGACCTGATACTCTCCTGGCCTCTCTCTATACTCATATATACTGCATACCAGACACGCTCCTGGCCTCTCTCTATACTCATATGTACTGGAGACCAGACACGCTCCTGGCCTCTCTCTATACTCATACATACTGGGGAACAGACATACTTCTGGCCTCTCTCTATACTCATATATAATGGAGAACAGACACGCTCCTGGGCTCTCTCTATACTCATATATACTGGATACCAGACATGCTCCTGGCCTCTCTCTATACTCATATATACTGGAGACCTGATACTCTCCTGGGCTCTCTCTATACTCATATGTACTGGATACCAGACACGCTCCTGGCCTCTCTCTATACTCATATATACTGGAGACCTGATACTCTCCTGGCCTCTCTCTATACTCATATATACTGGATACCAGACACGCTCCTGGCCTCTCTCTATACTCATATGTACTGGAGACCTGATACTCTCCTGGGCTCTCTCTATACTCATATGTACTGGAGACCAGACACGCTCCTGGCCTCTCTCTATACTCATATATACTGGAGACCTGATACTCTCCTGGCCTCTCTCTATACTCATATATACTGGATACCAGACACGCTCCTGGCCTCTCTCTATACTCATATATACTGGAGACCTGATACTCTCCTGGCCTCTCTCTATACTCATATATACTGGATACCAGACACACTCCTGGCCTCTCTCTATACTCATATATACTGGAGACCAGACACGCTCCTGGCCTCTCTCTATACTCATATATACTGGAGACCTGATACTCTCCTGGCCTCTCTCTATACTCATATATACTGGATACCAGACACACTCCTGGCCTCTCTCTATACTCATATATACTGGAGACCAGAGACATATAGGTATATAGATCGATAGATAGATAGACAGATAGACAGACAGATATATAGATAGAGAGAAAGATAGATAGATAGATAGATAGATAGATAGATAGATAGATAGATAGATAGATAGATAGATAGATACATAGATAGAGGGAGATAGAGGGATAGATAGATAGATATTATGTAATGTAATGATATGTCTATATGTGTTATTGTGCATGTATACATTTGTGTTTATCTCTATAGTATTCATGTATATTGTTTATGGGGGGACTTTCTGTATAAATCTGCAATGTTTGGTGGCGGTGTAGGGGAATTGTGTATCTATAAATATATATATATATACATCTCTGTGTGTGGGGTTAACTGTATGATATACAAGATGGCACAACTCTTATTATATTAACTTATATATTGTCTTATCTTATATATTAGCGCTACGGAATATATTGGCACATTACAAATAAATAATAATAATAATAATCTGAGGGAACTGTATGGAGCAGTGTCAGGTCAGTCCCTCATGTTCACTGACGTCAAGCACGACATGTCTGTATGTCACCATCTCCCTAACCTGCTCCTGCACATCTTGTCCGCTGCACCACGAAGCTTCTCTGTCTCAGTACTCTGGATAACTTTCAGCTTCCCTGCAAATAAAGGCATGCTTGTCTACCAGCCATCTTGTCATGCTTGTATCATTCCACTTGTTTGTGCATCTATTGTATTTTGTCTGTGTTTTGTTCTAACCAATCATGGCGTGTCTAGCTGCCCACCTTCAGACATATAGTACACACAAAAAAATGTAAATTACAAACATTCTTATATGATACTTTGTAAGGACACACTCACTGATCACTTATATTAGCAATGGCGTTCAGTTTTAAGGGCCCACTGCAGTTCAACAAAAAAGACACTTGTTTGTCAAGTATGCGCAAGTCATGGACATAAACATTTTTTTTGTAGTATCTGTTTATGAGTATAGGAATCCATTTTGTGCTTGTTACATTACTTCATGAGAGCTGGATCATGATGGTGTGTTTTTTGGCTATCATTGGAGGGAGGTTTGAGGAAGGAGGGAACAGAAAGCATTTCTTAATTAGAAGATATTGAAATTGACACCACACCCCTCCCCCTAACTGGCCCAGAAGCAGGCTTCTTGCTTCATGAAATGCAACGATATCTCTCTATCAATATAAATGCCCCTCATATGCACACAACTTCTACCTATGTATTATGGATTTCCCCAGGGCCCATCAGAGTCATCAACATTTTTTTTCTAATTGAAAATTAGCTGTATGACTTTTTTCTGATTACTGATTAGTTAGACTCCATTTTTTCAAACAATTTCTGTTTTGATTGTGCAGTGGCCCTTTAACTCTCATAATTACTCCCAACCATGAAAAATATAAATGATATAAATGATATGACCCGCCATCAAATGCATTTAATAAGTAATAGCTCTGTGTGTGTGCATGCGTGTGTGTGTGCGTGTGTGCGTGTATGAGTGCGTGTGGGTAAGTAGCGATGCTGGTAAAATATTATAGGAAAATTTGATTTGCTCACAAAGCATTAAAAAGACAAACAAAAGACAAACCTTGAGCAAACACTCGCAGGACGCCTCCACTTCACTGCCTAGGGGCTCCAAAAAGGTAAATCTGACTGATCTAGTGCTCAAGGAACATTAATTAAGCAATAGTTTAATTTACAGTTGATAAAGATCGTGCACATATTTTCATTACCAAATATAAATTGTTAACATGTTCATGACCTTTTAAATTTGCCAGAACATACCTAAACCATGACTATGATTTTTCTCAGTAGTTATTTTTGCTCTTGAACGATCCGGTATAGATATTTTTTTGGTGTTGTTACCTATTTATCACACCAGAGGGCGACCCACTCAAATCCAAAGAAGTTTCCAATTGCATACAAATATTCCAAAAAGCAAATAAAGTAGGTATTTTATTACAAATGCATAATTTCATCACAATTCACAACAATGGATTTGGCATGGAGGAAGAAAATACAATTAATATGTTCAGATACAAAGATATAATATAATTATTTTAATATACATATGAAATAGTGATCATTCCCCCAAAATGTATATCATGACAATAAAGTGGTTACGTAAGGATATGATATGGGGGCCACGCTTTCAGGTCTCCTTTATTTTTTCTCCTGTTGCTGCCTGGTCAGGGTCTCGATCTCCTTCATGAAGTGCAGACACAGCTCATCCTGATAAGGTAAAGCCGCACACTGGACAGACAGGGGCAGGCCCACCCCATTTGCAACAGCCTGGGTAGACATAAGGGGGGTCAAATTTTCTAGATGCACTGGAAAAGTTTTAAGCAACACCAAAGATCACCCCCATGAGTGCTGCAAAGGTTAATATAATTAGTCTGAGTTCCTTGTTCAAAGCTTCTGCTGAAATATTTAGGGGCATCATTGCACCATCTGCGTTATTGACCTCTATGGAGAGATCAATTCATTGTTTTGTTACATATGACGTACACAAAACGTACTTTGGAGTGTTATGTCATTCAAAAACTGCCTTTGCAAGTGTTCAGAAAATATTTCTAACCTTTGCAGCACCCGCTTTTCATACAAAATAACAATCACTAATATTTAAACAGTTAATGCAAGTTTTGTTTTTTTTCTTAGGTCCACGAGGCCTAGGGCAGCACTATGGACGAGGCCTAGGGCAGCACATAGCGACTTGCCTTTGGCGCTCATCCCAGGTCTCCCCCCCCCTCTACTTCCCGAGCCCTACTTTACTAGCCTCATGATGAGCGCTAAAGCCTTGCAATGAGCGCCTTTGGGGATCATTGCAAGCTTCTCCCCCCCCTGACCTCTCCCTTCTCTACTTTACTGGAGCTCATGGCCAGTCTCTCCCTCTGTCTACTTCCTCCCTTGTGTCTCATGTCCCCCTCCTCTCCCTCCCTTTTGTCCCCCCCCCCCCCAATGCACATGCGCACCCTGGTGCAATACACATGAGCGGCCCGATGCAGGGCTTTTGAGATCAATCGTAGTTGTCAAACTGATTTGTCGCAAGCGTGACGACAAATCGCAGTTTGACAACTATTATATGTGATAGTTACGGTTTGAGATATAGGAAGTGGAAGTGAGGAGTGGAGCATGGGTGCACAAATCGGAGTGGTCTAGGGCATCATAAGACCTGATTACACCCATGAATTAGCGATTCTCCAGATATACTGACTGCACTGGGACTTAGCTGAAATATATTATTGAAGTAATAAAAGTAACCGAACATTTGAGGGGCTTCAGTTTATTTTTGCCTCAGGACCTGAGACCTTTTTTCCCCACGTATTCAAAATATAGACTGGTGCAGCTGAAGTACAGATAACACTGAAGATAAGAAAACATTTTGAGGGCAAGTACAAAACAGTAAGAGTATCAAGTTTTTACAGATTATCTACTTGATTTGGAATGCTCTACATGATGGCGCAGAGCAGTGTTCTCGCATTCTGAGCCCATGCACCATCATACCTTCTTGTAGACCCTGTCTAGAGGATCGTTGCTGTATCCTGTGTATTTCTTCATTTCTTCTTCATCAGCCGAGGTCACTGAGCCCACGGGCACCACCCCAGCTGGGAACTGCACAATATTATACAGCATGGTGCAGGACGCTGCGGCTGCAAGAACAGACAGGTTACCCACAGGGCTACTAATTATAGGGTCACTAGACCTATTAGGATCCCAAGCTTTAATGTATAGGCTCATGTTCCAGACACACTCCTGGCCTCTCTCTATACTCATATATACTGGAGACCAGACACGTTCCTGGCCTCTCTCTATACTCATATATACTGGAGACCAGACACGTTCCTGGCCTCTCTCTATACTTATATGTACTGGAGACCAGACACGCTCCTGGCCTCTCTCTATACTCATATGTACTGGAGACCAGACACGTTCCTGGCCTTTCTCTATACTTATATGTACTGGAGACCAGACACGCTCCTGGCCTCTCTCTATACTCATATGTACTGGAGACCAGACACGTTCCTGGCCTCTCTCTATACTCATATGTACTGGAGACCAGACACGCTCCTTGCCTCTCTCTATACTCATGTATACTGGATACCAGACACGCTCCTGGCCTCTCTCTATACTCATATGTACTAAAGACCAGACACGCTCCTGGCCTCTCTCTATACTCATATATACTGGAGACCAGATACGCTCCTGGTCTCTCTCTATACTCATATATACTGGAGACCTGACACGCTCCTGGCCTCTCTCTATACTCATATATACTGGAGACCTGACACGCTCCTGGCCTCTCTCTATACTCATATATACTGGAGACCTGACACGCTCCTGATCTCCCTCTATACTTATATGTACTGGAGACAAGACACGCTCCTGGCCTCTCTCTATACTCATATATACTGGAGATCAGACACACTCCTGGTCTCTCTCTATACTTATATGTACTGGAGACCAGACACGCTCCTGGCCTCTCTCTATACTCATATATACTGGAGACCAGATACGCTCCTGGTCTCTCTCTATACTCATATATACTGGAGACCTGACACGCTCCTGGCCTCTCTCTATACTCATATATACTGGAGACCTGACACGCTCCTGGCCTCTCTCTATACTCATATATACTGGAGACCTGACACGCTCCTGGTCTCCCTCTATACTTATATGTACTGGAGACAAGACACGCTCCTGGCCTCTCTCTATACTCATATATACTGGAGACCAGACAAACTCCTGGTCTCTCTCTATACTTATATGTACTGGAGACCAGACACGCTCCTGGCCTCTCTCTATACTCATATATACTGGAGACCAGACACGCTCCTGGCCTCTCTCTATACTCATATATACTGGAGACCAGACACACTCCTGGTCTCTCTCTATACTTATATGTACTGGAGACCAGACACGCTCCTGGCCTCTCTCTATACTCATATATACTGGAGACCAGACACGCTCCTGGCCTCTCTCTATACTCATATATACTGGAGACCTGACACGCTCCTGGTCTCTCTCTATACTTATATGTACTGGAGACCAGACACGCTCCTGGCCTCTCTCTATACTCATATATACTGGAGACCTGACACGCTCCTAGTCTCTCTCTATACTCATATATACTGGAGACCTGACACGCTCCTGGCCTCTCTCTATACTCATATATACTGGAGACCAGACACACTCCTGGTCTCTCTCTATACTTATATGTACTGGAGACCAGACACGCTCCTGGCCTCTCTCTATACTCATATATACTGGAGACCAGACACACTCCTGGTCTCTCTCTATACTTGTATGTACTGGAGACCAGACACACTCCTGGTCTCTCTCTATACTTATATGTACTGGAGACCAGACACGCTCCTGGCCTCTCTCTATACTCATATGTACTGGAGACCAGACACGCTCCTGGCCTCTCTCTATACTCATATCTACTGGAGACCTGACACGCTCCTGGTCTCTCTCTATACTTATATGTACTGGAGACCAGACACGCTCCTGGCCTCTCTCTATACTCATATATACTGGAGACCTGACACGCTCCTGGTCTCTCTCTATACTCATATATACTGGAGACCTGACACGCTCCTGGTCTCTCTCTATACTCATATATACTGGAGACCTGACACGCTCCTGGTCTCTCTCTATACTTATATATACTGGAGACCAGACACGCTCCTGGCCTCTCTCTATACTTATATATACTGGAGACCTGACACGTTCCTTGCCTCTCTCTATACTCATATATACTGGAGACCAGACACGCTCCTGGCCTCTCTCTATACTCATATATACTGGAGACCAGACACACTCCTGGTCTCTCTCTATACTTATATGTACTGGAGACCAGACACACTCCTGGTCTCTCTCTATACTTATATGTACTGGAGACCAGACACGCTCCTGGCCTCTCTCTATACTCATATATACTGGAGACCAGACACGCTCCTGGCCTCTCTCTATACTCATATATACTGGAGACCAGACACACTCCTGGTCTCTCTCTATACTTATATGTACTGGAGACCAGACACACTCCTGGTCTCTCTCTATACTTATATGTACTGGAGACCAGACACGCTCCTGGCCTCTCTCTATACTCATATGTACTGGAGACCAGACACGCTCCTGGCCTCTCTCTATACTCATATATACTGGAGACCTGACACGCTCCTGGTCTTTCTCTATACTTATATGTACTGGAGACCAGACACGCTCCTGGCCTCTCTCTATACTCATATATACTGGAGACCTGACACGCTCCTGGTCTCTCTCTATACTCATATATACTGGAGACCTGACACGCTCCTGGTCTCTCTCTATACTCATATATACTGGAGACCTGACACACTCCTGGTCTCTCTCTATACTTATATGTATTGGAGACCAGACACGCTCCTGGCCTCTCTCTATACTTATATATACTGGAGACCTGACACGTTCCTTGCCTCTCTCTATACTCATATGTACTGGAGACCAGACACGCTCCTGGCCTCTCTCTATACTCATATATACTGGAGACCTGACACGCTCCTGGTCTCTCTCTATACTCATATATACTGGAGACCTGACACGCTCCTGGTCTCTCTCTATACTCATATATACTGGAGACCTGACACACTCCTGGTCTCTCTCTATACTTATTTGTATTGGAGACCAGACACGCTCCTGGTCTCTCTCTATGATTATATATACTGGAGACCTGACACGTTCCTTGCCTCTCTCTATACTCATATATACTGGCCTGTTTCTATACTCATATTTACTGGATAGTTTTTTTTACTATGCATGCCAGCTTTTTCTGGTGGGCTATTTTCAGCCCAGGAAAAAAAAGATATATAGATGACATTCATTCAGGTAATCTTAAAAAACAGGCTATGCTTAAGTAGCAGTCGGAAAAGATCCTTAGATTGTAAGTCTTGGCATTGCTACTTGAACAATGAGCAAGTGATGAACAGGTAACAATAACACACCTAGGAGCTTTCCAGGATATCCTATGTTAAATGCTGGAGCTAACATAGGGCAGAGGACCACATCCAAATGCAGCTTCCTCCATTCATGAACAAAATCAGTCTGGTATTGCTGGAAAGTGTAAGGAAAGCATAATTAAGTAATTCTCATGCACTGTAATTAATCATAACATCGCTAAGCTCTTTTTTAGGCCAGGTACATTTCATACATGTCTTACACAAAGCCCCACCTTCCAGAACATACAATTATTAATGTTGCCAAAAGAAATATATACTTGTTTTTCTGAAGACTGAACACTTCACATCATTTCAATAAATATGTTCATTAATTTTGACCTCGATTATGGAAAATACAAAAAAAAAATAGTACTGAAAACTGTAGAAAAAATATTAACAAGAAATTAAAACAAAGTTAGATTTATATTAAAATATCCTGAAAATATGCTCTGTAAATAACACTTCCCATGAGTTTATTCAAGAAATAAAAATTCTACCTCTTGGTTTTCAACTGACAAGAAGTCATCCTGTGAGGTTAAAAGAAAAAAAGATTCCACCTTAAGGAGGAAAAAAAGGATTCCACCTTAAGGAAAGAAAATAGTTCTTCACAATAAGGAGTGTCAGACTGTGGAACTCTCCACCCAAAGAAGATGTGGAATGGGAGGTTTCAAGTCACAGCTATGGCTGCCTTTCACATCTCAAGTTGCTCAATAAATAACTTGGTAAGATATATACAGCCTTATTAAATTGCGATTCGGCCAATTGAATAGGGCTCTATATAAGCACAGAGCATATTTTTTTTACAGAAGTTTTTAGGTAGTTAACTTCTATCCAAAAGCGAGGTCTTCACTAACTAAAAACTTCTGTAAAAACAATATGCTCTGTGCTTATATAGAGCCCTATTCAATTGGCCAAATCGCAATTTAATAAGGCTGATATTTTGCAGTAAAAAAACATGTAGGATAACTAGAGAAGTGTTAATCCAGGGAATAATCCGATTGTTTGGGGTCAAGAGACAATTGGTAATGTTTCAATGTTTGTTTGTTTTTTTCTTTGCCTTCCTTTTGATCAATTAATAATTAACTAATTAAAGGAGATGTAAAATTGTTAAAACTGATGAACTAAAAGTATTTTTTCAACTTCAATTACTATGTAACTGCAAAGCAACTTGACTAAAAATGAAGCAATCAAGTTAAAAAAAAATGTAAAACAGTACAAGATGTGCTGGAGATCTTTAGTCAAAGCAACTGGACCACAAATAAATAGTTTTAAAAAATTCTCATTAAACGCAGTGAGTCCCTTTTGAAATAAGAATCCAGTATGTAGTTGATCACCTTGAAGGAAACAGTAATCGCCATGCATGGACATATTAAATCCCAAAGCTCCTACAACTCAGGCATGAGGACCAGCTATCAAGATTAAAGGGATATGGAAGGTCCCTGGAGGTCACTATGTATATACAGTAATATCCCTGGGTATCTATTTACTTTTATATACTATATTTTATTAAGAAGTGTTTTTATGCTCTGTTTTTACTGACTAAAGGCAAACAAAAAGTCCCCGCATAGGTCTCTCCACAGAAGTATATACACAGACATTGGCCCCCATTTTATTTCAAGCCCGTAGTTGCCTTCATAAGGCGTGTATGTCTGCGGGTTAGAAATTTGTCACAGTTACAGATGTATTTAATTGACTCAAGCCCGTAATTACAAGCCCACAGCCCCAACACGCAAACCATGAACCCGTAAGTAGCATTTCAGGGCATGATCATGATCACTTAAGCAAGCCCGTAAGTTACATTATAGACAGAGTCAATGAGACCGTCATCATGATGTCATTAAAACACAGAGTATAAACTACAATGTATATAGTGTTTAGAAGTCCGATTTGTGACTCGCAAGCCAGAAATGAAGAAATACATAATAATTAATAAATCATGCTCTAGTCCATGTGGGGGGCCTGATATGCATTAACTCATTGATTCCTGGGATCATAATAACACGGAAATTAAATGTAAAAACATATTTTTTGGGCAGATTTGCGAGCTTGAGACTGTTGTGCAATTATTTCTAATGTCTTTCATCACTTTTCCAGTATTTTTTAAGTACAGTAGTGTGTGTTTATTTGCTTTTACAGTGTTACGAACAGGTGTTTAACCCAATTGCAAGTCCTATCTATACATTTGCCATTTACGAGTTTGAAGGCAATTGCGGGCTTGTTGGATTGTTGTAATTGAATATGGATTTTGCACTGGTAACAATTGCTGCCTTGAAACATCTAAGAAGGAGATAGGATGGACTTACAGGTTTTGACCACCGCAGGGATTTTGAGCCTGTAACTCGCAAATGGAATGCAAGTAGAAAAATGTATCCAATTAAATATCTGTTACTTTTAGGGGCTCTATTACGGGCTCATGTAATTACGATTTGGACAATTAAATAGGGGCCTTTGTAGTGTCCTAGCCTATCAAGGAGAATGTATCAGAAAGCTCAATGCAATGTGCTCCCTGATACTGTACATTCAGCCCTACAGAGTCTGTGTCTACATATGCTGCAGGGGGCTGACCCATACAGGGACTATTTGTTTGATTTTAGGCAGTAAAAAAACAGAGCCTATTAGCACTTCTCATTAAAATATAGTTTATAAAAGTAAATAAATACGTATATTATATACCTAGTAACATCCAGGAACCTTTCATGTCCTTTTAAAAAACTCAAAGCCGCATTTTCCTTAGAAATGTCCAATTGTGTGTATACATGTGGTGGCGTCCATGATAGATCCTCGCTAATAGCACGTGACGTGTGCTTTAGATGCACTATAGAAAAATAGGATTATATGCACCAACTATAATAATTGTGGTAAGTGTGTAAGGCTCCATGGGAGTGTACACACCTACCACTTCCTAAGTCTGTACAGAGCTGCGCAGGGGAGGGTAAGAGACATAGGGGAGGGTGGGGAAGAGACGCAGGGGAGGGGAAAGAGACACAGGGGAGAGGAGAGGGAAAAAGAGACACATGGGAGGGGAGAGGAAGAAAGAGACACAGGGGAGGGGAGGAGGAGAGACACAGGGGAGGGAGGGAGACACAGGGGAGGGTGGGGAAGAGACACAGGGGAGAGGAGAGGGAAAAAGAGACAAGGGAGAGGGAGGAAGAGACACAGGGGAGGGAAGAGGGAGAAAGAGATACGGGGGGGAGACACAGGGGAGGGGGAGAGTCACAGGGGAGGGAAGGGGGAAGAGACACAGGGGAGGGAAGAGGGAGAAAGAAACACAGGGGAGGGGAGAGGGAGAAAGAAACACAGGGGAAGGGACAGGGAGAAAGAGATACAAGGGAATGAAGGTGAAAGAGACATGGGGGGAGACACAGGGGAGGTGGGGAGAGTCACAGGGGAGTGAAGAGGGAGAAAGAAACACAGGGGAGGGGAGTGGGAGAAAGAGACACAGGGGAGGGGAGAGGGAGAAAGATATACAAGGGAATGAAGGTGAAAGAGACACAGGGGAGACACAGGGGAGATGGGAAGAGTCACAGGGGAGGGAAGGGGGAAGAGACACAGGGGAGGGAACAGGGAGAAAGAAACACAGGGGAGGGGAGAGGGAGAAAGAAACACAGGGGAGGGGACAGGGAGAAAGAGATACAAGGGAATGAAGGTGAAAGAGACACGGGGGGAGACACAGGGGAGGGCGGGAGAGTCACAAGGGAGGGAAGGGGGAAGAGACACAGGGGAGGGAAGAGGGAGAAAGAAACACAGGGGAGGGGAGATGGAGAAAGAAACACGGGAGGGGAGAGGGAGCAAGAAACACAGGGGAGGGGACAGTGAGAAAGAGACACAGGGGAAGGGGGGAGAGACACAGGGGAGGGGGGAGACACGAGGGGGAGGGAGAGAAAAATAAAAAATTGCATCGTCATTTTTGACAGGCAATTTACTAGTTATTTTATATTTTACTACATGCCACCTGCTAGTCATTACTGTAGATAGGTTACCTCAACATCCACGTGGTGCTTCCAATGTTCCTTAACAGAGCTACGTAATGAGCAAGAAAAAGATGTTAAAACAAAGTGAAAAATGTCACAATGAACATTAATATAAAGAACAGGGTGAAAGTAATTTTGCAACAATAATACAACATTGTTATTATGTATTCTTACAGAATTTAAAAAATATAATTAATCAATGACACATTTGTATGTAATGTCTTATTGTTTGTCCTATAAAATGATACGCAAAAAATATATTTTTTATATTGAGGTCATAATGATAATTTAATCAACCAATATTTTACACATATAGTTGAATACCATAAAGTCACATTTTCCATCATGCATATAAAACCTGATTTTATCATAATTTGATAAATTGTTCGCTAGATTCTCTCTCTCTCTCTCTCTCTCTCTCTCTCTCTCTATATATATATATATATATATATATATATATATATATATATACAATAAACTCCCTGTTATCTGGCACCTTCGGGGACTCCCTATTGCCGGATAAGTGTAGTTTCCAGTTAATTGGGAGTCCCAAAAAAAGGGTCTAAACAATCATCAAACCCCTCAAAACACATCAAATGGCCTTTAAAAAGCTTCAGCAACTAAACTGGGCCATTTGGGCCCATAAAAAAAAATAGATTTTTTTTTTTGGGGGGGGGGGGGGGGGGGGGCAGTTTAGATCTGCCGAAAAGTGCCGGATGATGCCGGATAATCGAGAGTTTTTTGCAAACGGGGAATAAAGGCAGGTGCCGGTTGCTTGAGAGCCCCTGGTTGGTTGAGTGCCGGATAATTGAGAGTCTACTGTATATATATATATATCCATCTCAAAGTCTAAGTTAAAAACGTGTTTACTGCTCATCGCACTGCATTCTGGGGGGACTGGGCAGGGACATGAAAATTACTCACTCAATCTAAATTACCATTTTATATATATGGCTTCTTTAAAGTATATGATTTAAATAAATATATATCTTTACGTGGTCGCTGCGCAGTCCAGATGTGCTTACCTCGCCCCACATGAATAGCCCAGAATGGTGCCGATCCTTGGATACTGTAAGAAAACACACATAAGACATAACCCCCCCCCCTCAGGCTGCAGGCTGACACGTAGATAGTAGACGTCATGACATAAATCCAGGCTATTAAAATTTACATTTCCTCTAAAATGAGGTTAAAAAGTCTAGATCCCACTGCAGGATAATTGTGTATAAAAGGTAAAAAAGCAAAGGATATATATATATATTTATAAAATAAAAACAACTTCTCTTGAAAACAACCAACCTATTTTAGTCAGATATAGATATTTTTAGAAAATATGCCCTTTATAGTACTTATAAGGAGCAGATCAACTGCATGCCTATATTTATCTTGTTCTCATGCACATTTTTTTTCCTGCAGTATGGCTTTCTTTCAGATAAAACATTAAATAAATAATACATTTGTGTTCCCATTTGAATGTCTAAATATATGTTAAAAAAAAAAATTCTTGCTGAGAAGTCCAAGAAATACAGCTATTGCACTCTGGGAAATGGGCAGGGACATGCAAATGAGTCCACAATGCCTTTTACGCTTTATCCAAAGTCATATGAAAAAATGCATTGTGTACTCATCTGCATGTCCCCGCCCAGTTTCCCAGAGTGCAGTGTAATAACTGTATTTCTTGGAATTCAGAGACAGAAATTGTTTTTTTAACCAATTTATTTACTGGACTCTGAGATGGAGGCTTCTATCACTTTTTGCCCACCATAAGGTAAATGATGTTGTGATAAAACACTGATTTATTTGTGGAAAAACCTACATAAATGATAATGTTTGACACAAGACCATCACAGACCAAGACGTGTACTCACCAGGGGGCTCAATATGAAGGAAAGAGTTTTCTTCACAAACTTGGGCATCCAGATCATACGAGCCATTTCCGTAAGATGTGGGTCCACAATGTTATTTTTACTTTAATAAAACATAAATACGAGCAGCATATACTTCTGTAATATGACGAAATAGCAGCAAACCCCACACATACCCCATATACAGGGTTACAGCTGTCTTTCCAGATCAATCCATTCATTAACTGTCTAAAATAGTAAAGGCCCCTACCTCGCTCGCAGCTCGATCACCCCATCTACATAATGACGTCAAAACAGTCATCCCCTGCAAGGGGGGTTCTTAAAGACCCCCCCTACTTGCACCTAAAGGGACTCCCTGGCACCTAATATTAACCCCACCGGCAGCTCAAGTCCTTTAAGGACCCGCACCACAAATCAACCCCTGCCGCACGTCTTTAAATGACCTGTGGCACCTAAAATGACCCCCCCCCCCATGCTGTGGGGTCCCCTGCAGAGCCCCAACTAATAACCTTTGCAGCTGAGTGTGAAGATCAGTTTGCCCTTAACTAATATACTGTCATGTTTTAAAGGTTAGTTGTAGAAAAGGACACGTAATTCCAATTCTTGCCCACAAGATGTCACTGCAGGACATTGGGGCTCTTTGTTCTGTTTTGGCTCTGATCCTCTGTGGGTGCGGCCCAGTGGTTTACCTCCCAAGCCAAGCCCCCATATCCGTCCACTCCTGATTGACTCTTATCACCCAAGTCTGTCCATAATCCCCCCAGCTGCCGTTCCCTTACTGGATGATCCTGATTGGGGAGGGGATTTGGGCGATAGGTCCTCCCACCGACATGGAAAAAATGTGAAATAGAGTTTGCTGTAAATAAAGTTGTTGTTGTTACTTGGAACGCAGATGGGATGGTGTGTTTAATTGAACGGGAGGGCTTTATTATTTTCCTGAGCTAAAGTACATGTACATGTTCCTGATCCGTTAGCTGGATACAGAGCAGCCCATTCCTTCAACGAAGATTGCCTATTTAGTGGGGAGTTCCTGTGGCCAAAGGCAGGGATTGTCTGTAACTTTATTTGGGATCTTCACACTGAGGTCTCGATCAGGCATGTATAAATTAAAAATTACCCCCTGCCATGTGGGTACTAGAAGTACCCCCATGGCACCTAAAATGAAACCCCCTCACTCATGGGGGTCTATGAAGACCCCCATGGGCCCCTAATTAACCCCAGCAGTCCCATAAGGGTCTATATAGACCCTTATTGGATAATATGTAAACCTACCATTAACACTATAAGTGCCATGAGGGTCCACCAGGACTACAAGTACCCAGAGGTTAACAATTTAGATGCTGCAGGTCATTTAAAGACCAGCGGCTGTGGGTAATTTGTGGCACAGGTCAATTAAGGATTCACGTTGTGGGTGCAGGTTAATGCTAGGTGGCAGGGGGTCCTGCAGCATGGGGGTTAATTGTAGGTGCAACGGGGTCCATTAAGGAACCCCCCTTTCAGGATTTGAGGGTTTAGGGGCTAGGGTAGTTTGGCAGAGACAGTGTAGTGTCTCTTTAAGGGCTGCTGTGGCACACAGCAGAGGATTTTCAAGCCTTTACAAGAGGGCTTTGATAGTCATCAGTATTTTGGTGAATTAGTGGCGTGCTCAATTTTGCGAGTGTCATGGACCCCTTTAAGGGGCCTGGATCCTGGTGCATTGTGCCAACATAGAGATCATACCCCCATTGGAAAATGTGTAGGGGAATTATATTGCCACATGGGAAATGTGGGCAGGTCGGTGATGGGGTGAATAGCCCCAAAACATAGGGCCATAGTGTACCACCATGCTTCCTATTATGGCATATATCTCTGCCCTACCTCTATACTGTATGTAACTCCCCATGTAATCTAGTGCTACAGAATATGTTGGCGCATTAAAAATAAACAATAATATTATTACTGTGTGCTGTTTAAACCGCGACTGAGTGATCATGATGGGGTTAAAACAGGGTGTGCGGACTCTGCAGTGATCAGACACCTCTATTGTACTGTTATCTGTTCGGGATGATTGTTAGCAAATTAAGTTAATCACATCTGCCATGTACTTTATCTAAGGTCTGGACCACTCAGACACAGAAACAGCAGTATGTGTAGGATGTGACAGGATGTGTATTAGAAGGTAGCCCTATTGCTCTCAGATGCCAGCTATCAAGTCACTGCTAGACCCCATGTGGGGTCATCTCCTATAGTTGTCTGCCACACCCTCTCATTGTTACATTATATACGCCCCCTCTGTATCTAACCGCTATAAATATTCTTGATTTTTCAAAAATAATACAGTTCACTTCTGAAACATATAAAAATTGTATGTCTCTTATTTTGCTTCTGGTGGCTGCGATACTGATCCTATTTCCACTCTGCAAGTAACTTGTCCTGGTCACTACCACAGGAAGGTTACTGAGACTCCTGGAAGTGCTGATTCCTGATGGAGAGACTCTGTCTGATATAGAAGCCAGATATCAGGGTGCTGGTGCCAAAATTTCCAAGAACCCAAACGGTCCTTGTGGGTAATTAACCTGTAGTTTATAGCAGGTGGCCAGTAATAGCCCCTATCCCCAGATTGTCACAACGAGTGAGGAGAAATTTTTGATTAGCAAAGGGTTTGGGTGTCAGAGTGTCAGGGAGTAACTTGTAATTTATTATCAGGGCAAAACTCAATGGAGATTTCTGCTGTACTTTTCGGCTGCGTCATGAAGTTCACTCTGAGCAGTGACCCATATATATATATATATATATATATATATATATATATATCAATGAACATCAATGTAAAGCTGCATGTTATCCACTTACAACTTTTCCTGTAAAGTCTCTCCTCCATCACCAAAACACGCTTTAATAAATTCTTTCTCTACTTCCTGTATCCGTGGAGGTTTGAAAGGGATGAGCTGAAAGAAAATGGGGAATTTTTGGTTTCATCACCATATTCAAAAGACCACCCTAGTCCCATATTTTCAGTATGATCTTTTGTACCACTTCACTTGATAATGGGCACTACATTTTTGTCTCATTATCTGTTGTAGTTCTTCAAGAGATTTTATTCTAAACATGAGACTACATTTTTCAACCTGACATCTGAATTTTGTTGGATATTTTGGAAAAAAGAAATGCCTGTCTGGCAGGTCGGCTACTATAACATAATGGGTTCTTGCTTCCCATGTAAATATGTAAATCACAAATATCATAAGTACTAGAATATTGCCCGTCAAAAAATGACGGCAATGAAATTGTAAATGAGCTAATGCTGTTTGGTGTATGGTAATCAAATAAATAATACATTAATAAAAAAAAGTAATATACTTTACCTATTTTGAAGTAATATATGCAGGGAGCATTGTGCAGAAGAGCTGACAATCTGTTTTCATGTTCCTGCAGCATACAATGTGTGTTTTCAGTGCTGTGGAGCTGCTGTGTAAGTGTCAGCAATGTGTGCAGTGTGTAGTGTAAATAGGCTGCGTGCGCGAGGGGAAGACGTTAGGGTAGCTGTGTACTTCCGCATTGTGTAAGTTAGTGTTGTAAAATGGCGCCTAATGTGTACGCGGCCTTGGCTGATTTTGCGTCCTTGTTCTTGGACCTCGTACGGCTTTTTCGGAAAATCCGTATGTGTTTTGTGGTGTTTTGCGAGTTTAGGGTCCTGTAGCCTCGTTTTGTTTTTTTTCGGTGGCCATTTTTTCTCACGCTAAGGGGATTTTCGGGCGTCTAAACTCTTCAATTTCGACTTCAATTCTGGTGTAACTTTACTTTTAGAGGTGTTGGGTGCTCCCCCTTGCAGTGGGTAAGCTTTTTATGTGTTTGTTGTGTGTATTTTGTGTGTTTTGAATGTTTTCATGTGCGCGGGTTTCGGGCTCTAATGTCGTATTTTTCCGAGGTCGTAATATTTATTTTTCTAAGTCCCGCGGCTCGTAAATTTTGCGGTCTCGGTGGGGCTTTCCTTGGTACCATGAGTGTAGGAACTGGGGGGGGGGGGGGGGGGGGTGAGGGGGTCAACACCAACACGATTTCTCATTGTGTATGTATGCATATGGAAGCTGTTAATTGTTCTGTGTATCAAGTGAGCTGTGTCCCCCCGAAAACTATTTTGGTTCCTACACCCCTGCTTGGTACCTTCTTTCTCTCCTTGCAGATTTCTCTGATCTCTACTTCTACAATAATCCTATTCCCCATCATTGCTACTAACTTGTGTGCCCCTCCTCAGATCTAGCTGTGGTCTTGTGAAATCCTCTAAGCCACCAAATACACCCTGGATGTCTCTTACCCTCTCATCTCCATTCATACCACACACTACTTACAACGGAGCCCAAGATAGTCAAGATGTCTATTCCCAAACTCACCGTGTGACCTGCTTCTTCAAGCAGTTTTTTGGTCTCCAGCAGCACACGCCTCATCCCGGGGTTTGGTAGAAAATAGCCATCTGCTTCATAATATCCCACACGGAGACGTTTACGAGTGGAGTAGACCTGCACAATAAAGGGTTAGATCACATAAATACTATTAAAATATTCTTAGGTTTATTTATCTACTAGGTAAGGTACATGGTGCGTTGACATAAATTTCACATGAAAAATTAACTCATTAGAAGTTTAGTGGGACCCAATAATGGTAATGTAATTAACAAGTGAGCAGATGATAGACAAACCCTTCCAATGACACTACATAACAATATATAGCAGTTCAGAGAAGTTCTCTGCAGTTCAGGATTGTATGGGCTAATGAGCAGTTGATGAATAGTTATCATGTGGGCAAAACACACGTACAAGTTCTAACTTGAAGCCAGTGGCCATTTCATTTGTTTATTTGCTATGAACAGATTTGAGATCAGAGCCAATGCCATAGATTAAATGTGGTGATAGTACCAAAGAGAAACTGCATATGTCAAAAAATACATTGTTACGCCTTTAGTTTTAAGCCTTCAAAGTATTAATCCAGCCTCAGTGATTGGCTTGTTCTATTTAGGATCTTCTGACGTCAGATTAGATATGGACGGGGGCGAGGCTACTACCAATGGCTGATCCAATATCAGTTTTGTTATTGCATTTTTCCAGGTTCTCAAACCAGTTAGATCACAGAATGACATCTCGGAGACTTAGGTCCTAATGACGCTCCGGGAGATACTTTGTCCTCTATAATATTAAACAATGTCTGAATACCCCAGTGCAGATGTCACCTTGTTGTAAAATATCACAAGAGAAATGGAGAAAGAAGAGAGAGAGAGAGAGAGAGAGAGAGACAGTATATAGGGAGAGAGAGATGGAGACAGGAGAGAGAGAGAGCGAGAGTATAGAGGGAGAGAGACAGGAGAGAGAGAGGAGAGAGAGAGAGAGAGTATATAGGGAGAGAGACAGGTGGAGAGAGACAAGTGAGAGAGAATGACAAGAGAGAGAGAGAGAGAGAGGAGAGAGAGAGAAAGACAGGTGAGAGATAAAGACAGAAAAGAGAGAGAGAGAGAGAGAGAGGAGAGAGAGAGCGAGAGTATATAGGGAGAGAGACAGGTGGAGAGAGACAAGGGAGAGAGAATGACAAGAGAGAGAGAGAGACAGAAGAGAGAGAGAGAAAGACAGGTGAGAGATAAAGACAGAAAAGAGAGAGAGATAGAGAGACAGGAGAGATAGAGGAGAGAGAGAGAGAGAGCGAGAGTATATAGGGAGAGAGACAGGTGGAGAGAGACAAGGGAGAGAGAATGACAAGAGAGAGAGAGACAGAAGAGAGAGAGAGAAAGACAGGTGAGAGATAAAGACAGAAAAGAGAGAGAGATAGAGAGACAGGAGAGATAGAGGGGAGAGAGAGAGAGAGCGAGAGTATATAGGGAGAGAGACAGGTGGAGAGAGACAAGGGAGAGAGAATGACAAGAGTGAGAGAGACAGAAGAGAGAGAGAGAAAGACAGGTGAGAGATAACGACAGAAAAGAGAGATAGAGAGAGAGACAGGAGAGAGAGAGGAGAGAGAGAGCGAGAGTATATAGGGAGAGAGACAGGTGGAGAGAGACAAGGGAGAGAGAATGACAAGAGAGAGAGAGACAGAAGAGAGAGAGAGAAAGACAGGTGAGAGATAAAGACAGAAAAGAGAGATAGAGAGAGAGACAGGAGAGAGAGAGGAGAGAGAGAGAGAGAGAGAGTGAGAGTATATAGGGAGAGAGACAGGTGGAGAGAGACAAGGGAGAGAGAATAACAAGAGAGAGAGAGACAGAAGAGAGAGAAAGAAAGGCAGGTGAGAGATAAAGACAGAAAAGAGAGAGAGATAGAGAGAGACAGGA
>CM050170.1:196726445-196758945 GCA_027410445.1 Discoglossus pictus
GTATTTCTCAGAATTCTGAGCTGTAAATAAGTTTTTTACCTAATTTTAGACATCCAAATGTGCTATTTATATACAATATTCAAGAACCAGCTGGAGTATGGGGTGACCGAGTGCCTTTAAACATCTGGCTTTATTTACGTATTATTTTACATTTCTTTAGGTTTTCCCACAATTTCCCACTATTATTGGCGTCCGTTAAATTGCTCATTGCTGGTAAATTCCTAGATCTGATGGAAAATCCTAAACATGCGCAAATGTCAGGTTTGTACGGTCCTTTTGTCTCATTGCAACGCGTGCATGTAAGTCTGTGATAGTAAATAAATCGTATATTGATGTCCACATTTAGATATAGAAATACAGTTATTGAGCTGCATTCTGGGAAACTGGGTGGAGACATGCAAATGGGTTCACAATGCATTTTTATTCTTTAATCCTATAACACGTTATTCATGGCTCGTTACAGCTTATGTCGCCCGGTATAATTCAGCTTTGACTCATAGCATTGGATAAATGGCGCTTGGGTTAGGACGCCAACCACAGACAATCTTATGGATCTCATCAGTGAGGCTGGTGCCTACCTAACAACCCTATTACGACTTGCGGGTTAAGAGCGAAAAAAAACAACGGGAGGTCCAAATTTGAACGTGGCGGCAAATCCTTTGATCTGTCAAGCCTGTAAATGTTACGTTTGCAAAATCGCTATTAAATTGCTAGGAATCCACTGGCGTTGAACCCCGTAACCCGCAAGTGGAGCCAAAAAGCAAACAGAGAGGGACCCACAAGGGGGTTAAAGTCCCGCCCGTAGCACTGTAAATGCAAATATACACACACTACTGTACTTATAATTAAAGGGAAAGTGATGTTAGGTATTAAAATTAATATCACAATATTCTCAAGCTCGGAAATCTGCTAAATAAAATACTTTATTTTCTGTTTAATTTTCGTGTTATATAGATCCCGGCAGTTAATGTGTTAATACATATGATAATAATGATACATATAATGGAACCCGCATGGACTAGAATATCATATTTACGGATTTATTAATATTGCATTATTTCTGGAATGTGGGTCTGATCGTAACTCGTAATTGAAACCCGTAAGGCTTTGAAATCTAACCTCCATTTTTCAGTGACGTAATGATGACGATCTCTTTTGCCATTGGCTCCGTCTAAACCAGCAACTACGGGTTTGACTGATTGATCATGTTCACGGCTGCACATGCAACGTGCACAAGAATGGTTTACGGGCTTGCATCTATGGCCCGTAACATCGCGGCATGGTTGAATTTAATAGCTCTGTAACGCAGCCGAATTTCAAGCCCGCAGCCATTGCAGGCGTGTCGATGTTGCTACGGGCTTTAAATTGAATATGGCTGTATGTCATAGGTATCAATACACTTATCACTACAGGAGTTGGATATATATATATATACACCTTACAAACAATGGAACTATACCCCTCCGCTAAGGTGATCATCTCTTCTGCTACAATGGCTTCAATTCTACTCCTAGACTATTATATTCATTTAATCTGTGTTTTGTTTGTTCAGCTTACAATACTTCCCTGTTTGCTTGGGGATTAGCCATGCTTTCTCTTTCTGTGTAACCATACCCTCCCCCATCTCCCGTCTTCTCCTACACCCCCTCTGTATTCCTTTGATAACCCATTTGCTCACTCACTAACTTTCTTTTTACTTTCTTACCTGGGACCTGGACACATCTCTCCACCTCTTACCCTACAAACCCTGCCTCTGACCCGGAACTATACCCCCGCCTTTAGTTTTGCCATATTAACTTCTTCCTGAATCAAGATACCACTTCCCTCTCACCCTCCTCCACACCCACCTACGTACTCACCGACCTACCCACCTACTCACCCACCTTGTTGCAGCTATATAGCAGTCAAATGACTTCACCTGACCTTTCCATTTCCACGTTATACTATCGTACAACTTGGGACAGATCGCATATTGCGTATTAAAGCCATTCACCTCAAATGACTCTTCCAACTTTGCACTCCTTCCCTCCTTAGCCAGCTTTCACTTCCTTCCTTGCTCTTCATGATCTTATCTTCCCCAGGATTTTGCTTATTTCATTCCCTTTAGATTGTAAGTAGTGAGTAAGATGGCGCTCCATCTTGTACAGTTGGTTAATATTGTATTTCCCTTGTTATTATCCCTTTTATAGCGCTACAGAATATGTTGGTGCATTACAAATAAAAGATCATAATAATAATAATACATACCTAAACCTGTCCCCTGAGGGCTTTAAGCCAGAGATCCCACAGAAGCTGGATGGCAATCGAATACTCCCAATGACATCTGTGCCCACCCCAAGTATGGCTCCTCCACCTGCGATCAGAGCGGCCTCTCCACCACTGGAGCCCCCACAAGTCTTCGCGTGATTGTGAGGGTTCACAGTCTGGCCGTAGATTGAATTGCTGCAGTCAAAGCTAAAAGAGATGGAAGTAGAATTAGAAATGATGGCGGCTAAAATGGTGCCTGGTCTAAATACTTCATAACCCTGATAGGTACTGGCCTAGAGTAGAGGTTCTCAACATTATTGTCTGGGGAACCAGTGGCTACCATCCAATAGTCATGGGGACCGTATCGGAGCATGGTGATACTACATGTGGCATAATAAACCCAGAGGATATGTAAAGGTGCGCCATATAATATGTAGATACATGGCAGTAGGACTTATCTACCCTTTGTACAAATGAAATCCTTGGAATAACCCTACTTATATTTTGTTAAACTTGATTGAAGACAAAGATAGATTATGTGGCATAATAAGATTTAATTTTGTGTGGATTCAAATAGAGCGCAGATGCAGCAAAGACGCTGTTCCAATGGGATTTCCATGGTGATAAAACTAAATATAAATCACATATAATAGTTGTCAAACTGCGAGACGTTGTCACGCTTTGCGAGGTGCGTACGACTTAGGAGATGAGCGCCACAGGCGCTCATCGTTTGCGAGCCTCGCTAGGTGAGCCGTTAAACCGTAGCCAAAAGCGCTCATCGCTGCAAGCCTCGCAAAGCGAGGCGAGCCATTAAAATACAAGACGCCAGACTTAGAAAAAAAAATTACAAGACGCAGAGATTTACGAGATCAGCAGCCGAACAAAAAAAAACGAAAAACACTAAATACACCAAAAAACATTACAAAAACATCACAGATAGCATGGGGCAAAAGCCAGGACATCTGTGGGTGAGGTGGAACGTGAATTTAACTCCATTTGGATGATTTTCGGCACTCGAAAAAAATGGCTGTCAGGAAAAAAATGGCAGCCGAAGAAAATGAAAACAAGGCTACACGACCCTGGACCGCGCAAAACACTGCAAACCACGTAGCACTTTACACATCACACTACGACCTACAAGATACACTATTACAAAAGCCGGAAAATGCTCACGAGACGCGGAACACATTAATAACGTTACGACTATACAATGCGGCTTTACACAATAAACCAACATCTTTACCTCGCGCACGCAGCCTATTTACAATGCACACTTGGAACATTCATTACACTTTATAAGCCGGGCACCAACACTCCCAATGTATATTCTATGCAGACACAAAATACAAATAGATTGTTAGCTCTTCAGCCTCTTGCTTGCTGCATATATATATATATTGAATACATAATTAATTATTACTTAACTACATATACATAGAAATATACATTTCTCTCTCAGAGGACCAAAACTACACAACAGGAGAAGCTCAGAATGAGCGCCGAAGGTCTTCACAGTACAAAACGGTTTCAATTATGTCTCGAACAACATTCCCTTGGCTTCAAATTTTATTGCCCCGTCATCTTTCACGGGCAAGTCGCTTGTTCAACATAAATTTTATTTAGAAAAATGAGACAAGTATAAATAATGATATTCTTGGTGATGAAAAAAATATATGTAAGTGTTGAAAATGCCCATTTTTATTAAATCTTAATTGCATCCATGTCCAGAGGAAGAGTATTTAAACCATGTAGCATTAGGGAGGAAGTGGACTTAGATAACATGGGTGTGCGCCGCGGTATTGCCTTCCACAAGTGCTTCTAATACACAAACTGTGGGGACATTTATGTCTGTAAAGTAAGGCTCTGATGTGTTCTTATCTAAATTTACAGACTCATATACTGACCCATCAGGACATTACTTACAATGCGGGTCTGGGTCTCTCATCTCTGCCAATTTCATTTTTTTCCCTCTTTTCTCGGTCCACTTTTTTACTTCTCTGCATATTTTTTTATCAATATTGCTTTTTGACTTGATAAAGAGAGAGAGGATCATCTCTCGAAAGCTCATCGCTATATTATGAATAAGTTTGTCCAATAAAAAAGGTATCACTATGTACTGCAATACTCTGATTATTCATCTAGATTACTGGACATTCACGGCTACTTTAATCTTCATATATTACGTATATACTCGAGTATAAGCCGAGGCACCGATTGTACCACAAAATACTGGGAAAAATGAGTCACTCGAGTATAAGCCGAGGGTGGGAAATGTGCTGCCCCCTGTGTCCCTCTTGGGCCCTCTGTGTCCCTCTTGTGCCCTCTGTGTCCCTCTTGTGCCCTCTGTGTCCCCCTCTCTCTCCCGTGTCTCTTCCCCCTCTCCCTTCCCTGTGTCTCTCCCCCCCTTGTCACCCCCTCCTCAACCCCCCTCCTCATCCTCAACCCCCTCCTCAACCCCCCTCCTCTTCCTCAACCCCCCTCCTCTTCCTCAACCCCCCTCCTCATCCTCAACCCCCCTCCTCATCCTCAACCCCCCTCCTCATCCTCAACCTCCCTCCTCATCCTCAACCTCCCTCCTCATCCTCATCCTCAACCTCCCTCCTCATCCTCAACCTCCCTCCTCATCCTCAACCTCCCTCCTCATCCTCAACCTCCCTCCTCATCCTCAACCTCCCTCCTCATCCTCAACCTCCCTCCTCATCCTCATCCTCCCTCCTCATCCTTCCTCCTCATCCTTCCTCCTCATCCTCAACCTCCCTCCTCAACCTCCCTCCTCATCCTCAACCTCCCTCCTCATCCTCAACCTCCCTCCTCATCCTCAACCTCCCTCCTCATCCTCAACCTCCCTCCTCATCCTCAACCTCCCTCCTCATCCTCAACCTCCCTCCTCATCCTCAACCTCCCTCCTCATCCTCAACCTCCCTCCTCATCCTCAACCTCCCTCCTCATCCTCAACCTCCCTCCTCATCCTCAACCTCCTTCCTCAACCTCCTTCCTCATCCTCAACCTCCTTCCTCATCCTCAACCCCCCTCCTCATCCTAACCCCCCCTCCTCATCCTAACCCCCCCTCCTCATCCTAAACCCCCCTCCTCATCCTAAACCCCCCTCCTCATTCTAAACCCCCTCCTCATTCTAAACCCCCTCCTAAACCTCCCTCCTCAACCCCCTTCTTCAACCTCACCCCCCCCCCATCCTCAACCCCCCATCCTCATCCTCAATCCCGCCTTACTCAATCCCCTCTAGGGGGGGTTAGAGAGACACGGGGGGAGAGTGACTCGAGTATAAGCCGATGGGGGCCTTTTTAGCCTTAAAAAAAAGGACTGAAGAACTCGGCTTATACTCGAGTATCTACAGTATATATTGAACAAAGTTGTGCGTGAGAGGGGTATTTACAGTTTATAAGAGCAATGCTTGCATCTCCTGATGCAATCAGCCTGCTTCTAAGCCTGTGAGGGGGAAGGGATGTGGTGTCAATTTAAATTTGTTCTAAGGAAGTGATGTAAAAAAGACAAAATGTGCTCTGGTACTCATAAACACTGTCTTCCCCCAAAACATTGTATTCCCTTCAAAAAAAGTGATGTCTATGACTTCCTGATCTGCAAATGTTCACCTACTTCACAAACAAGTGGTACATATTTACACCGCTGGGCATGCTCTTCCTGCTTATCGCTCATCACTCTGAGAGTTAGTTAATCGCCCTATATAAATGTAGATACAGAGAGGGGCCTAGGTGGCACATTCAGGGTTAATACATTGAGGTCTTACTTTATCAGGGACTGTGGGATGTTGGTCTTCACGTAGGGGATTGCTCCTTGTTTCTTTAACACTTTGACCAAAATACTGTCTTCTTTCAGCGGATATCCAAGGAAACACACCAGCCCACAGTGTGCGTCATGGCCCTGGAAGAAGGAAACATGGGTGACTACAGCTACCTTCACTTAGGGGCTCGCGCCCACGATACAGCAACAGAGGCAAAGAAAAAATAGGAAACCAAAAAGATATTTTGAGTAAATCTTCATATGCCAAGAAAGCCAGGAGACTTGTTTTACTCAGCCATTAAAAGTTCTGGGACCTTTCCTGTTGGGTGGCTGCTAGCAGTGGCGGCGAGTGGCTGCTAGATGGCGCTGACGAGATTTTACTGACTTTCATCTGGGCATGTGTGCATTCTCTATCTCTCTCTGTGTCCGCTCTGTGTGCTCTGTGTGCTCCCTCTTTCCCTCTCTCTCTCTCTCTGCACCCTCTCTGGGCATGTGTGCATTCTCTATCTCTCTCGGTGACCTCTCTCTGCGCTCTGTGCGCTCTCTCTCTCTCTGGGCCCTCTCTGGGCATGTGAGCATTCTCTATCTCTCTTGGTGTTCTCTCTGTGTGCTCGCTCTCTCTCTCTCTGGGCCCTCTCTGGGCATGTGCGCATTCTCTATCTCTCTTGGTGTTCTCTCTGTGTGCTCGCTCTCTCTCTCTCTCTGGGCCCTCTCTGGGCCCTCTCTGGGCATGTGCGCATTCTCTATCTCTCTTGGTGTTCTCTCTGTGTGCTCGCTCTCTCTCTCTCTCTGGGCCCTCTCTGGGCATGTGCGCATTCTCTATCTCTCTTGGTGTTCTCTCTGTGTGCTCGCTCTCTCTCTCTCTCTGGGCCCTCTCTGGGCATGTGTGCATTCTCTATCTCTCTTGGTGTTCTCTCTGTGTGCTTGCTCTCTCTCTCTCTCTGGGCCCTCTCTGGGCATGTGTGCATTCTCTATCTCTCTTGGTGTTCTCTCTGTGTGCTTGCTCTCTCTCTCTCTCTCTGGGCCCTCTCTGGACATGTGTGCATTCTCTATCTCTCTTGGCGTTCTCTCTGTGTGCTCGCTCTCTCTCTCTCTCTCTGGGCCCTCTCTGGGCATGTGTGCATTCTCTATCTCTCTTGGTGTTCTCTCTGTGTGCTTGCTCTCTCTCTCTCTCTGGGCCCTCTCTGGGCATGTGTGCATTCTCTATCTCTCTTGGTGTTCTCTCTGTGTGCTCGCTCTCTCTCTCTCTCTCTGGGCCCTCTCTGGGCATGTGTGCATTCTCTATCTCTCTTGGTGTTCTCTCTGTGTGTGTGCTTGCTCTCTCTCTCTCTCTGGGCCCTCTCTGGGCATGTGTGCATTCTCTATCTCTCTCTGTGTCCTCTCTCTGCGCTCTGTGTGCTCTTTCTCTCTGGGCATGTGCGCATTCTCTATCTCTCTCTGTGTCCTCTCTCTGCGCTCTAAGTGTTCCCTCTCTCTCCCTCTCTCTGCACCCTCTCTGGGCATGTGTGCATTCTCTATCTCTCTCTGTGTCCTCTCTCTGCGCTCTGTGTGCTCTCTTTCTCTGGCCCTCTCTGGGCATGTGCGCATTCTCTATCTCTCTCGGTGTCCTCTCTCTGCGCTCTGTGGGCTCTCTCTCTCTGGGCCCTCTCTGGGCATGTGTGCATTCTCTATCTCTCTCTGTGTCCTCTCTCTGCGCTCTGTGGGCTCTCTCTCTCTGGGCCCTCTCTGGGCATGTGTGCATTCTCTATCTCTCTCTGTGTCCTCTCTCTGCGCTCTGTGGGCTCTCTCTCTCTGCACCCTCTCTGGGCCCTCTCTGTGTAAGACTTTTAATATCTAAAATACCTAGGCCCTCATTCAATTGCGATTTGGCCAATTCAACAGTGCTCTAACTAAGCAGATAACATTTTTTTTTAAATCAGTTTTTAGTTAGTGAAAACCTTGTTTGTGGATAGATGTTTACCAACTAAAAACTTCTTTCAAAAAATATGTGATGTGCTTATTTAGACCTCAATTGAATTGGCAAAATTGCAATTGAATGAGGGCCCTAGACAGTATAACGATCATTTGGTGTAATTAAACCCCTCATTTCACCACAGCCTATGTCCATTTTTTCTAAATGAAATTATAGAAAGTTAAAATACTAAACCTTGTATCCAATATTGTCCTTTAAGGAGATCGGGATTCCATAGAGAAGACCTTTGTCCGTCTGTTTCTTCAGTTCTTGTAGCTGAGCTTCACACTCCGGTAAGAAATCCGTTAGACAGTTCAGTTCTTTGTTTACCTCCAAAGCCTTAAATAAAGGAAATAAAAAATAACTAGCTTAGAAAAGGTTCGATAACTGGCTCCTGTCTGTATATCTAAGTCACTGGCTCCCCGTCTGTGTGTAAGGTCTTAGTCACTGGGTTCTTCCTGTAAGACGCTCAATAAAAGGTTAAGTTACTGGGTCACCATTTGTATACAAGCAATAAAAATGGTGGAACTCAAAATGACCTACAAACACAGACTTCCTCATTAAAACAAAAAAGGAATTAATGTTAGATAATTGACCTTGAATACTGCTATATTGGGCAGAAATTACTTTTCAAGATCCTTCTATCTGGGTCAATTGTTTATCTTGGGTCATTAGCAATCACAGTAGACAGTTTGCATGCCCGGCTGGTTGATAATTCAGCCAACTGGGAATGCCCTTTTTACTAATCACCCCCTCCTTGAATGTTACGTTATTAACCTGAGAAACCAGTGAGCCAGGTAAGTAGATCTTCAAAAGTGGTTTCTGTCCAAAAATACTAATATTCAACGGCAACTAATATTAATTTACATTTTTCTAATAACCAGTTGAAAATATTTGTAATCTTCCATCATTTTACAATCTTTTTTCACTTAGTAACATGTAATGTCTACTATGGTGCACTCCAAAAGTCCAAGACAGAGCCTCATGGTCCTTACACAACACCTGGTAACATCTAATCTCCTACTAAATACTGTAAATTGAATATTATTATTTTGTTTGTTTGTTTGACGCGGAGGCTGCACAGGCTCCCTGGGTCAGCACGTAGCGTCACGTGACCCAGCAGAGCCTGTGAGGCTGTCAGCCAATCAGGAGCGTCGGGGGCGGGACTTCCGTCCGTGTTTTGCGCTTTCGGTCAGAGCAGCGCGGTCTCTTGAGTGTTAAGTGTTATTATTGATATATATATATATATATATATATATATATATATATAAATAAAAAATAATAATAAAAAAAAAAATAATAAAAAAAAATAATAATAAAAAAATAATAATAAAAAAAAAAAAAATAATAATAATTAAAAAAAATAATAAAAAAAAAATAATAAAAGAAAATAATAAAAAAATAAAAATAATAATAATAATAATAATAATAATAATAATTTAAAAAAAATAATAATAATAAAAAAAAAAAATAATAATAATAATAAAAATAAAAAAAAAATAATAATAAAGAGTTTTATGAAAGTACTTAACGGAGAAGTGGCATTTTGTTGTATATTTTGCTATGTTTGGTTTATTATAGCGCTATACATAAGTTAAGAGTGGATGGCCCTGTCTTTGAGCTTGGAATCCGGTGTCCATAGCGCTTTCCCTTAAGCACCTTGCAGGATTGAAACTCGCAGACTGGTTTGACGGGAGGTGAGTTGCCCGGCCCACTGTCCTAAGTGGGCGTGGCCCTTCCTCACAGGGCATGCTTAATATAAGCATTGGGGCTTTGGGCAGGGCCCAAGGCGTGAGGTCACTGTCCGTGGCCGGGCTCCTCCCCCTGGAAAGTATTACGGAATTTATATTCAGAAAGTTATGTTTACGTTATATAATTGCTGAGTAATAAAAGCTGTGGCCCATTCAGTCGTCGTGTCCATTTATTCCATCTAAGCCTAAATGGATCATGCCTGGGTCATGTTTGAGTCTTACCTTCTCGATGTACACATGAAGAGCAGTTTCTGGAGTAACTGAGCCATTCTTCAGTTGGTTTGCCAATTCTGCCAAGGACATGGAAAGTATGCGCCCAGAATCAACCTCTCCATGCTGAAATAAAAAGTTAAGAAGACGTCTTTGGTAGAATCTAAGGTTTGGAATAAAGTTATAGGACACCTCGAAATGCAATCTTCCAGAGTCCTCTTTTTTGCCTATCAGCTATTTCTTCTAGTCTGGTGATCGCTCTAGAGATCGGTAACCTAACGTAGAATACTACTATATAGAGGTCACAGCAATGCATTACTAATATCCAAAACAATGGCCAATGAAAATATGTTCTACTTGATAAAGCTCTTCAAATACAAAATCACAATACTTTTTATATCACGCAAAGGAGAGTAAGAAGATTTCATTTAAATATAAGGGCAAGACCAATGGTCAGTCTATGAAGCCAGCAAAGGCAGGATGAGTTGATGAAATTATGATCTAAAAAAAGTATTTGACTCAGTGGCTATTTAAACACACAAACTTTATAATGAGCAAAAATACATTAAATATTGTGAGAGTCATACAAGGTGTGTATGTGAGTCACAGAATCTGTAAGATGTCTTCCCGCAGGAGGACTGAAGGAGGTAATCTCTCTGCTCAGTTAATTAGCTGCACCTGGTCAGACCTAATTTAAGACTGCTCCTGGAGTATGGGAGGGCTGCTTATGAACTGATTGTTTGCAGCATGTCTGACCTGGAGAAAGACACACACAATGAGCCAGCAGCTTACGACTACTTTGAGCAGAGTGGAGACCTGGAAATCTGAGGAATACAAGTCAGGGATTGTTAAACTATTGGTTTATTTTGCTCCACCCAGGTTTATCTGGATGAGAGCTGGTCAGTGAGGAAACTTTATCAGTTTAGGTAGTACTTCAGTGGAAGCTATAAATATTATTTTCTTTGATTTGTTATCTTTGTATCACTGACTAAAAATTTAAAAAGTATCTCCAGACTCTTGTATTGTGTCCTCCATCAAAGTGCCCTAAACATGGGCACAAACCCACAGGTAACCTGTCATAATATGTAACTTTTATATGCAATTATTCATTACTGTGTATTTCCAATTCCTTTCCCGAGCTGCTTCTTTCAGTTAATTCCTAAAGAGGATATGTCATTGTAAAATAATGAGACTTATTTACTCCTGGTATTGTAATTTGTTACATTTTGTAGCAGATGGAAGATTCCTCTGCACTGAAGCACTTGCCTTAACTATAAAAGTAGATAAGCAGAAACCAAAATAGGTTACACTGGACCATAATTCCATACAGGGGGTTACAGATGAAAGGCTTATAGTGATTAAATGAGTTAATGTTTTGAAAATTGCTTGTTGGGCTGCAGTTCCGACTATTTTTTAGAATGGTGGCATTAAGTGCAGCACATGGTCCAGAGCTTTGCCACTAAAGCTATGCACTAATGAGACAGCTGCCGGCTTTGCCACAGCTTAAGAAATCATTTTTTTCATCCTCCTGCAATATCCCTTAAGAAGTCCTGTCTGGACGAAACGCGTAGGCGCCTGCTGTATTGTTTTGCTGACACCACAGTTTTACCACTGTTTTATAAGTATATATTTTTAAGTGCGTAATCTTCTTATCTGAAGATTAAGAAGAATATTTTGTCCGGGATCTCTGATTTACAGGCATATGGGCAGTGTCTTGCCACTGAGAAGAGCTTTACCACTTCCCGAATACTTACTTGTACTTTTTGACAAATAGTGTAACACAACCAAAAGCAGACAGTGACTTGTAATGATATACATTTTATACAGTTACACAGGCGTTGAGCAAAAATAGAAACAATTCCATAAAAGGCATATTCAAGTTTCATGAATTATGATGCATGTGATAGAAAACATTTTTTTTTTGCATGAAAATTAACCAAAATAAACATTATTATATTTACCAAAAAGTTTGCAAGCAGTTGATTTTCAGGGACTTAACACCCATGTAAATCTCTGCTAAAATTAGCATAAAATTCATAATTCATTTTGGCCAATCACAGGCAGCTAATACATTGTATCAATCTGTGGTGGCAGTTAGTGCAGGAAGGCATCATGGGATGTGTAGTACCATTCCCAAGGAAGCAAGGAGGAGTCAGACACTGCTGTGTAGATCTCTGCATTGAGCTGCTGCTGGCTTGAAGGTTAGTAAAGGGTTAAAATCTGTACCCAAATGCAGTTTGTGTGTGATATAAGCAGCGGGTGTGAGATTAGAGACAGGGAACAACAGGGAGACTTAGATATGCCTTTAAGTCTACCCGTTCAGATCTCCTTTTACTCTTCCTCTTAATAGATTTACCCACAGAAAAAAAAAACACATATATCGTAAAACATTGTTTATTATCTTAAGATTCCTTCCAGCAAACTCTGCCAGTAGGATTATTCTCCGGAACAATATTCTACCTGATTAATAATAATTGTCTCTATACTGTATCAGGACATCCAATCTGCTAGCACAATGTCCTCTGGTTATTATTACCACAATATGCAAACCTGGTAAAGGTGAATTTAATTTATAGTTATTATCCTATATAGTCTTCAATACATAACAGAAAATGTATTTAGATATTTATTATGAAGAAAAATAATTAAGCTGATGGTGGGCAAAACAGTGATAGAAGAAAGAAGCCCTCCAGTGTACGTTAGAGAAAGAGCAATAAAACATTTCTGTATAAAACAAATCCGAAAAACTTGTTTCCAGCACAAAGTCTCTAGATAATAATATTCCTCCTACAATGTAGGATGCTGGGTGCAATTATGCAAATGAACCCACAATGTTTTTCTCTCTCTTTAATACAGAATAATTGTAATATGGTCCATTTACTGCTTGCCCATGAAAGCACTGGATGGATATACAGGAGTCAGATAACCTACAAAAGACGGTGCTGGTACCAACTCAAGCTATGAAGTAAAAATGCTATTAACCACAAACTAAAAGGCTGTATTATATTTGCATTCATACTGTATGTTACATGGTAAAATATTTTTGGATTACTAAGATTGCAGCAGAATTAGAAACATGTTTTCCATCACGTGTTAGGCATGCAATCGTGCATACAAGTGTATTACTTTGCTTACTAAGAAAAATAATTAATATAGTAAAGTCCAAGTTATCTGGCACCCGCGGGGACTCCCTATTGCCGGATAACTGTAGCTGCCGGTTAATCGGGAGTCCTCGATTTTAAGGGTCTAAACGACCCTTAAACCTACCTAAACCCCTCAATATGCCTTTAAAACGGCATTATCACCTAAACTAAGCCATTTTGGGCCCGAAAAATCAATTAAAAAAGTTAGCTTTTTTTTTTTTTGCAGTCTCGAACTGCCGGTTATGCCGGTTTAGCGGGAGTATTTTGAAAATGGGGAATTGATGTCGGTGCCAGTTGCTTGAGAGTCCCAGTTAGTTAAGTGCTGGATAACCGGGGTTTTACTGTAATTATATCCAAAGTTGTAGACACTTTTACCACACTATAAAAATATAAACATTTGCTAATGAAAATCGGATACTATCGATCGTGATGCACAAAACTATTATTCAAGATGTCAAAGGAACTTGCACAAAAAAATAAAAATCCGTCACAAAAATCCAGCTTGGCAAATATGTGGTTATCTCACCATAAAGTCCATGATATACATTGCTTTGGAATTATATATATATATATATATATAGCCATGGGCGTAGGAATTGTGGGGGACGAGGGGGACATATCCCCCCTCATATTTTTGATGTGTGTATGTCTGCATAGAGAAGCCATTTTTGTATACAACGATCTGTATCCCACTCCGAATAATTTTGTCTCCTACACCCACGTATATAGCTCTCTTGAAATAACGACCACATTTTTTTCTAAAAAGAACTGCTTTAAAGACCTTATGAACTATCTAATAATATTTTCAAAAGTCAAAGACTGCTCCTGGGCGTAGAGATTGTTTACTTCCAGAAGACGCGAGCGCCATACCTGCTTTTTAAACTGGAGCACAGTTTTCTCCATGAGGTCCAGTACATGTACCCTCTCTACCTGGGCACGTCTCAGTCTTTGTTTCAGGCGTCTCCTATCCATCCATCTCAAGATTAGGAAAGTGACCACCAGGCAGCACAGGATGGAGACGATGAGGTGGTTTGCCACCACATTCGGCACAACACGTTTCAGTGTTTTTACCAGCATAGTGTCACCAAGGGCTTGCACGGTAGGAATGATACTGCATCTCCTGAACAATGGGGACTTGAAGAGAGTGGGCACTGCCCATACCAACCAGCCAACAAAACAACCAACAAAACAATAGGGCACAAAATGTACTTAATACCACTGGACCACAGAGGATAAACTCGTTGGCAAGTTGCCTTACAATTTAAATCCCTTTGTGTTTATGCACCTTGTTAGCCTGAAGGTCACTCAAACATTGTCCACTTGCCCAGATTCCTGAGACCAGCCCCAACTTGCCGTCTGTTAGGACCGACTGGAAATTCCAGGTCATGACGCCTCATGATATCATAAAGAGACAATGCTTGTCCTAATGTTTCATTTTGGGATATGCTGAAGGAAAACCATATGGCAAATGTTGGTTACAAGCTACTGGTTGAATAAATGAAGATATAAAACCTTAAATTAATCACAAAGTAATCAGTGATCATTATTAAATATTAGATTGTGGAGGAATGCTCTAATTTGGGTCCATCACTTCTAGGCACATTATATGCTTGGTTATTGTGGGGGCCTGACCTGGGTTAGATGCATCATAAGCTATGGGCGGATAATACTTGTTCAGCAAAAAATTGCTAATTGCAGCACTAATTAGTATAATTTACCATGAATTAGCATGTTGTGGCACACAGAGATAAGATTTAATTTTTCAAGTCTAAAGTGGCTTGGAAACAGTCTTTTTAGAATAAAATATAGCAAATTTTCTTTTAAAATATTAGTGAGCCCCAAACATGAGAGCTCCACAAACATGGCGGAGGCCAGATAAACAAGAGAAGATATTCTTATACACAAAACAATAAACAGGTCACAAAAGCTTAATTACTGGGGATTTATATGTGAGGGGAAATTCCATTAAATTCTTCAGAGCATGTTTACAATTCACTCGAGAAGAACGTCTACTATAGAGCGAATATGGTTCTTAGCTTGAGTTGCCGTCACAAAACATGCTCAATGATTTAATTTCTTGAGGAGCAATTCCATTCATAGGCTAATAACCACACAATATCTTATTTATATCCAAAACACAGAGAATACAGCTATAAAAAAGATTGGCCACCAGCCGCGACCCATACTGGTTGTAGTAGGACCAACTGGAAACAAATCTTCATAGATGGGTTGCAGAGTTTTCGAAGACCCACTGTTTTTTTTTCTTCAAGTATCTACTATCAGCTTGGTAGTAAGGTATCACATATATAGTTGTGAGCATGCGAGTTGTTGCTAACGCTTGAGGGCTCGCGAAGCGAGGGTCACAGTTGCTGGCAAGGAGCGCTCCTTGCCAGCAGCTGTGGCTCTTGCGAAGCGAGGGTCGAAGTTGCTGGCATGGAGCGCCAAAGGCGCTCCTTGCCAGCAACTGAGGGCCTCGCGAAGCCTTTGGCACTCCTGCCAGCAACTGCGACCCTCGCAAAATTTACGTTGTTACGCAAGGAAAATATGAGACACGTTACGACCCATTATGACCTTGCAAACAATCAGCCGCAACACGCACACATGAAAACATGAAAAATACAACAAATACATAAAAAGCTTACTTACAGGAAGAGGAAGCATCCAGGACCTTGAAAACTAAAGTTACACCTTAATTTAACTCAAAATAAAAGAGTTTAGACACTAAAAAATTCTCTAAGAGAGAGAAAAAATGGCAGCCGAAAAAAAAAACGAAAACGAGGCTACAGCAGTCTAAATACGCAAAACACCACCAAACACCTACGTATTTGCAGAAAAACACCTACAAGATTAAAAAACAAGGACGCAACCCGCGCAACCCCAAAAACATTACAAACACAACAAATACAAACAACAAACACATAAAAAGGTTACTCACAGCAAGGGGGGCACCGAGGACCTCTGCAAGTGAACTTACACCTCCATTTAACCACAAATTTCGGAGTTTAGAGACCCGAAAATCACCTAAGCAAGAGAAAAAATGGCCGCCGAACAAAACAAAAACAAGGCTAAAAGGTCCCTGAAAACGCAAAACACCACCAAACAGCTACGGAAATTACGAAAAACTCGCACGACATAGAAAACAAACGACGCTACATCAGCAACATTATACACACCAAACACCATTAGCTCACTTACAATTTCATTGCCGTAATTTTTTGACAGCAATCCGCTAGTATATCTATATTTGTGATTAAAGGAAGCAAGGAGATGTGCTAGGGTAGAGATGTTAAAGATGTTGTTGGGTGTTTTTGGAGTAGAAATGTGAAATTCAAACATGAACACAGTCACTGTCCTGCGTCGAAGCTGCTATGGCGTATCATAAATACAGTACCTGGATTACAGTATTCATTTTTTTAGAATCATATTTTAATTCCCATGTTCTTCTGCGTTGGGTGTTTTGGGAATTGTCTTTGAGGATTAGTACTAAGTCAGATAATGAATGTCCTTTTGACAAAAAGGTTGTATTGGAATTGTCAGTGATGGCGAGTCTATGGCGATCCATCCTTGTCTTGAGCGCTTGTTGTATTTCTCCAACATAATTCATATTGGTGCCTTTGTGACATTCGATATTGTACGTCACACGACTGGGTCCACATGGGAAATAATTGTTTATACTTATAATTAAGAAATGGCGCAGCAAGCAAAGAAGCGCAGGCAGCCCTGTAGCCGAAGGAAATGCCAGATATACAGACACAACTGCACAGAGAACATTATAACTACAGCAAATAATGATCAGTAATTCCCCAATATAACTATAGCGCCGAAACAAAACAAGCTCTCAGGACAAGGGCGAATCCCCACCACTCACCATCTTGGACAATGATTTTTTCTTAAAAAGGGCATTCATTTTTGGACTTAGTACTTTGAAATCATAGGACGACAAGGGAATTAAAATACGTCCAATTATATGATTCTAAAAGCGATAGGTTACTGGTTTTATGATACACAGAGTCAGAACTACAGGCGGTGAAATGCACTGGGGCCCTCCTCTGAGGGGGGCAGTGCTGTCTTAATATTTTTGTATTTACATTTTGTTATTTCTGTAGTAGACCCCCACCCCACCCACTTAATTTGAGCTTCTTAGAGTATATCCGGGTGAAATTCATTGGTGGTTCAGCAGGTCGTGTTATCCCTCCCCTGTTGGTGCTTCTTCTTGGTAGGGGAAGGAATCCTGAATGACATCACAAACGTGAGAGAAGAAGAGCTGACAGGGGAGGAATAGCATTACCTGCTTAACCAACACAGAATTTTCCTTAAGAAGCCCACATTAATATAGGGGCCTTTGTTTGCACTGGGGCCCTCCATTCACTGATGATACACTGTGGCAAATCCTAAGCAGGACAACCACTCTGTTCCTTATTGGATATTCAACAAAGTCTCTAAGACATCCCCTTAAATCCCAATGGGACATCCTTCGAGGTTAGAAGTAAAAAGATTCCACCTTAAAGAAATAAAAGGTTTCTTCACAGTAAGGGTGGTTAATGTGTGGAATTCTCTACCAAAGGAGGTGGTGACAGCGGATTTGATAGTTAACTTTGAAAAGGGATTGGATATATTTTTGCATAAAAAGGGCATTCAGGGTTATCCTGGTTAATTAGCGAGAAAGTATTGATCCAGGGAGGAATCCAATTGCCAGTATCTGGGGTCTGGAAGGAATTTTTCCCCCCTTTTAAACAATTTGCAGTTTCACTGTTTTTTTTTCTGTTTGCTTCCTTTGGATCAATTAACAACTAATCTGCATATTACAGATTAGAAGAGATCTTAAAAGGTTCAACTTGATGGACTGAAGTCTTTTCCAATCCTAATTACTATATAACTATGTATCAATCAGTAAAAAGTGCTGTAAAATCCAGGTAATAATGCATTTTGCTAAATAATAGGCTACATAGAAAAGACCGGAAGTGTTTAAATCCCACAGTTTTACCCCAAAATGTGCCGTACAGAGTTTAGCAAACAGGAGATTGCCGTCAGGCCTTCTTATGCAGATTTTTTGTCAATGATTATAGTGATATTTACAATCTAGAATTTATATTTCAGGATCGTGATAATCAATACATAACGGGGGTCAAGTAACATCGTTCTGTACTAACTCGATCCATTGATGATGTCACTCTGGTCATTCAGCTCACAGAGAAATACGAGATCCTGGGTGGGACCAAACCGCCATATGTGGAAACAACATCCCAATTAATTCCTAATTTATTATAAATGGATAGTAACATGTGTGTACATAAATATTATCACATACAGTCAGCATTTTATCTTCATACTCTATAATTCTGCTCTGCACATAGATTTGATGGCAGATCGGAATAAAAAAGGCCCATCAAGGATGCCCATGCTAAAAATATTTGGCATAATGAATCCTCAAGATGATTTTATACTCGTCGTGGTTATGCATGAATTCCTTTATAGTGCTTGTCCCTATCACTTCTGCTAGAAGACTGTTCCACGTATCTACTACACCTTCTGTAAGGTAGTACTTGCACATCTTACTCCTCAATCTTCCAACCTCCAACTTCTAAGAAAAAGAGCAGTGCAAGAGGTTTGAGCATAATCTGAATACCCCGAAATAGAGCCCAGTATTGGATTCCTTCCTCTAGCCACCTCTGCTGGAAGACTCAACCGCATAATTAAAAAAGTCCAATATTTACATCTTATTATGTTGCAGAACTAGACTCGGTATTGGGCAAACTATTTTTTTTTTTAAATATATTTAGAAAATAAAAACTAAATGTATGGTAAGACACCCCTTATTTATTCATTTGTATGGTCAAGTGAGAAGGATGCATGGACATAGAAACTAAATCCAAGTCCGGCTCAGGTACAATACCATTTTCGGAGAAATATATTTCCTTCCTTACAGGGTGGGGTAGAAAACTTGAAGAAAACAAATATGAAGATTTATAATTAGTTTAACCCTTTCATTACAATACAACACAGTAAAGAAGCCAACTGAGCAATGTACCTGCTTCTTAAAGTCTCTGACAATTCTTTCCATATGTTGGAGGGCCAGAACCCTCTCCTTCTGAGCCTTCTCCAACTTAATCTTCATCCGGAGATGTTTTACACATTTCAGTAGCACTATAGATGCCACCAGGCAGCAGACAAGGGAGAAGAATACATGGTTCAACGCTAGTTCAAACAAATACCAGACCATTGTGACGCTCCAGGTGATCACCAAGAGGTAGGTCCAGCTCCTCACCCCTCGGAGCTTCTCTTCAGCCACTGACCACCCTCAAACGGACAGCTGCCTCCTTACAGCTCAGCCATCAACATCAAGTCCACTGCAAAAACTGGACTGGACTCCACATTAGGATCTCAAGACCTGGTGGGGGAATCTCTTCGCTGTTTGGTTGAATGTAATGGTAGGTAGTAGATCTAAATCTTGAGGGCAGCCATAGACTTTAATCCTGACTGTTCTGTGACTGTATAATTTGTATTTATTCAGAATAATTATTTTTCCATGGCGGTAGATGGAATGCTCTATATGGAGATATCATCCCACGCGACGCTCCTGCCAAGAAATGTATGAAAGGCGAGAAGGCTTGTGAGAAGTCTAATCCCGGGATCAGAAACAGGATCAGGCCTTCATAAAAATAGATGCAGGGCAGAGGGGCTGACGAGCGCTATAAAGGTCTTAACCCATTGAGTTCTTATAATTATGGGCTTCACAGAGTTAATGTGACACAGAAAAGGACTCGTTATTGGAGAAAATAAGAATATAATTGTGATTGGTTGTTGAGTGGAAGTTGGGCATTTTAAGCATTCCTTATCTATACAGGCCTTCCGTTCTCAAAGTCTTCTTATCAAGAGCCTTTAATTAACTCTAAGAATGGGGTTTATAAGAGCTATCAGCATGTCTAGTTGGATAAATGGTAACATCCACCCAGACATATGTGCCATCACACCTATATTAAGACTTTTCATTTCTACAATAACCGAGGCCTTTTTTGTGTCACTTTTAATAATCACCTCCTAATAATATGGTGAGACGACCCACTGGTGGCAAGACACCTAAGAACAATTGCAGTAAATTCGTTCTCTAACAAACAAAATGGCATTGGCTTAGTAAATCTTCAGGATAACTGTACGCATTCTTCAGTTCCTTCACTGAATTGTCACTACCACTTCCACTGGAAGGTTATTCCACGTATCTATCACCCTTTATGCAAAGCAGTAATCCACAGATTTTACCCCTCTACTTTCAATAAATGGTCTTCTGTCCTGTAGATTACATATATAGGGCCTCATTCAAATGCAGTTTGGCCAATGGAATAGGGCTCTATATAAGCATATTTTTTTTACAGAAGTTTTTAGTTAGTGAAGACCTCGCTTTTGGATAGAAGATCAATAACTAAAAACTTAGCAGCTAATTTATCTCATCCCATATAGAGAGACGAGAAGGTTTATCTGCTACAGGAGGACGATACGTTTACTGGAGAAAACAGCACTTATGAAATCAATGGCTACAAAAATGTATTGATCTACGGTCATGTTTTAAAATTTCTCACAAATATTTAGTAATTTATAGAGAAATACAAATTAAAGAGGTTGCAGGTTAATTTAAATCGTATTTGTCATTTTTTCACAATCAAAATTCGCCTAAGCAAGGAAAAAAATGGATGCCGAAAAAAACGCAACACGACGAAAACGAGGCGGAAGGACGTAAAAATGAGCCCTAAGCAGAAAGCCAGTAACACTTCATACAAGCCACTAGCACTTAACCCAAGGCACTAACACAACCAGAAGACACTAACACTTAAGTGCGAGGCCTATAAAATACACAGGGGGAGTGACTCGCGATGAGCACCGAAGGCTCGCGATGAGGGCCCATAGACGTGCATTGTGTGACAAACAGCATTACCAGGCTTACAATTTATTCCCGTCATTTTTGACGGGCAATTTCCTAGTTAAATATATCACATATAATAGTTGTGGTAAGTTACAAACGTTGGTCACGCAATGTTAAAAGTTACTGGCTTGCGCATGCGCAATGAGCGCCAAAGGCCTACGGCGCTCATCGCTAGGCCCGCACGACTTCTGAAATGAACGCCGAAGGAGGTCATTGCAGGAATTGCAATTGTGCCCTTTCAGGGTCCCTCTAAGGGTCATCTGTCCCATCATAGCTGTAATTTGCCCGAGGACGCGCCGCCGATGGAGGATGGAAAGAGATTGAAGGCGCACTTGGCGAAGCCCGAGATCAGCGAAGAAGGTCATAGGACTTTGGCGCTGATCGCGTGGCACGCAACACTTGTAAAATATTACGGCTTTAACAACCAATATTTTTTGCAACCTCGTAACTCGGAAGACCGCCAAAAAACGCCAAATTGTAAAAAAAATAACTTAATAACCTCGCACACAGCTCAGGGGGAGAGTCAGGGAGCCTGTGAGTGAGGTTGAAAGCTTATTTGAGGCTTAATTGCGTTTTTTTCAGAAATCGAGGAAAAAAATGTCGGCCATAAAAACGGAAATGCTCCCAAATGATCAAAACAAGGCCGAAGCCCGTAACACTTAGCCGAACAACGCCAGGCACGCAGTACTTTGAAAATACAAGCAATGACGCTCATGAGAAGCGCAAGAATTTGAAAATAAAAGCATCGGCGCACAGCACGAGACACGCAAGACTTAAGCAGATGCAGAGTGGAGAAAAACATAGGGAGGGAGAGGTGGGAGAGAGTGGAAAGAGATACAGGGATGAGAGAGGGGGGGGAAAGGACACAGGGGAGGGAAATAAGGGGGGAAGGGAAGGGAGAGGGGGAGGGAGAGAGGTGGAAACAGACATATGGAAGGGAGAGGGGGGAAACAGACACAGGGGTCAGAGAGTGGGGCGCTCAACGCTAGGCACAAAGTGGCGGGTTGGATGACGTTTGCAATTAGCGCTCCTTGCAGGGCTCGCGATGAGTGCCAAAGGTGCTCATCCCGAGGCCCATAAAGTAGAGGGGGAGAGGCTTGCAATGAGCACAGAAAGCTTGAGATTTGCTACAATTACAGAGCGAGTCAATTCAGCAAGCCCGCAGTTACTTGACCGAAAGCCGAAACCATAAACCATGCACCCGTAAGTAGCATTTCAGGATCATGATCAATTAAGCGAGGCTGTAACTACCGATTTAGAAACAGCCAATAGAAAATGAGACCGTCATCATGACGTCAGTAAAACATGGAGGTTACATGTCAATCAATTAGTGTTTAGAGGTCCCATATACGATCGGACTCGCAATCCTGCAAAGTGCAAAATAATAAAAATGAATGCCAATACTGTTCTAGTCCATATGGGTGGCCTGATATGTATTAACTCATTGATTTCAAAGATCTATACAACCCCGAAATGAAACATAAATAAAAATATTTTCTACTGCAGATTCGCGAGCTTGAGACTAGAATTAATTCTAATGTGTTTCATCGCTTTACGCGTCTTTTAATGTGCAGTATTGAGTTTTTATTTGCATTTACAGTGCTACGGACAGGGGTAAAACCCCCTCGCAAGTCCTATCTGGTACCCGTAGGATTTTCTTCTACATTTGCCGTTTATGGGTGTGAAAACATTTGCGGGCTTGAGGAATTGTAGCAATTGAATAGCGATTTTAGCTATCGTAACTCTTGCGGACGTGAAAGATCAAAGATCGATCCAGTTGGCTTGATACTGGGCCACAATTACTAAAGGACAAGTGCTGAAAATATCTTAGTATAAGATTCCAACTTTATTATGTAGGTGTGGAGAGGTTCTTCAAGACTTTTCCAACACTCTTTAGTAGATATACAGCCCTATTGAATTCCCTCAACGGTGAAAACCGTAGCCAGTAACGTATGCCGCAAGCCTTGCGGTTATTAAATTGGCCCCTTAAGGCAAACCCACCAAAGACTTGCGGGGTAAGGGCGAGAAAAGGCTACGGGATGTGGATATTTGAACTGCGTGCCCGCAAATCCTTTGATCTGTCAAGCCCGTAACTTTTACGTTCCAATCATGCTATTAAATTGCAACAAATTCATGGGCACTCAAGCGGTAACCCACAAATGGAGCCAAATCGTCAACAGGTACTAGAGAGGACCCGCTAGGGGGTAAAGTCCTATCCATAGCACTCTAAATGTAAGTATTATTATTTCTAGAAGGTGGGAAGGAGTGAGGGAAGGGAGATAGAGAGAGAGAGATGACGGGGAGGGAGAGGGACAGGGTGAGAGTAAGAGAAGGGGGAGAGGGAGAGTGTGGGAAGGGAGATAGAGAGTGTAGGAGGGAGTGAGGGAAAAGAGAGAGGGGGGGGGCGGGAAGAGACAGAGATGGAGGGAAGGAGTGAGAGGAAGGAGAGGTTGGGGAGAGAGAGAGAGGGAGAGGGTGGGAAAGAGTAAGAGAAGGGAGAGAGAGAGAGGGCGGGAAGAGGGACAGATGGAGGGAAGGAGTGAGAGGAAGGAGAGGGTGGGGAGAGAGAGAGAGGGAGAGGGTTCGGAAAGAGTAAGAGAAGGGAGAGAGAGAGAGGGCGGGAAGAGGGAGAGATGGAGGGAAGGAGTGAGAGGAAGGAGATGGTGGGGAGAGAGAGAGGGAGAGGGTGGGAAAGAGTAAGAGAAGGGAGAGAGAGAGAGGGCGGGAAGAGGGAGAGATGGAGGGAAGGAGTGAGAGGAAGGAGAGGGTGGGGAGAGAGAGAGAGGGAGAGGGTGGGAAAGAGTAAGAGAAGGGAGAGAGAGAGAGGGCGGGAAGAGGAAGAGATGGAGGGAAGGAGTGAGAGGAAGGAGAGGGTGGGGAGAGAGAGAGAGGGAGAGGGTGGGAAAGAGTAAGAGAAGGGAGAGAGAGAGAGGGCGGGAAGAGGGAGAGATGGAGGGAAGGAGTGAGAGGAAGGAGAGGGTGGGGAGAGAGAGAGAGGGAGAGGGTGGGAAAGAGTAAGAGAAGGGAGAGAGAGAGAGGGCGGGAAGAGGGAGAGATGGAGGGAAGGAGTGAGAGGAAGGAGAGGGTGGGGAGAGAGAGAGAGGGAGAGGGTGGGAAAGAGTAAGAGAAGGGAGAGAGAGAGAGAGAGGGCGGGAAGAGGGAGAGATGGAGGGAAGGAGTGAGAGGAAGGAGAGGGTGGGGAGAGAGAGAGAGGGAGAGGGTGGGAAAGAGTAAGAGAAGGGAGAGAGAGAGAGGGCGGGAAGAGGGAGAGATGGAGGGAAGGAGTGAGAGGAAGGAGAGGGTGGGGAGAGAGAGAGGGAGAGGGTGGGAAAGAGTAAGAGAAGGGAGAGAGAGAGGGCGGGAAGAGGGAGAGATGGAGGGAAGGAGTGAGAGGAAGGAGAGGGTGGGGAGAGAGAGAGAGGGAGAGGGTGGGAAAGAGTAAGAGAAGGGAGAGAGAGAGAGGGCGGGAAGAGCGAGAGATGGAGGGAAGGAGTGAGAGGAAGGAGAGGGTGGGGAGAGAGAGAGAGGGAGAGGGTGGGAAAGAGTAAGAGAAGGGAGAGAGAGAGAGGGCGGGAAGAGGGAGAGATGGAGGGAAGGAGTGAGAGGAAGGAGAGGGTGGGGAGAGAGAGAGAGGGAGAGGGTGGGAAAGAGTAAGAGAAGGGAGAGAGAGAGAGTGCGGGAAGAGGGAGAGATGGAGGGAAGGAGTGAGAGGAAGGAGAGGGTGGGGAGAGAGAGAGAGGGAGAGGGTGGGAAAGAGTAAGAGAAGGGAGAGAGAGAGAGGGCGGGAAGAGCGAGAGATGGAGGGAAGGAGTGAGAGGAAGGAGAGGGTGGGGAGAGAGAGAGAGGGAGAGGGTGGGAAAGAGTAAGAGAAGGGAGAGAGAGAGAGGGCGGGAAGAGGGAGAGATGGAGGGAAGGAGTGAGAGGAAGGAGAGGGTGGGGAGAGAGAGAGAGGGAGAGGGTGGGAAAGAGTAAGAGAAGGGAGAGAGAGAGAGGGCGGGAAGAGGGAGAGATGGAGGGAAGGAGTGAGAGGAAGGAGAGGGTGGGGAGAGAGAGAGAGGGAGAGGGTGGGAAAGAGTAAGAGAAGGGAGAGAGAGAGAGGGCGGGAAGAGCGAGAGATGGAGGGAAGGAGTGAGAGGAAGGAGAGGGTGGGGAGAGAGAGAGAGGGAGAGGGTGGGAAAGAGTAAGAGAAGGGAGAGAGAGAGAGGGCGGGAAGAGCGAGAGATGGAGGGAAGGAGTGAGAGGAAGGAGAGGGTGGGGAGAGAGAGAGGGAGAGGGTGGGAAAGAGTAAGAGAAGGGAGAGAGAGAGAGGGCGGGAAGAGGGAGAGATGGAGGGAAGGAGTGAGAGGAAGGAGAGGGTGGGAAGGAGTATGAGAAGGGAGAGAGGGAGAGGATGGGAAGGAGTGAGAGAAGCGAGAGATGGAGAGAAGGGAGAGACAAGAGAGAGACAGGAGAGAGAGACAGGAGAGAGAGAGAGACAGAACAAAATACGCAGGCAGAGAGATAGGAGAGACATACAGACACAGGACATAGGGAGAGAAAGAGAGACATAGAAGAGATAGATACAGGAGAGAGAGAGACACAGGAGAGAGAGAGAAAGACATAGAAGAGAGAGACACAGGAGAGAGAGAGACATAGAAGAGAGAGACACAGGAGAGAGAGACATAGAAGAGATATACACAGGAGAGAGAGAGACACACACACAGGAGAGAGAGACACAGGAGATAGAGATAGAGAGAGAGAGAGAGAGAGAGACATAGAAGAGATATACACAGGAGAGAGAGAGAGACACACAGGAGATAGAGACACAGAGAGAGAGAGAGACATAAAAGAGAGAGACATAGAAAAGATATACACAGGAGAGAGAGAGAGACATAGAAGAGATAGACACAAAAGAGAGAGAGAGAGAGACATAGAAGATATAGACACAAGAGAGAGAGAGAGAGACATAGAAGATATAGACACAAGATAGAGAGAGATAGAAGAGATATACACAGGAGAGAGAGACATAGAAGAGATAGACACAAGAGAGAGAGAGGGAGAGAGAGAGAGAGAGAGATAGAAGAGATAGACACAGGAGAGAGACATAGAAGAGATAGACACAAGAGAGAGAGAGGGAGAGAGAGAGAGCGAGAGGTAGAAGAGATAGACACAGGAGAGAGAGAGACATAGAAGAGATAGACACAGGAGAGAGAGAGACACAGGAGAGAGACAGAGAGAGAGAGAGAGAGAGACATAGAAGAGAGAGACACAGGAGAGAGAGAGACACAGAAGCGAGAGACACAGGAGAGAGAGAGACATAGAAGAGATATACACAGGAGAGAGAGAGAGAGAGAGAGAGAGAGAGAGAGAGAGACAGGAGAGAGAGACACAGAGAGAGAGAGAGACATAAAAGAGAGAGACATAGAAAAGATATACACAGGAGAGAGAGAGAGACATAGAAGAGAGAGACACAGGAGAGAGAGAGATATAGAAGAGATAGACACAGGAGAGAGAGAGACACAGAGAGAGAGAGAGACATAAAAGAGATAGATACAGGAGAGAGAGAGAGACACAGGAGAGAGACAGAGAGAGAGAGACATAGAAGAGATAAACACAGGAGAGAGAGAGACACACAGGAGAGAGACAGAGAGAGAGAGAGAGACATAAAAGCGAGAGACATAGAAAAGATATACACAGGAGAGATAGAGAGAGAGAGAGACATAGAAGAGAGAGACACAGGAGAGAGAGAGAGACATAGAAGAGATATACACAGGAGAGAGAGAGACACACAGGAGAGAGAGACACAGAGAGAGAGAGAGAGACATAGAAGAGATAGACACAGGAGAGAGACAGGAGAGAGACAGAGAGAGAGAGACATAGAAGAGAGAGACACAGGAGAGAGAGAGAGACATAGAAGAGAGAGACACATGAGAGAGAGAGAGACATAGAAGAGATATACACAGGAGAGAGTGAGAGACACAGGAGAGAGAGACACACAGAGAAGAGAGAGAGAGACATAAAAGAGAGAGACATAGAAAAGATATACACAGGAGAGAGAGAGAGAGAGAGAGAGACATAAAAGAGAGAGACACAGGAGAGAGAGAGAGATACAGGAGAGAGAGACACAGAGAGAGAGAGAGACATAAAAGAGAGAGACATAGAAAAGATATACACAGGAGAGACAGAGAGAGAGAGAGAGAGAGACATAGAAGAGAGAGGCACAGGAGAGAGAGAGAGAGACATAGAAGAGAGAGATACACAGGAGAGAGACACACACAGATATAGACACAAGAGAGAGAGAGAGAGAGAGAGATAGAAGAGATATACACAGGAGAGAGAGAGAGACACACAAGAGAGAGAGAGAGATAGAAGAGATAGAGACAAGAGAGAGAGAGAGAGACATAGAAGAGATAGACAGAGGAGAGAGAGAGAGAGAGAGGCATAGAAGATATAGACACAAGAGAGAGAGAAAGACATAGAAGATATAGACACAAGAGAGAGAGAGAGACATAGAAGATATAGACACAAGAGAGAGAGAGAGAGACATAGAAGATATAGACACAAGAGAGAGAGAGAGAGAGAGAGAGAGAGACATAGAAGATATAGACACAAGAGAGAGAGAGAGAGGGACATAGAAGATATAGACACAAGAGAGAGAGAGAGATAGAAGAGATAGACACAAGAGAGAGAGAGACATAGAAGATATAGACACAAGAGAGAGAGAGAGCGAGAGAAAGGAGAAAGAGAAAGAGAGAGAGCGAGAGATAGAAGAGATAGACACAGGAGAGAGAGAGACATAGAAGAGATAGACACAAGAGAGAGAGAGAGACAGGAGAGAGAGAGACATAGAAGAGATAGACACAGGAGAGAGAGAGACATAGAAGAGATATACACAGGAGAGAGAGAGAGAGAGAGAGACAGGAGAGAGAGACACAGAGAGAGAGAGAGAGACATAAAAGAGAGAGACATAGAAAAGATATACACAGGAGAGAGAGAGAGACATAGAAGAGAGAGACACAGGAGAGAGAGAGATATAGAAGAGATAGACACAGGAGAGAGAGAGACACAGAGAGAGAGAGAGACATAAAAGAGATAGATACAGGAGAGAGAGAGAGACACAGGAGAGAGACAGAGAGAGAGAGACATAGAAGAGATAAACACAGTAGAGAGAGAGAGACACAGGAGAGAGACAGAGAGAGAGAGAGAGACATAAAAGCGAGAGACATAGAAAAGATATACACAGGAGAGATAGAGAGAGAGAGAGACATAGAAGAGAGAGACACAGGAGAGAGAGAGACATAGAAGAGATATACACAGGAGAGAGAGAGACACACAGGAGAGAGAGACACACACACACAGAGAGAGAGACATAAAAGAGATAGACACAGGAGAGAGAGAGAGACATAGAAAAGATATACACAGGAGAGACAGAGAGAGAGAGAGAGAGAGAGAGAGAGAGAGAGAGAGAGAGAGACATAGAAGAGAGAGGCACAGGAGAGAGAGAGAGAGAGACATAGAAGAGAGAGATACACAGGAGAGAGACACACACAGATATAGACACAAGAGAGAGAGAGATAGAAGAGATATACACAGGAGAGAGAGAGAGAGAGAGAGACACACAAGAGAGAGAGAGAGATAGAAGAGATAGAGACAAGAGAGAGAGAGAGAGAGAGACATAGAAGAGATAGACAGAGGAGAGAGAGAGAGAGGCATAGAAGATATAGACACAAGAGAGAGAGAGAGAGACATAGAAGATATAGACACAAGAGAGAGAGAGAGAGAGACATAGAAGATATAGACACAAGAGAGAGAGAGAGAGAGACATAGAAGATATAGACACAAGAGAGAGAGAGAGAGAGAGAGAGAGAGACATAGAAGATATAGACACAAGAGAGAGAGAGAGAGGGACATAGAAGATATAGACACAAGAGAGAGAGAGAGATAGAAGAGATAGACACAAGAGAGAGAGAGACATAGAAGATATAGACACAAGAGAGAGAGAGAGCGAGAGAAAGGAGAAAGAGAAAGAGAGAGAGCGAGAGATAGAAGAGATAGACACAGGAGAGAGAGAGACATAGAAGAGATAGACACAAGAGAGAGAGAGACGGGAGAGAGAGAGACATAGAAGAGATAGACACAGGAGAGAGAGAGACATAGAAGAGATATACACAGGAGAGAGAGAGAGAGAGAGAGAGACAGGAGAGAGAGACACAGAGAGAGAGAGAGAGACATAAAAGAGAGAGACATAGAAAAGATATACACAGGAGAGAGAGAGAGACATAGAAGAGAGAGACACAGGAGAGAGAGAGAGATATAGAAGAGATAGACACAGGAGAGAGAGAGAGACACAGAGAGAGAGAGAGACATAAAAGAGATAGATACAGGAGAGAGAGAGAGACACAGGAGAGAGACAGAGAGAGAGAGACATAGAAGAGATAAACACAGGAGAGAGAGAGAGACACAGGAGAGAGACAGAGAGAGAGAGAGAGACATAAAAGCGAGAGACATAGAAAAGATATACACAGGAGAGATAGAGAGAGAGAGAGACATAGAAGAGAGAGACACAGGAGAGAGAGAGACATAGAAGAGATATACACAGGAGAGAGAGAGACACACAGGAGAGAGAGACACACACACAGAGAGAGAGAGAGACATAAAAGAGATAGACACAGGAGAGAGAGAGAGACATAGAAGAGATAGACACAGGAGAGAGAGAGACACACAGGAGAGAGACAGAGAGAGAGAGAGAGACATAGAAGAGAGAGACACAGGAGAGAGAGAGAGACATAGAAGAGAGAGACACATGAGAGAGAGAGACATAGAAGAGATATACACAGGAGAGAGAGAGAGACACAGGAGAGAGAGACACACAGAGAGAGAGAGACATAAAAGAGAGAGACATAGAAAATATATACACAGGAGAGAGAGAGAGAGAGAGAGAGACATAGAAGAGAGAGACACAGGAGAGAGAGAGATACAGGAGAGAGAGACAGAGAGAGAGAGAGAGACATAAAAGAGAGAGACATAGAAAAGATATACACAGGAGAGACAGAGAGAGAGAGAGAGAGAGAGAGAGAGACATAGAAGAGAGAGGCACAGGAGAGAGAGAGAGAGACATAGAAGAGAGAGATACACAGGAGAGAGAGAGAGAGAGAGACACACACAAGAGAGAGAGAGAGATAGAAGAGATAGAGACAAGAGAGAGAGAGAGACATAGAAGAGATAGACAGAGGGGAGAGAGAGAGAGAGAGGCATAGAAGATATAGACACAAGAGAGAGACAGAGACATAGAAGATATAGACACAAGAGAGAGAGAGAGAGACATAGAAGATATAGACACAAGAGAGAGAGAGAGAGAGAGAGAGAGACATAGAAGATATAGACACAAGAGAGAGAGAGAGAGACATAGAAGATATAGACACAAGAGAGAGAGAGAGAGAGAGACATAGAAGATATAGACACAAGAGAGAGAGAGAGAGAGAGAGGGACATAGAAGATATAGACACAAGAGAGAGAGAGAGAGATAGAAGAGATAGACACAAGAGAGAAAGAGAGACATAGAAGATATAGACACAAGAGAGAGAGAGAGCGAGAGAAAGGAGAAAGAGAAAGAGAGAGAGCGAGAGATAGAAGAGATAGACACAGGAGAGAGAGAGACATAGAAGAGATAGACACAAGAGAGAGAGAGACATGAGAGAGAGAGACATAGAAGAGATAGACACAGGAGAGAGAGAGACATAGAAGAGATAGACTCAAGAGAGAGAGAGACAGGAGAGAGAGAGAGAGAGAGAGAGACATAGAAGAGATAGACACAGGAGAGAGAGAGACATAGAAGATATAGACATAGGAGAGAGTGATATAGAGAGAGACATAGAAGAGACAGATACAGGAGAGAGTGATAGAGAGACATAGAAGAGATAGACACAAGATAGAGAGAGATAGAAGAGATATACACAGGAGAGAGAGACATAGAAGAGATAGACACAAGAGAGAGAGAGGGAGAGAGAGAGAGACATAGAAGAGATAGACACAAGAGAGAGAGAGGGAGAGAGAGACATAGAAGATATAGACACAAGAGAGAGAGAGTGAGAGACAGCAGAGAGAGATAAAAGAGATAGACACAGGAGAGAGAGAGAGACAGACATAGAAGAGATAGACACAAGAGAGAGAGAGACATAGAAGAGATAGACACAAGAGAGAGAGAGAGACATAGAAGAGATAGACACAAGAGAGAGAGACATAGAAGAGATAGACACAGGGGAGAGAGAGCGAGAGACAGGAGAGAGAGAGACACACAGAGAGAGAGAGAGAGACATAAAAGAGAGAGACATAGAAGAGAGAGACACAGGAGAGAGAGACATAGAAGAGATATACACAGGAGAGAGAGACACACACACACAGGAGAGAGAGACACAGGAGATAGAGAGAGAGAGAGAGAGAGAGAGAGAGAGAGAGAGAGACATAGAAGAGATATACACAGGAGAGAGAGAGAGAGAGAGAGAGACACACAGGAGATAGAGACACAGAGAGAGAGACATAAAAGAGAGAGACATAGAAAAGATATACACAGGAGAGAGAGAGAGACATAGAATAGATAGACACAAGAGAGAGAGAGAGAGAGACATAGAAGATATAGACACAAGAGAGAGAGAGACACATAGAAGATATAGACACAAGATAGAGAGAGATAGAAGAGATATACACAGGAGAGAGAGACATAGAAGAGATAGACACAAGAGAGAGAGAGGGAGAGAGAGAGAGAGAGAGATAGAAGAGATAGACACAGGAGAGAGAGAGAGACATAGAAGAGATAGACACAGGAGAGAGAGAGAGACACAGGAGAGAGACAGAGAGAGAGAGAGAGACATAGAAGAGAGAGACACAGGAGAGAGAGAGACATAGAAGAGAGAGACACAGGAGAGAGAGACATAGAAGAGATATACACAGGAGAGAGAGAGAGAGAGAGAGAGAGAGAGACAGGAGAGAGAGACACAGAGAGAGAGAGAGACATAAAAGAGAGAGACATAGAAAAGATATACACAGGAGAGAGAGAGAGACATAGAAGAGAGAGACACAGAAGAGAGAGAGACATAGAAGAGATAGACACAGGAGAGAGAGACACACAGGAGAGAGAGACACAGAGAGAGAGAGAGAGATATAAAAGAGATAGACACAGTAGAGAGAGACACAGGAGAGAGACGGAGAGAGAGAGAGACATAGAAGAGATAAACACAGGAGAGAGAGAGAGACACAGGAGAGAGACAGAGAGAGAGAGAGAGAGAGAGACATAAAAGCGAGAGACATAGAAAAGATATACACAGGAGAGAGAGAGAGAGAGAGAGAGACATAGAAGAGAGAGAGACACAGGAGAGAGACACACACAGATATAGACACAAGAGAGAGAGAGATAGAAGAGATATACACAGGAGAGAGAGAGAGACACACAAGAGAGAGAGAGAGATAGAAGAGATAGAGACAAGAGAGAGAGAGAGAGAGAGAGACATAGAAGAGATAGACAGAGGAGAGAGAGAGGCATAGAAGATAT
>CM050170.1:196763945-196778945 GCA_027410445.1 Discoglossus pictus
GCGAGAGACAGGAGAGAGAGAGAGAAAGAAGAGATAGACACAGGAGAGAGAGAGAGAGAGACATAGAAGAGATAGACACAAGAGAGAGAGAGAGAGAGAGAGACATAGAAGAGATAGACACAGGAGAGAGAGATAGGAGAGACATACAGACACAGGACATAGGGAGAGAGACATAGAAGAGATAGACATAAGATAGAGAGAGAGAGAGAGAGAGAGATAGAAGAGATAGACACAAGAGAGAGAGAGAGACATAGAAGAGATAGACACAAGAGACATAGAAGAGATAGACATAAGATAGAGAGAGAGATAGAAAGAGACATTGAAGAGATAGACAGAGGAGAGAGAGAGAGAGAGAGACATAGAAGAGGTAGACATAAGATAGAGAGAGAGAGAGAGACATAGAAGAGATAGACATAAGATAGAGAGAGAGAGACATAGATAGAGACAGGGCGGGCGAGCTACTAGTGATTTATAGACTGGATGGAACAAGCTTTCTGTTCTCCGTGGATCTTCCAGTGACACAAAGAGCTGAGCAAGTTATCAGTACAGAAGTCTCTGCCGTTTCGCCCATTCGGTGATTGTGGCGTCTCCGTCTTATTAAAATAGATTTTATTCCTTTCTATTTCAGTATAAATGTAAAAGGATTTGGATCCATCTGGTGCCATTATAACTTGTGGGTAATACTCCACTTGGTGTGTTGTTCGTTCAAAAGCAAAAACTGATTAAAAGAACAGCGCGCTAACGACCAATTAATACATTAATTACGTTCAATGCAGTACAAATACAGGAGGCGCAGGAAATGTTTTTTCGATTTCTATGTTCAATAAAGTAAGAGACATTTCTCACTGGTTGCTGAAGCTGCTCCCATCTTATCATTAAATTGTAACGAGACCTCTCTAATATGAAATATAACTATGTAGAATATTCTGGTATAGTTGGTCAGTCGGGTCCGACTCTCATTGACCTTATGAACCGCAGCATGCTAGGCACATCTGGCAGCCACCGACACTCTGAGCTCCCTCAATCTCATGTTCATTGCTTTAATGACCACATCTATACATCTCGACCTCTGCCATGCCCTTCTCTGTGAGCCATCAATCTTTCCCAGCATCAGAACCTTCTCTAGGGAATCTTGTCTTCTCATGATATGGCCAAAATATTTGAGATTCAGCCTCATGATCAAACCTTCCAGTGAACAGTTTGGCTTCATTTTCTATAATATGGGTTGATTGGCTAGTTTTGCAGTCCAAGGAACTATAATATGAAATATAGGTACATAGACTAGCACAGCAATATGAGCTCTATCCACTCACAAGTGATAAAGGCCACACCTCAGTGACTACCAGCAAACTTTCTAAAGATTTTTACGAATTAAAAAAAATGGTTCCAAGAGAAAAATAAAAAGCAATGTTAATAATCCTTCTTCCTATACTATTCTATTGAGCCTACGCGATATATAGACTAATAATATATCACTATATGGTTACTGATGGATCCACATTCACAATTAATTCAAATTAAAATGTGACAGGCACACACATCCTAGTCAGATACATAGAATAAAAAATAAAAAATAATAAAAAATAAATAAATAAAATAATAAATAAATATATATATATATATATATATATATATATATATATATATATATATATATATATATATAATAAATTAATCTGTGAGTAACCTAAACCATACCATTTATTATCAGTCTATGATAATATAATATATAGTATAGCATGTCCACCAACGCTCAAGGTCACCTTTCTCAGTTAACTGAAGCACTGTTTAAAATCTGTCACTAAGACATGGCCTCTTGGATAAAGTTCTTTATGATTTTCTGTTTTGCCTTCTCTTTTATAACCAACAATTCAGCAATTGTATCATTGGCATGGAGGTCCAGCCCAAAACCATTTAAATATTTTTGAAAAATCACAAATGATCAAAAGTACTAAGAAGAACATGTAAAGTCTTAGTACATTTACCCCACACAAAAGCATAGAAATGGAGAGGTTCTCCAAGAAGTCTTCAACATTTTAGTATATTTGGCTCAAGATGCTCATGAATACACATCTCTGTGCTTAAAGCTAGGTAAAACATTATTGAACATGTATATTTTGGAATAATCATCTATTTGTGATAAATCCATAGCTATTTCATGCAGACCATTTCATTATTCTATGGTTGGCCAGAGCATCAAGTTGAGTGGTCACTTTAGATCTCACCTGAGACTTATACCGTTGGGTCAGTTTCTCCATCAGTCCCAGACAATTTTCCTTCTGGGTTCTTGCACTCTCAATCTTCATCTTGGTTCCTCTGCTGTTCATCCATTGTACAATCAAGACAGTGGCGACCAGGCCCAGAAAGAGGATCACGAAGAGGAAATCGGCCAGAAATTCAGGCACAAGGCGACTGAGTATCTGCAGAATCATGGCGGGGTTGTTACTGGGGCTGCAGCTGCTTGTAGTGCTCCAGAGTCCCAAGGCACTAACTGTCCAGAGTCTGCACCAAGATCTGTCTATGCGAGGATAGGAGCACTGGGCAAAATCTGGACTGGATTCCCAAGGGAAAGAGCATCTCAGACACTTGTCTTAAAGGACCACAAAGTGTCATATTTATAGTATGCTTGTATGAAGAACTTGACTTTATAATATGCAAACTGATTTTAGAAAATCAAAAATAAATGAATACAGTGTTTTAGTTTTAGCAATTATATTCAGTTTTACATGACATTTTGAGTTTTAGTTGACATTTTGTTTTTGTTTCTATCAGCACAATAAACCTGGGGACTGTCACTAAATAGATTATGATAACCCTCCGACTAAGGCAACATGCAGACCAGCGGTCCAAGATGTACGTTTCTATGACACAAGCAGAGTCTCCTAAAGATGTGATTTTCTCTAGAAATGTTTCCAAGCTGCTATTATCATTAGTTTGTTTGTTACGGAAGATGTGAAGGTTTGCCCAAAACCAAAGTAATCAATTAAAGGGACACTAGATGTATATTTTATTTCTGCCTCAAATTAATTCTGAATATTGGATTAACCATGAATTTCCAGTAATGCAATTTAATAAAAGAGTATTACTTTATACAGTGAAACCTTTTTTTTATTGGACAAACATTTTATTTGGAGTAACACTTTTTCAATAGAACGTTAAGTTTGGACAAGGGAGGCACGGCAGGTGCACCGCAGAATAAAGTTATGATAGGGATCTGTGATAGTTGCACAGGTCAGAGAGATAATAGAGAAACATATTGATGTGAATATAATGTAAATATCCCCATGAAGCTAGACTTTATAAATGTTATAAAATTAAACGGCAAAGCATTGGAAAACTAACACATGAAATTGTGGTAATGTGCTAGAAAACATCAATCAATATTATAAGTAGGAGTCAACATGGATTTATGAGGGGTAGGGCATGTCGAACAAACTTAATTAGTTTCTATGAGGCGGTTAGTGAGAACCTGTATCAAGGCAACTCAGTGGATGTAGTCTTTTTGGATTTTGCAAAGGCTTTTGATACAGTGCCACATGGGAGACTATTGTGCCAACTAAGGGATACAGGAATTGCAGTAAATATCTGCTCATGGATCGAGAGCTGGCTAAAAGACAGGAAACAAAGGGTTGTTGTAAATGGAACATACTCAGATTGTACTAATGTGGTAAGTGGGGTTCCTCAGGGTTCAGTATTAGGTCCTCTCATGTTTAAGATATTTATTAATGACTTAGAAGTAGGATTGGAAAGTAGTGTCTCCTTTTTTGCTGATGACAATAAGTTGTGCAAGGTAATTCAATCAGATAATGATGTACTTTCCCTCCAGAGGAATTTGCATGAATTAGAGAAATGTGCAACTAAATGGCAGATGAGATTTAATAGGAATAAATGTAACGTTATGCATCTGGGAAGGACAAATAGCCATGCAATGTATAATCGTAATGGAGCAAATCTAGGGGTATCAGATATTGAAAGGGATTTGGGAGTACTAGTGGACAACCACCTAGGTAACAGCGCTCAAAGTCAAGCAGCAGCTGCAAAGACAAATAAAATATTAGCATGTATTAGGAAGGGTATAGAAGCCAGGGAAGCAAATATAATTCTGCCACTATACAAATCTAGTACGCCCTGATTTGGAATATGGAGGGCAATTTTGGGCACCACTTCATAAAAAGGACGTTTTAGAGCTGGAAAAAGTTCAGAGAAGAGCAACAAAACTAATAAGGGGAATGGAGGGGCTAAGTTATGATGAAAGTAACCAAATTAAACTTATATTCTCTAGAAAAAAGGTGATATGATTACATTATATAAATACATCCAGGGTTAGTATAAAGCTTTATCAAGTGAAGGAGAGGTGTCAGATTCATAATGTAGAAAATCCCCCTCACTTCTCCTTCCGCTCCTACCTATACCTACACTAATAATAAAAAAAACTTTGACTTCAATTAAAAGCATATAGAAGCAGATTTTAAGATTTAACTTTTACTATCCTCTAAAAAAATAATTAAAAGCACTTTATTGTTGTATACTAGGTGTGAGTGATACCCTAAAAGATTCCAAGGGGAATTACAGGTTAAGTAGATCCCAATGTTTCATCCAATAGCACTGTTGTATTCTGTAGTAATTCTGAAACTGGATTCTGGTATTTTGTTCTTACAGCAATAATTTCCTTCTAAGGCTGAACCAGTGGGAGGTAGAGACTATAACAATCTAGCAATGATATTAGGATATTTTATAAGGGAATCATTGCTGTAAGAACAAGGGGGCAATCCTGACCATCTGGTATCCTGAGAGCATCAGAAACACAAAACTATGATCCAGTTTGGAATTTACATTAAACATACAAATCGGCTACTTAATTAGTAAACACATACTGTACATTTTTGCTTTGAAGATCAGCATAGACCATTTGCAGTGTCTTGCAAAAGTATTCACCCCCCTGACTTTTTACCTATTTTGTTACATTACAGCCTTAAGTTCAATGTTTTGTTAATCTGAATTTTATGTGGTGGATCAGAACACAATAGTCTAAGTTGGTGAAGTGAAATGAGAAAAATATATACATAAAACTATTTTTTTAGAAATAGAAAACAGAAAAGTGGCATGTGCGTATGTATTCACCCCCTTTGTTATGAAGCCCATAAAAAGCTCTGGTGCAACCAATTACCTTCAGAAGTCACATAATTAGTGAAATGATGTCCACCTGTGTGCAATCTAAGTGTCACATGATCTGTCATTACATATACACGCCTTTTTTGAAAGCCCCCAGAGGCTGCAACACCTAAGCAAGAGGCACCACTAACCAAACACTGCCATGAAGACCAAGGAACTCTCCAAACCAGTAAGGGACAATGTTGTTGAGAAGTACAAGTCAGGGTTAGGTTATAAAACAAATATCCAAATCTTTGATGATCCCCAGGAGCACCCTCAAATCTATCATAACCAAATGGAAGGAACATGGCACAACAGCAAACCTGCCAAGAGACGGCCGCCCACCAAAACTCACGGACCGGGCAAGGAGGGCATTAATCAGAGAGGCAGCACAGAGACCTAAGGTAACCCTAGAGAAGCTGCAGAGATCCACAGCAGAGACTGGAGTATCTGTACATAGGACGACAATAAGCCGTACGCTCCATAGAGTTGGGCTTTATGGCAGAGTGGCGAGAAGAAAGCCATTACTTTCAGCAAAAAACAAAATGGCACGCTTTGAGTTTGTGAAAAGGCATGTGGGAAACTCCCAAAATGTATGGAGGAAGGTGCTCTGGTCTGATAAAACTAAAATTAAACTTTTCGGCCATCAAAGAAAACGCTATGTCTGGCGCAAACCCAACACGTCACATCACCCAAAGAGCACCATCCCCACAGTGAAACATGGTGGTGCCAGCATCATGCTGTGGGGATGTTTTTCAGCAGCCGGGACTGGGAAACTGGTCAGAGTTGAGGGAAAGATGGATGGTGCTAAATACAGGGATATTCTTGAGCAAAACCTGCACCACTCTTTGTGTGATTTGAGGCTAGGACGGAGGGTCACCTTCCAGCAGGACAATGACCCCAAACACACTGCTAAAGCAACACTTGGGGGGTTTAGGGGAAACATGTAAATGTGTTGGAATGGCCGAGTCACAGCCCAGACCTCAACCCAATAGAAAATCTGTGGTCAGACTTAAAGATTGCTGTTCACAAGCACAAACCATCCAACTTGAAGGAGCTGGAGCAGTTTTGCAAGGAGGAATGGGCAAAAATCCCAGTGGTAAGATGTGGCAAGTTCATAGAGACTTATCCAAAGCGACTTGGAGCTGTGATTGCTGCAAAAGGTGGCTCTACAAAGTATTGACTTTAGGGGGGTGAATAGTTATGCAAAAAAAAAAATCTTCAAAGTTGTGGCATGTTCTGTAAATTAAATGATGCAAATCCTCAAACAATCCATGTTAATTCCAGGTTGTGAGGCAACAAAACATGAAGAATGCCAAGGGGGTGAATACTTTTGCAAGGCACTGTATATGGATAGATTTCACTAAATGCACACATTAAATTAAATTGCCACTGTGGACATTACAGATGGAGTATTGATCCAGGGAAATATCTGGGGTCAGGAAGGAATTTTACTTTTTTTCCCCTTTTGAGACAATTGGCAAAGTTTCATTGGGGGTTTTGTTTGTTTATTTCTTTATTAAATGATCCAGAGAAAGCAATCTGCATATTGCAGAGGAGATCAGAGGAGATATAAAAAGGTTAAACTTGATGGGCTAAAAGTCGATTTTCAACCTCAATTACTATGTAACTATGTAATATTGATTTCTGTTCCAATGGTTTGCTGTCATGGGTGTTTTTGAAATTTCCTTGATTTTCAGGTTTTGGATGGAGTAATATTTCTGGGTGAAGTTGTACACCATTTTTGAATGAAAAATACTACAATATTTGTAATGTTCCTCTCTAAGCAAAGCTCTGCCAACCCCCTCTAGGTTCTTCTAGTCTTTTCGGCTAGATCAAAATCTCTATCTGTTGATATTTAGCATGGATGAAGCCAAGTCTGGTAGAAGAGATGGCTTTCAATTCCTCAAATTCTCTCAATATTATAAGGAAATTCCATAACCAAAGTTTGAAGACCATTGGTTTTGATGTCTGAACCAAAACGCTAATAAGTTCCCAACATAATTTAACTCCCTATTACATTGTGTTTTCATCTCCACATTTCTCCCCACTTCAATGCATTCGTTTTACTTAACTGACTTGACCTTGATCGTCCATGTACCAAAACCCTAACCATGATCTACAAGTAGACCTCAACATTTTTGCTACCATCACCTCTTGACTTCCCCTTTCAATTACTTTCCCTACCAATCGTTTTTTTCTCTGCTCATGATCTACACCATCTCTCTGCTCATGATCTACACCATCCCTCTGCTCATGATCTACACCATCTCTCTGCTCATGATCTACACCATCTCTCTGCTCATGATCTACACCATCTCTCTGCTCATGATCTACACCATCCCTCTGCTCATGATCTACACCATCTCTCTGCTCATGATCTACACCATCTACTCCATCTCCTGGTTACAGGATTTCTTCTATAATGCACCAATACTGTGAAATTACATAATTATCATTAGCTTAGAAACCTCCCTGGAGACTTATCTGTTCAGAACAGCTTTAAACATGGTCCATTAAAAGAGACTTATAGATGCAACCGAATGTTTTGGCTTGTACTTCTCTGAGACATCATAATTTCCATTGGATCCTATGTTATAATCAAACCACTACCCATCAGTCACCAGATTTTGTCTCTGCCACCCACAATAACCTCCTGTTTGAAACAAAATATTATTCTGGAGGAATTGCACTAATGGGTGGAGGTCGAAGCAACCTCTCGATCACTGTGGTGCACCTCCGCTTATTGATATAAAACATGTTCGGGAATGTAAGAGAATCTCCTTATTAGACCAGTAACAATTAATTACACATTAGATGTAAAACAATTACATTTTAATAATAAATCTTGATAAAAGGACTGTGTGCCAAAATAAACTACATAAAGTAGTAACACCAACTGGTTTTATGAATCTCCCATTGCAACACCAGGAAGGTAAAATAATCACTTCAGTTAAACAGTTTGTCCTACAAAGGATATTTATACATATTTAAGGATTGGCAAGTATTTTTGAGCAGTGATTAATAAAAAACAATGGTGAATGTTATGCATGAAAACACCCATCAGAGGCTCTTAGTACTAATGTGGATCCAGTAGCCATTGAGACTATTCAGTTTTTACAGATAACCCAAAAACAGAGCAGCAGATAGCAAACCATAGGTTAATTCTGCTAACAGTATCCATGCGTGGATACTGTTAATGTGGTGATGGGCGATATTGGGACTTCTTTTCATCAGAATGATTGAATCTGTGCCAATATGGAGGAATCACAGTTGTCATAACATTGTAAACACATTTTACGGAAACATTCTTGCTGCTTTAACCTCAAATTAGATCTCGAAAATCTGTTATTTCCTCAGTGATCTGAATTAATTCACTTACCATGCCCCTTCAAAGCTTCTGTAACTACTATCCTAAGACCTTACACTGTATGACTATTTCCTTTCAAGTCTTTCTTGATTGCGTCTGCCAGACTTATCCACTTTACTCACCATTTGCTCTCCACTGCCAGCCCCCACACTTGTCCATCATATTCTCCATTATCACTGATAAAAAAAGTGAATCTGACATTACTAATTTCCTTCTGCCAGATTAATAGCCCTATAAAATCCCCTCAATGTGTAAATCCGTAGCCCGTAAAGTAGCCCGCAACACTTGCAGCAATAAATTGGCCCCGGTAAAGCAAGCCACTAACGATGGCGGGGTAAGGGCGAGAAAAGGCTACAGGACGTGGAAATTTGATCTGTGCGCCCACAAATCCTTTGATCTGTCAAGCCCGTAACTGTTATGTTCCAATCACGCTTTTAAATTGCAACAAATTCACTGCCCGTACCCCGCAAATGGAGCGAAAAAGCTAACAGGTACTAGAGAGGACCCGCTAGAGGGTTAAAGTCCTATCCGTAGCACTGTAAATGCAAATATACCTCACACTACTGTAGTTCTAGGTAATGGGAAAGTGATGTTAGGTATTAAAATTAGTAGCACAACATTCTCAAGCCCACAAATCTGCAATATAAAATACTTTATTTTCAGAGTAATTTCCGTGTTATACTGATCCCAGCAATCAATGTGTTAATACATATAATGGAACTCGCATGGACTAAAGTATCATATTTACTGAATTATTACTATTGCATTATTTCTGTAATATGGGTCCGATCGCAAACTCGTAATTGAAGCCTGTAAGGCTTTGAAATCTAACCTCCATTTTTTCAGTGACGTATTGATGACGATCTCTGTTGCCATTAGCTCCATCTAAACTCATAACTAATTGATAATGTTCACGGCCGCACATCCAACGTGCAACAAATGGTTTACTGGTTTGCGCCTGAAGCCCGTAACTCGCGCCATGGTCTAATTTAATAGCTCTGTAACTCGGCCAAATTTCAAGCTTGCAGCCATTGTGGGTCTCACGTTGCTGCTACGGGCTTGGAATTTAATAGGGCTGTTATTGTTTTTGCATCGACGGATCCACTGAAATCGAAGATTCACGTTTTTCTTTGCACCATTATTTTCATGCAATATTAGAAACTTTGAACTAGATTTTGTTGTGTAACTTTGTTTATAGATCAGAATGGTCAAGGGGGGCAATCCTGACCATCTGGTATCCTAATCGCATCAGAAACACAAAACTATGATCCACTTGGGATGTGCCAGAAACATACAGATCAGTTACATTAATAGCAAACACATACTGTACATATCTGCTTTGAAGATCAGCATAGACCGTTATAGGGACAGATTTCACTACATGCGCACATTCTATTAAATGACCACTGTGGTCATCTTGTTTTCTATATATCATTAACGGGAACCTATTTCCCTTGGAACGCCTCTTATGAGGCCCCTGAGCCTTTAAAAGGGGCTTCAGCAGCTTTAATAGTATTTTTATTTTACCCAAAGCCAAATGATAACGTTTTTGTAGGAAAGGAATTTATTGGTAATAGAAGAGCAGATAAAAAGGAAAAAACAGTGGTGCAATTGGTCATTGTTTCCCAGTTTTTTTAGAGATAAAAAGAGAAATGTCTGGTGTGAAAGACGGGCTCGCTCTTTTCATTGGAGATTAGACTAGGAAGGTCCCCAAGGACTCCATACAGCCCATGGGTCACATATTGCCACCACAACCTATAAAACTTCCCCCCCCCCCTCTGTTTCAATGTCATTCGCTTCTCAGATTTTCCTTATATCTCATCTCTCGCTATACTCCAAGTCATCTTCTTTGCTCTAATATTTATAGGACTTTATTTGTAGAAGTTTAACATATAAACCTGCTCGTGTCTACTACGAGATTCCACAAGATGTGGTGGTTTTATGAACGTCCCTCATTGCTTTGCTCAAGTCTTCTCACTGTTCTTCTCTTGGCTAAAGCCTTAACGGTAGCCCAAGCCCTCTGGGACACACATCGGACTTCAACTCACTAATTCATTGTAGTATAATCTCATTCACTATTGGCTTTTTCTAAATTGTAACTTACGGGCTTTCTTAATTGATCATGATCATGCCCTGAATTGCTACTTACAGGTTCATGGTTTTAAACTTTAGCCCTGTAATTGCGGGCTTGAGTCAAATGAATACAGACGGAATTGTAACAAATGTCTAACCCGCAGACATGCGGCGTGTATGAAGGTAATTACGGGCTTGCAATTGAATGGGGGCCAATGTTTTCAAGCAGATTTTTTCATTGTACAGTGGTCCTTTACTAATAACCTGTTAGACTCCATGTCTGATAGGGGGGTCTCAAAAAGTATCTTCCGACTTAATCAGCAACATTTAAGGATGATAATAAAAACACGTAATTAGATTATTTTTATTAATCTACATATTGCAGATATCATTATTTATAGGTAAGTTTTCATTTCTGCATAAACTGTACCAATAAAGGGAGTAGCAGAAGCTTCTTAGAGTGTTTCCAGACATTAGGCACCCCCTACACCTAGGAAAATGCTACACAGCGCAATGGGAAATCCATCATAGCCCAAGGCGTCTTCCACTGATGTCTGGAGGATGTCTGGAGGAAGTCTGGAGGAAGTCTGGAGGATGTCTGGAGGATGTCTGGAGGATGTCTGGAGGATGTCTGGAGGAAGTCTGGAGGAAGTCTGGAGGAAGTCTGGAGGAAGTCTGGAGGAAGTCTGGAGGAAGTCTGATCAGTAGCAGCAAAGCGGATCGACACTACATATAGTGCATAATAATCTAATAGACCTTTTTTTTCCAAATATACCTATACAAGATATTCATCAAGGATTGTGATGTTCATTTAAAAGTAATTTCATGTTTAAAGGACCACAGCAGTTCAAGAAAAGAAATGGCACCGAACAAAAAACTGGAGGGGAAAATCATTATTTTTAAAAAAAAATTATGGAGTAGTGGAGTCTATTTTGTCCGTTTCATCATTTCTTTAAAGTTGGATTTTTGGGTGTGTTTTTTTATCTGTGCTTGCAGAAAGTGGTGAGGAAGAGGGAACAGGGATATGTTAGATAATTGGATGCCACAATCAACACCACACATCCTACATTCTTTTATTTATTTGCAATACTAATAACTAACTTTAAAACAGCATAAAATACTTTCTTTCATTTAAAAAATGTTATTTCGTAATATATAAGTCAATGTGTATCTTGGCTTCCAAGGCTGAAGCCTCTCGTCGTCTTGGGGTGATCTTTCCACATATTTTATGAAAATAATAAGTTACTTCTTTTAATTTAAAATAAAATGATTTATTGTTGCATTGCACAGTAACAAAGATATTCATTATGTTTAAAGACGCGTCATGGCGTCTGTAGGCAGAGAGAGGAGCGGAGAGTGACTCCTACAATGTAATGATTGTGCCCACATTTTTACTCGCTTTATTATAAAATAATAATATTACAGACCCCGGGTCGCTTCCACAGAGGATTGTGATTTTTTTAATTTTTCAATGAATGAGATGGCGACATCCTGACGCATTTACCCACAACTCCCACAATCACTCCCCGGGACCTCTGTGGGTGGTCACTTCTTCTGTGTGAGGGTCTCCACTTCCTTCATGACACGTAGACACAGTTCATCCTGCCACGGCAAGGCCACACATTGCACAGCCACAGGGAGACCCACGCTGTCCGTCATAGCCTGGGGGACATACAAGAAGACGGGGGTCACTTCCTACCACTATAGGTCGTGTAACCGGTCAAGACAAGAAGTAGAAAACAATCTCCCGCTTTCTCACTCTAATAGACTAAAGACCACAAATCTTATATGGAAAAAAAATGGACAGATCAAAGTCTGCTCTGGAAGACGATAAAATGGTTGGCACTAAATTGTCTGATTTGGGATTTCGCTGTATGAAAAATGCTGAATATAATATAGTCTTGGATCATATAGATGTTAGGCTTGTACATCAGGGGGAGGGAAAGAGAGAGGGGAGAGGGGGAAGAGAGGGGGGAGAGAGAGAGGAGGGGGGAGAGAGAGGAGAGAGAGGGGGGGAGAGAGAGGGGTGCAGTGCAAGAGAGAGGGGGAAGAGAGAGGAGGGGGAAGAGAGAGGAGGGGGGAGAGAGAGGAGGGGGAGAGAGAGGGGTGCAGTGCAAGAGAGAGGGGGAAGAGAGAGGAGGGGGAAGAGAGAGGAGGGGGGAGAGAGAGGAGGGGGAGAGAGAGGGGTGCAGTGCAAGAGAGAGGGGGAAGAGAGAGGAGGGGGAAGAGAGAGGAGGGGGGAGAGAGAGGAGGGGGAGAGAGAGGGGTGCAGTGCAAGAGAGAGGGGGAGAGAGAGGGGGGAGAGAGAGAGGGGGAAGAGACAGGAGGGGGGAGAGAGAGGGGTGCAGTGCAAGAGAGAGGGGGAAGAGAGGGGGGAGAGAGAGGAGGGGGGAGAGAGGAGGAGGGAGAGAGGAGGAGGGAGAGAGAGAGGGGGGTTAGAGAGAGGGGGGTGAGAGAGAGGGGGGTGAGAGAGGAGGGGAGAGAGAGAGGGGAGAGAGAGAAGGGAGAGAGAGAAGGGAGAGAGAGAGGAGGGGGAAGAGAGAGGAATGCAGTGCAAGAGAGAGGGGAGAGAGAGGAGGGGGGAGAGAGAGGAGGGGGGAGAGAGAGGAGGGGGGAGAGAGACGAGGGGGGGAGAGAGGAGGGGGGAGAGAGGAGGAGGGAGAGAGGAGGAGGGAGAGAGAGAGGGGGTGAGAGAGGAGGGGAGAGATGAGGGGAGAGAGAGAGGGGAGAGAGAGAGGGGAGAGAGAGAGGGGAGAGAGAGAGGGGAGAGAGAGAAGGGAGAGAGAGAGGAGGGGGAAGAGAGAGGAAGGGGGAGAGAGAGGGGGGGAGAGAGAGGGGGAGAAGGGAAAGAGAGGGGGAGAAGGGAAAAAAAGGGGGAGAAGGGAAAGAGAGGGTGGGAGAGAGAGAAGGGGGAGAAGGGACAGAGAGGGGGAGAAGGGAAAGAGAGGGGGAGAAGGGAAAGAGAGGGGGAGAAGGGAAAGAGAGGGGGAGAAGGGAAAGAGAGGGGGAGAAGGGAAAGAGAGGGGGAGAAGGGAAAGAGAGGGGGAGAAGGGAAAGAGAGGGGGAAGAGAGGGGGTGAGAAGGGAAAAAGAGAGGGTGAGAAGGGAAAAAGAGAGGGGGAGAAGGGAAAAAGAGGAGGGGAGAAGGGAAAGAGAGGGGGAGAAGGGAAAGAGAGGGGGAGAAGGGAAAGAGAGGGGGAGAAGGGAAAGAGAGGGGGAGGGAAAAGGAAAGAGAGGGGGAGGGAAAAGGAAAGAGAGGAAGACAGAAGGAGAGAGAGTAAGACAGAGGGTGGAGGGAGACATGTACTCTTAAAGGCACATGGAATGTTCCTGGATGTTAATAAGTATATAATATCTCTGTGTATCTATTTACATTTATGTACTTTCTTTTATTAAGAAGGGCTTATAAGCTCTGTTTTTACTACATAAAATCAATGGTCCCTGAAATGGGTCTGCGCACTGCAGCTTATGAAGACACAGACTCTATAGTGCTTGTGGTGCTGTGTCTCATACTAACCCAGGGGTCTCCAAACTCTGTCCTGGAGGGCCGCATCCGGGCCTGGATTTGTGGATATCCTTGCTGCAAGCAGGTGAGACTATTGCTTCTTCAGTCATCCTGATTGACTCGCCTGTGCACAGAAAGGAAATCCTCAAATCCAGGCCTGGGTGCAGCCCCCCAGGACCGAGTTTGAAGACCCCTGTACTAACTAATCAGTGACTATCTCTCAGCAACATTCTGCAACATGCTGCTGTGATGTGGTTGCTGATAGGCTAGAATACTAAACTACACATTCAGCTCTACAGAGTCTGTGTCTACATATGCTGCAGAGTAACATCCAGGAACCTGCACTTTAAAAAAAAAGAAAAGTATATTGCGGCAAAGTTGCTCATCGTTCCATAGACTACAGCAATCTGTAATCCCCTGTTCTGCTATCACCAAGTGGTGTAATATCCATCTCACCTTTTTCATCAGTTTGTCCCAGGGATCCTTGTAGTAACCCTCATATCCTCTCAGGGCATCTTCATCTTCTCTGGTTACCGCGGTAACGGGTACCACTCCTGCAGGGAAGTCCACCAAGTTGTACAGAATAGAGTAAGATGCACCCGCTGAAATAGGACAAAAGAGAAATGGTTAGGGGGATTAAATGCAGATATCACATTGGACAACGGACATTATTATTATTTTTATATATTTTAATTTAAAAAAATGTTTGCTATAACGGGAACCACAATGCACACAAAAACTTACAGGGGGTGTTCGTACTTTATTTTAAAAACACACAAATATATATATATATATATATATATATATATATATACATATACATATATATATATATATATATATATATATATAGATATATATATATACATATCTATCTACATACATATATACATACATATATC
>CM050170.1:196791445-196831445 GCA_027410445.1 Discoglossus pictus
CTCATCTGATAAACTAATTCACTACGATCGACACGATGGACATTCACTGTTGCTGCTCTAGTGTTCTATTATGACCCTATCTTCCTCCCCCTTACCCATTTTTTCCATTAACGAGATATACAGGAAATCATTATTTGAAATGTGTAATGTGCATAATTTCTACTTTACAGTAAAGGTGATAAAGAAATGGCGCCCTCGTCCAGTAGACATAGGGACAAATACAGTACGTTAATTTAAGCGTGAATTGTGTGTTTTCTTTGCCAACAAAACCTATTGTGTGTTCCTACAGCAACATAAAGATGTAAAACCTTATAGCGAGTGACGAAGCACGACTTTACCTCCAGTTCCAGGTGGTGCTTCCAAAGGGCATCAACGGATCTGGTATAAAACATAATAAATAATCAATCAACACACGCGATGTATCTACAAGTTAATAACATGCAAACATTAACACAACTGGACCTTCGAATTCTTATTATTTTGCTTCTTAGTATTTTGTTCTCCAATAGCTGGATTGTAAGATGTGGAGACTTCTTGTCTATTTCACAGTGGACTAGAATGTAAAGGGATCTGGAAGGTTCCTGGGTGTTACTATGTATATAATAAGATTGCTGGGTATCTATTTACTTTTATGTACTTTATGTTATGAAGAAGTGCCTGAAATCAAACAAAATAGTCACTGTATGGGTCTGCCCTCAAGAGATGGATGTGCAGTGTAGTGTCCTAGCCTATCAGGGACCACATCTCAGCAGTATGTTGCACAATATTCCTGAAAGATGATCACTGATTGGTTAGTATGAGACAACACAGCAAGTACAGCAGAGCCTGTGTCCTCATGAGCTGCAGAGGGCAGACCCATACATTGACTATTTGTTCGATATTTGGCAGTAAATACAGAGCTTACATAGTTACATGGGGCCTCATTCTATTATCGGCCGTAGGCGCTGCGGGGCCGCAAGGACCGGCCGCAAGCTATTTGCTTATTCTATTCCCCTTCGGCCGGGGATTCCGGCAGGCTTGCGGCCGGCGCCTTGCTATCTCTTGCGGCCGCTCGCGCCGGAGGAAAGCCTTTGATCTAAAACGGCCGCAAGAGTTTCGGCCGTAAGAAAAGCCTGGTTGGGATTCTATTGCTCCGGGAACCCTCTCTGCAAGGCTAAAACCGAGCCGCAGCTTATTTGCAGAAAAAAGGTCCCGCAGGCACACAATTAAGCACATAAAATAGCTCAAATAAAGCCATCCTGCACTTTGAGAAGACTATAAAGGGATTTTAGGTGTTAGAAAAAATAGCACATAATTATCCTGTACTCAAATCCGTAAAATATTTTATTTTTAATATCCGTAAAATATCCATGTAAAAAGTCCAGAGTGCTTGGAGCACCTCAGACCCGCCCACGCCGCAGCCGGAAAATAAACAGTTAATTTGAACTCGGGTTTGGGCTGATGTGCAAGCTTGAGAGTGGGTTACTTTTAATCCTCATGTCCCCCAATATGATCCCTAGCATTTACAGAGCTGTACAGTGCAGGCTTGAATTTATTTTTGCGTTTTTAGATTTCACAGCTTACGGCCGGTTTCAAGATATGCGGCCGGCCGTAAGGGGAGATCCTTGCGGGGCCGTATAATAGAATCGCGAGTTAACAGAACCCCCGCAAGGAATCACAGCCTTACGGCCGATTTACGGCCGATAATAGAATGAGGCCCCTAGGCCCTCATTCAATTGCGATTTGGCCAATTGAATAGGGCCCTAAATAAGAACAAAGCATATATTTTTTAAAGAAGTTTTTAGTTAGTGAAAACATTGCTTTTGGATAGATGCTTACTAACTAAAAACTTTAAAAAAATATATATGTTATGTGCTTATTTAGGGCCCTATTCAATTGGCCAAATTGCAATTGAATGAGGGCCATAGTATTTAAGGATGAAAAAGGACTTTCAGTCCATCAAGTTCAACCTTTTAAGATCTCCTCTGATCTGCAATATGCGGATTAACTATTAATTAATTAGTTGTTAATGAATTATTAATCAATTATTTTTTTTATCTTTTATTAATTAATCCAGAGGAAGGCAAACAGAAAAAAAAAAAAAATAAGCGAGCCAATCGTCTCAAAGGGAAATATTTTTTTTTAATAATAATCAATTCCTTCCTGATCCCAGACAATGGCGACTGGATTTCTCCCTGGATCAATACTGTCTCTCTAATTATCAATGATAATCCTGAATTCCCTTTTTAATTAGAAATAAAATGTGTTATACATCTGATATGTATCATAATATGAGGGGATCACTTATTATCCCTTCTTAATAAAAAAAAAGTACATAAAAGTAAATATATACACAGGGATATTATATACCTAGTAACATCCAGGAACCTTCCGGTTACATATACTTTCCCTTTATCAGTTCCCTCTTTGCACGTTCCCGGGATATTTGTTACCAATACAAGTTTATTTATCCCGGTGCGTTTTACGGGTTTTCTGTTGATGTGTAGATTACATTGTTACCATTGTTGGTCTATACAAGGGAGCCTTGACTTTTTGGCTCCATGTTTACTAGTTTATTATATATATTTTTTTTCTTTTGCATTATACTTTGCCTCCTTTTGTACGGGATACACATTTTATATGGACTTGTCTATTCACAAGTGATGGGGACTTTAAAGCAAAAGCACTAAAGAAAACAACATTAAATAAAACCCATGGGCAACACAAACGTAGCCATGTGAGTGATCTGGGGCCAGAAAGTCCCAGACCCAGACATGTGATGAAAACATATCTAGCCGTGACCCAACACATAAATAACGTTATTGTCCCAATGATTGGAGCATGACACTCTATTGCGTGCAGGCAAAATACTTACTTTATTCCTCTTAAACTGTCCACAATTTTTGCTACTCTGGGAAACTGTGGAGAGACATGAGACGGATCAGTTACACAAACCACGTTATCATAACTTATTTATTATCCTTTATTTGTAACAAAATGTTCCGTACTGCGATACACGGGTTATGTACAAACCAAAACATTTTTTTAACACATTGCAAAATAATGTGTTTGAGCTTAAAATCAAAAGTACATAGAGCTTTCCCTAAATTCAGCAAACTTCTATGGGCCGGTCTGCAGAAATTTCCTGTTAGTCAGCGAATAGCGTATCATCGCTTAACACATGCAGCCTTATTAAATTGTGATTCGGTAAATTTAAAAGGGCTTTATTTAAGCACATCGTATATTTTATTTACAGAAGTTTTTAGTTAGTGAAGACCTTGCTTTTGGATAGAAGTTCACTAAGTAAAAACTTCTGTAAAAAAAATACGTTATGTGCTTAAATAGAGCCCTTTTATAGTATCCAGGCCTCCGTTGAAGCTTTTGGTGAAAAGCGCGTAAGGACGGCAGTCACTAGGTGGCGTCGCTATGCAATGATGTCACACGCCGGACTTTGGCACTGAGTGAGTTTTCTATCAGAAATCGAGTGGAGACTTATCAGCACGGTTACTTTTCTCCACATTCTACAAGTGTAGAGTTAGTAATACATTTGTCATTTTTTTTCACTTTAGTCTAATGCAAACCATCATCAGAGTGCTTTTTAAAACACAATATACCGTATATATTTGAGTATAAGCCGAGGCACTTATTTTACCACAAAATACTGGGTAAAATGAGTGACTCGAGTATAAGCCGAGGGTGGGAAATGTGCTGCCCCCTGTGTCCCTCTTGTGCCCTCTGTGTCCCCCCTCTCTCTCCCGTGTCTCTTCTCCCCTCTCCCTTCCCTGTGTCTCTTCCCCCTCCGGCACACGGTATATGCTAATGACGTGGCGCGAATGTGACGTCACGTCATTAGCATATACAGGGTGCCTGCATCCTGCATTCTAACATGACAAGTGCTTACACTGGCTCTTTAAGGTAAGCATGACATATTGGAGGTAATAGGACATATTGGGTGAAGTATACATATTGCAACGTGTATTTCAGGACATTTTATGAGAGTTCAAAATGTAATAAAAGTTGATAATGTGGCATGTACATCTGTAATTGTTCAGGATATTTTGTGGTTGTAATATAAATTAAATTGGGAAAAAAACAAAAACAATAAAATAATACTAGAAAAAATAAAAAATACACTATAATCAGATGTTTACAGTTCTCCATCTTGAAGAACTACAATTGATGATTGGCAAAATATTTTTTATTTTTGGCTTGTATGGCCTTCCCTATCTATGAGCGTATTCTTTATGGTTATGTGTGAAACACAGAGCTATTCACTGCAACACAGAGAATATTTCGGTACTTTATAGTAAGAGCTGATTTACTTTGCTTATCTGCCCTTTAATGAAGGCACATTGAGTGCAGGTGTTAGATCATTTAACTTGAATTAAGTATTTTAAGGATATAATACCTGGAAAACATCCTCCCTCTTCTGATATGAAGTAACTCTCAGAGTAGAGAGGGATAAATCGAAATCTGCGCCAAACGGCTTAAATCAGGTTGGTCAAGGAGACTTGAGTCTGTGTCAATATTCTTATTTCTACCAACAGCACATACAACTATGAGAATTAATGAATCATTTCAGATAAAGATCGTTTTTTGAGAGAAAGGGAGTATTTTTTCTGGCAAAGCATGCTGAAAATACGTATACCACTCTGCCACTTAAAAATCTTTACAACCGAAGGCGCTCCTTGCCAGCAACTGCGACCCTCGCAAACTTTACGTTAAAACGCAAACAACACGACACAGCAACTGCGACCCTCGCAAACCTTACGTCGCAACGCAAACAACGAGACACGTTACCACCCATTACGACCACGCAAAAATCACCCCCGAAACCCGCAGACAGGAAAAAATCAAAAACACAATAAATGCACACAACACATACATAAAAAGCTTACAAGAGGGAGCATCCAGGACCTCAAAAAATAAAGTTACACCTTCATTTAACTAAAAATAAAAGAGTTTACACACTCGAAAATTCTCTAAGCGACAGAAAAAATGTCCGCCGAAAAAACCCGAAAACGAGGCTACAGCACTCTAAACACGCAAAACACCACAAGAAACTCGCAAAACACCACAAAAGACCTACGCATATTCCGCTAAGACGCATACCACAGATAACCCGCCATTTTACAATAATGCGGAAGTACACAACTACGCTAACGGTTTGGTCTTGCGCACGCACACTATTACACTGCACACATTCACCACGCTTACACAGCAGCTCTACACCACTAATGCTGCAGCAACATCAAAACAGATTGCCAGCTCTTCAACACAATGCTTCAAAATAGGTACAATATATTCATTTATTAATGTATTATATATTTCATTATTACACACCAAACAGCATTAGCTACCTTACAATTTCATTGCCCTCATTTTGTGACGGGTAATTCGGTAGTATATATATAATCACAATCTGCTGCTTGGTTGGGCTTGAAAAGATCCTAGATCGATCCTACCCAGTAGAATTATGAGGTCCGTTGTATCAGGGCAATGACCTCCAGGGGGCACCACAGCAAAGCAGGAACTGTGGAAGTTACCGACTAAGTATAAAACTTGCTAAAACTCAGACAAACCTGTAAACACCAGAAGTCTAAATCTAATGATGAAATTGTAATTAAGTTGCCGATTTATTTGTCAGAATATTTTGTGATAATTCAGCTTTTACCATATTTTTTTACCAGTTTATTCACAGCAACAGAATGATTTCATGGCTCAGGTATAAGATAACTGGAAGGTTAATTGTTTTTCCGATTAGATTTTGCTCCATGACCTTATGTTTTTGGTCAAGAACGAAGGAACCTTGGACAACAAGAATATCTCAATAATTGTGTGCTAAAATCATAATGTCTATCTCTGCACATTTTAATACAGAACATTGATTTTGTGTGTCTGTCTGGTAAAGAAGGAAACTTGGAGACTGAAATGTAGCAGCTAATATCCTCATTAGATCAAATGTTTTCAAAATAGTTTAATATTCTATTAAAAACTATTCATAAGACACTTGGTAATATCTGTGTTTATCAAATCCTAACTTCAGTAACATTATACAGAGCTTATTCAATGTGGCTAAATATTATGCTGATTATGCTGAAGTTGAAAGAATAACATAGACATTGTTATATCTATCATAAAGAAACACTGATTTATGATAGATGAACATGAAAAACACTTTCAGCGACATTAAATTCCCCCAACGTGTAAAATCATAACCTGTAACGTAGCCCGCAAGATTCACTGCTATTAAATTGGCCTCGTAAAGCTACCCGCAAATTATCTGCAGGTTACAGGTGGAAAAACCCTACAGGATGTCGAAATCTGACCTACGTTGCCGCAAATCCTTTGATCTGTCAAGCCCGTAACTGTTACAGTCAGAAATGGCTATTAAATTGCTACAAATTTGCGTTCAAACCCGTAACCTGCAAATGGAGCCAAAAAGCCTATGGGTACTAGAGAGGGACCGCAAGGGGGTTAAATTTCTATCCAAAGCACTGTTAATGCAAATATACACACACACTACTGTACATATAATTAAAGGGAAAGTGATGTTAGGTATTAAAATGAACAGCACAACATTCTTAAGATCACAAAACTGCAATATAAAATACTCTATTTAATGTTTAATTTCTGTATTATATCGATCCCGGCAATCAATGTGTTAATACATGTAATAGAACTCACATGGACTAGAATATCATATTTACGGATTTATTAATATTGCATTATTTCTGGACTGCGAGTCCGATCGTAACTCGTAATTGAAACCTAACCTAAGGATTTGAAACCTAACCTCCATTTTTCAGTGATGCAATTAAGATCTCTTTTACCATTGGCTCCGTCTAAACCCGTAACTACGGGTTTGACTAATTGATCGTGCTCAGGGCTGCACATGCAATGTGTGAAAGAATGGTTTACGAGCTTGCGTCTCTGGCCCGTTGGTCGCGGCCTGGTTAATGTAATAGCTCTGTCATGCAGACGAATTTCAAGCCTGCAAGGTTTGCGGGTGTCCCATAGCAGTTACGGGTTTCAAATGTAAAGTGACTGTTTGTCTTTGTGGTATCTGAAGGAGGATACTTATGGTATAAATTCTGCCTACAACTTTTCACATCTCATATGTTACAATCAAAAAAGGCCTGGTGTCCGTTTATGGTGGTGAAACCGCTCATAATACAATATGGGGAAGAGGGGAGAGACACACTGGGGGAAGAGACACACAGGGGGAAGAGGGGAGAGACACACAGGGGGAAGAGGGGAGAGACACACAGAGGAGGAGGGGAGAGACACACAGGGGGAAGAGGGGAGAGACACACAGGGGGAAGAGGGGAGAGACACACAGAGGAGGAGGGGAGAGAGACACACAGGGGAGGAGAGGAGAGAGACACAAAGGGGGAAGAGGGGAGAGACACACAGGGGGAAGAGGGGAGAGACACACAGGGGAAGAGGGGAGAGATACAGGGGAAGAGGGGAGAGACACACACAGAGGAAGAGAGGAGAGACACACAAGGGAAAAGGGGAGAGACACACAAGGGAAGAGGGGAGAGACACACAGGGGAAGAGGGGAGAGACACACATGGGAAGAGGGGAGAGACACACAGGGGAAGACAGGAGAGAGGAGGATACTTATGGTATAAATTCTGCCTACAACTTTTCACATCTCATATGTTACAATCAAAAAAGGCCTGGTGTCCGTTTATGGTGGTGAAACCGCTCATAATACAATATGGGGAAGAGGGGAGAGACACACTGGGGGAAGAGGGGAGAGACACACAGGGGAAGAGAGGAGAGACACACTGGGGGAAGAGAGGAGAGACACACTGGGGGAAGAGGGGAGAGACACACTGGGGGAAGAGAGGAGAGACACACTGGGGGAAGAGGGGAGAGACACACAGGGGAAGAGAGGAGAGACACACTGGGGGAAGAGAGGAGAGACACACTGGGGGAAGAGGGGAGAGACACACTGGGGGAAGAGAGGAGAGACACACTGGGGAAAGAGAGGAGAGACACACTGGGGGAAGAGGGGAGAGACACACAGGGGAAGAGGGGAGAGACACACAGGGGAAGAGGGGAGAGACACACAGGGGAAGAGGGGAGAGAGACACAGGGGAAGAGGGGAGAGACACACGGGGAAGAGGGGAGAGACACACAGGGGAAGAGAGGAGAGACACACAGGGGAAGAGGGGAGAGAGACACAGGGGAAGAGGGGAGAGAGACACAGGGGAAGAGGGGAGAGACACACAGGGGAAGAGGGGAGAGACACACAGGGGAAGAGAGGAGAGAGACACACAGGGGAAGAGAGGATAGAGACACACAGAGGAGGAGGGGAGAGAGACACACAGAGGAGGAGGGGAGAGAGACACACAGAGGAGGAGGGGGAGAGAGACACACAGAGGAGGAGGGGAGAGAGACACACAGAGGAGGAGAGGAGAGAGACACACAGGGGGAAGAGGGGAGAGACACACATGGGAAAAGGGGAGAGAGACACACACAGGGGAGTAGGGGGGAGAGACACACAGGGGAGTAGGGGAGAGGGGAGAGACACACAGGGGAAGAGAGGAGAGGGGAGAGACACACAGGGAAAGAGAGGAGATAGACACACAGAGGAGGAGGGGAGAGAGACACACACAGGGGAGTAGGGGGGAGAGACACACAGGGGAGTAGGGGAGAGGGGAGAGACACACAGGGGAAGAGAGGAGAGGGGAGAGACACACAGGGTAAGAGAGGAGATAGACACACAGAGGAGGAGGGGAGAGAGACACACAGAGGAGGAGAGGAGAGAGAGACACACAGGGGAGTAGGGGGGAGAGACACACAGGGGAGTAGGGGGAAGAGACACACAGGGGAGGAGGGGGATAGACACAGGGGAGTGAGAGAAGGGGAAGAGACACAGAGGAGTGAGAGAAGGGGGAAGAGACACAGGGGAGTGAGAGAAGGGGGAAGAGACACGGGAGTGAGAGAAGGGGGGGAAGAGGGGAGAGACACACAGGGGAAGAGAGGAGAGACACACTGGGGGAAGAGAGGAGAGACACACTGGGGGAAGAGGGGAGAGACACACTGGGGGAAGAGAGGAGAGACACACTGGGGAAAGAGAGGAGAGACACACTGGGGGAAGAGGGGAGAGACACACAGGGGAAGAGGGGAGAGACACACAGGGGAAGAGGGGAGAGACACACAGGGGAAGAGGGGAGAGAGACACAGGGGAAGAGGGGAGAGACACACGGGGAAGAGGGGAGAGACACACAGGGGAAGAGAGGAGAGACACACAGGGGAAGAGGGGAGAGAGACACAGGGGAAGAGGGGAGAGAGACACAGGGGAAGAGGGGAGAGACACACAGGGGAAGAGGGGAGAGACACACAGGGGAAGAGAGGAGAGAGACACACAGGGGAAGAGAGGATAGAGACACACAGAGGAGGAGGGGAGAGAGACACACAGAGGAGGAGGGGAGAGAGACACACAGAGGAGGAGGGGAGAGAGACACACAGAGGAGGAGGGGAGAGAGACACACAGAGGAGGAGAGGAGAGAGACACACAGGGGGAAGAGGGGAGAGACACACATGGGAAAAGGGGAGAGAGACACACACAGGGGAGTAGGGGGGAGAGACACACAGGGGAGTAGGGGAGAGGGGAGAGACACACAGGGGAAGAGAGGAGAGGGGAGAGACACACAGGGAAAGAGAGGAGATAGACACACAGAGGAGGAGGGGAGAGAGACACACACAGGGGAGTAGGGGGGAGAGACACACAGGGGAGTAGGGGAGAGGGGAGAGACACACAGGGGAAGAGAGGAGAGGGGAGAGACACACAGGGAAAGAGAGGAGATAGACACACAGAGGAGGAGGGGAGAGAGACACACAGAGGAGGAGAGGAGAGAGACACACACAGGGGAGTAGGGGGGAGAGACACACAGGGGAGTAGGGGGAAGAGACACACAGGGGAGGAGGGGGATAGACACAGGGGAGTGAGAGAAGGGGAAGAGACACAGAGGAGTGAGAGAAGGGGGAAGAGACACAGGGGAGTGAGAGAAGGGGGAAGAGACACGGGAGTGAGAGAAGGGGGAAGAGACACAGGGGAGTGAGAGAAGGGGGAAGAGACACAGAGGAGTGAGAGGAGGGGCAGGAAATACATGGGAGGGAGAGGGAAAAGACACAGGGGAGGAGGAAAAGACACAGAGGAGGGAGAGGGGGTAAGAGACACAGGGAGGGAGAGGGGGTAAGAGACACAGGGAGGGAGTGGGTAAGAGACACATGGGAGGGGGGAGAGATCCAGCGGAGGGGAAGAGAGACACAGGGGAGGGGAAGAGAGACACAGGGAGGGAGCGGGGAAGAGACACATGGGAAGGAGAGAGGAAAGAGACACATGAGAGGGAGAGAGGAAAGAGACATATGGGAGCTAGAGAGGAATGAGACACATGGGAGGGAGAGAGGAAAGAGACACATGGGAGGGAGAGAGGCAAGAGACACATGAGAGGGAGAGAGGAAAGAGACACATGGGAGGGAGAGAGGAAAGAGACACATGGGAGGGAGAGAGGAAAGAGACACATGGGAGGGAGAGGGGAAAGAGACACAGGGAGGAGGGAACAGACACAGGGAGGGGGGATAGACACAGGGGAGGAAGAGGTGGGGAAGAGACACAGGAGGGAAACAGACACATGGGAGGGAGATGAGGGGGGAAAGAGACACAGGGAAGGGGGAAAGAGACACAGGGGAGGGAGAGGGAGGAGAAGAGACACAGGGGAGGGAGAGAGAGGAGAAGAGACACAGGGGAGGGAGAGGGGGGGAACAGACAGAGGGGAGGGAGACGTGTGGAAGAGACACAGGGGAGGGAGGGCGGAGAGACACAAGGAGGGAGGGGGAAAGAGACACAGGGGAGGGAGAGGGGGGAAAGACACAGGGGAGGGAGAGGGGGGAAAGAGACACAGGGGAGGGAGAAAGGGAAAGAGACACAGGGCATGAAGAGGGGGAAAGAGACACAGGGGAGGGAGAGGGGGGAGAGACAGGGGGGGAGGGAACAGACACAGGGGAGGGAGGGAGAGGTGGGGAAGAGACACAGGGGAGGGAGGGAAGAGACACAGGGGATGGAGGGGGGAAGAGACACAGGGGATGGGGAAAGAAACACAGGGGAGAGAGAGGGGGAACAGACACAGGGACAGGCAGACACAAGGGAGGAAGTAGACAGGGGGAGAGACTCACAAAAAGCGCCAAAGGCACTCATTGCGAGGCCCGTAGAGTAGAGGGGGAGGCTCCCATTGTGTGGCAAACAGCTTTGCCAGGCTTAACTTTTTAAGTCGCTAGTATATATATATATATCTCACCTCACATGACAGTTACGGTTATCAAATATGGAACACAACTATCAGTTTCACCTCTCATGATTTAGTATTTACAGAATCTGATTGGACCCATATACCCCAAGTATATGTCCTTTCCAACTCCTGGTTTATGTGTCTATCTCAGCTTTCCTGTGTTGTGTTACAAATATGCATACATTGTTTGTTTGTTAGTTTTTAACTTTCTACCTTTTTGCAACACCAACTAAATGTTACTGAGAGCCAACAACATCATAATGAGGACACACTTACCACAGGATTCAACAGAGTGGACATCACAGACTTCAGCCAAGATGGGAATGAATACAAATTAATCTGTGATTTCAAGTTCGGATCCACCAGGTCACCTTTACTGAAGAAAATATTAGACAAAATGTTAATATTACTGCTGGGATTGCTTGGACAATGTCAGACACGGGTAATAGTGGTTAAATCCCTATCACCTATATAGTTGTTGTACTGTGCGTTGCTGTCACACTTTGCGAGCCTTGCAAAACAAGGCGAGCCGTCGACTAGAGGCACGCAGGACTTAGGCTGCAATGAGGCCTCATCGCGAGGCCACTGGACTTTGCGACGGACGCAAAATTACAACCCGTATGATGGACTGCGGGGTTCGAAAAAAATACGACTTTAACGGCCGAACCACCGAACTGGAAAGACCTGCAAAAAGACACAAGTATGCCTCAAATTAACTTCCAGACTCACACACGGCACAGGGGGAGAGCCAGGGAGCCCGTGAGTGAGGTTGCAAGTTCATTTGATGCATATTTTGCCTTTTTTCATGATTGAAAATAGACAAAGCAAGAGAAAAAAAAATGGCTGCCGAAAAAACGGAAACAAGCCGAAGGCCGAAGGATGTAAATACAACCCGCCTAAGCACTAAGACTTAACGCAAAATGGTAACACTTAATACAAGGCAGTAACCTTTAACTCAAGCAGTAACACTTAACCCCCTAAAGGCCCCTAAACTACACAGGCCAATAAAGTATACAGGGGGGAGATCTCCAAAGGCGCTCATTGCGAGCCACGCAATGAGCTCTGAAGGCGCTCATCGTGGGGGTCGCAATGAGCACTGAAGGGGATCATTGCAAAGCAGGAAAGGTGCGGCTGGGCAAAGATTGCAGGGCTCGCCATGAGCTCCCGAAGGCACTCATCGCGGGGCCTGTAAAGCAGATGGGGAAAAGGCTTACAATGAGCACCAAAGGCGTTCATTCCGAGCCACGCGATGAGCTCCAAAGGCGCTTAAAACAGGGCTCGCGATGAGAGCCGAAGGTGCTCAGAGGGGCCATATCCTCGCATTTGATGGCAAACAGCATTGCCAGGCTTCAGATTTTATTGCCGTCATTTTTGACGGGCAAGTCGCTAGTTAAATTTATAAAGCCCTGTGTTGAGCTGTTAAAAATGTTGCTCGCACTTAGTGCGCACACCTGCCATCATTGTAAATGCCTCACCAGCCAATACTTCAAGTATGCCTGGCATAAGATATGGCCGTTGTGTGGAGTAACTAAGCCACCGGTATCAACCTCTGGTCTATCGATTGATAATTAAACAGGAAAAGACCCCGCCTTATCGCACAATATACATACAAATTGCTCAGGAATGTTGTGCCTCCATCAGCAAGAAGTCCCTTAAAAGTCATCTCAATCATGGCCTTTTCCACCAATGGAGGAGAGAATGGCACCAACTGAAAGAAATAAAGTATTCACAATTTGTTTTCTGGGCACTTGACAGCAACCTTGGAAGCCCCCATGTGCCATGCCTATTCTACCTGCTACAGGTGTCATGCTTGTAATGCCACTCCTTAACCATGATCCTAGATTGGGGTCCCTCCTTTACCATGTGCTTTGTGTGTGCTCCCCTCCTTTACACTGAGCTCCATGTGTGCTCCCCCTCCAATACCTGTGCTTCCCCCATTACCCTGTGCTACCAGTGTTCCCCCCAGTACACTGTGCTTCCTGTGTCCCCTCCTAGTGCCCTCTACTTCATGTGTTCCCCCAATACTCTCTGCTTCCTGTGCTCTCCCCAATACCCTCTGCTTCCTGTGTTCCTCCCAATACCCTCTGCTTCCTGTGTTCCCCCCAATACTCTCTGCTTCCTGTGTTCTCCCCAATACCCTCTGCTTCCTGTGTTCACCCCAATACCGTCTGCTTCCTGTGTTCCCCCAATACCCTCTGCTTCCTGTGTTCTCCCCAATACCCTCTGCTTCCTGTGTTCACCCCAATACCGTCTGCTTCCTGTGTTCCCCCAATACCCTCTGCTTCCTGTGTTGCCCCCAATACCCTCTGCTTCCTGTGTTCCCCCCCAATACCCACTGCTTCCTGTGTTCCTCCCAATACCCTCTCCTTCCTATGTTCCCCCCCAATAACCGCTGCTTCCTGTGTTCCTCCCAATACCCTCTGCTTCCTGTGTTCCCCCCAATACTCTCTGCTTCCTGTGTTCTCCCCAATACCCTCTGCTTCCTGTGTTCACCCAAATACCGTCTGCTTCCTGTGTTCCCCCAATACCCTCTGCTTCCTGTGTTGCCCCCAATACCCTCTGCTTCCTGTGTTCCCCCCCAATACCCACTGCTTCCTGTGTTCCTCCCAATACCCTCTCCTTCCTATGTTCCCCCCCAATAACCGCTGCTTTCTGTGTTCCAATAACCTCTCCTTCCTGCCCCCCCCCCCAATATCCTCTGCTTCCTGTGTTCTTCCCAATAACTGCTGCTTCCTGTGTTCCAATACCCTCTACTTCCTGTGTTCCCCCCAGTACCCTCTGCTTCCTGTGTTCCCCCCAGTACCCTCTACTTCCTGTGTTCCTCCCAATAACCGCTGCTTCCTGTGTTCCCCCAATACCCTCTACTTCCTGTGTTCCTCCCAATACCCTCTGCTTCCTGTGTTCCTCCCAATACCCTCTGCTTCCTGTGTTCCCCCCAATACCCTCTACTTCCTGTGTTCCTCCCAATAACCGCTGCTTCCTGTGTTCCCCCAATACCCTCTACTTCCTGTGTTCCTCCCAATACCCTCTACTTCCTGTGTTCCTCCCAATAACCGCTGCTTCCTGTGTTCCCCCAATACCCTGTGCTTCCTGTGTTCCTCCCAATAACCTCTGCTTCCTGTGTTCCCCCAATAACCTCTGCTTCCTGTGTTCCCCCAATAACCTCTGCTTCCTGTGTTCCCCCCAATACCCTCTGCTTCCTGTGTTCCCCCAATACCCTCTGCTTCCTGTGTTCCTCCCAATAACCTCTCCTTCCTGTGTTCCCCCCAATAACCTCTCCTTCCTGTGTTCCCCCCAATATCCTCTGCTTCCTGTGTTCCTCCCAATACCCTCTGCTTCCTGTGTTCCCCCCAATACCCTCTACTTCCTGTGTTCCTCTTAATAACCACTGCTTCCTGTGTTCCCCCAATACCCTCTACTTCCTGTGTTCCTCCCAATACCCTCTACTTCCTGTGTTCCTCCCAATACCCTCTACTTCCTGTGTTCCTCCCAATACCCTCTACTTCCTGTGTTCCTCCCAATAACCGCTGCTTCCTGTGTTCCCCCAATACCCTCTGCTTCCTGTGTTCCTCCCAATAACCTCTGCTTCCTGTGTTCCCCCAATACCCTCTGCTTCCTGTGTTCCCCCAATACCCTCTGCTTCCTGTGTTCCCCCAATACCCTCTGCTTCCTGTGTTCCTCCCAATAACCTCTCCTTCCTGTGTTCCCCCCAATAACCTCTCCTTCCTGTGTTCCTCCCAATAACCGCTGCTTCCTGTGTTGCCCCCAATACCCTCTGCTTCCCGAGTCCTACCCCCCCCCCCCCAGACACACACACACCCACGTCATATCGTCGCCACTCACCTTATGTCCGGCCTTCTCCAGAATCTCCTTTGTTTCCAACACAGCGCGTTTCATGGATGGAGACGGCATTGTAAAACTATCAGTGACATAATACCCAATGCAGAGAGGCCGGGAACTGGAATATACCTAGAGCAAGATGGCGGCAAATCAGACACAAAACTGCTGCACGAAAACTGCACAGGTTGTTACAAATATACAGTGATCAGCAAAGTAATTTCTTTAAAAACAATAATTATTATTAAAAAATTACTTTTTTTTTAAATCAAAACACTTGGGGCCTCATTCTATTACCGGCCGTAGGAGATGCGGGGCCGCAAGGACCGGCCGCAAGCTAATCGGCTATTCTATTCCCCTCCGGCTGGGGCTTCCGGCAGGCTTTCAGCCGGCGCCTTGCTATCTCTTGCGGCCGCTCGCGCCGGAGGAAATCCTTTGATCTAAAACATCCGCAAGGAAATCGGCCGTAAGAAAATCCTATTTGCAATTCAATTGCTCCGGGAACCCTCTCTGCAAGGCTAAAAGCGAGCCGCTGCTTACTTGCAGGAAAGAGGTCTCGCTAGCACCAATTAACCACGAAATATAGCCCAAATAAAGCCATCCTGCACTTTGAGGAGACTATAAAGTGATTTTAGGTGTTAGCAAAAATAGCACAACATTCCCCTATACTCAAATCCGTAAAATATTTTTTTTTTAATATATGTCAAATATCCATGTAAAAAGTCCAGAGTGCTTGGAACACCTCAGACCCGCCCACGCCGCAGCCGGAAAATAAACAGTTAATGTAAACTCGGATTTGGGCTGATGTGCAAGCTTGAGAGGGGGTTGCTATTAATCCTCATGTCCCCAAATATGATCCCTAGCATTTACAGAGCTGTACAGTGCAGGCTCGAATTTATTTTTGCGTTTAAAGATTTCTGAGCTTACGGCCGGTTTTAAGATATGCGGCCGGCCTTAAGGGGAGATCCTTGCGGGGCCGTATAATAGAATTGCGAGTTAACAGAACCCCCGCAAGGAATCGCAGCCTTACGGACGATTTACAGTCGATAATAGAATGAGGCCCTTGGCATGGAGAGCACAAAAGTAATGTGCAAACTGCATGACTCCAATGAAAGGATCAGGGAAGTTATTGCCCATTATGCAATTAAACAAAAAAAATGTATTTAAAATTGTTGTATCACATCATTTAATTAGTAAAGTCTAGGAAACTTTTAAATCACACAAAAAAATATCATACTCTGACAAGAGTGTACAAAAAAAAGTGCTCTCAGCACACCCTCGTACCCTTGGGTTTCCATAACTATATATATAGTTGTGGACCAAGAACGTTGGTCATGTTTGCGGGTTTGTCACACTTTGCAACCCTCACAAAGCGAGGTGAGCCGTTGACCCCGCAGGACTTAGGCTAGAATGAGCGCCAAAGGCGCTCATTGCACTGCCAGCCTCGCAAAGCGAGCAGTTGAGGCATGCGGGACAGACTGCAATGAGCTCCGAAGGATCGAGATGAGCGCCGCAGGCTTAGGGCTAAAACTCTTAAATGCACTGTCCGCCTCGCAAAAATCAGACTTGAACGGCAGAACCACGCAACTCGAAAGACATGAAAATAACAACAAATATGCCTCAAATTAACTTACACACTCGCACACAGCACATTGGGAGAGCCAGGGAGCCTGTGAGTGAGGTTAATATGAGCCATATTTGCCATTTTTTCACGATTGAAAATCGCGTAAGCAAGAAAAAAAAAATGGCAACACGACAAAAATTAGGCCGAAGGACATAAAACTGGCACGAAGGACGTAAAAAACAGTCCTAAGCAGTAACACTTAACGAAAGCCAGTAACACAACACAGTAACACGCAAACGCGACGCCTAGAAAAGTACACAGGGTGAGAGCCTTGCAATAAGCGCTGAAGGCACTCTTTGCGAGGCACACAATGAGTGGCGAAGGCGCTCATTGTAGGGCTCACGAGAAGCGCCAAAGGTGATCATTGCAAAGCAGGAAAGTTGCGTCTCGCAATGAGCGCCGCAGGTGCTCAGAGGGCTCATAGCCTCGCATTATGTGGCAAACAGCATTGCCAGGCTTACAATTTTACTCCCGTCATTTTTGACGGGCAATTTCCTAGTGTCTTTATAATCTTTGCATCTGGTGCAGCAATGAGGTACACAAATAAATATAATTGCAACTCGATGCTATTAAACATTTTGTGTGGAAGTTTTGAAGTTTGAAAGTTACGCATTATAAATGTGTCATTATCCTATGCTAAGACCTGGAGAGGTCCTGCATCTTCTGAGCTGCCTGTCCTGTTGGTAGCTGAATATAAATGAGAATAAATGAGAAGCTCCTGCAGTTCGGATACAGCCAGTGCTTAGATTCATAATTTGAGGCTGGAGAATATCGGAGTGAGGTGTACTCTTTATAGAATTGTGGAATAGAAGGAGTGGTCTCCCAGTGGAGGTGACTGATGGGGATGTTACAGTAAAATGTAAGTACAGTAGACTCTCAGTTAACCAGGACTCTCCAGCGTCCAGAAAAATAATTAAATAGTGTAAATAAAAAATAAAATTTTACAGGGCTCATCAAATGCCAGGAGCCAGGTTGTGAGGCCACAAAATGCTTACAGGCACCGAGATGTCATCCACTGTACGTCTCTGCAAATCAATGTTACCTGGAAGCAGCCGGGCATGAGTGACTGAGCCAGGGCAGTGTTGGGGTTACATTCCCTGGGCATGAGTGACTGAGCCAGTGCAGTGTTGGGGTTACATTCCCTGGGCATGAGTGACTGAGCCAGGGCAGTGTTGGGCTTACATTCCACGGGTATGAGTGACTGAGCCAGGGCAGTGTTGGGGTTACATTCCCCGGGTATGAGTGACTGAGCCAGGGCAGTGTTGGGGTTACATTCCCCGGGTATGAGTGACTGAGCCAGTGCAGTGTTGGGGTTACATTCCCAGGACATGAGTGACTGAGCCAGTGCTGTGTTGGGGTTACATTCCCCGGGTATGAGTGACTGAGCCAGGGCAGTGTTGGGGTTACATTCCCTGGGCATGAGTGACTGAGCCAGTGCTGTGTTGGGGTTACATTCCCCGGGCATGTGTGACTGAGCCAGGGCAGTGTTGGGGTTACATTCCCCGGGTATGAGTGACTGAGCCAGGGCAGTGTTGGGGTTACATTCCCTGGGCATGAGTGACTATATAATACCCTCTACTTCCTGTGTTCCCCCAATACCCTCTACTTCCTGTGTTCCCCTACAATACCCTCTACTTCCTGTGTTCCCCCCCAATACCCTTTACTTCCTGTGTTCCTCCCAATACCCTCTGCTTTCTGTGTTCCTCCCAATAACCTCTGCTTCCTGTGTTCCCCCCAATATCCTCTGCTTCCTGTGTTCCTGCCAATAACTGCCGCTTCCTGTGTTCCCCCCAATACCCTCTGCTTCCTCTGTTCCCCCAATACCCTCTGCTTCCTCTGTTCCCCCCAATACCCTCTGCTTCCTGTGTTCCACCAATACCCTCTACTTCCTGTGTTCCACCAATACCCTCTACTTCCTGTGTTCCCCCCAATACCCTCTACTTCCTGTGTTCCTCCCAATAACCGCTGCTTCCTGTGTTCCTCCCAATACCCTTTGCTTCCTGTGTTCCCCCAATGAGCTCCGAAGGCTCGACTTGAGCGCCGCAGGCTTAGGGCCAAAACTCTTAAATGCACTGTCCGCCTCGCAAAAATCATACTTGAACGGCAGAACCACGCAACTCGAAAGACATGAAAATAACAACAAATATGCCTCAAATTAACTTACACACTCGCACACAGCACATTGGGAGAGCCGGGGCGCCTGTAAGGGAGGTTGCAAGTTAATATGAGTCATATTTGCCATTTTTTCACGATTGAAAATCGCCTAAGCAAGAAAAAAAAAATGGCAACACGACAAAAATGAGGCCGAAGGACATAAAACTGGCACGAAGGACATAAAAAACAGTCCTAAGCAGTAACACTTAACGAAAGCCAGTAACACAACACAGTAACACGCAAACGCGACGCCTATAAAAGTACACAGGGTGAGAGCCTTGCAATAAGCGCTGAAGGCACTCTTTGCGAGGCACACAATGAGTGGCGAAGGCGCTCATTGTAGGGCTCACGAGAAGCAGCAAAGGTGATCATTGCAAAGCAGGAAAGTTGCGTCCGCAATGAGCGCCGCAGGTGCTCAGAGGGCTCATAGCCTCGCATTATGTGGCAAACAGCATTGCCAGGCTTACAATTTTACTCCCATCATTTTTGACGGGCAATTTCCTAGTGTCTTTATAATCTTTGCATCTGGTGCAGCAATGAGGTACACAAATAAATATAATTGCAACTCGATGCTATTAAACATTTTGTGTGGAAGTTTTGAAGATTGAAAGTCATGCATTATAAATGTGTCATTATCCTATCCTAAGACCCCCCCCCCCCTCTATATCCTCTAATCACAGGACATTCATTAATTAGCAGAACAAGCTATTTTTGATAAATAAATAGTGACTTGTACATCTCAAAAAGACTGATCAGGCAGATTGCAATCTCATAAGGTTCACTCCACTAAACAAAATAGATTGCAAGCTCTTTTACTAAACCAAGCTGGGGTAGGTTTCTATATGGTGGGATCATCCTACAATTGCTGGGAGAGACCTACTAAGTATAACATCTTGTGAGCTGCCTGTCCTGTTGGTGGCTGAATATAAATGAGAAGCTCCTGCAGTGCTGAGTCAGTCAATGCTTTGATTCAGAATTTGAGGCTGGAGAATATCGGAGTGAGGTGTACTCTTTATAGAATTGTGGAATAGAAGGAGTGGTCTCCCAGTGGAGGTGACTGATGGGGATGTCGCAGTAAAATGTAAGTACAGTAGACTCTCAGTTAACCAGGACTCTCCAGCAACCAGAAAAATAATTGAATACTGTACTTAAAATAAAATTTTACAGGGCTCAACAAATGCCAGGAGCCAGGTTGTGATGCCACAAAATGCTTACAGGCACCTAGATGTCATCCACTGTACGTCTCTGCAATTAAGTGTAACCTGGAAGAAGATGGGCAGAGTGACTGAGCCAGCACAGTGTTGGTGTTACATTCTCCGGGCATGAGTGACTGAGCCAGAGCAGTGTTGGCGTTACATTCCCCCGGCAATGAGTGACTGAGCCTGTGCAGTGTTGGTGTTGCATTCCCCGGGCATGAGTGACTGAGCCTGGGCAGTGTTGGCGTTACATTCCCAGTGCATGAGTAACTGAGCAAGGGCAGTGTTGGGGTTACATTCCCCGGGCATGAGTGACTGAGCCAGTGTTGGGGTTACTTTCCCCGAGCATGAGTGACTGAGCCAGAGCAGTGTTGGCGTTATATTCCCCAGGCATGAGTGACTGAGCCAGGGCAGTGTTGGGGTTACATTCCCTGGGCATGAGTGACTGAGCCAGGGCAGTGTTGGGGTTACATTCCCTGGGCATGAGTGACTGAGCCTGGGCAGTGTTGGCGTTACATTGCCCGGGCATGAGTGACTGAGCCAGGGCAGTGTTGGGGTTACATTCCCCGGGCATGAGTGACTGAGCCAGTGTTGGGGTTACTTTCCCCGGGCATGAGTGACTGAGCCAGAGCAGTGTTAGCATTACATTCCCCAGGCATGAGTGACTGAGCCAGGGAAGTGTTGGGGTTACATTCCCCGGGCATGAGTGACTGAGCCAGGGCAGTGTTGGGGTTACATTCCCTGGGCATGAGTGACTGAGCCAGGGCAGTGTTGGGGTTACATTACCCGGGCATGAGTGACTGAGCCACAGCAGTGTTGGGGTTACATTCCCCGGACATGAGTGACTGAGCCGGGGCAGTGTTGAGGTTACATTCCCCGGACATGAGTGACTGAGCCAGGGCAGTGTTGGGGTTACATTCCCCGGGCATGAGTGACTGAGCCAGGGCAGTGTTGGCGTTACATTCCCCAGGCATGAGTGACTGAGCCTGGGCAGTGTTAGGGTTACATTCCCCGGGCATGAGTGACTGAGCCAGGGCAGTGTTGGGGTTACATTCCCCGGGCATGAGTGACTGAGCCTGGGCAGTGTTGGGGTTACATTCCCAGTGCATGAGTGACTGAGCCAGGGCAGTGTTGGGGTTACATTTCCCGGGCATGAGAGACTGAGCCAGTGTTGGGGTTACTTTCCCCGAGCATGAGTGACTGAGCCAGAGCAGTGTTGGCGTTATATTCCCCAGGCATGAGTGACTGAGCCAGGGCAGTGTTGGGGTTACATTCCCTGGGCATGAGTGACTGAGCCTGGGCAGTGTTGGCGTTACATTCCCCGGGCATGAGTGACTGAGCCAGGGCAGTGTTGGGGTTACATTCCCTGGGCATGAGTGACTGAGCCAGGGCAGTGTTGGGGTTACATTACCCGGGCATGAGTGACTGAGCCACAGCAGTGTTGGGGTTACATTCCCCGGACATGGGTGACTGAGCCGGGGCAGTGTTGAGGTTACATTCCCCGGGCATGAGTGACTGAGCCAGGGCAGTTTTGTGGTTACATTCCCCGGGTATGAGTGACTGAGCCTGGGCAGCGTTGGCGTTACATTTTCCAGGCATGAGTGACTGAGCCTGGGCAGTGTTGGGGTTACATTCCCTGGGTATGAGTGACTGAGCCAGGGCAGTGTTGGGGTTACATTCCCCGGGCATGAGTGACTGAGCCTGGGCAGTGTTGGGGTTACATTCCCAGTGCATGAGTGACTGAGCCAGGGCAGTGTTGGGGTTACATTCCCCGGGCATGAGAGACTGAGCCATTGTTGGGGTTACTTTCCCCGAGCATGAGTGACTGAGCCAGAGCAGTGTTGGCGTTATATTCCCCAGGCATGAGTGACTGAGCCAGGGCAGTGTTGGGGTTACATTCCCTGGGCATGAGTGACTGAGCCTGGGCAGTGTTGGCGTTACATTGCCCGGGCATGAGTGACTGAGCCAGGGCAGTGTTGGGGTTACATTCCCCGGGCATGAGTGACTGAGCCAGTGTTGGGGTTACTTTCCCCGGGCATGAGTGACTGAGCCAGAGCAGTGTTAGCGTTACATTCCCCAGGCATGAGTGACTGAGCCAGGGAAGTGTTGGGGTTACATTCCCCGGGCATGAGTGACTGAGCCAGGGCAGTGTTGGGGTTACATTCCCCGAGCATGAGTGACTGAACCTGGGCAGTGTTGGGGTTACCTTCCCCGGGCATGAGTGACTGAGCCTGGGCAGTGTTGGGGTTACATTCCCCGGGCATGAGTGACTGAGCAAGGGCAGTGTTGGGGTTACATTCCCTGGGCATGAGTGACTGAGCCAGGGCAGTGTTGGGGTTACATTACCCGGGCATGAGTGACTGAGCCAGAGCAGTGTTGGGGTTACATTCCCCGGACATGAGTGAATGAGCCGGGTCAGTGTTGGGGTTGCATTCCCCGGACATGAGTGACTGAGCCAGGGCAGTGTTGGGCTTACATTCCCCGGGCATGAGTGACTGAGCCAGGGCAGTGTTGGCGTTACATTCCCCGGGCATGAGTGACTGAGCCAGGGCAGTGTTGGGGTTACATTCCCCGGGCATGAGTGACTGAGCCTGGGCAGTGTTGGGGTTACATTCCCTGGGCATAAGTGACTGAGCCAGTGCTGTGTTGGGGTTACATTCCCCGGGTATGAGTGACTGAGCCAGGGCAGTGTTGGGGTTACATTCCCTGGGCATGAGTGACTGAGCCAGTGCTGTGTTGGGGTTACATTCCCCGGGCATGTGTGACTGAGCCAGGGCAGTGTTGGGGTTACATTCCCCGGGTATGAGTGACTGAGCCAGGGCAGTGTTGGGGTTACATTCCCTGGGCATGAGTGACTATATAATACCCTCTACTTCCTGTGTTCCCCCAATACCCTCTACTTCCTGTGTTCCGCCAAAAAATACCCTCTACTTCCTGTGTTCCCCCCCAATACCCTCTACTTCCTGTGTTCCCCCCAATACCCTCTACTTCCTGTGTTCCCCCCAATAACCTCTGCTTCCTGTGTTCCCCCCCAATACCCTTTACTTCCTGTGTTCCTCCCAATACCCTCTGCTTTCTGTGTTCCTCCCAATAACCTCTGCTTCCTGTGTTCCCCCAATACTCTCTGCTTCCTGTGTTCCCCCCAATATCCTCTGCTTCCTGTGTTCCTGCCAATAACTGCCGCTTCCTGTGTTCCCCCCAATACCCTCTGCTTCCTCTGTTCCCCCAATACCCTCTGCTTCCTCTGTTCCCCCCAATACCCTCTGCTTCCTGTGTTCCACCAATACCCTCTACTTCCTGTGTTCCCCCCAATACCCTCTACTTCCTGTGTTCCTCCCAATAACCGCTGCTTCCTGTGTTCCTCCCAATACCCTTTGCTTCCTGTGTTCCCCCAATGAGCTCCGAAGGCTCGACTTGAGCGCCGCAGGCTTAGGGCCAAAACTCTTAAATGCACTGTCCGCCTCGCAAAAATCATACTTGAACGGCAGAACCACGCAACTCGAAAGACATGAAAATAACAACAAATATGCCTCAAATTAACTTACACACTCGCACACAGCACATTGGGAGAGCCGGGGCGCCTGTAAGGGAGGTTGCAAGTTAATATGAGTCATATTTGCCATTTTTTCACGATTGAAAATCGCCTAAGCAAGAAAAAAAAAATGGCAACACGACTAAAATGAGGCCGAAGGACATAAAACTGGCACGAAGGACATAAAAAACAGTCCTAAGCAGTAACACTTAACGAAAGCCAGTAACACAACACAGTAACACGCAAACGCGACGCCTATAAAAGTACACAGGGTGAGAGCCTTGCAATAAGCGCTGAAGGCACTCTTTGCGAGGCACACAATGAGTGGCGAAGGCGCTCATTGTAGGGCTCACGAGAAGCAGCAAAGGTGATCATTGCAAAGCAGGAAAGTTGCGTCCGCAATGAGCGCCGCAGGTGCTCAGAGGGCTCATAGCCTCGCATTATGTGGCAAACAGCATTGCCAGGCTTACAATTTTACTCCCATCATTTTTGACGGGCAATTTCCTAGTGTCTTTATAATCTTTGCATCTGGTGCAGCAATGAGGTACACAAATAAATATAATTGCAACTCGATGCTATTAAACATTTTGTGTGGAAGTTTTGAAGATTGAAAGTCATGCATTATAAATGTGTCATTATCCTATCCTAAGACCCCCCCCCCCCCCCCCCTCTATATCCTCTAATCACAGGACATTCATTAATTAGCAGAACAAGCTATTTTTGATAAATAAATAGTGACTTGTACATCTCAAAAAGACTGATCAGGCAGATTGCAAGCTCATAAGGTTCACTCCACTAAACAAAATAGATTGCAAGCTCTTTTACTAAACCAAGCTGGGGTAGGTTTCTATATGGTGGGATCATCCTACAATTGCTGGGAGAGACCTACTAAGTATAACATCTTGTGAGCTGCCTGTCCTGTTGGTGGCTGAATATAAATGAGAAGCTCCTGCAGTGCTGAGTCAGTCAATGCTTTGATTCAGAATTTGAGGCTGGAGAATATCGGAGTGAGGTGTACTCTTTATAGAATTGTGGAATAGAAGGAGTGGTCTCCCAGTGGAGGTGACTGATGGGGATGTCGCAGTAAAATGTAAGTACAGTAGACTCTCAGTTAACCAGGACTCTCCAGCAACCAGAAAAATAATTGAATACTGTACTTAAAATAAAATTTTACAGGGCTCAACAAATGCCAGGAGCCAGGTTGTGATGCCACAAAATGCTTACAGGCACCTAGATGTCATCCACTGTACGTCTCTGCAATTAAGTGTAACCTGGAAGAAGACGGGCAGAGTGACTGAGCCAGCACAGTGTTGGTGTTACATTCTCCGGGCATGAGTGACTGAGCCAGAGCAGTGTTGGCGTTACATTCCCCCGGCAATGAGTGACTGAGCCTGTGCAGTGTTGGCGTTACATTCCCAGTGCATGAGTGACTGAGCCTGGGCAGTATTGGCGTTACATTCCCAGTGCATGAGTGACTGAGCCAGGGCAGTGTTGGGGTTACATTCCCCGGGCATGAGTGACTGAGCCAGTGTTGGGGTTACTTTCCCCGAGCATGAGTGACTGAGCCAGAGCAGTGTTGGCGTTATATTCCCCAGGCATGAGTGACTGAGCCAGGGCAGTGTTGGGGTTACATTCCCTGGGCATGAGTGACTGAGCCAGGGCAGTATTGGGGTTACATTCCCTGGGCATGAGTGACTGAGCCTGGGCAGTGTTGGCGTTACATTGCCCGGGCATGAGTGACTGAGCCAGGGCAGTGTTGGGGTTACATTCCCCGGGCATGAGTGACTGAGCCAGTGTTGGGGTTACTTTCCCCGGGCATGAGTGACTGAGCCAGAGCAGTGTTAGCATTACATTCCCCAGGCATGAGTGACTGAGCCAGGGAAGTGTTGGGGTTACATTCCCCGGGCATGAGTGACTGAGCCAGGGCAGTGTTGGGGTTACATTCCCTGGGCATGAGTGACTGAGCCAGGGCAGTGTTGGGGTTACATTACCCGGGCATGAGTGACTGAGCCACAGCAGTGTTGGGGTTACATTCCCCGGACATGAGTGACTGAGCCGGGGCAGTGTTGAGGTTACATTCCCCGGACATGAGTGACTGAGCCAGGGCAGTGTTGGGGTTACATTCCCCAGGCATGAGTGACTGAGCCAGGGCAGTGTTGGCGTTACATTCCCCAGGCATGAGTGACTGAGCCTGGGCAGTGTTAGGGTTACATTCCCCGGGCATGAGTGACTGAGCCAGGGCAGTGTTGGGGTTACATTCCCCGGGCATGAGTGACTGAGCCTGGGCAGTGTTGGGGTTACATTCCCAGTGCATGAGTGACTGAGCCAGGGCAGTGTTGGGGTTACATTTCCCGGGCATGAGAGACTGAGCCAGTGTTGGGGTTACTTTCCCCGAGCATGAGTGACTGAGCCAGAGCAGTGTTGGCGTTATATTCCCCAGGCATGAGTGACTGAGCCAGGGCAGTGTTGGGGTTACATTCCCTGGGCATGAGTGACTGAGCCTGGGCAGTGTTGGCGTTACATTCCCCGGGCATGAGTGACTGAGCCAGGGCAGTGTTGGGGTTACATTTCCCGGGCATGAGAGACTGAGCCAGTGTTGGGGTTACTTTCCCCGAGCATGAGTGACTGAGCCAGAGCAGTGTTGGCGTTATATTCCCCAGGCATGAGTGACTGAGCCAGGGCAGTGTTGGGGTTACATTCCCTGGGCATGAGTGACTGAGCCTGGGCAGTGTTGGCGTTACATTCCCCGGGCATGAGTGACTGAGCCAGGGCAGTGTTGGGGTTACATTCCCTGGGCATGAGTGACTTAGCCAGGGCAGTGTTGGGGTTACATTACCCGGGCATGAGTGACTGAGCCACAGCAGTGTTGGGGTTACATTCCCCGGACATGAGTGACTGAGCCGGGGCAGTGTTGAGGTTACATTCCCCGGACATGAGTGACTGAGCCAGGGCAGTGTTGGGGTTACATTCCCCGGGCATGAGTGACTGAGCCAGGGCAGTGTTGGCGTTACATTCCCCAGGCATGAGTGACTGAGCCTGGGCAGTGTTAGGGTTACATTCCCCGGGCATGAGTGACTGAGCCAGGGCAGTATTGGGGTTACATTCCCCGGGCATGAGTGACTGAGCCTGGGCAGTGTTGGGGTTACATTCCCAGTGCATGAGTGACTGAGCCAGGGCAGTGTTGGGGTTACATTCCTTGGGCATGAGAGACTGAGCCATTGTTGGGGTTACTTTCCCCGAGCATGAGTGACTGAGCCAGAGCAGTGTTGGCGTTATATTCCCCAGGCATGAGTGACTGAGCCAGGGCAGTGTTGGGGTTACATTCCCTGGGCATGAGTGACTGAGCCTGGGCAGTGTTGGCGTTACATTGCCCGGGCATGAGTGACTGAGCCAGGGCAGTGTTGGGGTTACATTCCCCGGGCATGAGTGACTGAGCCAGTGTTGGGGCTACTTTCCCCGGGCATGAGTGACTGAGCCAGAGCAGTGTTAGCGTTACATTCCCCAGGCATGAGTGACTGAGCCAGGGAAGTGTTGGGGTTACATTCCCCGGGCATGAGTGACTGAGCCAGGGCAGTGTTGGGGTTACATTCCCCGAGCATGAGTGACTGAACCTGGGCAGTGTTGGGGTTACCTTCCCCGGGCATGAGTGACTGAGCCTGGGCAGTGTTGGGGTTACATTCCCCGGGCATGAGTGACTGAGCAAGGGCAGTGTTGGGGTTACATTCCCTGGGCATGAGTGACTGAGCCAGGGCAGTGTTGGGGTTACATTACCCGGGCATGAGTGACTGAGCCAGAGCAGTGTTGGGGTTACATTCCCCGGACATGAGTGAATGAGCCGGGTCAGTGTTGGGGTTGCATTCCCCGGACATGAGTGACTGAGCCAGGGCAGTGTTGGGGTTACATTCCCCGGGCATGAGTGACTGAGCCAGGGCAGTGTTGGCGTTACATTCCCCGGGCATGAGTGACTGAGCCAGGGCAGTGTTGGGGTTACATTCCCCGGGCATGAGTGACTGAGCCTGGGCATTGTTGGGGTTACATTCCCTGGGCATAAGTGACTGAGCCAGTGCAGTGTTGGCGTAACATTCCCCGGGTATTAGTGACTGAGCCAGGGCAGTGTTGGGGTTACATTCCCCGGGTATGAGTGACTGAGCCAGGGCAGTGTTGGGGTTACATTCCCCGGGCATGAGTGACTGAGCCAGGGCAGTGTTGGGGTTACATTCCCCGGGCATGAGTGACTGAGCCTGGGCAGTGTTGGTGTTACATTCCCGGGCATGAGTGACTGAGCCAGTGCAGTGTTGGCGTAACATTCCCCGGGTATTAGTGACTGAGCCAGGGCATTGTTGGGGTTACATTCCCCGGGTATGAGTGACTGAGCCAGGGCAGTGTTGGGGTTACATTCCCCGGGCATGAGTGACTGAGCCAGGGCAGTGTTGGAGTTACATTCCCCGGGCATGAGTGACTGAGCCAGGGCAGTGTTGGCGTTACATTCCCCGGGGTCAGCACCGAACCTTCCAGCCAAACGTACCTGTGTGTGAGGAGTGAAAGCTGCTGCGGCTAGAACAGCCCTCACTGACACATATACTTAGCAGCATCCTATGTGCAGATAATCTAGGCCTCTTTTAACAGTATCTTTCAGGCCACCAGAAACTACATTAATCCGGCATCTATCAATCCCCATGGGTGCCGGATAACTGAGAGTCTATGGTAATTTATTTTGTGTGTTGAAGATTAACCACATCATCATGGTGGGCAAAAGAGTGATAGAAGCTGTCTACTATATAGAGTATAGTCATTAAATAGTACATAGTGGGGCTTCTATCACGATAAGCTAAATGATGAGGTGATTAATAGCCTTCCCACTAATTTATAGCAGGAGTTAAGAAACAGCTCCACAATGGTGAGGTCCATTTAAGATCGGAACAGCTCTAAAACGTGTGCCAAATCCATCCAATGCTATGCTTCAAAGCGGTGTACTACACAGGCCTAAACGAAACCATGTATACAATGGTATTGGTTTAAAGGATGAAATGTATTGCCAATTTTCCCAGAATGCAGTGCAATAACTGTATTTCTTGGAATTCTGAGAAGGAAATCTTTTTTTAAATTATGTTTTATGTAAAAATACCCATATAAAATAATTTATATGTTTAAATTCCTTATATTGTATTCTTCTGATTTCATCCCCCCTTGTCGGTAGTACATGGAAAAGAATCCCCTCACAATCACATATACAGTGGATATAAAAAGTCTACACACCCCTGTTAAAATGTCAGGTTTCTGTGCTGTAAAAAAATGAGACAAAGATAAACCATTTCAGAACTTTTCCCCCCTTTAATGTGACCTATAAACTGTACAACTCAATTGAAAAACAAACTGAAATCTTTTAGGTAGAGGGAAGAAAAAATATAAAAATAAAATAATATGGTTGCATAAGTCTGCACACCCTTAAACTAATACTTTGTTGAAGCACCTTGTGATTTTATTACAGCACACAGTCTTTTTGGGTATGAGTCTATCAGCATGGCACATTTTGACTTGGCAAGATTTGCCCACTCTTCTTTGCAAAAACACTCCAAATCTGTCAGATTGCGAGGGCATCTCCTGTGCACAGTCCTCTTCAGATCACCCCACAGACTTTCAATCGGATTCAGGTCTGGGCTCTGGCTGGGCCATTCCAAAACTTTAATCTTCTTCTGGTGAAGCCATTCCTTTGTTGATTTGGATGTATGCTTTGGGTCGTTGTCATGCTGAAAGATGAAGTTCCTCTTCATGTTCAGCTTTCTAGCAGAAGCCTGAAGGTTTTGTGCCAATATTGACTGGTATTTGGAACTGCTCATAATTCCCTCTATCTTAACTAAGGCCCCAGTTCCAGCTGAAGAAAAACAGCCCCAAAGCATGATGCTGACACCACCATGCTTCACTATGGGTATTGGTGATGTGCAGTGTTGTTTTTGCGCCAAACATATCTTTTGGAATTATGGCCAAAACGTTCCACCTTGGTTTCATCAGACCATAACACCTTTTCCCACATGCTTTTGGGAGACTTCAGATTTTTGCAAAATGTAGCCTGGCTTGGATGTTTTTCTTCGTAAGAAAGGGCTTTCGTCTTGCCACTCTACCCCATAGCCCAGACATATGAAGAATACGGGAGATTGTTGTCACATGTACCACACAGCCAGTACTTGCCAGATATTCCTGCAGCTCCTTTAATGTTGCTGTAGGCCTCTTGGTAGCCTCCCAGACCAGTTTTCTTCTCGTCTTTTCATCAATTTTGGAGGGAGCTCCAGTTCTTGGTAATGTCACTGTTGTGCCATATTTTCTCCACTTGATGATGACTGTCTTCACTGTGTTCCATGGTATATCTAATGCCTTGGAAATTCTTTTGTACCCTTCTCCTGACTGATACCTTTTAACAATGAGATCCCTCTAATGCTTTGGAAGCTCTGTGTGGACCATAGCTTTTGCTGTGGGATGCGACTAAGAAAATTTCAGGAAAGACCAACTAGAGCAGCTGAACTTTATTTGGGGTTAATCAGAGGCACTTTAAATGATGGCAGGTGTATGCTGACTCCTATTAAACACGATTTGGAATGCGATTGCTTAATTCTGAACACAGCTACATCCCCAGTTATAAGAGGGTGTGCACACTTATGCAACCACATTATTTTTATTTTTATTCCCTCCACCTAAAAGATTTCAGTTTGTTTTTCAATTGAGTTGTAGTTTATAGGTCACATTAAAGGTGGAAAAAGTTCTGAAATGATTTATCTTTGTCTCATTTTTTACAGCACAGAAACCTGACATTTTAACAGGGGTGTGTAGACTTTTTATATCCACTGTATGTTACATCCCATCGGGCTCGTTAGTCACATTCCATTGCGTCTATTGTAAATGATCTCTGTATAATCACATGTTTGTTAAAGACTCCGGGAGGTCTCTTGAACCTTGAACTGGACTCTTCCCATGACCCGGCTAATATACCCAGATAAACTTTAGCACCTGGACTTGGTTGTTTTCTTCTTCTCAGTGGTACCATGAAGGAATTTATACCTGGTATTTGGATAAGGGCATCTTGGCGATGTATTAAAGGGCCACTGTATTACTTTAACAAGTGAAAATTCACAGTGACAATCTTTCAATAGAACTGAATAAATATCTTATCTGAATCCAAAGTTGCTCCCATTCCTCGCACATGTCTAATTCTATTTCAAATAAAAGCAAATGTCTGTCACCATTAAGGCAAAATTGAAAAAGCTGCATTTATTTATTTTAACTTTTCTAAAACAGTTAGTTCATTATAAAGTCAGTTTCTTCATAAGAACCTCCTATAAATCTAAAACTTCAATGATTCTTTAAAGCATTTGCCCAGCCTCGGGTCCCACAGCCCAGGCTTGTCCAGCCTCGGGTCACACAGCCCAGGCTTGTCCAGCCTCGAGTCACACGGCCCAGGCTTGTCCAGCCTCGGGTCCCACGGCCCAGGCTTGCCCAGCCTCGGGTCCCACAGCCCAGGCTTGCCCAGCCCCGGGTCCCACAGCCCAGGCTTGCCCAGCCCCGGGTCCCACGGCCCAGGCTTGCCCAGCCTCGGGTCCCACAGCCCAGGCTTGCCCAGCCCCGGGTCCCACAGCCCAGGCTTGCCCAGCCACGGGTCCCACGGCCCAGGCTTGCCCAGCCTCGGGTCCCACGGCCCAGGCTTGCCCAGCCTCGGGTCTCACGGTCCAGGCTTGCCCAGCATCGGGTCCCACGGCCCAGGCTTGCCCAGCCTCGGTTCCCACGGCCCAGGCTTGCCCAGCCTCGGGTTCCACGGGTTTCTCCGGAGTGGGACTTAAGTCTGAGGGCCTGCTGCGAGCCGCAAGTCCCGGGCCGATATCGCAAACCATGCTATTAAAAGTAGCATTTGCTGGCTTGAACTTGATCGCTGACGCAAGACCATAACTCAACTGTATGACGTTGAAATCCAACCTCCATTTTTCATTGAATTTCTACTGGCTTGAACCACGAGTTACGGCCTTGCGTCAGCAATCATGTCCAAGCCCATAGGACTTCAATGAAAAATGGAGGTTGGATTTCAAAGTCTTACAGGGTTCAATTACGAGTTATGAATGGACCCACATTCCAGATATAATGCAATATTGATACATGTGAGTTCCATTATATGTATTAACACATTGATTGCCGGAATCGATATAACACGTAAACTAAACATGAAAGAAAGTATTTTATATTGAAGATTTGCGAGTTTGAGAATGTTGTGCTATTAATTCTAATACCTAACATCACTTTCCCTTTTAATAAAAGTACAGTAGTGTGTGTATATATGCATTTACAGTTCTCCGTACATGTCATTAAGCCCTTTGGGAGACCTCCTTGGTACCAGTCGCTTGTGGTTGGACTTTTGCCATTTGCGGGCTTGACAGAGTGGTTAGTGAGGGGGAATCGGAGCAATTGAATAGCGATTTGCGATTTTAGCGTTCGGAAGTCTTGCGGCCGTGAAAGATCAAAGGCTTGGAGGGCAATAACTAGGTTTGTCCAGCCTCTGTTCCCACGGCCTAGGTTTGTCCAGCCTCTGTTCCCACAGCCTAGGTTTGTCCAGCCTCTGTTCCCACGGCCTAAGTTTGTCCAGCCTCTGTTCCCACAGACTAGGTTTGTCCAGCCTCTGTTCCCACGGCCTAAGTTTGTCCAGCCTCTGTTCCCACGGCCTAGGTGTGTCCAGCCTCTGTTCCAACGGCCTAAGTTTGTCCAGCCTCTGTTCCCACAGCCTAGGTTTGTCCAGCCTCTGTTCCCACTGCCTAGGTTTGTCCAGCCTCTGTTCCCACGGCCTAGGTTTGTCCAGCCTCTGTTCCCACGGCCTAGGTTTGTCCAGCCTCTGTTCCCACGGCCTAGGTTTGTCCAGCCTCTGTTCCCACAGCCTAGGTTTGTCCAGCCTCTGTTCCCACAGCCTAGGTTTGTCCAGCCTCTGTTCCCACGGCCTAGGTTTGTCCAGCCTCTGTTCCCACGGCCTAGGGTTGTCCAGCCTCTGTTCCCACAACCTAGGTTTGTCCAGCCTCTGTTCCCACGGCCTAGGTTTGTCCAGCCTCTGTTCCCACGGCCTAGGTTTGTCCAGCCTCTGTTCCCACGGCCTAGGTTTGTCCAGCCTCTGTTCCCACGGCCTAGGTTTGTCCAGCCTCTGTTCCCACGGCCTAGGTTTGTCCAGCCTCTGTTCTCACGGCCTAGGTTTGTCCAGCCTCTGTTCCCACGGCCTAGGTTTGTCCAGCCTCTGTTCCCACGGCCTAGGTTTGTCCAGCCTCTGTTCCCACGGCCTAGGTTTGTCCAGCCTCTGTTCCCACGGCCTAGGTTTGTCCAGCCTCTGTTCCCACGGCCTAGGTTTGTCCAGCCTCTGTTCTCACGGCCTAGGTTTGTCCAGCCTCTGTTCCCACGGCCTAGGTTTGTCCAGCCTCTGTTCTCACGGCCTAGGTTTGTCCAGCCTCTGTTCCCACGGCCTAGGTTTGTCCAGCCTCTGTTCCCACGGCCTAAGTTTGTCCAGCCTCTGTTCCCATGGCCTAGGTTTGTCCAGCCTCTGTTCCCACGGCCTAAGTTTGTCCAGCCTCTGTTCCCATGGCCTAGGTTTGTCCAGCCTCTGTTCTCACGGCCTAGGTTTGTCCAGCCTCTGTTCCCACGGCCTAGGTTTGTCCAGCCTCTGTTCTCACGGCCTAGGTTTGTCCAGCCTCTGTTCTCACGGCCTAGGTTTGTCCAGCCTCTGTTCCCACGGCCTAGGTTTGTCCAGTTTTGGGAATGTCTGGTCACTCTATACGGGAAGTGTCCTTCAGTTTAGGTGTTTGGTGCAATTTGCCTATACATGTGCCCAACATGAAACATACAGCAACCCCCCCCCCCCCCCCAATACTGATAAGAGAGCATCCATAGCAAGCCCAAATTACCTTCTCATTAAAAGGCAGTGGGGGGACAGTGGGGTCCAGCTGGAACATGTCCTCACTCAGCAGAGCTCGCATACACAGCGCCAGGCTGTCCACATCCCTCGCTATTGGTCCAATCATTGGTGCCACTGAAATGAAAAACACGAGATCAAAACAGTCATTAAAGTCCCAGAAAAAACATCAAATGATCCTAGGAAGCTCACTGATTGGTCTAAAGAAGGATACCTAAAAATGATCAAATGTCCAGTGCAGATTACATGTAGCATGATCAACCTGTCCCTTTAAATTACATTCTGGTCCTTCTCAGTCAATCAGAGCCGATATAGTTACAGGAGTTGTGTCCGGCACCCAATGAACAATTCTAATGTAATACCAACGATCACTGGTGGATACGGATATTATTTTTATATATTATTAGTCACTTTCCCTTCACAAAATGACGGTATAATATTGTCTTAAAAATGGTGTCTTATGTCTGCTTGTGTACCCTCTCTCTCTCGCTGCACCCTCTCCCTGTGCTCAGTCTTTCTCTCCTTCCCTCCCTCTCCCTCCCCACCCTCTCCCCCTTTGCAAGCCTCATAATGCGCAGCTCACAATTTGCACGCGTTACACACAAACTCGCAGTACAACAACTATATTAGTAATTAGCGCAAAGTAATATGTCCATGTGTTACAAATAAAGGATAAACACATATAATAGTTGTCAAACTACGAGACGTCGTCAAGCTTTGCGTGGTGTGTAGCGAGGCGAGCCGTTAACGTGGAGCACTTAGGTGATGAGCGCCTTTGGTGCTCATCGCCTGCGAGCCTCGCATAGCAAGGCGAGCCATTAAGGCACTAAAACTCGCAGCACAAAGACGATGAGTGCCAAATGCGATGAGCAGTGAAGACAATGAAACACAAGGGACCTAGCCACCAAGTACTTACTAAAAGCGGGATCGCCAGTTGACAAACGCAGGACTTAGAAAAAATCTAATTACGAGACACAGGACTTTGAGGGAAAAAAAACAGATAGGAAAAATACAAGGTTAACAGCCGAACCGCGCAAACCAAAAACAAATAAAAACACACAACATACAAAAAATAAATACAACAAAAATATCACAAACAGCACGGGGGAACAGCCAGGACGTCCGGGAGTGAGGTGGAACGCGAATTTAAGCCGATTTGAACGAGTTTAGGCACTCGAAAATCGCCTAAGCGAGAAAAAACATGGCCTCCCAAAAAAATTAAAACAAGGCTACACGACCCTGGACCGCGCAAAACACTGCCAACCACGTAGTACTTTCACACAGGAACGTACAAGGTACTAAATACACTATTACACAGTAAAAAATAAAATAAATAAAATTACATATGAAATTAATGGCCGAACCGCGAAAACCAAAAAACACACAAAAACAAAAAAATAAATAAAAATACAACAAAAAAAACATCGCACACAGCACGGGGGAACAGCCAGGACGTCTGCGAGTGCGGTGGAACGCAAATTTAAGTCGATTTGTTTGAGTTTCGCCACTCGAAAATCGCCTAAACGAGAAAATAATGTCCGCCCCCAAAAAATGAAAACGAGGCTACTGGACCCCGGACCACGCAAAACACTGCCAAACGCCAAGCACTTTCACACAGGAGTGTACGAACTACAAAATACACTATTACAAATGACGGAAAATGCTTGCGAGCCGCGTAACACATTAATAACATTACGGATCTACAATGGCGCTTTACACAACTAAACCAACGGCTTTCCCTCGCGCACGCGCAGCCTATTTCTGATGCACAGTTGGGACATTCATTACACTTTATCATCAGGGCAACAACACTCAAACTGGACATTGTATGGGGCCGGAAAATACAAACAGATTGTTAGCTCTTCAGGCTATTGATTGCTGGATATATTAATTACAAATAGGTAAAGTATATTCATTTATTCAGTAACTAATTCATTCATTATTAGTTAACTAAATATAGATAAATATATATCTGTCTTTATGATGAGTAACGAAGGTGCTCAGAGGAGCAAAAGTAGGCGAGAGGAGAGGCTCCCAATGAGCCACGCGATGAGCGCCGAGGGCGCTCAGAGTGAGGCTTGCAATGAGCGCCGAAGGTCCTCCGAGTACAAAAAGGTTTACATTGTGTGTCAAATCGCATTCCCATGGCTTCAAATTTTATTGCCGTCATTTTTGACAGGCAAGTCGCTAGTAATAATAATATTACGCTGTATTTGTAATGCAATTAACCCCCACTTTCAGACATTTCATGCAAATATGAGTTAGGTTTAACCCTTTCACTGCAATGCCTTACTTATATTGGGCAAAACATATTTTAGAAAGTAAAACACATTTTTTTTAAGTTATTCAGGGGCACATACATTTTTTTTTTCTGTAGTCGTCCTTTAACTAAAAAAAAACAATAATCTGGATGAATAAATGAATGGCGTTGCTCAGTCGTGTCCGACTCTCCGTGATCTCATGGACAACACACCATGCTGATCCACTTGGTTTTCATGGCAGAGATACTGGAGTGGGTTGCCAGTTCCTTCTCCAGTGGGCCACAGCATACAGCTCTGGTATTCCCAGGTGGTCTCCCATCCAAGTACTGACTGGTGTGACCTCTTGGTTCCCTGGCTGGATTCAAATCTAGAATGCTGGGGTGAAAGCACCTGCATCCTAACCACTGGACCACCAGGGAACCCAACAATCTGGATACAGATTAACAAAAATATAAATGTTTCCAGACAAACAAACCTGAATACATAATATATTTAGGGTATATAGCAATGAAGCCTCACAGCACAGAGGTATGGCTGAGGCATTATTCCCGTTTTATATTGGAGCCCCTACCTGATTTCTGTCCGGGCGAGCTGGACTTTGCGCCAATCTTGCTGCAAACACGAACAAAAAAGAAATAAAAAAATTAATTTTCCCAGTTTCACAAATGACTATTTCTTAGCGTTCTGAGACCACCACGAGACCCCCAGGCCGCCCTCCTCCTATAACCTCAGTGTCAGTTTTATTGCCTCCCATTTCCCCCGGGGGGGTCTCATGAACCGCCTACTATTCGATAACATTTCTCCATTACTTGGAGGTGTGAGTATGCGATTTGTAGAGCTCCTTGATCATCTCTTGCACGTCACTCCCTCTCTCTGTACAAAACAGGAGCCATATATAAAGCGATATTGGATTAAAGAGTGAAATGCATAGTGGACTCATTTGCATGTACCAAACCCAGTTAACCAGAATGCAGTGCAATTAAAATGAAAACACAAATATTCTATTTATTTACTACAAAACTAAGGAAATGCATTGGTCCTTCACAATGGGCGGCTCCTGGGTGTTACCAGGTGCTTAATAACCCTGGGTATCTTTTACCGACATGTACTTTATTTAATTAATAAGTCCTTCTAAGCTTTGTTTTTACTGCCTAAATCAAATAAATATTACCTACTTGGGTCTGCCCTCTCCAGCTCATGAAGGCACAGACTCTGCATTGCAGCCAGCTCGCAAAGCCGCTCATTGCAGGGCTGGCGATGAGTGCTGAAGGTACAGCATTCCCAGCCTTAAAATGTTATTACCGTCATTTTTGATGGGGAAATAGCTAGTACTTTAATAAAATAAAGTAAATGTCAATAAATAGATACCCCAGATATAATAGTAACACCCGGAAACCTTCCATATCCCTTTAAATAGGAGATGTAGCAAACATGCTGAAATAAATGGAGAACATGGGTCTTCTCTGCCACCTAGTGATCAAATACGATATAACACATCACTTATTACTCATCCCCAGGAAATCACGGCTACTTCCCAAATGAGTTGGGGGCTTATTAGTAACGAAATACCAAGAGATCACCCTCACCCGTAAATTACCAGCGGAGCCCCTGTAACCAGACCAGGCTTACGTACCGAGGGGATTATTATACAGTTTAAATAGTTTTAATATTAAAAATAGGGACCCTTAGATATCCCTTTAAATAAACATGTGTTTGTTTGCAGATCTAAATATAATTTTGTTAACATGTACTGTGTTCACTCTGTGAAATCTTCCAAATAGTCATACCAAAGGTCTGCCCCCAGCAGCTCATGCATGCAGTTTTACTGATGGTGCTAGATGTACTAGCCAATAAAACGAGTTTAGAAACTCTGCTGAGAAACAATCTGTGATTGATTAGTACATCTAGTACTACAGAGACACTGTGTGCATGAGATACAATGGGTGGACCTTTGTAGGGACTGTTTGGAAGGTTTATGTGAGTAACAAAATGATTTGAACCTAGCTTTTAAAATGTCTTAAATACATAAAAAATAGAGTCTTTCTGTACTTTATGGCTATAATAGGCCATGGGGTATATATATAAATAAGACAAAGCCCAACACAGCTCCTCTTGTGATACATTGTATCTTCCTGTAATTAGTGCCCTAATACTTATAATAAATAGTAATGTCCATCCCCACCTGAATCTGTTCCCGGTTGGCTTAAATCCACAGACACCACAAAAAGAGCTCGGAAAGCGGATACTCCCCCCAATGTCCGAGCCAATGCCCAATATGGAGCCAGAAGCTGCTACGAGGGCCCCCTCCCCTCCAGACGATCCTCCGGGGGTCTTCTTATGGTTTAGCGGGTTAAGGGTCTGACCATAGATTGGATTACTGCAGTCATAGCTGTGGACAGACAAGAAGAAAACATCAGAAGACGCCGCGCCCGGGACCATTCAGCTAAAGCACGGCACAGACAAACACGGGGTGAGCATCCTGGAAGCATGATATAGTGATATACATTGTGTTTTCTGTCTTTATGTACTATCTGTTATTTGTCTCTTTCTCTCCCTCCCCTGTGCCTTCTTTAAGCCCGTAACTCAATTTTAGCCGTCACCATTTTTTTTCAAGCCTGTAACTGGGGAGACATTCGGAGGCTGCAAAAAGACGATGTAACTTTCATCCATGCCATGAAAACCTAGTGACCTCATTGTTCCTTTCTCCCCCTCTCGTGTCCCGTGTCTCTCTATCCCCTCTACCTCCCCTGTGTCCCTTTCTCCCCTCTCCCTCCCCTGTGTCCCTTTTTATCCTCTCCCTCCCCTGTGTCCCTTTCTCCCCTCTCCCTCCCCTGTGTCCCTTTCTCCCCTCTCCCTCCCCTGTGTCCCTTTCTCCCCTCTCCCTCCCGTGTCTCTCTCCCTCCCCTGTGTCTCTCTCCCCCTCCCCTGTGTCTCTCTCCCCCCTCCCCCTCCCATGTGTCCCTTTCCCCCCTCTCCTGTGACCCTTTCCCCCCTCCCCTGTGTCTCTTTTCCAACCCCTGTGTCTCTCTCTGCCAACCCCTGTATCTCTCTTTGCCAACCCCTGTATCTCTCTTTACCATCCTGTGTCTCTCTCTCCCTCCCTCCCCTGTGTCTCTCTCTCTCTCTCCCTCCCGTGTCTCTATCCTCCCCTGTGTCTCTCTCTCCCTCCCCTGTGTCTCTCTCTCCCCCTCCCCTGTGTCTCTCTCTCCCCCTCCCCTGTGTCTCTATCTCCCTTCCTCCCCTGTGTCTCTCTCTTTCCCCTCCCCTGTGTCTCTCTCTTTCCTCTCCCCTGTGTCTCTCTATCCCCCTCCCCTGTGTCTCTCTCCCTCCCCTGTGTTTTTTCCCCTCCCCTGTTTCTCCCTCTCTCCCATGTGTCTCTCTCCCTCCCTCCCGTGGCTCTCTCCCTCCCCTGTGTCTCTCTCTCCCTTCCTCTCCTGTGTCTCTCTCTCCCTTCCTCCCCTGTGTCTCTCTCTCCCTTCCTCCTCTGTGTCTCTCTCTCCCCCTCCACTGTGTCTCTCTCCCTCCCTCCCCTGCGTCACTCTCTCCCCCTCCCCTGTGTCACTCTCTCCCCCTCCCCTGTCTCTCTCTCCCCCCTCCTCTGTGTCTCTCTCTCCCCCTCCCCTGTGTCTCTCTCTCCCCCTCCCCTGTGTCTCTCTCTCCCCCTCCCCTGTGTCTCTCTCTCCCCCTCCCCTGTGTCTCTCTCTCTCCCCCTCCCCTGTGTCTCTCTCTCTCCCCCTCCCCTGTGTCTCTCTCCCCCCTCCTCTGTGTCTCTCTCCCCCCTCCCCTGTGTCTCTCTCTCCCCCTCCCCTGTGTCTCTCTCTCTCCCCCTCCCCTGTGTCTCTCTCTCTCCCCCTCCCCTGTGTCTCTCTCTCCCCCTCCCCTGTGTCTCTCTCTCTCCCCCTCCCCTGTGTCTCTCTCTCCCCCTCCCCTGTGTCTCTCTCTCCCCCTCCCCTGTGTCTCTCTCTCTCCCCCTCCCCTGTGTCTCTCTCTCTCCCCCTCCCCTGTGTCTCTCTCTCTCCCCCTCCCCTGTGTCTCTCTCTCTCCCCCTCCCCTGTGTCTCTCTCTCTCCCCCTCCCCTGTGTCTCTCTCTCCCCCTCCCCTGTGTCTCTCTCCCCCCCTCCTCTGTGTCTCTCTAACCCCTCCCCTGTGTCTCTCTCTCCCCCTCCCCTGTGTCTCTCTCTCTCCCCCT
>CM050170.1:196836445-196851445 GCA_027410445.1 Discoglossus pictus
TTACTCCTGACCGTTGTGCACATCTGATCTGCAACTACAGGAAATGTTTGGTTGTAGTTATTGCTGCCAAAGGAGGTTCAACCAGTTATTAAATCCAAGGGTTCACATACTTTTTCCACCTGCACTGTGAATGTTTACATGGTGTGTTGAATAAAAACATGGCAATATTTAATTATTTGTGTGTTATTTGTTTAAGCAGACTGTGATTGTCTATTGTTGTGACTTAGATGAAGATCAGATCACATTTTATGACCAATTTGTGCAGAAATCCATATCATTCAAAAGGGTTCACATACTTTTGCTTGCAACTTATATACACACACATTTAAAATGACAGCATCATATTGTTATTACTCATCATATCTTTATAACAGATACCTGTCAAAAATAACATCAGAGTTTTGATAAAGTTTTAAAAATTGTGTCCCCCCCCCCCGTGTCTCTTACCCCTCTCCTGTGTCTGCCCCCCCTCTCCCCCCCTGTGTCTCCCCCCTCTACCCTGTGTTTCTCCCCCCTCTCCCTCCCCTGTGCCTCATTTCCCCCTCTCCTTTCCTCGCTCTCCCTCTCCTGTGTCTCTTCCCCCTCCCTCCCCTGTCTCTCATCCCCCTCCCTCTCCTGTGTCTCTCCCCTCTACCCTGTGTTTCTCCCCCTCCCTCCAATCTCTTTTCCCCATCTCCCTCCCCTGTGCCTCATTTCCCCCTCTCCTTTCCAACTCTCCCTCCCCTGTGCCTCATTTCCCCCTCTCCTTTCCTCGCTCTCCCTCTCCTGTGTCTCTTCCCCCTCCCTCCCCTGTCTCTCATCCCCCTCCCTCTCCTGTGTCTCTCCCCTCTACCCTGTGTTTCTCCCCCTCCCTCCAATCTCTTTTCCCCATCTCCCTCCCCTGTGCCTCATTTCCCCCTCTCTTTTCCCAGCTCTCCCTCTCCTGTGTCTCTTTCCCCACTCTCCCTCCCCTGTGTCTCTTTCCCCACTCTCCCTCCCCTATGTCTCCACCCCCCCTCCCAGTGTCAAATACCCAGGGACATTATATACCTAGTAACATCCAGGAACCTTCCAGATCCCTTTAGTTACAGATTCCATAACACAGCCTTTACATTTCCCTGAAAAAGCTTTATATCTCTTATCACTAAAATCCTTTATCAGGAGACGTTGCATTATACAAAATGAACAAAAAAAAAAGATTTGACACAATACTACACCCCACCCAGCCCATACTCCGGGTTACCACTAAGAAGAATCACACTTTTGTTACTTGCACTCACAGTTTCCCAGAGAGCATTGCAATAACTATTTCTGGGCAATCTCAGCAAAAAAAGTTAACTTTTGTTTTTTTCAGACAACCAAATGTGAACACAAAAATACTATCACATATATAGTTGTGAGCATGCGGGTTGTTGCTAACGCTGCGGGCTCGTGAAGCGAGGGCCACAGTTGCTGGCATGGAGCGTCGAAGGCGCTCCTTGCCAGCAACTGATGGACCTCGCAAAATTTATGGAGTTACGAAACAAACAACGAGACACGTTACGACCCATTACGACCTCGCAAAAAACGCTGAAACCCGCACACTTGAAAACATGAAAAACACAATAAATACACACAACAAATACATAAAAAGCTTTCCTAAAGCAAGAGGGGGCACCCAGGACCTCGAAAACTGAAGTTACACCTCAATTTAACTTGTAATAAAAGAGTTTAGACACTCAAAAATCCCCTAAGCAAGAGAAAAAATGGCCGCCGAAAAAAACAAAAACGAGGCTACAGCACTCTAAACACGCAAAACACCAACAAACACCTACGGATTTTCCAAAAAAGTCGGACGACATCCGAAAACAAGGACACAAAATCAGCCACAGACGCGTACCACACATTAGGCGCCATTTTACAACAATAACTTATACAATGCGGAAGTACACTGGTACCCTAATGGATTTGCCTCGCGCAAGCACACTATTACACTGCACACCGCACACATTCATGACGCTTACACAGCAGCTCCACAGCACTGATGAGGCAGCAGCATGAAAACAGATTGCCAGCTCTTCAACACAATGCTCCCTGCATATATTACTTCACAATAGGTAAAGAATATTCATTTCTTATTTTAATAATTATTCATTGCCCTACCAAAAAAAAAACACCAACGCTGCTCATAGCACACAAACAACCAAGAGCCTTGCAATGAGCGCCAAAGGATCTTGGAACACCAACAAAATTAATTTTGCACACAAACATTATCTGCCTTACAATCTTATTGCCGTCATTTTTTGATGGGCAAGTCGCTAGTTTATTATAGTAGGCAGCCTGGCTCCTAGACAATCCTCCTATGTTTTAGATATTTGTACATACTGCAGGTCCATCATTGAGGTCTGGCCTTATCTGGAACCATCCCCACACTCTTGTCCGAGTCGCCTTGGTACAGGATGTAACCGACACTACTGATCACAATGTATCACTTTGGACAATGGCGCCATGTAAATGTAAATTCAATAGATAACTTAATAAGGGATTGGATATATTTTTTAATAAAAAGAGCATTCAGTGCCATCCTGGTTAATACAAGAGGGAGTATTGATACAGGGAGGTATCTGTTCGCAGTATCTGTAGTCAGAAAGGAATTCATTTTTTTCTCTTTTGAGACAATTGGCAAAGTTTCCCTTTCAAGGGCTGTGAAATGACTTGTAAACACTTCATTTCATAGAAACATAGACAAAGGCCCATCTAGTCGGTCCATTCTATCTACTTAATAAGCTTGGCTTTGTTAAGTCACAGGATTTTTTGTTTAGTCCATCAGTCACGTCAACCTCTCCATGATGCTAAGGACCATAGCACGCCAGGCACATCTTGTGTCTGGTTGCGCTTATCCATAAGGTTTTCATGGCAAAGATACTGAAGTGGGTTGCCAGTTCCTTCTTCAGTGGACAGCGATTTGTCTGACCTCTCTGCTATGCTCATCTTGGATGACCCTACATGGTAAAGCTCACAGCTTCATTGAAGTACACAAGCCCCATCACCACTACATGGTAGTGATCCAGAAGGGGAAGCCTCGGGATGGTCATATGCTTCTCCCAGGCATATTAAAGTGCCTCTGGACGGCTGTTTTCTTTTACCTTTCTCATGTAGGTTTGAAGCACCATCTCAGGAGTCAGAGACCCGTCCTTCAGTTTATCAGAGAGCTGAGCCAGGGACAGAGACAGGATGGATTCCGGGTCTGGAACTGGATTCTGTGGGGATTTAAATTGAATTTATATTAGATTATTATGCAGAAAAAAAAAACACTGAGGGCAGATAAGATCCAATAAGCCCATCTCATGTGGCAATATTCTTATTTTCTAAAACACTAAGACTTATTCATTCCCACAACAGCCTTATGCACATCCCAGACCTTCTCGATTCCCTGATCTATACCGCCTTAACTGGAGATGCATTTTACATATCCTCCTTTCCTTGAAGTATTTCAGTCTCATAATTTATTAAACCAAAAACTCTTTTTTTATATTAATAATTTCTCTGGCAGAGGGGCCAACAATGGATTCTTATGAACCTTTGCAAACTCCTCGATTTTCTATTATAAGACATAAAAAAAGGGTCTTGCATGAAATAATATTACATTGTATCTTGCAGCAAAGCTCTATCCCCTAAGCCTGACAAATAAGGGTTACATTTCTCAGCCAATCAGACTCTATACAGTTGGATTTGTGTTCATGTTGGTGGTAGAATCAATTTGCTTGTATGAGACTGGATGAGGATGGGGGATTCTGTTTGTTACAATAGAGTGCAATTTAAAAAAAAAATGTAATTAGTTTACTATGGTTAAACAAACAAAAATAAAAATTAACAATTCGCAAACAAATATTTTATTAGTCAATTTTTTATTTATAACTACTCCAGATAAATTTATAACAAAGGCCTCCATGTAAAAGGCCTCCAGGTGCTCTAAGTTAGGGGAGTGCCGTAGATTGGCTGTAGGATTTTTTCCCCTAAATTCTACATTAATGTAAATCTTTCACTCCCCCAGATTGCAGCGCTCAGTGCACAGCCATAAATCCTGCCTTAGACGCAACAGATTTCTATGCAGGGAGCAGCCAACCCAAGCTTTACGGATGAGACGTGGCTGTAGGACCCAATAGGAAACGGGAACGTGATGAATATTATAATGAGTGGGAAGAGCCATAACCACTGCTGCAAAGACACACACACATACATAGAGTTGTGCTCAAAAGTTTGCATACCCTGGCAGAGATTGTGAAATATTAGCATTTATTTAGAAAATATGATTGATCATGCAAAAAAAATGTATTTTATTGAAGGATAGTGATCATCTGAAGCCATTTATATCACATAGTTGTTTGGCTCCTTTTTAAATCATGATGATAACAGAAATCACCCAAATGGCCCTGATCAAAAGTTTGCATCCCCTTAGTTCTTAATACTGTGTATTGCGCCCTTTATCATCAATGACAGCGCGCAGTCTTGTGTAATAGTGTCTATGAGGCCCTTAATTCTTGCAGGTGGTGTAGCTGCCCATTCGTCTTGGCAAAATGCCTCCAGGTCATGCAAAGTCTTTGGTCGTCGTGCATGACCGCACAGAGTGGCTCAATGATATTTAGGTCAGGAGACTGTGATGGCCACTCCACAACCTTCACCTTTTTCTGCTGTAACCACTGGAGGGTCAACTTGGCCTTGTGCTTAGGGTCACTGTCATGCTGGAAAGTCCAAGAGCGTCCCATGCGCAGCCTTCGTGCAGAAGAATGCAAATTGTTTGCCAGTATCTTCTGATAACATGCTGCATTCATCTTGCCATCAATTGTCACAAGATTCCCTGTGTCTTTAGAGCTCACCCCCCCAAAAAAACATCAGTGATCCCCCACCATGCTTCACAGTGAGGATGGTATACTTTTCACTATAGGCCTTGTTGACCCCTCTTATGGTTGTGGCCATAAAGCTCTATTTTGGTCTCGTTGCTCCAAATTACAGTGTGCCAGAAGCTGTGAGGCGTGTCAAGGTGTTGTCAGGCATATTGTAACTAGGCTTTTTTGTGTCATTGGCGCAGTAAAGGCTTCTTTCTGGCAACTCAATCGTGCAGCTCATTATTGTTCAAGTGTCATCATTTTGTGCTCCTTGAGACAACCACACTGTCTTATTCAAGAGCAGCCTGTATTTCTCCTGAGGTTACCTGTGGGTTTTTCTTGTATTCTGAACAATTCTTCTGGCAGTTGTGGCTGAAATCTTTCTTGGTCTATCTGACCTTGGCTTGGTATCAAGAGATCCCCGAATTTTACACTTCTTCATAAGTAATTGAACAGTACGGACTGGCATTCTCAAGGCTTTGGATATCTTTTTATATCCTTTTCCATCTTTATGAAGTTCCATTACCTTATTAGGTAGGTCTTTTGACCGTTATTTTCCGCTCCCCATGGCTCAGTATCTAGCCTGCTCAATGCATCCATGTGAGAGGTAACAAACTAATTGACTATTTATACACAGACACTAATTGCAATTTAAAAACCCACAGGTCTGAGAAATTAACCTTTAATTGCCATTTAACCTGTGTGTGTCACCTTGTGTGTCTGTAACAAGGCCAAACATTCAAGGGTATGTAAACTTTTGATCAGAGCCATTTGGGTGATTTCTGTTATCATTATGATTTAAAATGGAGCCAAACAACCATGTGATAATAAATGGCTTCATATGATCACTATTATTCAATAAAAGACTTTTTTTCCGAATGAACAGTCATATTTTCAAAATAAATGCCAACATTTCGCAATTTCTCCCAGGGCAAACTTTTGAGCACAACTATATATATATATATTATATATTTATATGTAATTTTGTTAATATTTAATAATGCACTTTGTTATCAAAAAGATGACAATTGTATGTATAGCTTCAACAGATAAATATTTGTTTATTGAGTGTTAAAATATGATATTGTGTGTTACCCTGAATGCTATATAATAAAACAGGCAAAAAAACAACATATATTTTTTTAATTACACATATGTTGATATTAGTGTCAAAGTGTCAAATAATATTGAAATGTAATAATTTTTGTGTTTTTTTGTGCTATACTGTCACTTTAACTGCTACAGCGGGACTCAGCAAAGGTTTTAAAAGCAATGGCGAGTGGTCTTTGGAACACGTAATATTGTCTTTTGCAGTTACGGCAGTGCCCTAGTTTGTGAGCGATCCGTAAAATCTTATTAGCATAAGGTTTGTGTGTCTGAGTGTCAGGGAGTAACTCGTAATTTAGGCCTTATTTTCCGTTGTGATGTTCACTCGTAGCAGTTCTCTCGCAATGTTTTAGGGGAGGGGGATTACCATAGCTAGGTAGGATTTACTGAGCAATTAGTGCACTCGGAATTGTATTTGTCGGGATTAGCATAGGGGCCCGGTCATCTGGAACCCCAAAACAGGGGACTATAATTTATTAAAATATCGCATTAATGCACCCTATAGTTATGTTCTTGTCAAATTACACCTTTTTGTTGCAAAAAAAAAAAAATAATCTTGTAAATGAACTATTACCTGACTTGGAAAGATTGATTGTAACCTGAAAGGCTGGTTATTTGTGTAATAAGTCACCTATTCCAAGCATATGAGGAACGCCCGGAAATACCTGGTGGAGAGATTATTCTTAAAGGGACGGTGTATGCACCTTATAAAAGTACTGCGAGCATTTAGTATACCACTTTTTAGTTCAAGAAATATAAGATTAACAATAAAGCCATCTGTAAATAAAATAGATTTAAAATGTGTTTTACCTGCCTGAGGTGCTGCGTCTGACTCCACCCCCCACCTGTCACATGAGTAACATGTGCTTTAACCCCCCCAAAAAAAAAAAGTGCCAGGAGGGAGGTGGAGCCAGGCCCAGTATATATAGTACATAGGATAAAGTCATTTGTTCTGATAAGAGAACAAGGCTGTACCAAGAGGAGACTCCAAGACAGATTGCAATCTTGAAGCTGCTCCCAGTACAATCTAATACTCCGAGTACATTTTCTGGTGAGATTTAGAGAGACAGGTCGTAATAATGTGGAATTTGTACCGGGCAGGGGTGACGGGAACCTATTATATCTAAATCCAGATAAACAGAAATGATATGGAGGGAGAGCACTGAATTATCTGAAGAATCAGCTGCAATATGTAAGATGCTCGGCCTTGCACCTTGTGTGTATAGATACTGCCTGTAAGGAGCCTTCATAGACATGACTTGGAAGCCAGCAATGCAAGTCTTGGGACGCCGGTCTGGGCGCATGTATATAGATATCACATAAATAGTTGGGGATCGTACAAATGTTGGGTACGTTTGCGACGTTGGTCACGTATTTGTGGCCCTCGCAAAGCGAGGGACATAGTTGGGCTGCAATGAGCGGCGAAGGCCGAGGTTGAACGCAAATTTAAGCTGAATTTGCAGAGTTTCGGCACTCGAAAATCAGCCAAGCATGAAAAAAAAATGGTGGCCGAAAAAAAATGAAAACGAGGTTACGCGACCCCGAACCGTGCAAAACACCGCGTACAACTTTTACCCAGGAGCGTACGTGGTAAAAAATAGACTGTTCGAAAGGACGGAAAATGCTCGCGAGACGCGTAACACATAGACAATCTAAAGTCCAAAGTATAACTTCCAGGCAAAAAGGAAACAACCGGTCTGGCTCTCAAAAAAATCTTCCTAACTCTCTCATGGTCAATCAAGACTCTTTTTACCTCATCTCACATACAGGTGCTCTCTGGCATCATCTAGACTCTCTCTTATCCCCCCACCCCCGGCTCTCTCTGACCACCTCTCACCCCATACACTCTCTCTGACCGCCTCTCACCCCAGACACTCTCTCTGACCGCCTCTCACCCCAGACACTCTCTCTGACCGCCTCTCACCCCAGACACTCTCTCTGACCGCCTCTCACCCCAGACACTCTCTCTGACCGCCTCTCAGCCCAGACACTCTCTCTGACCGCCTCTCAGCCCAGACACTCTCTCTGACCGCCTCTCACCCCAGACACTCTCTCTGACCGCCTCTCACCCCAGACACTCTCTCTGACCGCCTCTCACCCCAGACACTCTCTCTGACCGCCTCTCACCCCAGACACTCTCTCTGACCGCCTCTCACCCCAGACACTCTCTCTGACCGCCTCTCACCCCAGACACTCTCTCTGACCGCCTCTCACCCCAGACACTCTCTCTGACCGCCTCTCACCCCAGACACTCTCTCTGACCGCCTCTCACCCCAGACACTCTCTCTGACCGCCTCTCACCCCAGACACTCTCTCTGACCGCCTCTCACCCCAGACACTCTCTCTGACCGCCTCTCACCCCAGACACTCTCTCTGACCGCCTCTCACCCCAGACACTCTCTCTGACCGCCTCTCACCCCAGACACTCTCTCTGACCGCCTCTCACCCCAGACACTCTCTCTGACCGCCTCTCACCCCAGACACTCTCTCTGACCGCCTCTCACCCCAGACACTCTCTCTGACCGCCTCTCACCCCAGACACTCTCTCTGACCGCCTCTCACCCCAGACACTCTGTCTGACCGCCTCTCACCCCAGACACTCTCTCTGACCGCCTCTCACCCCAGACACTCTCTCTGACCGCCTCTCACCCCAGACACTCTCTCTGACCGCCTCTCACCCCAGACACTCTCTCTGACCGCCTCTCACCCCAGACACTCTCTCTGACCGCCTCTCACCCCAGACACTCTCTCTGACCGCCTCTCACCCCAGACACTCTCTCTGACCGCCTCTCACCCCAGAAACTCTCTCTGACCGCCTCTCACCCCAGACACTCTCTCTGACCGCCTCTCACCCCAGACACTCTCTCTGACCGCCTCTCACCCCAGACACTCTCTCTGACCGCCTCTCACCCCAGACACTCTCTCTGACCGCCTCTCACCCCAGACACTCTCTCTGACCGCCTCTCACCCCAGACACTCTCTCTGACCGCCTCTCACCCCAGACACTCTCTCTGACCGCCTCTCACCCCAGACACTCTCTCTGACCGCCTCTCACCCCAGACACTCTCTCTGACCGCCTCTCACCCCAGACACTCTCTCTGACCGCCTCTCACCCCAGACACTCTCTCTGACCGCCTCTCACCCCAGACACTCTCTCTGACCGCCTCTCACCCCAGACACTCTCTCTGACCGCCTCTCACCCCAGACACTCTCTCTGACCGCCTCTCACCCCAGACACTCTCTCTGACCGCCTCTCACCCCAGACACTCTCTCTGACCGCCTCTCACCCCAGACACTCTCTCTGACCGCCTCTCACCCCAGACACTCTCTCTGACCGCCTCTCACCCCAGACACTCTCTCTGACCGCCTCTCACCCCAGACACTCTCTCTGACCGCCTCTCACCCCAGACACTCTCTCTGACCGCCTCTCACCCCAGACACTCTCTCTGACCGCCTCTCACCCCAGACACTCTCTCTGACCGCCTCTCACCCCAGACACTCTCTCTGACCACCTCTCACCCCAGACACTCTCTCTGACCACCTCTCACCCCAGACACTCTCTCTGACCACCTCCCCCCCCCCCCCAGACCCTCTTGTGGTCACCTGTAGACTCTCTCTGACTTTCCACCCCCAGATTCTCCTGATTACCTCCAGACTCTCCCCTGGTCACCCCAGATTCTACCTGACCTCCTCTCGGTCCTCTCACCCCCAGTTTCTCCCTGGCCTCTGTTCGCCCCCAGACTCTCTCCCTGCGCTCCTCTCACCCCCAGACTCTCCAGGACTCTTCCTGACCTCCTCTCACCACCAGACTCTCCATGTCCCAAAGGACCTCCCGTCACCCTCAGACCATCTCTGACCTCCCGTCACCCCCATACCCTCTCTGACCTCCCGTCACCCCCAGACCCTCTCTGACCTCTTGCCACCTCTGACCTCCCGTCACCCCCAGGCCCTCTCTGACCTCCCGTCACCCTCAGACCCTCTCTGACCTCCTGCCACCTCTGACCTCCCGTCACCCCCATACCCCCTCTGACCTCCCGTCACCCCCTGACCCTTTCTGACCTCCTCAGACCCTCTCTGACCTCCCGTCACCCTCAGACCCTCTCTGACCTCCCGTCACCCCCAGACCCTTTCTGACCTCCTGTCACCCCCAGACCCTCTCTGACCTCCTGTCACCCCCAGACCCTCTCTGACCTCCTGTCACCCCCAGACCCTCCCTGACCTCCTGTCACCCCCAGACCCTCCCTGACCTCCTGCCACCTCTGACCTCCCGTCACCCTCAGACCCTCTCTGACCTTCTGTCACCCCCAGACCCTCCCTGACCTCCTGTCAGCCCCAGACCCTCTCTGACCTCCTGTCACCCTCAGACCTCCTGTCACCTCTGACCTCCCGTCACCCCATACCCTCTCTGACCTCCCATCACCCCCAGACCCTCTCTGACCTCTTGCCACCTCTGACCTCCCGTCACCCCCAGGCCCTCTCTGACCTCCTGCCACGTCTGACCTCTTGTCACCCCCAGACCCTCTCTGACCTCCCGTCACCCCCAGGCCCTCTCTGACCTCCCGTCACCCCCAGGCCCTCTCTGACCTCCCGTCACCCTCAGACCCTCTCTGACCTCCTGCCACCTCTGACCTCCCGTCACCCCCATACCCGCTCTGACCACCCGTCACCCCCATACCCTTTCTGACCTCCGGTCACCCCATACCCTCTCTGACCTCCCGTCACCCTCAGACCCTCTCTGACCTCCCGTCACACCCAGACCCTCTCTGACCTCCCGTCACACCCAGACCCTCTCTGACCTCCCGTCACACCCAGACCCTCTCTGACCTCCCGTCACACCCAGACCCTCTCTGACCTCCCGTCACACCCAGACCCTCTCTGACCTCCCGTCACACCCAGACCCTCTCTGACCTCCCGTCACACCCAGACCCTCTCTGACCTCCCGTCACCCCCATACCCTCTCTGACCTCCCGTCACCCTCAGACCCTCTCTGACCTCCCGTCACCCCCAGACCCTCTCTGACCTCCCGTCACCCCCAGACCCTCTCTGACCTCCCGTCACACCCAGACCCTCTCTGACCTCCCGTCACACCCAGACCCTCTCTGACCTCCTGTCACCCTCAGACCCTCTCTGACCTCCTGTCACACCCAGACCCTCTCTGACCTCCTGTCACACCCAGACCCTCTCTGACCTCCTGTCACACCCAGACCCTCTCTGACCTCCTGTCACACCCAGACCCTCACTGACCTCCTGGCACCTCTGCCATACTCTCTCTGACTTGTCATCCCCAGACCCTCCCTGACCTCCTGCCACCTCTGACCTCCCGTCACCCTCAGACCCTCTCTGACCTCCTGTCAGCCCCAGACCCTCTCTGACCTCCTGTCGCCCTCAGACCCTCTCTGACCTCCTGTCACCCTCAGACCCTCTCTGACCTCCTGTCACCCTCAGACCCTCTCTGACCAACTGTCACCCTCAGACCCTCTCTGACCTCCTGCCACCTCTGACCTCCCATCACCCTCAGACCCTCTCTGACCTCCCGTCACCCCCAGACCCTCTCTGACCTCCTGTCACCCCCAGACCCTCTCTGACCTCCCGTCACCCCCAGACCCTCTCTGACCTCCCGTCACCCCCAGACCCTCCCTGACCTCCTCTCACCCCCAGACCCTCCCTGACCTCCTGTCACCCCCAGACCCTCTCAGACCTCCAGCCACTCCCAGACCCTCTGTAACTTCCTGTCACCTCGACCCTCTCTGACCTCCTGTCACCTCTGACCTCCAGCCACTCCCAGACCCTCTGTGACCTCCTGTCACCCCCAGACCCTCCCTGACCTCCTGTCATCCCCAGACCCTCTCTGACCTCCTGTCACCCCCAGACCCTCCCTGACCTTGTCCCTCAGCCGCCCGGCCGCCTCCTCCATGTCCTGCAGTGCTCTCTCCCTCCTCTCCCGGGCTCTCTGTATCCTTTGTCGGATCCTCCTGTCCCGCACACTCCGGACCAGCAGCACCAGAGACACCGCCGAGCACCCCAGGGCCGGGACCAGGAGGCGGAGGTCCGGCAGGTCCCTCGGAGGGGTCAGAGACAGCGGCATGGTGACCGGACAGTGACAGACACCGGCACGTCTGACTAAACCCCGCCCTCACCACGTCTAGGCTTCGTGTAACCCCACCCTACAGACACGCCCACCACCTAACAGTAACCGCCCACACAACTAAAAACCCCATCTACTGGGACGCAACAAGCTAATAAGCACCGCCCCTCCGTCACACCCACATCACGCCTCAAACCACGCCCACATCAATGTCACTATCATATCAGACCAATCCATCTGGATTTAATATACACCCCAGGACAGAGGCAACCAAACCTGACACCTGGCTGTACTAAATACGTCTTTATAATACAGTATAGCATTTATTATTATTATTATTATTATTATTATATGCAATTATTGTATTACTTTGGGGCACATCAGACAGTCCCCATGTCCCCAGCCTATTCTCTCTAGAGCCCCTCTTCATTAATAGTCTATTTTATCTCTTTACAACTAGGAATTAACTCTCTGGGATCATTTATTATGCATATATTATATTATCATCATTATTACTGCATTATATTCTATTTTTATTGTATTATATTATTCACATTATATTATTGTTTTATTATTCGCATTATTATATTCAATTACTATTATCATTAATATTATTATTATATTATTATCATTATCTTTACCTCTGCTACTAATTAATCATCTTCCTTATCATAGAAACAAAGACCCCTACGCTAACCCCTGAAGAATTGATTCTGAGTGCCCTAATTGCAGAGTAAATCCTACCTAGTTATGTTAATCCCCCGTCCCTAAAACATTGCGAGAGAACTGCTACGAGGGAATGTCACAACACAGCCGAAAAGCACAGCATAAATCTCCATTGGGTTTTGTATTGACGATAAAATTACGAGTTACTCCCGGACACCCAAACCCTATGCGAATAAGATTTTACGGGTCACTCACAAATCAGGGCACTGCTGTAACTGCAAAAAGCAGAAGAAACTTGTCACAACTTGTTTTCACCCCCTTGCTCAGTCCCCCGGAAGCATTTAAAGTGACAGTATAGCACAATACTCCTGCCACCTCTGACCTCCTGTCACCCCCAGACCCTCTCTGAAAAAAGGCGTCTAAGAGGAGATATGATTACCTTATATAAATACATCCAGGGGGGTCAGTATAAAAATTTGTCACAGGAGCTTTTTGTGCCAAGAGGTTTTCAACTGACAAGAGGAAATCCTGAGGTTAGAAGTAAAAAGATTCCACCTTAAAGAAAGAAAAGGTTTCTTCACAGTAAGGGTGGTTAATCTGTGGAATTCTCTACCAAAGGAGGTGGTGACAGCGGATTCGATAGATAACTTTAAAAAGGGACTGAATATATTTTTACGTTAAAAAGGGCATTCAAGGTTATCCGGGTTAATTAGAGAGGGAGTATTGATCCAGGGAGGAGTCCAATCGCAAGTATCTGGGGTCAGGAATGAATTGGCAAAGTTTCACTTGCTTTTTCTGTTTGCTTCCTCTGGATTAATTAACAACTAATCCGCATATTGCAGATCAGAGGAGAACTTAAAAGGTTGAACTTGATGTACTCAAGGTCTTTTTTCAACCTCAATTACTATTATTTGTGCAACACATAAAACAAAAAGCTAAACAGCATTTTGTGGCGCTTTGTCATCAAAACCTTATGGATATGCAACAGCAGACACAAAATGTCCGGTCCATAGTGTCACGTAGAGTCAGACACAACTGAACGACTAAACAACATGCTCATATGTTAGACCTGGAAGATTTCCGAAATACGACTGTAGTCCTATATTTAAAATATACCCTTTTGACTGATCACACGTTTAAAAAAAAAAAAAAAAATGCAGCCTGTGATTTGTTTGCTTTCTTATGCAGTTATGCCATTTTGTTTTCTGCTTATCAACTTCCTATGGTAAGAGGAGACTTTGAATGTAGAGAAAGCTACTGGGAATTTGGCATCAAAAACTGCCAGGTCGCTAAGGGGAAAAAAATTGGACCCAGAGCCCTCTAGGGTCAAATGACCTGGTGGAAAGAGGTCGTAGGGTCCAGGGCGACCAACCAGAGCTTGGGGAAAAAACGCATTAAACATAACAAATCAACAAAAGGATCCCCTGCAGGAAACCAGTTGTGTCTAAAAGGTAAAAATGTAAAATCTCAGAGATCTCTTGTATTATATCCTTGATGCAAAGAAACAAACTCAGCAGCAACATAACATAAAGTTCTACAATAAAAATATATTTATTATTTTTGTATATTTGTAATCTCGAGCTCATTATACCCAGGATCCCATTTGGCATAAATATAGCAAACGGTCCGGTCCACACTTGTAAATCCAATAGCAAGACTATAATGGATAAACTTCACTTACAGTTCAGTATCTGACCTTAAAGGACAGCTGATTTTTTCCAGGTTATTAATTAAGCTTAAAGTGATACGGAGGGTTCCTGGTATACAATATCCCGGTGTATATTTATTTTATTAAGTGATTATAAGCACTGTTTTACTGACTAAAATCAAACAATTAGTCCCTGTATGGGTCTGCCCTCCGCAGTGTATACAGAAACCGACTCTGTAGGGCTATCAGGGTCCATGCTGCAACAGATTCTGGGAAGGCATATGCTGCAGTGGGCAGACCCATACAGGGACTATTTGTTTTGATTTTCGGAAGGAAAAACAGAGCATATAAACACTTAATAAAAGGATTATGTAAAAGTAGATAGATACACAGGGATATTATATACCTAGTAACATCCAGGAACCTTCCATGTCCCTTTAACAATTCATTGGCAGCAGTGAATCTGTGTATACAACCACATATATAATTTATATATATATATATACATATATATATATATATATATATATATATATATATATATATATATATATATATATATATACATACATATATATATATATATATATATATATATAAATATATACATATATATATATATACATAAATATATATATACATATATATAT
>CM050170.1:196853945-196928945 GCA_027410445.1 Discoglossus pictus
ATAATAATATTTAAAGGGTAATTTATCTCACCATAAGAGCTCTTGATGGTGTGAAAGAGCACAAGATTCTATGTTAAAGTGATCTATTCCTTTTTTTTCCACTAAGATCAGCTAAAAATCTGCAGTCTTAGGTTTGTTTACAAACACACTGCTGACTGTTCCATGATTAACAACATCTGCCTACAATGGCCGTCGCAAGCTCTGTGAACACAAGAGTTATTGCTTCACTGTGCAAAACAGGGCCCTTCAACTTTGAATTTGTTAAACGTGTATTTCCCCTGTTCTTATCCCCTGTACAGCGCTACGGAATATGTTGGCGCGATACAAATAAAAGATAATAATAATAATAATAACTGTGCTTTCAGGAATGTCATCAGCCATCAGTTAACCCCCAAGTAACATATGTAGGAGATTCCAGTAGTCACTTCCCCGCACAGATGAATTTGTTAAGGGTTAACCCTCTTTCTGATCTGCTCTCTGCACGTAGCTCTTGCTGTCAGTCTACCTGGGAGACTTGCCCAATTCTCATGTAAACAGAACTTTAGAATGTATTCTGTTAAAAAAAAACACCTATTTCTAAAAGTATTTCAACATGTTTAGTGGTGTGCTCCAAGTTGTGCTGAATTAACCGGCCCTTTAAGCAGAACATGCTCTATTCGATACATAACAAAAATGTGGGTCCAAGACGGCCTTTAAATGGACACAGTGAGTTTCCAAATAATGTGTAAATAAAATCAGTAATAGCAAGTACTTTGCAAAATTTTTAATAACATTTCATTTATATTTTCCTAAAGGAAAAATTAAGTTTTCAAGTAAATATGCACACTTCAAACGATAAACATGGACAACCATCACTTTTTAATGAATTATTATTGCCATATACCCATCCAGATCCTAGGGAGTAACTATATTGATTTGGTTAGTATTCCGGTAGTTTGAGTATACTCATTATTTTCAGTTTCACATGATTTTACATTGGGAAAAAATATAGTTAGAAACCCACCGGGAAGTATTAGCAATATTATCAATAATCACCATAATGGAAAGAGACATCAGATCATGATTAGTGGGTGGATAAGAAAGGCTGATTAACAAATAAACTACAAACTACCTGATATTACCTATAATTTAAAACGTTACCATATACAAAACAAAGATACATTTAGGCTGTCTATGTTATCTACCTAAAATGTTTGATGGTTATGGTACCCAAACCTCTTTCTCCTAGAAGGCTGCCCCCCTTACTGTATATAACCTCACAGAACGTGCTTATGATTGATCTACCCACCAACTTCACACCATGCCCTTTGTTGCACTGATTCAGACCTTGTCGTATGTGCTACTCTCCAGTTCTCCCAACTTCCTTCCATCCAGTGTGGTGACACGTATCTTGTCTTCTGTACGCAAATCTCCTGGGACATACGACTGCAGGACTCTGCGGAGGCGATTGGATCGAGAGATGGACTGGTCATTTGCTGCAAGGAATCCTACAAGAGATGGATCAGGGAGTAACTTTAGAACTGGATCCAGTATTATAGAGGCAGTTAATGGACCACTGAAATTAGTACGTGCCAAACTAATTACCAGCTAAGTCATGAGCATAAAACACACTTTTAGAGAAAATCTTAATTTTCAAGCATTCTGTGTATTGAATGTTCTATACAATGGATTCAACACTTCCGGTTCACTGATAGATAAGAGAATTACAAGTTAAGATGGCGTGAGGGGCAGGGACAAGAGGGAAGAAAGGGGAAGAAAGGGGGATATGTTATGTCATTGGAGCTTTTACAATCTAGCCCCAGCACACGGTCACTCAAAAACATCTACTGACCAGGAAAGCTGGAATATGGTCCTCACAACATTATGAATTTCAAATTTTAATGTATAGTTTCAAAGATGATACTCGCCCGAGGGGATATATATTTTCTTTAATTATGGTTAAAAAAAATGACGTGAAACGTTTCATATTCAGGGTCACTAATTGCGTCAGACGTCCCATATTTACAATATACTTTTTGCAAAACTATACTAAATGTGCAAAATATTTTAGAAAGTTAAAAATATAAGTACGTCCTTTAATTTAATCACTAATATACTACATTTTTCTATAGTGGGAAACATCATTTTTGTTTCAGTATATCTACTTCTACAAGTGAGAAAAGGGCTGGGAATACAAATAAGCTGCTTTTCCTCAGTGTGTCGGTCCATGTTAGAGCCCACATTAGACTAATGGAAAGCATTCTGCTAGACTTATCACTGTCGCAGCCTAAGTAAGGCAATGATTTCATATACTAAATCATAATTCAATATAATAGCAGATACATTTAAGTCTATTTAGTTTTTTTAATCCTCCATTTTTTTTCCACCACCAACTGCGGGACTACATTAACCCTTTAATCTCTCACTCTTATTTATGGCCCTAAGTGTTACTCTGATAGACTATAATATTTCTCAACCAATTTTTTATTGAGAAAATACAATAAAGGTAAAAAGTACATGTAAGAGCATTAGAAAACATAATTATAATGCATTCTACATATTTTGGCTGGTTACATTTCTTGAGAAGTACTCGATATTCTCCATCCATTAAGAATAAACTTTTGTAATTCTGTTGTCTTTCCCATTACATTTTCTTTTTCTTGTATTTCACATGTCTCCCCACCATATTTTCACACAATATAGAAAGCATGGAAGGCAATATTGCCTCCATATTATAGCGAGGCGAGATATGATATTGACTGTAATATAAAGTTTTTTGTTGCATTGCCTAAGAAATATAGAATAGCTGAAAGGCAGCATTTTCCCCTTGCTTACAAAATAATTATTTGCAATGTAGTCTGATCTGTGCATGCGATACATTTATTATATTAAGGTTTTTATATTAAGCTACGCACGGCAATTTGAAGTCAAAAGAGCCAGTGTCTTTCCTCCTGGCGCTGCACAAAGGTCAAGAACACTATGGCCAGGCTGGACATTAAGAGCCAAAACAGGTAAGATTGAGGCAGCGTCCATCAAGTAGTACTCCAGAAGCCCAAATTGGTCCGGCCTAAAGAAAAAAAAGAAAGGGAAACTCAATATTTGCTGTAATAGTAAAAAACTCAAGTATTAAAACATTTTTACTTTGTTCTCTAATATACATCACCTTACATATGTCAAGTGGATGTCTCCCAATCATCTCCAACTCAACATATAAAAGCCTGAGCTCCAAATCTTCCCACCCTCTACTACGGCTACCACTCCTCACATCTCTCACTATTGACAATGACATCATCCCTCCTACCTCTCAGGCCGGTTGTCTTGGGGATCTACTGGATCATGCCCTCAAAATTCATTCCTCACATACAAGCAATAACAAAATCTTGTCATTTTCACCTAAAAATCATCTCTAGAATAAGTAGATAATTCTCTCATCATACCTCGCCTTGACTACTGCAACTCACTCCATGCTGGCCTCCCCGTCTCCCATCTGTCCCCACGTCAATCCATAATAAAGCCTCCACTAGACCCATCTACCATACCCAATGCTCAGTGTCTGCAGCTCCTCTTTTCAGTCATTCCACAGACTCCAGAATAAAATGGCCCTAATGTATAAAGCTTTCAACAACAGTGCTCTCGTCTCAAAATACTCTCTCAACCGTCCTCTTTGTTCTGCTAATGACCTTCTTTCCTCCTCTCCCATCACCTCCTCTCACTCCAGCCTTCATGACTTTTCTTGTGCTGCCCCTATTCTATGGAACTCCTTGCCTTGCTCTACTAAACAAGCCTCACTAAAAATGCATCTGTTTAAAGTAGCTTCAGCCGTAATATACACAATGGTACAAGCTACAGAATAATATCATACACACCCACAATATACAGTGCAACACACCCTACTGCCTTACACAACGCCATCTTGCATCTGTCACCCTCCTGTATCACATCAAACTCTTTAGATTGTAAGTTTGCAAGTTTTCAATCTTGTAAGGTGCCATGGAAACAAGCACTATGTATGTTTAATATCAAGCTCAAAGACAGGGCCCTCCATTATTTGCAATTTCTTAATATTGTTTTATGTCTTGTATTTAACCCTTGTATAGAGCTACGGAATAAATTGGGGCATTAGAAATAATAATAATAATAAAGTACATGATGTAGAAATCTCTCACCTGGCTGGGGGAAAGCGACTTATATCACCCCTTGAGAAGGTGAGACAAGTGAGGTTTGAGCTGCGCACTGACGTCAGTAGAGTCGGCTCTTGCTTTGGTGATATCGGAGATTTTTCTATAACATCATCCAGGGTGAATTCATCCGACTTCTTACATTCTGAGGAAACTTTATCAAGTTGTGATTCAGCCAAAATGTGCTGTGCTTCAGAAATAAAGTCTGTGGCATTCAAAGCACTCAGCTTTTGCATTATAGTCTCTTTCTGAGAGAAGTTGTTGACAAGAGCTCCATATTTCTGTTCACAGAGAAGGCTGACCCGGATTGAGGGCCATAGAGCTCCATATTGTACACTGTAATTCATGTCGAAGTAATGCAGCGCTTGTCTTGAACATGGGATTGTTGGAAGGGTAGTGGCCTAATAGAACATGTGAAAAAAAGGAATTGATTAGCACAGAGTCACAAAATAATTTTTTTGTCGCTCTACTGTGGTTTGATATTAAGTAAAAATGCTTAAATATTCCCAACTAATGACAACATGACTGCATTTCATACGGCCATCTGCTATGATTCAGCAATGGATCTGTCAGACCCAGAAGCATAAAAGTATTTTTAGAGAAAATCTAGCATTTAGGGTATGGTGCTTGTATCACAGGGGATTCCATGTAGAGTACTTCCACCATCCTCCCATATTTCCAATCCTGTTGGTAATAAAGAAAAACTAGTTGCTGCAACTGAAGCAACACTGAATACAATTGCTAAAAATTTGCTGGACTGTCATTCCCCATATCAAGTTATTCTTAAAGGCCATGAAAATCTGACTATATATTATACTAGCCATTTTCTTCTAAAGTTATTAATTTGCTGAGAAAATCAGCTTTTTTTATCTGTTGTATTCTTATACAAATGAACCTCTGCCAAACGCTAATTTGCTGCTTTGATGTGTTTATTAGGATTACAGTTTGCTTGTCTGTCTCTGTAGAGGCCAAACAATACCCTTAAGTTATATCTCCTCACCCTTATCAAGTATTCTGAGATGCATATTAAGAGGCACATTAGCATAAAAGAGTAGCACAACTAATGATGAACATCTCAGGAGTGACTAACTGTAGAGAAACATGACTAGTACAATGTACACACAGTTTAATTTAAATATTTTAAAAGTATTCACAACTACTAGCCAGATTATCAGGCCCTTCTCTCACTCAATGCACAAGTTCTTATTCTACCTCCTTACAAGACCATATGAGTGTCCATCACCCACCTACCCAAGCTCAGAGGATGCACATCATCACTCAGCTACCCTGACTCTCAGGGTGCCCCTCACTTCCTCTATCAAAGTATTCATTGCGCCCATTCTGTTAGCCTCTTGTCTGGGCTGTCTAGTCATGCTCTGTGCTCCTCACACCCTGCTGTCTATTCTGTCCTGGTTCTCTTGACTGTCTCTCCCTCCCTGCTGTCCAGGCACTCTTGGCTGTTGCTCCCTCCCTGTACTCCAGGCTCCCTGGCTGTCCCTCCTTGCTTTCCAGGCTCCCTGGCTGTCCCTCCTTGCTCCCCTGGTGCCCTTCCATCCTTGCTGTCCAGACTCTAATGATTCCCTGGCTGTCCCTCCTTGCTTTCCAGGCTCCCTGGCTGTCCCTCCTTGCTTTCCAGGCTCCCTGGCTGTCCCTCCTTGCTTTCCAGGCTCCCTGGCTGTCCCTCCTTGCTTTCCAGGCTCCCTGGCCGCCCCTCCTTGCTTTCCAGGCTCCCTGGCCGCCCCTCCTTGCTTTCCAGCCTCCCTGGCCGTCCCTCCTTGCTTTCCAGCCTCCCTGGCCGTCCCTCCTTGCTACCCAGCCTCCCTGGCCGTCCCTCCTTGCTACCCAGCCTCCCTGGCCGTCCCTCCTTGCTACCCAGCCTCCCTAGCCGTCCCTCCTTGCTCCCAGGCTCCCTGGCAGTCCCTTCTTGCTTTCCATGCTCCCTGGATGTCCCTCCTTGCTTTCCAGGCTCCCTGGCCGCCCCTCCTTGCTTTCCAGGCTCCCTGGCTGTCCCTCCTTGCTCCCCTGATGCCCTTCAATCCTTGCTGTCCAGGCTCTCATGATTCCCTGGCTGCCCCCACACTGCTGCCCAGGCTCCTTGGCTGTTCCTCCTTGCTTTCCAGGCTCCCTGGCTGTCCCTCCTTGCTCCCCTGGTGCCCTTCCATCCTTGCTGCCCTTCCATCCTTGCTGCCCAGGCTCCCTGGCTGTTCCTCCTTGCTTTCCAGGCTCCCTGGATGTCCCTCCTTGCTCATCTGGTGCCCTTCCATCCTTGCTGTCCAGGCTCTCATGATTCCCTGGCTGCACCCACACTGCTGCTCAGGCTCCTTGAGCGCCTCTCCACTGTCCTTATCTCCGAATGCCTTTCCCCAGATCACCATGTCAGTCCTCACCCATTTCTTCTTGAACCTATATCTTCGGAAGGTCAGTTCTGGAGCCCTGATCCTTCTGAGCAGCAACAGCCTTGCTCCTGTGGGCGCCGCCATCTTGCTGTGCACATGAAATCGTCCCGCCGGAAACAGCAAATACACACAAATGTTCCGGGTGCTGTGTGGCAGCTGTCAGGAGGAACTTTTGTAAAACATAAACACTGAGAGCAGCTACTATATATTAGCATTGCATTTCTTAATGTTCATAATATTGCGTGATATTAAGAATAATATATTCAATAGATATTCAAATACACCTGAAAGTAAACGAATACTGATCAGTGGTGGGGTTTATGCTGGTAAATCAGGTGCAAAGCACTGGGGCCCACAACAGGTTAGGGCCCCTCTGACACTGGCAGCCAATGAAGAATATCAGTTTATTAGATAACACTTTATAAGAAAGTGATTTGATCACCATAGGGGTGATGTTATTATCTACATTTATTGGTGGCATTGTTATTGCCCCCCAAGGAGTGGAAAGAGAAGTATCAAGGGGCTGCACCTGGGCCTTCCATCACTAGGTCCATCACTGGAGATGTTTGTGACCAACAAACTAACAACGCTAGCAGCTGTGTAAATCATAAGAAAATCTTATATTTAGTATGCCATGCTTGTGCGTGGAAGCTGACATGGTGGGAATATTTCCTTTTTAAAGGCACATGGTAGCCGTTACATGACAGGGAAAGCAATGACTGCAAGTATACCTCCTTCCTCTTCTAAGACAGTTTGCAAGGGAAAATGTCCTTTGCTGAAATATTATCTTAATCCACCAATGAACTATAGGGTCATTTATCTCACTTTAAGTGCTCTTCATGGTGTGAAAGAGCACAAGATTACATGTTAAAATATTTATATAAAGTATAGCCCGTCACCTGGCAGTTTCATGATTAATTAATAACAGATTAAAAACAGATGCCGCCCAGTGTGGTGAGAAAAGTGATTTATAGCAGGTTTCCCTGAACTCAAGACTGCACTTAACCTATAACCTGTTTAGGTGACTCCAGCATCCCATACTCTGCACAGATAGAAGTGGGGAGGGTTAAACACTTATTTTTCTTTTGCTTACTACTACTACTTTCTGTCTAGGGGCAGTCAGTGACTCATGTAAACACAGATTTGTCTGATTTCTTAGTGAAAAATGTACATCTTTCAAAAATTCAAAAAGTATGTCAACATGATTTTAGGAGATCTTTACTTTGATGTGGTTCAAACTGTACTAGTTAAGTGGCCCTTTAAAAAGTCTCCCTCCATCCACTCTTGAATAAATAATAAAAATGGGTAAAACACTCACATGAAGTCTAAAAATCTGCAGGAAGTGGGAAATACAAGCAAGATCTACTTAATAATGTTACCTAAAAATGATACGCCCACAGCTTTCATAGATAAAGTTTTTAATTTGTTTCAAATGACACAAACATATATTACGTTTTCCCCAATCTACAGAGGTTCTTTAAAGCAGGGATGTGACAGAGGTTAAATCTGGGTGGTACATAGGATTAGCAGGCGCTACAAGCAGGCCTAATATCGTGTTTAAAACTTGAGCATGCGTGGGGATGAATTTTATGCTCTGTAGAAAATAGGCGGTTCAGTGGAGGGGTGATACCGACTCAAAAAGAAAGTCTCCTAGAGAAAGTGGGGAAATCCAAAATGGTAACAACAGAGCAAGCTGAACCCAAAAAAACACTTCCAGTAGCCAACCGTGATACCCAGTTCATTCCCAGGGCCCTATTGGCTCCAAACTAGATTCAAACTGTAAAAGTACAATAGGCTCCATAGACTTCTATAGGAGATCCACAGAACTGATTGAGCCATCAAGTCTAATTAATTGGGCTGTCAAAAGCAATTGAAATACTTTGTAAGTGGTGTCAAGAGCTTTCCATACAGTCTAAAAGGGAGCCCAAATTGCTAGAAATCTTGTGGAAGTCTTGGTCAGCCACTAAGGGTGAAAACAACCCAGAGGCCCTCAACTCCCCTAAACCAACTCTCCTCCAAACCAATAAAGGTAGCTTTACACGGGAGAAGATCAGTTAAGGAGCAGCTATATCCGACTAACAGCCCATAAGCTCCCAAGCCATTCAAAGCAGCCATTTCCAGCTTACAGTGCCTCCCGGGACGGCTAATCAGCCTACTACCCTCTGTCAGGGATAATGTGTTAGAAAACCCAAGTCCATATTAAGTCCTGTATTTTTAGTGTTGAAGAAAGTAATCATCTTTATTTCAAAAGCTTTTCTCTCTTGGATGTTTTTACATTTTCCTCTGAGTATTTTGACTTTTAAGTTTTTGATGGAGTGATCATTCTGGCTAAAATGGTGTCCTACTGGGCTACAATAACTGTCTTCCTTGTGCTTTCTTATTGAATGTCTGTGTAAATTCATACTTAAGTGCATTTTTTGGCCGGTTTCCCCCAATGTAAGCCTGTGTCACATAAAGTACATTGTATTATATAAACCGCATTGGACGATGTACATGAATATGATCCATTAATGTTATGGGTTTTGTTGTTATGTGTGGCTGTGTCATCATTACAAATGTGTTGGCATAATTTACAGGCACATTTGTTACAAGGTTTAGTTCCATTTTTTATATTCAGTTGTTCATTGGCCAATTTTCTGCTGACAAGTTCTTGTTTCAGGTTTGGTGGGATGAGAGTTTTTGGGGATATATCTTTTAATTCAGTATCTTCATTTAGCAATGGTTGTAAATCTTTGATTATTTTCAGAATTGTCTCTAAAATTGGAAGGTATGTGCTCACTAGTGGTATACGTGAAGTCGTTTCTTTTGTTTTGTACTCTAACAGGTGTCCACGGGGTATTTAGGCGAAAGCTTTCTTTGTATGTTTATATATTATATGTATGTTTATATTTTATATGTATGTTTATATTTTATATGTATGTTTATACATATTTACAGTGCCTTGCAAAAGTATTCACCCCCTTGACTTTTTACCTATTTTGTTACATTACAGCCTTAAGTTCAATGTTTTTGTTAATCTGAATTTTATGTGATGGATCAGAACACAATAGTCTAAGTTGGTGAAGTGAAATGAGAAAAATATGTACATAAAACTATTTTTTAGAAATAGAAAACAGAAAATTGGCATGTGCGTATGTATTCACCCCCTTTGTTATGAAGCCCATAAAAAGCTCTGGTGCAACCAATTACCTTCAAAAGTCACATAATTAGTGAAATGATGTCCACCTGTGTGCACTCTAAGTGTCACATGATCTGTCATTACATATACATGCCTTTTTTGAAAGGACCCAGAGGCTGCAACACCTAAGCAAGAGGCACCACTAACCAAACACTGCCATGAAGACCAATGAACTCTCCAAACAAGTAAGGGGCAATGTTGTTGAGAAGTACAAGTCAGGGTTAGGTTATAAAAAAATATTCAAATCTTTGATGATCCCCAAGAGCACCATCAAATCTATCATAACCAAATGGAAAGAACATGGCACAACAGCAAACCTGCCAAGAGATGGCCGCCCACCAAAACTCACGGACCGGGCAAGGAGGGCATTAATCAGAAAGGCAGCACAGAGACCTAAGGTAACCCCGGAGGAGCTGCAGAGTTCCACAGCAGAGACTGGAGTCTGTACCTAGGACGACAATAAGCTGTACGCTCAATAGAGTTGGGCTTTATGGCAGAGTAACCAGAAGAAAGCCATTACTTTCAGCAAAAAACAAAATGACACGTTTTGAGTTTGCGAAAAGGCATGTGGGAGACTCCCAAAATGTATGGAGGAAGGTGCTCTGGTCTGATGAGACTAAAATTTAACTTTTCGCCCATCAAAGAAAACGCTATGTCTGGCGCAAACCCAACACATCACATCACCCAGAGAGCACCATCCCCACAGTGAAACATGGCGGTGGCAGCATCATGCTGTGGGAATGTTTTTCAGCTGCCGGGACTGGGAAACTGGTCAGAGTTGAGGGAAAGATGGATGGTGCTAAATACAGGGATATTCTTGAAGCAAAACCTGTACCACTCTGTGTGTGATTTGAGGCCAGGACGGAGGTTCACCTTCCAGCAGGACAATGACCCCAAACACACTGCTAAAGCAACACTTGGGGGGTTTAAGGGGAAACATGTAAATGTGTTGGAATGGCCGAGTCAGAACCCAGACCTCAATCCAATAGAAAATCTGTGGTCAGACTTAAAGATTTCTGTTCACAAGTTCAAACCATCCAACTTGAAGGAGCTGGAGCAGTTTTGCAAGGAGGAATGGGCAAAAATCCCAGTGGTAAGATGTGGCAAGCTCATAGAGACTTATCCAAAGCAATTTGGAGCTGTGATTGCCGCAAAAGGTGGCTCTACAAAGTATTGACTTTAGTGGGGTGAATAGTTATGCACATTGACTTTTTCTGTTATTTTGTCCTATTTGTTGTTTGCTTCACAATAAAAAAAAAAAATAAACATCTTCAAGTTGTGGCATGTTCTGTGAATTAAATGATGCAAATCCTCAAACAATCCATGTTACTTGCAGGATGTGAGGCAACAAAACATAAGCAATACCAAGGGGGTGAATACTTTTGCAAGGCACTGTATATAGTTAGATACATATAGCAACAGTATATTTGCTGTTTTAAAAAAAATCTGTTTATTTATGCAAAGCATCATTGACTACCAAAACTATTTAAATGTAACAAATAGCAGTGTTGTATCAATGTATGTAAAGTATTAAGCAATCTGCAGTGTTTTACAATTGAAATGTGTTATTTAATGAAACATATTTTTTCCACGGAATTCATTGATGGCTATTGCTTCCTAATGAATGTGTATATTTTGTTTAGCATAAGCAAATACATGTAACTTCATATAACAATAAAAATGTCCATCTGGTGTGTGCACATTAGTTAATCTAGTCCAGCCTTATGTTGGGCATCCTTAAAATCCATAAATGTGTTTGACCCTATGAACTCCACTGGAAGGCAATTCGGTACTACTCCTTTAGCTCTCTCACACTCTCTAGCTCTCAACACATATTTCCACAAATGGCAAACCATTATAAACGTATTCACATTTCGTTGGCTCACCTACACTGCCGAACCATTATATGGCCTTTGCTATATCATATTCTCCCCCCCTCTACTGGACAACTAGATAGCATTTATTATTTCATTTTCTCACCCCATCTGGCAAACCACTATGTAAACTTTCCTATATCAGCTTCTCACCCCCTCTGGCAAACCACTTTATGACCTTTGCTAAATTATATTCTCTCCCCCTACTGAACCAATAGATAGCCTTTTCCATTTTGTTCACTCCCTGTTACGACCCAGAGAGAGGGTGAGAGGGGTCCTCTTTAACCCCAAGACTTTCTGCCTTCTGTCCAATCCTGGTAGTCCCTTTGACTATACAAGTGATTTTAATTGAATTTTTTTTTACCCATCCTGCTATGTCACTGCACTAGATATGTTTATAATCTGAAGAGACTTGATTAATAGTGTCATAACCTAGACCAGGAGCACAACATAAATGCTTTAAATGCTACAAAATGAGCCTGTTACACCCATATAACGCCCCAAAATTGGCTCTCGGATGTCCAGTGTATATAACCAGGGTCTGATGCCCAACATTACACCACATATAACCATAAAAAGGCGTCATGGCCATTGCCATATCCTTTACTGTTGGTAGCCACATGGGCAAGTGGCCTCCATGATCAATTGCTCCCATGAGTCCTGGGGATTGTGACATTACATTTTTTTGGATACTAAAATACCCTTTATTATGGGGTTCAGAACAGGTTTATTTGTGTAAACCAGGTTGTTACACTTGCCCCATATAACATTTCCTATATCATACCTGAGCATAATTACTGTATGGAATCTGACTTTTTTATGCTCACTCTCATTACATTAAAAATGTAAACAATTACTTGAGCTATAAAACATGTTTTTTTTAAAAGCAGGGAGGCTTCTTTAATCATTTTTATATTGCCAAATTTCAAAATCCGTTCCATAAATTTTTTCCCTACAAGTGAGCAATAATCTCTGTGGGAAAAAACACGTCATCACGACAAAATGCAACATAAATCAACTCTTGTTTGGATGAACTGAATTCAAGAAAATTAACAAAAAAAATTCTGACCCCTGATCCCTCGTAAAAAATAAACTTTCCAACAGATTCGTAAAATCGCTGCAAAGTGATCAGCCCATAAAAATGAGTCGATAATGTAATGTTTGAGAAAACCTTAAATATTCGGGCACGACGAAATAGTGTTAAATGGGGTCATTTTCATATAGGGCAAATAGGGATAGGGGAGCGCATGACCAAGAATGCACAAGTTTAACTTTAATTTTAGTAACTGTACTTGCACAATACCGTATACATAACTCTGTACACAGAAAAACATATATTTTTTTGTGCTGTTGAAGGTTCTGGCTCTTCTGGACTTCTTGCTTTTTTGGTGATGAAGTCTTCCAGTGACATTTGTCGTTTTCTCTCGTTAAGCAAATGTTGGTAGCACGAGATCGCATCCAGAACGCCTCGTCTTGCTTTTGTATTTCATTGACAATTTGGATCATTTGCTACTAATTGATCAACGATTTCGGTTATCGTCATCAAACTTTTACTGAGGGAATCTGTAGCAGGTGCTTTAGGTTCTCCATTTTCAGAATCTCTATTTGCAGGTTCTGCATGACCTCTTGTTCTGCCAGTTCTTGCAGGTGAATCTATCACTGAAGCCTGCAGCAACTCCTCAATATCCTGCCAATTGGCCTCTCCTAGTCCTGCTGTATTGATTAGGGTGACAATGGGCTCTTCTGGTTGAATATCATTGGATATCTCCGGCCATATTTTCTTCCACGCTCCTTTCATACATTTATCAATCACTTCTTTCCAAGCGACTTCGATGTTGCCGGCAGCGTCCATGATGTTATATTTTTTCCAAAATTGCATTAATTATTCTTTATTTTTGCTGTCTGTTTTATCAAAAAGTTGCTGAAATGTGCGACAAAGATAAAATGCTTTAAAAGTTGATATAACTCCCTGATCCATTGACTGGATTAAAGACGTAATGTCGGGTGCCAGGAAAACTAGTTCAACGAGAATACAACAGCCCTACTTTGTGGATTTTGGCCCAAATCTACTAAACTTTGATCTTTCTGTAGCTTTCCATAAGTCCTAAATCTGCCTTCTCTGGGCACTACTTCTATCATTTTCTACAAATCTAACACCATCCTCGTTGAGCTTTGCCGTAACCACACCTTTCATAACTCCTTCATAACTCGACCTTCACTAGGCAACACAGCAATCATGCTTTCCATAAGTCCTAAATCAGCCTTCGTCCAGCTTCATCACAATCACGCTTTTCATATTTCCTAACCCAGCCTTCACTAGCCACCACCTCACACTCACTCTTATGAGTCCTAAATCAGCTTTCACCACTTACCCCCGACTATGCTTTCCATTAGTCTTAAATTAATCTTATTGCTCTGCACTGACAATTTGCCTTCTTTAGTAGCCTAATCCGCAGTTGCTGCTGATCCCAGGTTTACTAGCTGTCCTATCTTTTACGCAGGGATTCGCATCGCTAGGCCACCAGTAGCATCATTGTAGATTGTATATATACTGTATATATATTTTTCTGTGAATCTATTATAATTATTATCGTTACAAATAAACAATAATAATAATAATAATAGATTCACAAAAAAAAAAATATATATATACTAGCGATAATGACGGCAATAGAATTGTAAGGCAGGTAATGCTGTTTGGTACCCAAAGTAAGTATTTTGGTTGCGTGAGTACCTTTGGCGCTCATTGTGAGCCTCGCGCTGATCGCCTTCAGCGCTCATCGCGTGGCTCTTGGTTGGTGTATGTTTGGTTATGAGAGCTCCTTTGGCGCTTATTGCAAATTTGGTGCTGATGGGCTTTTGGATCACGTTGCGAGCCTCTCCCCTGTTGTAGTTGTGCTCCTCTAAACACCGTTGGCGCTCCTTGTGAGACGCGCGCTGAGCTCCTTTAGCGTTTATTGTGATTTTTTTTTTTTTTTTTCTGTCTATGTATTTTGTGATGTTAATTAATTATTTTGTAAAGTTATAAATTAATATACTTTACCTATTTGTAATTAATATATGCAGGAAGCATTGTGCTGAAGAGCTGACAATCTGTTTTGATGTTCCTGCAGCATACAATGTAGATTTGCAGTGTTGTGGAGCTGAGGTGTAAGTGTCAGCAATGTGTACAGTGTGTAGTGTAAATAGGCTGCGTGCGCGAGGGGAAGCCGTTTGTTTAGCTGTGTATTTCTGCATTTTGTAATGGTAGTGTTATTAGTTTGCAGGTAGTGTAAAATAGCTGCGATTGTGTATGTGTTACGCGGGTGTGGAGCATTTAGCGTCCTTCCTAATGTGTATTTAGTAGGTCGTACGGGTCTGTGTAAAAGGCGTATGTGCTTGGCAGTGTTTTGCGTGCTCATTTTTTCTATCGCTTAGGGGATTTTCGAGTGGTGAAAATATTTAAATTGTATTTAAATTGGCGTGCAACCTCATTCCTAGACATCCTGGCTGTGTGTGTATTTATTTATTTTTATTTTAGTTTGTATTTTGTGTGTTTTTCTGGTTTTTCGATGTGCGTGGTGCGGCCGTTAAGTTCGTATGTTTTGCGGATCGTATTTTTTTTTAAAAAAGTGGTGGTTTCCTTTTGTAAGTGTTACGGGCCGTAATTTTTTATAGGCGATTATTTTAAAGTGCTATGGGTGTCTCGCTGTGAATCGTGTATTTGAGTTTTGGGTTGATGTGTAGTTCAGTGGGTTGTAGGTCTGATGCGCGTCGTGCAGGGTCGTATGGCGCTCATCTCCACCAGCACAGTGAGCACTTTCGGCGCTCCCTGCCTAAATCTCAAGGAGCTTCGCGAGCCCCCAGTTTTAACACTGCGTTACCAAAGGATCTTGGCAAGGCCGCGCTGCTGAGAACTATATATGTGATATATGCGATATATAAAAATATGTCCAGGTAAGTTACCTGGTTATTGCGGGAGGGGCCCTTTCATGCCCCTGACTCATCCTGTGGGTGGGGCCCCCACTGGCCTTTAATAATCTCCTCCTGGCACACTTCAGTTCACTTTTGCGTCTGTGCCTGGAGGGCGTTTCTCTGCGATTCCTTGTCTCTTGGCTTTGTCACGCCTTACTTCACTCAATTTCTGGCCCTTTTTCTTCTAAGCAACCACTTTGCCTATGCCGACGGTAAGTCTCTTTCATCAAGATGCACATTTTTGGCCCGATTTCGGCATATATCTTCTAAGCAGCTATCTTGCTCACATCAATTGTGACACCATTACCACTGCCATGCGGCTTAGTGGAGCCCTACCGAGTAGATTTAGACCCATATCTACTAAGCAGCTATCTTGTTCATGTCAAACGTAATGCCGCTTTCATTGCCACATGGCGTCACATCGCACAAGACCTACTGTGCAGATTCAACCATATCTAATGTCCGAAAGCGCATTTTCATTGCTGGAGAGCAATGGTACCAAAAGGCTTTCAATAAGTCCTAAGCATCTTTTGGTAAGCACTACAAGGCTGATTTCAATGCCCTCAGTGTCCTCACCAACGTCCAGGACGCATCTCTTTTCTCGTCATGTAGCTTTCACCAAGTCCTCATTGTAGATTTCGTCCAAGATCTACTAAAGCAGCTTCCTTGCCGATGTCCAAGGTAATGCTTTTCGGCTTTTGCTCAGCACTCGATTGCTGATTTTGGCCCTCATCAGCATCCTTGCCCATGTCAATCTGTGAAATAACATTTGTCCATCCTTCTCATATTCTATTGCAACCTCTCCAATACCTCTGGTTCTCTCCTCTCTCTGCAATCTAAGACACCATCTGGAACCTTTGCTGAAGATATCTAAAGACACTGTGGAGCCATTTCAACTTGTACCATATGCAATATTATCACTATTTGTAGGAATGTTTCTGTGATATAATTTCTTTGGAGATAGAAATGTTCACTTAGCAAATCTATACCTATGCATTTGTCTGAAACTCCCCTTATCTTGTCTGCTTCCCCACCCACAAAGCCTGGTCTTATTGCTTCTTATCTGTGAAATAACATTTGTCCATCCTTTGTAATATTCTATTGTAGCCTCTCCAATATCTCTAGGCCTCAGTCTCTCCTCTCTCACTCTCTCTGAAACAGCAATCACTTCCCACCCGCCCTGCCCCTCACCCACCCGCCCTTTGTTTCTCTTGATTTATTGAGTCACTCAAATTTCCTACAGCTGATCAATTAATCAATTAGCAACACCTGCTAACTATACCTAATTAATCCATCACACTATGTTTCCTCATTCCTTTTCCTTACTCATTACCTCCTGTCTTTTCCTCAAGCTCTTCTTCTCAACTTTTCCACATCATGACTCCAACATAACCATCTCACCTTTCATACTCTCCTCTCCTCTTTGATGCTCCCATGAGCTACTTTCCTTCCTTCAGTCACTATCTCCTCCCTTCTAAAGTCCAAATCCCTCCTCCTCTCCCTCTCTCTCTTTCTTCTGCTGGCTTCTGCAGGGGTATATCTCCTAACCCAGGCCCCTCACCTGACATTCCCATTCGCAGATTATACTATCGGACCACTAGGGCAGATAACATATTACATACTAGAGCCACTTACCAAATTACTTTCAATCAGATGCTTTCCTTTTCCTTCTATATGAAAAACCATTCTAACTTTGCATACCTTCCTACCTAATTAAACTTCACTTGCTGCCTGACCCTTGCTATTCCTTATCTGCCTCCATGCCCTTTAGATTGTAAGTAGTGAGTTTCCAGGCTTGTTGGTGCTTCAGGAAAAAAAGCATTTCTACAAAGATTCTAAGCTCAAAAAAGGGCCCTTCGTTCGCTAAAGTTTCCTTGTTCTTTTCCCCTGTATATCACTACGGAATATGTTGGCGCATTACAAATACAATCTAATAATAATAATAATGTCCAAGCAAACGTTGTTTTCATAACATGCGCATTGGGAGCGGGAGGTTACACACTATGCGATGTGCAGGTGCAATGCATAGCATTGTCCGCGCATGCGCAATGTGCTGCGCTGCGCACGCATGCTCAACGATATCAACGCATGCGTGGCACCGCTCGTACATTCATATGTTTGTCGATGTCCGCACTTGCGCAATGCTCCGCACTGCCCTCGAATGCACTGTGCTGCCCGCGCATGCACAATACAACACACTAGCTGAGGGGGGAGAGATGGGGAGAGATGGGGAGAGGGGGGAGAGGCAGGGGAGATGGTGGGGGAGAGACATGGGGGGAGAGAGACATGGGGGAGGGACATGGGGGAGAGAAACATGGGGAAGTGACATGGGGGGGAGAGAGACATAGGGAAGGGAGACATGGGGAAGAGAGACATGGGGGAGAGAGACATGAGAGGGTGGGAAGAGACACAGGGGAGGAAGAGGGGGAGGGAAGAGACACAGTGGAGGGAGAGGGGGGAAGAGACACTGGGGAGGAAGAGGGTAGAGACAAAGGAAAGGGACATGGGGGAAGAGACACAAAGGAGGAAGAGGGGGAGAAGAGACTCAGGGGAGAGAGAGGGGGAAGAGACACAGGGGAGGGGGGGAGACACAGGGATGAGAGAGGGGAGAGACAAAGGGGAGGGAGAGAAAGAGACACAGGGGAGGGAGAGGGGGAGAGAAGAGACACAGGGGAGTGAGTGGGGGAGGGAAGACACACAGGGGAGGGAGGGTGGAGATGGGTCAAAATACACAGGGAGGGAGGGGGAAGAGGAGGGGAAAGAGACACAGGGTAAGGAGAGGGGGGAAAGAGACACAGGAGAGGGAGAGAAGGGGAAGAGACATAAAGGAGAGAGAGGAGGGAAGAGACATAGGGGATGGAGAGACGGGGGGGGGAGACACTTCAAATATTATCCTGTCATTTTTGACGGGCAATTTACTAGTATGTATATAATCACCAATGATTTCATCAAGGGGCAGGGCCATGACATCATGGCTGGGCGGGGCCTGAGAGACATACATAGCCGCCATTATACACCTTGGAGAGAGAGAGGGACAGCACAGAAAGAGAGACAGCACAGAAAGAGAGACAGCACACAAACAGCGCAAGAAAGAGACAGCACAGAGAGAGAGACAGAGACAGCAGATGGACAACACACAGACACAAAAGCAGCACAGAGAGAGACAGCATACAGAAAGAACAGAGAGAGGTAGACAGACAGCTCACTCATATCGAGAACATGCACTTACACAGAGAGCGCATGCACAGAGACAGAGAGAGCACACACAGAGAGAGAACGCACACAGACAGAGTGCACATAGAGAGTGAGAGCGGACATAGAGCGCATATAGAGAGAGAACGCACATAGAGAAAAAATGCAGAGTGAGAGAGCATACAGACAGAGTGTGTACAGGAAGAGAGAGATAGAGAGACAGCAGCTACATGCCACAGCAAGCGCCATTATAGCCACCATTACAAACCTCAGAGAAAGAGACAGCACAGAAAGAGAGAGAGCATACAGAAATTACAGAAAGAGATAGACAGAGAGTGCACACATACAGAGAGCGCATGCATAGAGACAGAGAGAACACACACAGAGAGCACAGAGTGAGAGAGACAGAGAGAGCGCACAGAGAGTGCATATAGAGAGAGAGAACGTACAAAGAGAGAAAGCGCAGAGTGAGAGTGCATACAGACAGAGAGTGTACAGGGAGAGAAAGATAGAGCTCACAGACAGAGAGACAGCCGCTACATGTCACAGCAAGCGGCATTACAAACCTGAGACACAGCATAAAGAGAGATAGTACAGAGAGACATCCGAGAGACAGACAGTATACAGACAGACAGCAGAGAGAGAGAGAGAGAGAGAGAGAGACATCATATTCACCACACAATAGAGTTAGAGAGACAGCACAGACAATTCAAGATAACATTCTCTGACACCATCATTTATGACGGGTAGGTGACTAGTATATATATAAATGAGAGACTTGTAAACTCATTCAAAGTGACATGATCCTCAGTCTCCTGACAGTAAAGGGTTAAGCTCCTAAGTCTGTGTGATTGCATTTGCTGCCCACAGACAGTTTTGGTGGCCCCCGTGGCAATGTGCTGCTGGTGATATAATGCGACATTAATCTAAACACAGCCAAGCACAGTGGAAAATAAACAATATATCCTCCACAAAATGCAGCTATTCAGAGGAACTAAATGAGATTTTCCTGAATGATAAATACATGAATCACAGACGCCGCAGGCAACGCGACGCTGCACTTTGACCATTTACATGTTGCATTAAAGGCGCTAATTGCTTAGCAACCGCCGAGTGGGTAACTGGGCTCCTGCTGCGCTGGATGTGGCTCTCAGAAGCGCCAAGCGAAAATCATTAAGAGGAAAGCCCAGCTTCTGGATATTTGCAAGATATTAATGGTCGGTTATTGATTGCAAAGTATAATCATCTTGTACATTACTGAGCAGCCTCTCCAGAAAGGATGGACTGTAAGGAGCTGGCTCCAGATGTATAAAGATGCGCCTGAGATTGTGCAAAAGAGGAACACTCGGCATTAGTTATTGCTCAGATGTCATAAACACACTATATTTTCTACATAAATTGATAGAAACACACACAGAATATCACTTATATATTTAATTATATAACAAACTTACAATCACATATATAGTTGTGAGCGTACGGGCCGTTGCAATGCTTGCGGGCTCGCGTACCAAGCCCGCTGCCCTCACGAAGCGCTCCTTGCCAGCAAGCGAGGGCTTCGGCGCTCCTTGTCAGCAACTGCAGCCTTCGCAAAAAAGTACGAGACACGTTACGACCAATTACGACCTCGCAAAAATCGTGCAACCCGCGGACATGAAAAAATGAAAAACACAATAAATACACACAACAAATACATAAAAAGCTTACCTACAGCAAGAGGGGGCATCCAGGACCTCAAAAAATTAAGTTACACCTCAATTTAACTCAAAATAAAAGAGTTTAGACAATAAAAAATTATCTAAGCGAGAAAAAAAATGGCCGCCGAAACAAACGAAAACGAGGCTACAGCAGTCTAAAGACGCAAAACACCACCAAAAACATACGGAATTGCCGAAAAACACCTACGAGATTAGAAAACAAGGACGCAACCCGCGCAACCCCAAAAACATTACAAACACAACAAATACAAACAACAAACACATAAAAAGGTTACTCACAGCAAGGGGGGGCACCCAGGACCTCTGCAAGTGAAGTTACACCTCCATTTAAGTCCAAATTTCGGAGTTTAGAGACTCGAAAATCACCTAAGTGAGAGAAAAAATGGCCACCGAACAAAATGAGTACGAGGCTAAAGGTCCCTAAACACGCAAAACACCACCAAACAGCTACGGGTATTCCCAAAAACTCGCACGACATAGAAAACAAACGACGCTACATCAGACACATTATATACACCAAACACCCTTAGCTCACTTACAATTTCATTGCCGTCATTTTTTGACGGGCAATTCGCTAGTCACATATATAGTTGTGAGCAAGTGGGTTGTTGCTAACGCAAAGCGAGGGCCTCAGTTGCTGGTATGGAGCGCCAAAGGCGCTCCTTGCCAGCAACTGCGGACCTCGCAAAATTTACGGACTTTTGAGAAACAAATATGAGACGCAGAACTTAGAAAAAAAACATTACGACCTCTCAAAAATACGACCTTACCGCCCGAAACCTGCGCACATGAAAACATTAAAAATACAATAAATACACACAACAAATACATAAAAAGTTTACCCACAGCAAGGGGGGCACCCAGGACCTCGGAAACTGAAGTTACACCTCGATTTCACTCGAAATAGAAGAGTCTAGACCCCTGAAAATCCCCTAAGCGAGAGAAAAAATGGCAGCCGAAAAAAAACGAAAACGAGGCTACAGGACGCTAAAGACGCAAAACACCACCAAACAGCTACGGATTTTCCGAAAAAGACGGACGCGATCCAAGAACAAGGACGCCAAATCCACACAGACACGTACCACACATTCGCCGCCATTTTACAACACTAACTTACACAATCCGGAAGTACACAGCTGCCCTAACGGATTTTCCTCGCGCACGCACACTATTTACACTACACACTGCACACATTGCTGACACTTACACAGCAGCTCCACAGCACTCCAAATACACATTGTATGCTGCAGCAACATGAAAACAGATTGTCAGCTCTTCTGCACAGCGCTTTCTGCAGATATTACTTAAAAATAGGTAAAGTATATTCATTTATTATTTTATTAATTATTTCATTAGCAAAAAAAAACAATGCTCAGAGCACACAAACAACCAACAAGCACGAGGCTCGCAATGAGCGCGAAGCATCTTGGAACACCAACAAAATTATTCTCTCAACCATCACCATTACCTGCCTTACAATCTTATATTCGGAACAACATGAGTTCAGAATATAATTTATTCAAAGTATTGCTGTGATTTGCACCATCTTCCCTCTAGTGCCGGCTCATCGCTGAGTGAACTTGGCTGAGAAGTCCAGATTAATTTTCTGCTGCATTCCTGAGAGCTCAGAACCATAAACAGTATAAGGAGTGTCCATGGACTATTAGCAGGTGTCCCTACACATATCATGGCTGAGTTGTAATGAGGATCTCCACACATCAGGTAGAGCTTCATATACCATGAGTCTGTGCTCAGTGAGAGAGAGAGAGAGAGTGCTGTGCTCAGTGAGAGTGCTGTCATCAGAGAGGGTGCTGTGCTAAGAGAGAGAGAGAGAGAGAGAGTGTTGTGTTCATAGAGAGTGTTTTTCTCATAAAGAGTTCTGTGCTCAGACAGGGAGGGTGCAGAGCTCGAGAGCAAGAGTGTGCTGTGCTCAAGAGAGAGAGGGTACTGTGCTTAGAGAGAGAGAGGGCGCTGTGCTCAAGAGCAAGATGGTGCTGTGCTCAACAGGGAGAGGGTGCTGTGCTCAAATGAGAGAGAGAACTGTGCTCCAGAGCAAGAGGGTGCTGTGCTTTAGAGAGAGTGCTGTGCTCCGAGAGGGTGCTGTGCTCTGCGCAGAGAGGGTGCTTGTCACGACCGGCTGCTAGCAGGAATAGAAGAGGACCAACACTGGACCACCAGGAATGACCAAGGGCCACAGTAACCAATAGGCAGGATAGTAGAGTTACCGACTGTAACCCTACTCGGGCAGATGCAGCAACAATAACCCCGATAGTAAGGATTATTACTACCATAGAATGAAGCATACACATTAATTATGTGCGTTCAAACTGACAACAGTTTATTGGCAAGGACACAGCATTTTAATGTACATCTCTGTCCAATCACTTTAGAGGCACAATCTTTGACAAACAAACTGTCCAATCAAGAAGACAACCTCCCTAATGACCCCCTGGTACCCCATGAGCCTGGATGAGTAATTAGTTAATAAGGTCTTTCTTCCAGACTAGCTAGCCAGAACAATGATGGTTAATCGGACCTTCATCAACCCCTACTTAACAGAATTACCATGGTTCCTAGAAGTCTGACAGCTCTTCCCTGGACCTCTGAATCCTTTCCAAGACCCTTAATCTTACAATCCAGAATTGTGACCCAATTTCCCAAGGACTCAGGCCATATGCTGTATTACATTCCTTGGAGTAAACCTGACATTTTGACTCTAAACATGAATTGGTAAACCTAAACCTACCAAAGTAAGATATATATAATAAACAGAGGCAACATCAAACCAACATGTGCCAACAGGACAATACCAATATCTATATATATCCAGGTGGTTGGGACAATGTCTTTGGGAAAAGTGACCAGTTGTGCCACTATAACCCATGCCCACCCAGGGCCCATCATGGTTTGCACATTCCCCAAAGTCCATAGAGCCCCCTGGGTATTACAACTTTTCCCTTTCCTAGTGTAGCCTAGAAAAGTGATCCTGTTCAGACGACTTTCTAGCTACACTGTTTACTTGTCCTCCTGTCTTGAGAGGCCATGTGCATTTTGATGAACCTTGCCCCGGCATTGTTGTATGAAAAAGTTTACGTTTTTTTAAGTCTAGGCTCCATCTCAACAGGCGGCCATTATTCCCTGCCAGTCTGGATAACCAGCATATAGGGCTATGATCAGTCCCTACAGTGAACTCCCAGCCATTAAAATAGTGTTGTAATTTTCTTCAGGGCCCATACCACACCCAAACACTGCTTTTCCACAGCTGCATAGGATACTTCCCTTGGTAGCAGCTTCATCCTTCTGGTAGAGGTATCTGTTTGCACAATAAATGGTGTGTTGTAGTTCGGGGTAGCCAAAGCAAGTGAGCAGGTGAGAGTCTCTTTCAGAGCCCTGAAAGTTGTCTCACAGGCAGGAGTCCAATCGATCATCCGGGGCACTGTAATAGGAATACATTCTCTGTAATACCCTCTGGTCCCGGGAAAGTCATTACCTGCTTCTTTGTTTGAGGGGTGGGCCAGAAGCTATTCTCTCTACCATGGCTGGGCTTGGCCAAATCTGCCCACCCATTGACCTAAATACAGCACCTCAACCCTGGCCCATTGACTTCTGTGGGGGCGAATGGTCAGCCTAGCCCCCTTGATAGTATCTGGTATACTTCCAATGTGCTGAAGGTGATCTTCCCAAGTATTACTAAAAATGGCCATGTCATCCAAGTAAGCCTGAGCATACCCTTGGTGCCCCTGTAACAATCAATCTACTAGTCTCGGAGAAGATGAAGGAGCATTCTTCATTCCAAATGGCATCACCTTGAATTGGTAAAGCCCAAAAGGGATGATGAATGCCGCTCTGGATGTCTCGGCAAGAGGAATTTGCAGTAGTGGTTAGGTATTTAGCAGTTCCTAGACGGTCCAACAACTCATCCATGTGAGGGCAAGCAGCAGTCTTTGTCCTGTCATTTAGCTTACAATAATCCTCTCAGAAACGAATGGTTCGATCTTTTTTAGGCACCAGTACTTCTGGGGAAGCCCATGGGCTACTAGAATGTTCCATCACTCCCAATCTTAACATCTTAAGGCCTCTGGCACATGGTAGGAGGGTTGCTTCAGTGGGGCAACCTTCTGTTAGGACCTCATGTACCGCTAGAGAGGTACACCCTGGACTAATGGAGAACCAGACTTGATATGGTACAAGGTTATCAACCAGCTGTCTTTTATATGCGGGACTTAAATTTAGGGATTGTCCTAACACCTCCATCTGGTTGTTGGATCTAGCTGGGGCTAATTGGTCGAGTTGGACTCCTTCTTCGGCATCACTGCCAGTAGGAAAACAAATGGCCAGTAGGTTTTGTGGTTGCCTCTGGTATTCCTTCAATCTGTTTATGTGTGTCACTCTCATAAACTTTCTATCAGGGTCTACCATTACCACATATGTGTTGGGGTTCAATTTCTTAGTAGTGGGATAGGTCCCATTGGCTTAGAGCTTATCCTGGAGGTGGAGAACTAATATCAGTAGCTCTTGCCCTGCCTCCAGTTCCCTATCCTTGGTTGCCTTGTCATAGTATTTACTGGCTTTGGCTTTGGCCTCCTGCATGTGTTCCCTAACCAACCCAGTTAACATGGCCAGTTTCTCTCTGAAAGCTAGAACATATGAAGCTACTGATACGTGGGGCTGCCCTTAGTCAACTTCCCATCACAATCAGAGGTCTCCTTATCTGACTACCATACAGGAGTTCAAAGGAAGAGAACCCCGTGGACTCCTGTGGTACTTCTCTGTAGGCAAAGAGAAGGTAGGGTAGTAGATTCTCTAAATCCTTCTCTTGCCCTGTGAAGGTACATAGCATCTTTTTAAGGGAGCTGTTGAACCTTTTTACAAAGGCCATCGATCTGGGGATGGTATGGAAAAGAACTCGGGTGTTTGATGCCACAAAACTTCCATAGCTGTTGGGTTACTGTGGCCATAAACTGAGTGCCCCTGTGAGATGGGATTTCTTTAGGGAACCTGTTCTGGAGAACACCCCCGATAGAGCCTCTGCCACCCTGGTAGCCAAAATCTTAGACAAGGGAACCGGATACTGGGTAACATAGTCCACTATGGTTAGAATGAACTGCTTCCTGGTCCTGCTGCTTCTCGTTAGGCTGCCTATAAGGTCAATAGCCACTCTCTGAAACAGAGTATCCATTACTGCTAAGGGCTGGAGAGTGACCTATATAGCCCTCCCTAGGCAGCCATATCGCTGGTATGCATCTCAAGACTAACAGTAGGTTGTAACATCCCCTGGCCACTAGAACACCCTGGTAAGGCAGGGTGACCAGCTAAGGTGTAGCACTTGTGCTATCTCCAACAGCACCTCTAAACTTTTGTGGAACAACCGTCTGCTTTCTAACCTCCCTCCCCCCAACCCCCTCAGATTTAAGTGACCCTATACAGCAACCCTTCTTCTCACAAATACTTCTCTCCCGCAGGACCCTTATCTGTTTGTCAGCCCTATCCTCTCTTAATTCTACCTTTACCTCCCCTACATTGGCCCAACTCAGCCCCTGTTCCCCAGCAGGGAACAGACTTACCCCATTTTCCATGTTCCCAGCCTCTTCCTCACCCACCCTTGGACCACTCCTAGCAACCTTGGCAGCTTGAGGTTGCAGCAGTGCCATACCGGCTCTCAAGGTGCTCCAAATCATTGCCCAACAAAACCCCAGCTGGGAAGCCATGCATAACCCCCAATGTAACTGTAAGTGGACTACTGGGATAGAAAATGTCTGGCCTCCAGCCCCCATGACCTTCATTATCTTGGGTAATAATAAACCTTTGGTCTCCTTCCCCTGGACCAATACTGTCTGGAAATGCTGTGTCCTGTTGTCATCCAAACCATGCTGGACAGCATGGAGAGTGGCATAGAATCATGTCTCAATGGGTCTGGTCTGGGTCATTCCAGGCTTCTTGGTGGCCATGTTCCACTCCCCCAGATAAAATACTGGTCTGGTGGGGTTACGTTCCACCCTGCAAGGCACAATGGGGCATTCCCTTTTCAAGTGCCCTGGTTGATGGCAACCATAGCACTGGAATCCTCTCATGGTCCTGGTGAGAGAGCGAGAGCTATTAAGTCCTGTGGATTGAGGGGCCACTCCTGTAGTTCCGAGGCCGACTATCTCCTTGTTGAGCAGGAGGTCTAGGGCAGGTGGTTATAGAGCGAGAAGCTACAGGTGCAGGAATGGAAGGTCCCCCTTTTGTAGTGTTGCTGGGGCCCTTTCCCCCTGTCACACCTCTAATCCACTCGGCTTCTGGTATCTGGTGTAGCTTGCATTGCTGTTCAAAGTCTTGGAGGAACCCATCTAGCTCCCCATTGTCCTCGTAAAAATGCTACTGTACGCTGTTTTTATCAATTGTGCCACTTTAACCCATGCCCGCCCAAGGCCCACAGTGGTTTGGTCAGTCCCCAAGGTCCATAAAGACCCTGGGTGTCACAGTGCTGTGCTGAGAGAGAGAGAGAGAGAGAGAGAGGGAGAAAGAGAGAGAGAGAGAGAGAGACTGATGTGTTTAGAGAGAGAGCGTGATGTGCTTAGAGAGAGAGAGAGAGTATGTGCTCAGAGAGAGAGAGAGAGAGAGAGAGTGATGTGCTCTGAGAGAGAGTGATGTGCTCAGAGAGAGAGAGTGATGTGGTAAGAGAGTGTGCTGTGCTCAGAGAGAGAGAGAGTGATGTGATCAGAGAGAGAGAGAGAGAGTGCTGTGATCAGAGAGAGAGAGAGTTATGTGCTCAGAGAGAGAGAGAGAGCGATGTGCTCAGAGATAGAGTGGTGTCCTCAGAGAGAGAGAGAGAGAGAGAGAGAGATGTGCTCAGAGAGAGAGAGAGAGCGATGTGCTCAGAGAAAGAGCGATGTGATCAGAGAAAGAGAGAGTATGTGCTCAGAGAGAGAGAGAGAGAGAGTGATGTGCTCTGAGAGAGAGTGATGTGCTCAGAGAGAGAGAGAGATGTGGTAAGAGAGTGTGCTGTGCTCAGAGAGAGAGAGATTGATTTGCTCAGAGAGAGTGATGTGCTCAGAGAGAGAGAGTGATGTGCTCAGAGAGAGAGAGTGATGTGTTCAGAGAGAGAGTGGTGTCCTCAGAGAGAGAGAGTGATGTGCTTAGAGAGAGAGAGAGTGATGTGCTCAGAGAGAGAGTGATGTGCTCAGAGAGAGAGAGTGATGTGTTCAGAGAAAGAGTGATGTGCTCAGAGAGAGAGAGTGATGTGCTCAGAGAGAGAGTGATGTGCTCAGAGAGAGAGAGTGATGTTTTTTCTTAGTGTGCTGTGCTTAGAGAGAGAGAGAGTGATGTGCTCAGAGAGAGTGATGTGCTCAGAGAGAGAGAGTGATGTGCTCAGAGAGAGAGTGATGTGCTCAGAGAGAGAGAGTGATGTGTTCAGAGTGTGCTGTGCTTAGAGAGAGAGAGAGTGATGTGCTCAGAGAGAGAGTGTGATGTGATCAGAGAGAGAGAGAGAGAGTGATGTGCTCAGAGAGAGTGATGTGCTCAGAGAGAGTGATGTGCTCAGAGAGAGAGAGTGATGTGCTCAGAGAGAGAGAGTGATGTGTTCAGAGTGTGCTGTGCTTAGAGAGAGAGAGAGTGATGTGGTAAGAGAGTGTGTGGTGCTCAGAGAGAGAATGATGTGATCAGAGAGAGAGAGAGTGCTGTGATCAGAGAGAGAGTTATGTGCTCAGAGAGAGAGAGCGATGTGCTCAGAGAGAGAGAGAGAGAGAGAGATGTGCTCAGAGAGAGAGAGAGCGATGTGCTCAGAGAAAGAGCGATGTGCTCAGAGAGAGAGAGTGAGTGATGTCCTCAGAGAGAGAGAGAGAGAGTGCTGTGATCAGAGAGAGAGTTATGTGCTCAGAGAGAGAGAGCGATGTGCTCAGAGAGAGAGAGAGAGAGAGAGATGTGCTCAGAGAGAGAGAGAGCGATGTGCTCAGAGAAAGAGCGATGTGCTCAGAGAGAGAGAGAGAGTGATGTGCTCAGAGAGAGAGAGTGATGTGTTCAGAGAGAGAGACAGAGAGAGAGTGATGTGCTCAGAGAGAGAGAGATGTGCTCAGAGAAAGAGTGATGTGATCAGAGAGAGAGAGAGAGAGTGATGTGGTAAGAGAGTGTGCTGTGTCAGAGAGAGAGAGTTATGTGCTCAGAGAGAGAGAGTGATGTGCTCAGAGAGAGAGAGAGAGCGATGTGCTCAGAGAGAGAGAGAGAGCGATGTGCTCAGAGAGAGAGAGAGTGATGTGCTCAGAGAGAGAGAGTGCTGTACTTAGACAGAGAGAGAGACCGCTGAATACACATTTATATCTGCTGAAGCTTTAGAAATATCTTATAATAGTGTTAATTTAACTAATATAAAGTCATTTTCACAATTAACTTATTTGTGTCCAGTAACTATAGATTTTTGTTTCTCATTGTAAAGCTTACGTCTGAATCTGGGCTCCTTAGGAAAAAACACTTGGGTTTGAAAGTTTGGCTTTTAAACCATTTTAGCTCATGGTCTACAAGGCGTCACTGACCCGAGATATTCAATAATAACTGTTCATGAAAACGTTTGTAGTACATGTGGATGGCAAAGTCCCCTTGGCATTGCTAATGTAAGTTTGTGAGTATTCAATCTTGTGTCACTGGTCTAAGTGGTACAAAGTGAGGTGCAGCCGGGCCCCCCAAAGTCTGGGCGTGACAGCGCATTACAAATAAAGGATTATAATAATAATAATAAAGATTTCCCAGCCGCCATACTTCTTTTGTCATTAAGGACTGATTCAGATTCCCTAAGAGCTAACTAGGAATTACAATGACAAAACTCTGTAATGTTTTTTTTACTATTTAAAAATCAAAAGTTCCACTATAACTTACCCAGGCTCAAATATGTAATCCCCTATGTGCTAGCGGGACTCCAATCCCAGGCCAAACACATTCATATACATTGGAGAAAGGAGAACTGGCAGGATGTGGAGTCAATGTGAACTAGTCCTATCCGTAGCACTGTAAAAGCAAATATAAACACACTACTGTACTGATAATTAAAAATAAACTAATGTTAGGTATTAATATTAATAGCACAACATTCCCAAGATCGCAAATCTGAATATAAAATACTTTTTTTTTAATGTCCAATTTCCGTGTTATATCTATCCCGGCAATCAATGTGTTAATACATATAATGGAACTCACATGGACTAGAATATCATATTTACTGATTTATTAATATTGCATTATTTCTGTGATGTGGGTCCGATCTAAACTTGTAATTGAAACCCGTAAGGATTTGAAATCTAACCTTCATTTGCCATTGGTTCTCGCTAAAACCGTAACTACAGGTTTGACTAATTGATCATGTTCGCGGCCGCACATCCAACGTGCGCAAGAATGGATTACGGGCTTGCGTCTACGCCCCGTAAGTTGCGGCATGGTTTAATTCAATATCACTGTAATGCAGACGAATTTCAAGCCCCCAGCCCTTGCTGCTGATAGTGAGCTTATCGGCACAATGTCTTTATGGCGCGGCATGCATGCGTGGCGACACATGGGCGCCGCGCATGCGCATGCACACCAAAGCACGCCCAGAAATAGCGGGGCCCGACATCGGCGCGGCCCTCACAGCGACACAGTGTCCCTCTCCATTCCGCCTCTCCTCTCTGTACAACCACAGCCGGTAGCTGATAATGTCAGGTGGCTCAAGGCAGATCTGCGTCACTATGTCAGAGGAGGGTCAGTGTCAGGCTCATACTTGCAGTGTGATATATGGGGAGGGCACAGAACCAACTGTGGTTGTACAGAGAGGAGAGGTGGAGAGTGACACAGTGTCGCTGTGAGGACCGCGCTGATGTTTGTTTGTGTGCTATTTGTTTGTGTGCTATGAGCAGCGTTGGAAATAATTAATAAATGAACATACTTTACCTATTTCTAAGTAATATATGCAGGAAGCAATGTGTTGAAGAGCTGACAATCTGTTTTAATGTTCCTGCAGCATACAATGTAGGTTTGCACGGTTGTGGAGCTGAGGTGTAAGTGTCAGCAATGTGTGCAGTGTGTAGTGTAAATAGGCTGTGTGCGCGAGGGGAAGCCGTTAGGGTAGCTGTGTACTTCTGCATTGTGTAAGTTAGTGTAAAATGACGGCGAATGTGTGGTACGCAGCTGTGGCTGATTTCGCGTCCTTGTTCTTGTACCTCGTACGGCTTTTCGGAAAATCCGTAGGTGTTTTGTGGTGTTTTGCATGTTTAGGGTCCTGTAGCCTCGTTTTTGTTTTTTTGGCACCCATTTTTTCTCTCAGGTGATTTTCTGGCGTCTAAACTCTTGAATTTCTACTTAAATTGAGGTGTGACTTCAGTTTCCGAGGTCCTGGGTGCCCCCCTTGCTGTGGGTAAGCTTTTTATGTGTTTGTTGTGTGTATTTATTGTGGTTTTAATGTTTTCATGTGCGCGGGTTTCGGGCGCTAAGGTCGTATTTTTGCGAGGTCGTAAGATTTTTTTTTCTAAGTCCCGTGGCTTGTATTTGCGGATGCTAAGCCAGTAAATTTTGCGGTTGCGGTGGGAGTTTCGCGCGGGCCGCAGCATTAGAAACAACTTTTGACAACCCGCACTGCTGACAACTATATTTGTGATAGGAATGTATTAAAATTAAATAAATCAGAAGCACAAAAACGTGAAAACTTTTAATAAAACTTTTGCCAAGAACTCACCGATGGTAAACACAAGTAACATCTTCCCTGTTGTGTTACAGTAACAACCTGCGCACAAGCGGCCATTTATGAGTGAACTTTTGTAATTTGGCAAAGTGACTCCTCAAAGTATTGTTTTTGCCCAATAGTAATATTTGCATCCATGCTATTAATATTACGTGTAGGCATCAGGTGCATGGCGTAGTGTATTAAAGTAAAAAAACACATTGAAAACGTAATTTTCCAATGTGTAGCAGACAAGGTAAGAAGAGCTCACACTCCATCCATTGTACTCCATTATTGCAACACCTGCAGGGCAAGACATGATCCCTGTATGGATTTACATAAGGGTGGTAGATACGTGGAACGGCCTTTCAGTAGATGAATCAAAGCATGCCCGTGGTCCCGGGATATATTACGCCTCGCTGTCTCTATATCCCAGACTAGAGGAGTTTATTAGTCCTTATTTGCAGGGAATCTGTGTTTATTTGTATTTGCTTGTCACAGTAAACATCAGGTATATTCAGAACAATTCCCTTGGCAGTTAGGTAGTGGATACAAAAACCAGGAGGGCTATTTAGAAAAATTTCCTAGGAGAGTGTTCAGAATTATTCTTTATTGGATGTTGGTGTCTTCCAAGTGTAGTGTTCAGTGACTGGATAGTGTTCTTTGTCTTATTTGTAAAAAATTTAAAGAAATCCTTTCGCTTTTTGTAAAAAAATGTGCCATTATTTTACAGTTTTCAGGCTCATTAAGGTCACCTCATCCAGTTCTCCTTTACACAAAGTTACAGAGCAGCACTATTTACCTTCCAGTTTGATTTGCCCACAAGTGTAAAACGGGTTATAAATGACAAATATTACACTGAATGAATTATTATCACTAATAAAGACAACATGGCGTCTTATAAGCGCTGTCTGGGCTGAGGCGCTCGTATTAGTGACGCACAGCTGGTTATAATAGTGACGCACAGCTGGTTATAATAGTGACGCACAGCTGGTTATAATAGTGACGCAGGGCTGGTTATAATAGTGACGCAGGGCTGGTTATAATAGTGACGCACGACTGGCTGGTTATAATAGTGACGCACGGCTGGTTATAATAGTGACGCCCAGCTGGTTATAATAGTGACGCAGGGCTGGTTATAATAGTGACGCAGGGCTGGTTATAATAGTGACGCACGGCTGGTTATAATAGTGACGCACGGCTGGTTATAATAGTGACGCAGGGCTGGTTATAATAGTGACGCATGGCTGGTTATAATAGTGACGCACGGCTGGTTATAATAGTGACGCACGGCTGGTTATAATAGTGACGCACGGCTGGTTATAATAGTGACGTGAATAAGGGTTGGTTATAATGTTTTGGATGGATAAAAATAATCCCATTATGTAATATCTGTTCCTGTCCAAATCATCCGTCTGTTGGCCATGTGTGCACACAGAGACAAGAATTTACACAGACCCAAAAGTTCTGGTATAAAACTTCTTGTATTCTTCCCAACGAACGAACCCCCCCAAATACAACATAGGAACTTATATAGTATAAGTTGATCAGATATAACAATCATACAACTCATTGTTAGACAGTGAGTGAGTTATTGATTGGTTGACAAGGTAGGAAGGGTCCTTCCATATTTGGTCTTGGATGTTGATGTCATTATGGTCAGGTTATGTGAAGCTTCTGATTGGCTCTGGAAGGTGGCGGGGCTCATATCCTTATTTGGTCACGGATATAAAGGTCATCTTAGGACTCCCAGGATATAACTCAATAGCCATCTTAGGACTCTCAGGATACAGCTCAGTAGCCATCTTAGGACTCTCAGGATAAAGAATAAAGGTAATTAGTGCCTTATCTTATGATATATTGTAAGGAAAGGAATGCAGCATGGACATAATATACATTTTCATGAATTTTATCCACAACAGTCCCCCCTAAAATGTTATATTATGTTACATACTACACTTATATTCTATTCTTGTAGATATGACAGGTTAGATGTATTATATCTTCCTCTTCTAGAGAGTACTACATAAAATGTCTGTGTAAAGATATAGGTTTTTCTTAGTAAAACGTATTAATTAAGGTATAAAGTCATATAAATAGCATATAAATAGTAACATTCCCCCCTAGAGACTATGAGTACAACTGTCCCTGTGGATGAGATGTATGAATGTAAGAAAGCCCTAGCACATCTGCACCAATGAACGCCCGTTCTTCTTTGTACGTTAGAGTTGCCATGGCTTGTCCATGACCCCTCTTTCCACTGTCATGGGCGAGTCAGATGCTATCCCTGACCCCTTGTTTCAGGAACATGTGGGACAAGGGGTTTATGTAGAACTTTCATTTCTAGACACAATAGACCATAACATCTTATGTGACTCCTCACAATCATCTTCATAAATGTCTTGGTGCACAAAGGTTGGTGTGACTCCAGTAACTGACTTCTTTAAATATGTTCGGACACAGGGGATAATACAACAGGTAACAAATGCAAGAATTATCAGTATTGAAAGAAAGACAATTCCAACCTGTAACAATACCTTATGCCAGTTGTTTATAAACCCAAACCATTTATCCCAATAGTCTGTGGTTCCAGAACTCTCCTTCAATTCTTGTGCCAAGTTGTTTAGTTCTTTAATGGCTAAAGTAATTTTACAGTTTGGACCCGTATTATCAGGTATGTAGGTGCATCAGTTGCCAGTGTCGGGGAGCATTTTACACTCCCCCCTTTTTTAGAAAGGTTCATGTCTAGTGCCATTCTATTCTGGAAGGCCATGTGTGATGTGGCCTTCAATTGTTCTGCAACTCCTTGCAGAGCATCTCTTGTGTAATTCACAAACCTTTGTTGGTTATAATATATATAATTGATTCAAGCAACATTTTTATTTGCAGTTATGATAGGGAAAGTGACTCAAATCCTGCTGCAACCTGATTTCTAGCCTTAAACTCATCAGGCACCCCCCTTGGGACTCCAATAGAGTCTATGTACACATGGGGGTCAAAGCTACCTTGTGGGGAAGAGACCTTTCTTTTGTGTCTAGATGTTGTCAGTAGGGTGTGTGGTGAGGTATCAGCTTGGATGGGCACTATGTGCACTGGCATTATGACCTTTGTCAGGGTACACTCACCATACAAGATACCCTCTAGTCTTGATCTGAGCTTCATGTCCCCACATATCCAATATATGTCTCCCAATGTTTGTGTCTGCTCTGTAAACTGTGAAGCCAATACAATATATAATGCAGAACCCTTGCTTAAACCTCTTTAGGTTTCTCCCTTGAGGTGTACTCCTTGTATAGCATGTGTAATTACCTGGGTATATGGTTATACCTTCACCTGGATGTAGATTGTCAGTTATAATGGGATACCTGTTCTCCCATTGTTCACAATTTAGATCTTTTAGTCTGGGTAGTTTTATAAAGACTTAAGAAACACTTTTCTTCCTCCATAGTTACTGTAACAGATCTCCTGGCACCCCGACCGGGTACCTCCGTTGATAGACGCGTCCTAGTTTGCGTCGAGGCCTACAAGCACTGCACCGGACACCAAAACCACCACAGACTCCAAGGATAGTACATCAGGAACAAGCGTTCAGTAGTTACAGCTCAAGGGAGTATGCAAAAGCATAGCAATCCCCAGTATGATAGCGATCCCCTCCAATAACGAGACAAGGCTACGTTTTGAAGGGTCAAGTAGAACTAGTTTTTAATAACAGGGAATCTCCTTTTATGCAATGGTGCCCTCTGAAGGGCTACACCCACATAATTATCACAACAGCCAATTATCTACATGGTTCAACCCCCATGTCTCCTCCCCTCAGATAACAGGTAACACAATTAAAACAGACACAATTTTAACCACATTCTGGATGTACCCCCAAAACAGGGGGTACACCTTTAAGTCCTGCACCATTCAATAGCTCTCACCCAGGGGAACAACATATAAAAAAATGGCATGAATCAGACCAGGGGTTCAAAAGTTAGTAAAAGTATCTTTTACACATAACACACAGACATTGCACATATCCCCCACACAATACACATATAGGACAACAGGTGTGGTCACACCTCCCTGGCAACTTGGATACAATCAGACATTAATTAGATCATCCTTCTTTGTTCTTATCAAAAAATGAAAACACTTTGGAAAATGCAAGGATCCTTTACAACTTTCTTATCTCTTGAATCTCTGTAACAGGATTATCTATTAGCCTAGGTCTGCAAAAGTCTGGCTAATATTCTGGAGAGCATAAACCAGCATACATATAGTAGGATCATATTTTAACCATAATAATCATAAAACAGGGTAAAACAGTGATGGGTTCCGTTACACACCTCCCCCGTGACCATAAGCCTGCATACACGGTCTGATCCCAACGGATCGGCCTGGGGATGTCCGGACAAAAGTATTTGTTGGTCAATTCTCTAGTTTGACAACCCATCAGCATTACTGCAATTCACATTGACTCACATTTCACATATCCCCAGATAGCTGGGATCTGAGCGCACAAAACTACTGAATAGCGCTCAGATCCTCTTCACACAGTTCAATTGCCATGTAGCTAAAGTCTTTCCCATAGTCTTTCATCCTATGAATGGGCTCCATGGCATAGTTATCTGGGCTATCACCGCTCACACAGGGCAAGTACCTAATGACCCCCCTGTATGTAAAGGGCCAGAATGAGTGACATACACTCTGGTATGGCCGAATACTGTGTTTGAAGGGCAATCTGTCCCAGGGCCATAGTCGCAGGGCAGGAGGCTGGCAAACAGTCCTCTCCAAGACAAAGTGGCGAAGGGCACTTCGTCACAGTTACCATAAGTGGAACAGTGCCTAGGTGAGGTCTGGCACTTGCACAAACATAACAATTAGTCTTATTATGTGACTCTACATTATATTTCATCTATTCCAGCCATAAGTTGAGGTCTGTGAACCCAGTTTCATTTGCTAGGGTTCCTTTGTACGTAGGTTCACTGATATCAGTCGTTTGGGGTAATGCCTGAGTGTGTTGTATTTGCATTAGTCCTTCTGATATGAGTGGTGCATTTAGATTTCTGAGCATAAATTTACCAATCCGTCCTTTTGCTTCTCCTCTAACCCAGCCACCCATTGTGTATGTACCTGCGTCTGTGGGTCTGGGGTTCTTGATAGTCAGAGTAAGTCTCATGTTAGCTCCAGTCTTGCCATTTGGCGAGCATTTGCCTGGCTTTATTAGAGTCATAAGTTCAAGTAAAGGGCTTCCACTCAAATCTGTGCTATCTAAGGCATTCTTTGGTCTGTAGCCCCAAACTGTCCCAGTGTTCCATCCTACAGCTTCCCAATGACTACAATCTTTTCCCCATGTCTGGTCTATAACACATATGTATATAGATGTGCTGTGAGTGTCTTCGTACAAGTTACATTGTTGAGTCACGCTTAGCTGTTGGCAACATACAACATGACAATAATCAAAGGAGAATGTGATCATATGTGTTTTAGATGGATTGTACCAAAATGTAATACCATCTTTCTTCTCACTAATGAATGCAGAAGGTTCTACTTTAGTTAAGAACAGACAGGAAAGGATATGTGTTTTGATCATCATAATGTTGGCTGCTATGAGTCTGGTGCTGAAACTTTTTTTTGCAATGAGATGCTTGGATCCAAGTAGGCCGTCCTTCAAGTTTAACTGACGGTGCAGCAATTAGAAGAACTTGAAAGGGACCATTATATCTGGATTCCAGAGGATTCTTTCTCACAAATCTCTTGACCAGGACCCAATCTCCAGGAAGTAGTTGATGAGTACCAGTGTCTACTTCCGGATCTGGAATAGAAGAAAACACTTGTGCATGTATTTTAGTCAGTGCTTGAGATAAAGCAATCACATAATCAACAAATACATCAGATTTAAATTTCAATTGCTGAGGATAATAACACCCTAATCTAGGAGCAGACCCAAATAGGATCTCGTGAGGGGACAGAGAAAACTTCCCTCCAGGGGTGTACCCCACGCTTAACAGTGCTATAGGGAGACTTTCTGGCCATGAGATACCAGTTTCTTTTTTGTGCTATTTCTGCTACTGGTTTTAACTTCACCATAACTGGTGAAACCCTAAGGTTGCCAACTTTGTTACAATTAAAACACTTTCTTGTTCTTGTTGGCTCTGTCTCCTCCTGCTCAGAAGACACCATAATGTGTGTAGTCTCCTTATTACCTTGTGAGAACTCAAGCCCTTTTTGCTACTAATAACAAAGTCTCTAATGGCAACACCTTGTATTCAGGACGAGATGTTAATAAATCTTTCCTGATGGATTCTCTCAATCCCTCCACAAAGGCTGCTCCCAGCATCTAAGACTTGTGTCTGGAATGATATATTACCACTGACTGTTTTATCCTGTGTAATATCTGACAAATTAATAGCCTGATTTGCTATTTCATCCGGAGCGCATGATATTAATAACTCACAAAATTCTATATCAGCGTTGCAGACAGGCATGTAGGAGTCAACTATAGGAGCAGAGACAAGCAGGGGGAGTCGCTCACAGAGAATCTAAAAATAACAGTATATGAGACAGAAATTGTCTCGGAGTAACTTTCTGAAAACATCCTAAAGTAACGTTGCGTTTACTTTTTTTCTTTCATATACTTCTTATTTCATAGTAAAGCGTAATGAAACATTGAATGTCTCCTATACCTTCCTTTTAATAAAGATGAATATTACCAAGGAGTAGTGGATACAGGGCACTGACTCCAGCAGGGGTGGTATAGTAGAAGTTGTTTACCTTTAAGATGGGGTATAGGGGTGTGTCATGTTTTTGTTCCACAAACCACTATCTTGTAGCAACCTTTGGTTCCCACCCAGAACCAGCCACCATTTTTCTGCCTGCAACCTCCCTTCTTCTCATTTCCCCTCAATGATACAGACAGACATATTTTCACATAAAAACTAACACACACACAGAGAAGATGGGAGGAGGAAGGGGAGTGGTCTGCTATGCTAAGTGTGAGGGGGTGGGCCAGTCCCTCCCACATTTTCTCAAAATGCAGACTAGTCACCTACCTTTCCAAAGAGTACAGTATCGAGTAAAGTTACAAACACACAGAAACTTCACACAAAATATTTCAAAAGAATACACGCATATACATACATTTACATATATATATATATATATATATATATATATATATACTCACAAACACACAGAAATATGTAAACTGTTACATGCAATGCATTCAAACAAAATAATCTCCCATTACATTGCAGATCTTATGGAGATTTCTTTCTTGGTTCAATAATCCAAAAACCCAACATACCGGTCTAAGGTGTGTTCATTGACACCCCTGATGATTGTTACATTGTTGTGTTTGTTACATAACCAATTCTCAGTCTGCGTCATATATATACTGTACGTTTAAAATCCTAAGGTACTGTTTCCTTTGAGATACCTATTTGAGGTGCGGTCTCAAAGTCTAACTCCGTGTATATATCTTGGACTATTTACTTTTTAAATCAATCTCCTCCCAGGACACACCTACTTTCACACAAACATTATTTCACGTACTGTAATCAAAATCTAACAACATCACGAAAACATGAATAGAAACATGACAGTTATTTCACTTACTGTACAAATTCATACGACCTTAAGCATTGGCATAGAAAGAATTCTCTTAACTAAGATACGTCCTTAAAAGAATTAACGGGATGGGAGGGGTGAGGAATTTCTCCTTTTCGCAGCCTCTGCTTCTAACCTTGAATCACACACAGTTTGCAGAGAAATCAGCTTTCAGCTTCAGTGTACAGGGAGAGAAATTCTAAGCTACATTTCTCATTAAAATATGCATCACAACCAGCAATAACAGATCACAGTAATATTTATAAATTTCTGCAAAAAATTTCTGACTCCTAAAATATTGCAGTCCAAAGTCTCACACCGTTGTGTGCTAAAATTGACGCCTTCAGAGAGTTATTGTGCTATTCGGACACAATAAATCCGTTCCTGAAGTCTGCATCCCACATACATGCCCTTACACCTTAGTGTGTGATAGATATCTTCCGGGGTCATCACGCTACCAAGGCACGGACATAATGACCCCCAAGAGATACTCGGCTATCCAACATGCATAGACCCCCCTAAAGAAAGGTATGCATATGTACGTCTGTACGTACGGCTATTTCAGGGCTATAGTGTTATTCGGACACTACCCAATCCGTTCCTGGAGCCTGCCGCACGCAAACATGTATGTCTTTGACCACAATATCTAAGAAATCACAATCACTCGATTGTGGGCAAGCAATTTATCTGTACTTTTGGTGCCTTCAGTAGCAGCCCAAGACAAAGTGGCAGAACTATAGCAGCATTATTCATATATATGCAAGGTTTTAAAAACATTAAACCTTACCATATATTTGAGTTGAGTTGATCAGGCTCCTTTATGCCACCACAGACCGTCCCAAAGTCTTCCTTGTCTGCTATCTGTTGGTCACAACCCAGGGCCCCACGTTGGGCGCCAATTGTTTTGGATGGATACAAATAATCCCATTATGTAATATCTGTTCCTGTCCAAATCATCTGTCTGTTGGCCATGTGTGCACACAGAGACAAGAATTTACACAGACCCAAAAGTTCTGGTATAAAACTTCTTGTATTCTTCCCAACGAATAAACCCCCCCAAATACAACATAGGAACCTATATAGTATAAGTTGATCAGATATAACAATCATACAACTCATTGTTATACAGTGAGTGAGTTATTGATTGGTTGACAAGGTAGGAAGGGTCCTTCCATATTTGGTCTCGGATGTTGATGTCATTATGGTCAGGTTATGGGAAGCTTCTGATTGGCTCTGGAAGGTGGCGGGGCTCATATCCTTATTTGGACAGGGATATAAATGTCATCTTAGGACTCCCAGGATATGACTCAGTAGCCATCTTAGGACTCTCAGGATACAGCTCAGTAGCCATCTTAGGACTCTCAGGATAAAGAATAAAGGTAATTAGTGCCTTATCTTATGATATATTGTAAGGAAAGGAATGCAGCATGGACATAATATACATTTTCATGAATTTCGTCCACAACAATAATAGTGACGCATGGCTGGTTATAAAAGTGACGCACGACTGGTTATAATAGTGACGCACGGTTGGTTATAATAGTCACGTGAATAAGGGTTGGTTATAATAGTGACGCACGACTGGTTATAAAAGTGACGCACGGCTGGTTATAATAGTGACGCACGGTTGGTTTTATAGTGACGCACGACTGGTTATAATAGTAACGCAGGGCTGGTTATAATAGTGGCGCACGACTGGTTATAATAGTGACGCAGGGCTGGTTATAATAGTCACGTGAATAAGGGTTGGTTATAATAGTGACGCACGGCCGGTTATAATAGTGACGAACGGCTGGTTATAATAGTGACGCACGGCTGGTTATAATAGTGACGCACGGTTGGTTTTATAGTGACGCACGACTGGTTATAATAGTAACGCAGGGCTGGTTATAATAGTGGCGCACGACTGGTTATAATAGTGACGCAGGGCTGGTTATAATAGTCACGTGAATAAGGGTTGGTTATAATAGTCACGTGAATAAGGGTTGGTTATAATAGTGACGCACGACTGGTTATAAAAGTGACGCACGGCTGGTTATAATAGTGACGCACGGTTGGTTTTATAGTGACGCACGACTGGTTATAATAGTAACGCAGGGCTGGTTATAATAGTGGCGCACGACTGGTTATAATAGTGACGCAGGGCTGGTTATAATAGTCACGTGAATAAGGGTTGGTTATAATAGTGACGCACGGCCGGTTATAATAGTGACGAACGGCTGGTTATAATAGTGACGCACAGCTTGTTATAATAGTGACACTGGGCTGGTTATAATAGTGATGCACAACTGGTTATAATAGTGACGCACAGCTGGTTATAATAGTGACGCACAGCTGGTTATAATAGTGATGCACGGCTGGTAATAATAGTGACGCATGAATGGTTATAATAGTGACGCAGGGCTGGTTATAATAGTGACGCATTGCTTGTTATAATAGTGATGCACAACTGGTTATAATAGTGATGCATGGCTGGTTATAATAGTGATGCGCGGCTGGTAATAATAGTGACACACGAATGGTTATAATAGTGATGTGACGCAGGGCTGGTTATAATAATGACACACGAATGGTTATAATAGTGACGCACAGCTGGTAATAATAGTGACGCACGACTGTTTATAATAGTGACGCGCAGCTGGTAATAATAGTGAGGCACGACTGTTTATATTAGTGACGCACGGCTGGTAATAATAGTGATGCAGGGCTGGTTATAATAGTGACGCATTGCTTGTTATAATAGTGATGCACAACTGGTTATAATAGTGACGCATTGCTTGTTATAATAGTGATGCACTGCTGGTTATAATAGTGACGCACGGCTGGTTATAATAGTGACGCATTGCTTGTTATAATAGTGATGCACCACTGGTTATAATAGTGATGCACTGCTGGTTATAATAGTGACGCACGACTGGTTATAATAGTGACGCACGGCTGGTTATAATAGTGATGTGACGCAGGGCTGGTCATAATAGTGACGCACGGCTGGTTATAATAGTGATGCGCGGCTGGTCATATTAGTGACGCACGAATGGTTATAATAGTGATGTGACGCAGGGCTGGTCATAATAGTGACGCACGGCTGGTTATAATAGTGATGCGCGGCTGGTCATATTAGTGACGCACGAATGGTTATAATAGTGATGTGACGCAGGGCTGGTCATAATAGTGACGCACGGCTGGTTATAATAGTGATGCGCGGCTGGTCATATTAGTGATGCACGAATGGTTATAATAGTGATGTGACGCAGGGCTGGTCATAATAGTGACGCGCGGCTGGTTACAATGGTGATACAGGGCTGGTTATAATAGTGACGCATGACTGGATATAATAGTCACGCGCAGCTGGATATAATAGTGACGCAGGGCTGGATATAATAATGACGCACGGCTTGTTATAATAGTGACGCGCAGCTGGTTATAATAGTGACAAATTGCTTGTTATAATAGTGACGCAGGGCTGGTTTTAATAGTGACGCTGGGCTGGTTATAATAGTGATGCAGGGCTGGTTTTAATAGTGACGTGACGCACGGCTGGTTATAATAGTGATGTCACTCAGGGCTGGTTATAATAGTGACGCACGGCTGGTTATAATAGTGACGCAGAGCTGGGTACAATAGTGACGCTTTGCTTGTTATAATAGTGACGCGCAGCGGGTAATAATTGTGATGCACGACTGGTTATATTAGTGACGCACGGCTGGTTATAATAGTGACGCTGGGCTGGATGTAATAGTGACGCACGACTGGAAATAATAGTGACGCACGACTGGAAATAATAGTGACGCACGGCTGGTTATAATAGTGACGCACGGCTGGTTATAATAGTGATGCGCGGCTGGTCATATTAGTGACGCACGAATGGTTATAATAGTGATGTGACGCAGGGCTGGTCATAATAGTGACGCACGGCTGGTTATAATAGTGATGCGCGGCTGGTCATATTAGTGACGCACGAATGGTTATAATAGTGACACGGCTGGTTATAATAGTGACACAGGGCTGGTTATAATAGTGACGCGCAGCTGGATATAATAGTGACGCAGGGCTGGATATAATAGTGACGCAGGGCTGGTTATAATAATGACGCACGGCTTGTTATAATAGTGACGCGCAGCTGGTTATAATAGTGACGAATTGCTTGTTATAATAGTGACGCTGGGCTGGTTATAATAGTGATGCAGGGCTGGTTTTAATAGTGACGGGACGCACGGCTGGTTATAATAGTGATGTCACTCAGGGCTGGTTATAATAGTGACGCACGGCTGGTTATAATAGTGACGCAGAGCTGGGTACAATAGTGACGCTTTGCTTGTTATAATAGTGACGCACAGCGGGTAATAATTGTGTTGCACGACTGGTTATATTAGTGACGCACGGCTGGTGATAATAGTGACGCTGGGCTGGATATAATAGTGACGCACGACTGGAAATAATAGTGACGCACGACTGGAAATAATAGTGACGCACGGCTGGTTATAATAGTGACGCACGACTGGATATAATAGTGACGCACGACTGGAAATAATAGTGACGCACGACTGGAAATAATAGTGACGCACGGCTGGTTATAATAGTGATGCACGACTGCTTATAATAGTGACGCACAGCTGGTTATAATAGTGACGCACGACTGCTTATAATAGTGACGCGCAGCGGGTAATAATAGTGATGCACGACTGGTTATATTAGTGACGCACGGCTGGTTATAATAGTGACGCTGGGCTGGAAATAATAGTGACGCACGGCTGGTTATAATAGTGACGCACGGCTGGTTATAATAGTGATGCACGACTGCTTATAATAGTGACACAGGGCTGGTTATAATAGTGATGCACGACTGCTTATAATAGTGACACAGGGCTGGTTATAATAGTGATGCACGACTGCTTATAATAGTGACAGAGGGCTGGTTATAATAGTGACGAAGGGCTGCTAATAATAGTGACGCAGGGCTGGTTATAATAGTGACGCACGGCTGGTTATAATAGTGACACAGGGCTGGTTATAATAGTGACGAAGGGCTGGTTATAATAGTGATGTGACACTGGGCTAGTTATAGTAATTAGGCACGAATGGTTATAATAGTGATGCGGAGCTGGTAATAATAGTGACGCACGACTGGTTTTATTAGTGATGCACGGCTGGTTATAATAATGACGCACAACTGGTTATAATAGTGGCACACAGCTGGTTATAATAGTGACGCGCAGCTGGTTATATTAGTGATGCACGGCAGGTTATAATAGTGATGTGACGCAGGGTTGGTTATAATAATTACGCACGGCTGGTTATAATAGTGACGCGCAACTGGTAATAATAGTGACGCATGACTGGTTATATTAATGGCGCACGGCTGGTTATAATAGTGACGCACGGCTGGTTATAATAGTGACGCAGGGCTGGTTATAATAGTGATGCGCGGCTGGTTATAATAGTGATGCGCGGCTGGTCATATTAGTGACGCACGAATGGTTATAATAGTGACACGGCTGGTTATAATAGTGACACAGGGCTGGTTATAATAGTGACGCGCAGCTGGATATAATAGTGACGCAGGGCTGGATATAATAGTGACGCAGGGCTGGTTATAATAATGACGCACGGCTTGTTATAATAGTGACGCGCAGCTGGTTATAATAGTGACGAATTGCTTGTTATAATAGTGACGCTGGGCTGGTTATAATAGTGATGCAGGGCTGGTTTTAATAGTGACGGGACGCACGGCTGGTTATAATAGTGATGTCACTCAGGGCTGGTTATAATAGTGACGCACGGCTGGTTATAATAGTGACGCAGAGCTGGGTACAATAGTGACGCTTTGCTTGTTATAATAGTGACGCACAGCGGGTAATAATTGTGTTGCACGACTGGTTATATTAGTGACGCACGGCTGGTGATAATAGTGACGCTGGGCTGGATATAATAGTGACGCACGACTGGAAATAATAGTGACGCACGACTGGAAATAATAGTGACGCACGGCTGGTTATAATAGTGACGCACGACTGGATATAATAGTGACGCACGACTGGAAATAATAGTGACGCACGACTGGAAATAATAGTGACGCACGGCTGGTTATAATAGTGATGCACGACTGCTTATAATAGTGACGCACAGCTGGTTATAATAGTGACGCACGACTGCTTATAATAGTGACGCGCAGCGGGTAATAATAGTGATGCACGACTGGTTATATTAGTGACGCACGGCTGGTTATAATAGTGACGCTGGGCTGGAAATAATAGTGACGCACGGCTGGTTATAATAGTGACGCACGGCTGGTTATAATAGTGATGCACGACTGCTTATAATAGTGACACAGGGCTGGTTATAATAGTGATGCACGACTGCTTATAATAGTGACACAGGGCTGGTTATAATAGTGATGCACGACTGCTTATAATAGTGACAGAGGGCTGGTTATAATAGTGACGAAGGGCTGCTAATAATAGTGACGCAGGGCTGGTTATAATAGTGACGCACGGCTGGTTATAATAGTGACACAGGGCTGGTTATAATAGTGACGAAGGGCTGGTTATAATAGTGATGTGACACTGGGCTAGTTATAGTAATTAGGCACGAATGGTTATAATAGTGATGCGGAGCTGGTAATAATAGTGACGCACGACTGGTTTTATTAGTGATGCACGGCTGGTTATAATAATGACGCACAACTGGTTATAATAGTGGCACACAGCTGGTTATAATAGTGACGCGCAGCTGGTTATATTAGTGATGCACGGCAGGTTATAATAGTGATGTGACGCAGGGTTGGTTATAATAATTACGCACGGCTGGTTATAATAGTGACGCGCAACTGGTAATAATAGTGACGCATGACTGGTTATATTAATGGCGCACGGCTGGTTATAATAGTGACGCACGGCTGGTTATAATAGTGACGCAGGGCTGGTTATAATAGTGACGCAGGGCTGGTTATAATAGTGACGCACGACTGGTTATAATAGTGGCACACAGCTGGTTATAATAGTGACGCAGGGCTGGTTATAATAGTGACGCGCAGCTGGTAATAATAGTGACGCACGACTGGTTATATTAGTGATGCACGGCAGGTTATAATAGTGATGTGACGCAGGGTTGGTTATAATAATTACGCACGGCTGGTTATAATAGTGACGCGCAACTGGTAATAATAGTGACGCATGACTGGTTATATTAATGGCGCACGGCTGGTTATAATAGTGACGCAGGGCTGGTTATAATAGTGATGCAGGGCTGGTTATAATAGTGACAAAGGGCTGGTTATAATAGTGACGCACGACTGGTTATAATAGTGACGCAGGGCTGGTTATAATAGTGACGCAGGGCTGGTTATAATAGTGACGCACAGCTGGTTATAATAGTGACGCAGGGCTGGTTATAATAGTGACGCACCTATGATTCTGCTACCCATAAAAATTTCTCGTAGTAGAACCTATCAGTTATCCATAGAGCTTTATTTGCTGCTGTTTCTTCCATAGAACTTTATCTGTTGCTGTTTCCTCCATAGAACTTTATCTGTTGCTGTTTCCTCCATAGAACTTTATCTGTTGCTGTTTCCTCCATAGAACTTTATCTGTTGCTGTTTCCTTCATACAACTTTATCTGTTGCTGTTTCCTCCATAGAACTTTATCTGTTGCTGTTTCTTCCATAGAGCTTTATCTGTTGCAGTTTCCTCCATAGAACTTTATCTGTTGCTGTTTCCTCCATAAAGCTTTATCTGTTGATGTTTCTTCTATAGAACTTTATCTGTTGCAGTTTCCTCCATAGAGCTTTATCTGTTGTTGATGATAATTTATTTATAGACCTTTCTTGATCATGAGAGAGAATCACATAAAGACCCCAATTTTGTTTTGCTCTGGGGCCCTCATTCACTGGTTGGGCCCTTAGGAGGTACCATTAGGTTTAGAAATAGTGTGTAATTTAAGAAATACCAATCCTCGTCTTAAAATATCTCTTTTTTTGCTACAGATAAAATCTCCGGACTCCTAGATATGGGCTCTCATCCAATGGTGGAGTGGAGAGTGGAGGGCACTGGGGCATTGCACCACCTGCACCACTTTTGGCTCCGCCCCTTGCTTTTATCTTTCCTTAATCATTTGCATGAGTAATCTCCTTATAGCACTTACAGAAATTACTTAAATTTAAATGCATTTCAACTTAAAACTGAATAGATTTCTGACTCGAGCGTCACCCGCTTTCCTTCGTTTGAGTTTTAATTTGGGCAGAAAGAGAGAAAACGTCTCCTGAACTACGGCCGGCAGGTGAGGTCAGCTGACCAAGTTCCCCCTTATTTATAGGAGGGCTGAAAAGGTTCAAGGTGGATCTCAAATAAACCAGAGATCCCAGAGAATGAGTAAAAATACAAGTTCATGTGTTTAAACAGGTAGGCTTCAAAATAAAGCCATGTCATAATGCAGTGCCAACCTCCCGTTATTCCATATAACAGATCTCTCAACATTTCAAATGACCAATGAGGGACTTGGGGGACACTAGTAGGTAGTCAGTAGCATTGTGTAATATCTGCATAAAGGGCGGAGCTAGAGAATAGAGGGCCCTGGTGCATTGCACCACCTGCACCACTGGTAAAACAGAGAATGTGGAAAGTAGTATGTCATTCAATGTTGGACCTCCTATCACAAGAGGGACCATTGGGGACATTTATACTGTATTGGTTACTGTGGTGTCTCTCTTAGCTTTGTTCCTTAAAGAACCACTTTAGTGACTTAAAAAGAGGATCCTAAGGAAGCGTTAGGTAAGGCGAAAAAAATAAAAAATAAACTTGTACTGAGCATTTCAGCACACACTTATTATTTTAGGTGATCCTCCAGGCTGTAAATGCTCTGGATCTCTCCATCAACTGGATGAAAGTGGAATCACCCAGGCACTGGCGGAGCTATGAATGGAGGGCCCCGGTGCAAAAAAAATAATGTTTGGCCCCTCCATCCCAGGCAGAGGTTCCCCTCTCTATCCCCCTCTCCCCTTCTTCCCCTCTCCTTCTCTCTCCCCCTCTCTCCTTCTCTCTCCCCCTCTCTCCTTCTCTCTCCTTTTCTCCCCCTCCTCTTGCCCACTCTCCCCCTCTCCTTCTCTTCCGCCCTCTAGACCTCTCCTTCTCTCTCTTCCCCTTTCCTTCTCTCTCCCCCCCTCTTTTCTTCTCAATCACCCTCTCCTTCTCTCTCACCCTCTCATTCTCTTTCCTACTCTCTACTTCTCCCTCCCCCACTCTCCTTCTCCCTCTACTTCTATCTCCTCTCTCCTTCTCTCTCCCCCTCTCCTTCTCTATAATTCTCTCCTTCTCTCTCCTCCCTCTCCCCTTCTCTCTCCCCGCTCTTCCCCTCTCCTGATCCCCATCTTCTTCTCTCTCTCCCTCCTTCTCTCCCTCTCTCCTTCTCTCTCCCCATCTCCCTCTCTCTCTCTCCCCTTCTCCTTCTCTCTCACCCTCTCCTTCTCTCTCCCTCTCTCTCCTTTTCTCTCATCCTCTCATTCTCTCTCTCCCCCTCTCTCCTCTCTAATTCTCTCCTTTTCTCTCCTCTCTCTCTCCTTCTCCCCCCTCTCCATCTCTCTCCTCCTTCTCCTCTCTCCTTCCTCTCTCCTTCTCTCTCCCCCTCTCTTTCTCTCTCACCCCTCTCCCCCTCTCTCCACCTCTCCTTCTCTCCCCTCCTTCTCTCTCCTCCTCCTTCTCTCCCCACTCTCCTTCTCTCTCTCCTTCTCTCTTTCCCCCTCTCTCCTTCTCTCTCATCTTCTCCTCTTTCCTCCTCTCTACTTCTCTCTCCCCCTCTCAACAATTCTCTCCTCTCCCCCTCTCCTTCTCTCTCCTCCCTCTCTCCTTTTCTCTCTCCCCTCTCCTTCTCTCCCTCTCCTTCTCTTACCCACTCTCCCCCTCTACTTCTCTTCCGCCCTCTAGACCTCTCCTTCTCTCTCTTCCCCTTTCCTTCTCCCCCCCCTCTTTTCTTCTCAATCACCCTCTCCTTCTCTCTCGCCCTCTCATTCTCTTTCCTACTCTCTACTTCTCCCTCCCCCACTCTCCTTCTCCCTATACTTCTATCTCCTCTCTCCTTCTCTCTCCCCCTCTCCTTCTCTATAATTCTCTCCTTCTCTCCTCTCTCTCCCCTTCTCTCTCCCCGCTCTTCCCCTATCCTGCTCCCCCTCTTCTTCTCTCTCTCCCTCATTCTCTCCCCCTCTCCTCTCTCCCCATCTCCCCCTCTCTCTCTCCCCTTCTCCTTCTCTCTCACCCTCTCCTTCTCTCTCCCTCTCTCTCCTTTTCTCTCATCCTCTCATTCTCTCTCTCCCCTCTCTCCTCTCTAATTCTCTTCTTTTCTCTCCTCTCTCTCTCCTTCTCCCCCCTCTCCATCTCTCTCCTCCTTCTCCTCTCTCCTTCCTCTCTCCTTCTCTCTCCCCCTCTCTTTCTCTCTCACCCCTCTCCCCCTCTCTCCACCTCTCCTTCTCTCCCCTCCTTCTCTCTCCTCCTCCTTCTCTCCCCACTCTCCTTCTCTCTCTCCTTCTCTCTTTCCCCCTCTCTCCTTCTCTCTCATCTTCTCCTCTTTCCTCCTCTCTACTTCTCTCTCCCCCTCTCAACATTTCTCTCCTCTCCCCCTCTCCTTCTCTCTCCTCCCTCTCTCCTTTTCTCTCTCCCCTCTCCTTCTCTCCCCCTCCTTCTCTTACTCACTCTCCCCCTCTCCTTCTCTTCCGCCCTCTAGACCTCTCCTTCTCTCTCTTCCCCTTTCCTTCTCCCCCCCTCTTTTCTTCTCAATCACCCTCTCCTTCTCTCTCACCCTCTCATTCTCTTTCCTACTCTCTACTTCTCCCTCCCCCACTCTCCTTCTCCCTATACTTCTATCTCCTCTCTCCTTCTCTCTCCCCCTCTCCTTCTCTATAATTCTCTCCTTCTCTCCTCCCTCTCCCCTTCTCTCTCCCCGCTCTTCCCCTATCCTGCTCCCCCTCTTCTTCTCTCTCTCCCTCATTCTCTCCCCCTCTCCTTCTCTCTCCCCATCTCCCCCTCTCTCTCTCCCCTTCTCCTTCTCTCTCACCCTCTCCTTCTCTCTCCCTCTCTCTCCTTTTCTCTCATCCTCTCATTCTCTCTCTCCCCCTCTCTCCTCTCTAATTCTCTCCTTTTCTCTCCTCTCTCTCTCCTTCTCCCCCCTCTCCATCTCTCTCCTCCTCCTCTCTCCTTCCTCTCTCCTTCTCTCTCCCCCTCTCTTTCTCTCTCACCCCTTTCCCCTCTCCTTCCTATCTCCTTCTTTCTCCCCCTCTCTTTCTCTCTCACCCCTCTTCCCTCTCTCCACCTCTCCTTCTCTCCCCTCCTTCTCTCTCCCCCTCCTTCTCTCCCCACTCTCCTTCTATCTCTCCTTCTCTCTTTCCCCCTCTCTCCTTCTCTCTCATCCTCTCCTCTTTCCTCCTCTCTACTTCTCTCTCCCCCTCTCAACATTTCTCTCCTCTCCCCCTCTCCTTCTCTCTCCTCCCTCTCTCCTTCTCTCTCACCCTCTTCTTCTCTCCCCCCTCTCTCCGTCTCCTCCCCCTCACTGGTTATCTCTGCCCCCCTCCTTTTCTCTGCCCCTCCGCCCTCCCCCTCACTCCTTCTCTCTCACTCTCCCCTCCATCTATCACTTACCTACATGCTTCATTCCCTAATGCCTGCAGGTGAGCCTCACTCGGAGCCTGGCTCCTCCCCCAAGGGTCCTGATTGCCAATGGCCAGGAAGGAGGAGGTCGGGAGAACCCAGGAGTGGAGAGTGGGTCATTACACTACAGAAATTGGATCTATTCTGCTATGTTGTGGGGACAGGTCCGCCGCCGCAGTGCAGCCTCCAACCGCTAGATGGCACTGCCGATATTTTGCAGCGCTGCCGATATGTGAGAGAAGTTCTAAACTTATAATGTTAGCCTAACCCTTGAACTAACCCTAACCCTCATCCTAACCCCAACCCTAACCCTAACAGCTTACCTGAGCCTTGACGCTATGATATGGCACTGGAATATCGGCAGCCCCATCTGGCGGATGATCACCGCCTTGTGCGGCTTCAGCATGTGCCAGCGTAACAGGATAGGACCCAGAAATGTTAAATATATTTCATTTATAAAGTGTTAAAACTGATTATGGCATAAATGTCTATACTGATTATGGTATAAATGTCTATACTGATTATGGTATAAATGTCTATACTGATTATGGTATAAATGTCTATACTGATTATGGTATAAATGTCTATTCTGATTATGGTATAAATTCCTATACTGATATGGTATAAATGTCTATACTGATTATGGAATAAATGTCTATTCTGATTATGGTATAAATGTCTATACTAATTAGGGTATAAATGGCTCTAATGATTATGATATAAATGTCAATACTGATTATGGTATAAATGGCTCTACTGATTATGATATAAATTCCTATACCGATTATGGTATAAATGGCTCTAATGATTATGATATAAATGACTCTGCTGATTATGGTATGAAATTCCTATACTGATTATGGTATAAATGGCTCTACTATTTATGGTCTAAATGTCTATACTGATTATGGTATAAATTCCTTTACTGATTATGGTATAAATGGCTCTGCTGATTATGGTATAAATGGCTCTACTGATTATGATATAAATGTCTATACTGATTATGGTATAAATGTCTATACTGATTATGGTATAAATTCCTATACTGATTATGGTATAAATGGCTCTAATGATTATGGTATAAATGGCTCTACTGATAATCGTATAAATTCCTATACTGATTATGGTATAAATGGCTCTACTTTTTATGGTATAAATGTCTATACTGATTATGGTATAAATTCCTATACTGAGTATGGTATAAATGACTCTACTGATAATCGTATAAATGTCTATACTGATTATGGTATAAATTCCTATACTGATTATATTATAAATGGCTCTGCTGATTATGGTATACATGTCTATACTGATTATGGTATAAATGGCTCTACTATTTATGGTATAAATGGCTCTACTATTTATGGTATAAATGACTCTACTGATTATGGTATAAATTCCTATACTGATTATGGTATAAATGGCTCTACTAATAATCGTATAAATGTCTATACTGATTATGGTATAAATTCCTATACTGATTATGGTATAAATGGCTCTACTGATTATGGTATAAATGGCTCTACTGATAATCGTATAAATTCCTATACTGATTATGGTATAAATGGCTCTACTTTTTATGGTATAAATGTCTATACTGATTATGGTATAAATTCCTATACTGATTATGGTATAAATGGCTCTACTAATAATCGTATAAATGTCTATACTGATTATGGTATAAATTCCTATACTGATTATATTATAAATGGCTCTGCTGATTACGGTATAAATGGCTCTACTATTTATGGTATAAATGTCTATACTGATTATGGTTCAAATCGCTCTACTATTTATGGTATAAATGGCTCTACTATTTATGGTATAAATGACTCTACTGATTATGGTATAAATTCCTATACTGATTATGGTATAAATGGCTCTACTGATAATCGTATAAATTCCTATACTGATTATGGTATAAATGGCTCTACTATTTATGGTATAAATGTCTATACTGATTATGGTATAAATTCCTATACTGATAATGGTATAAATGACTCTACTGATAATCATATAAATGTCTATACTGATTATGGTATAAATTCCTATACTGATTATGGTATAATTGACTCTACTGATAATCATATAAATGTCTATACTGATTTTGGTATAAATTCCTATACTGATTATGGTATAAATGGCTCTGCTGATTATGGTATAAATGGCTCTGCTGATTATGGTATAAATGGCTCTACTATTTATGGTATAAATGTCTATACTGATTATGGTATAAATGGCTCTACTGATTATGGTATAAATGACTCTGCTGATTATGGTATAAATGGCTCTACTATTTATAGTATAAATGTCTATACTGATTATGGTATAAATGGCTCTGCTGATTATGGTATAGATGATTATGGTATAAATGGCTCTACTATTTATAGTATAAATGTCTATACTGATTATGGTATAAATGGCTCTACTGATTATGGTATAAATGGCTCTACTGATTATGGTATAAATGGCTCTACTATTTATGGTATAAATGGCTCTACTATTTATGGTATAAATGGCTCTGCTGATTATGGTATAAATGGCTCTACTATTTATGGTATAAATGGCTCTGCTGATTATGGTATAAATGGCTCTACTATTTATGGTATAAATGTCTATACTGATTATGGTATAAATGGCTCTACTGATTATGGTATAAATGTCTCTACTATTTATGGTATAAATGTCTATACTGATTATGGTATAAATGGCTCTACTGATTATGGTATAAATGGCTCTACTGATTATGGTATAAATGGCTCTACTATTTATGGTATAAATGGCTCTACTGATTATGGTATTAATGGCTCTACTGATTATGCTTCTATTCAAGCTTATTGACTGATTACTAAATAAGCCTCAAGAAATAGATGAAATTCTTTCTGGTAACAGCAAACAAACGCCTGGCAAGTGTGAAGACAAATGGATGTTATAAAGTAAGATCACTGTCCGTCTCGGTGCCTGGAGGTAATTGCTTCTGTGTGAAGAGCTATTAGAAATGAAAGATATCTGTAATATGCAGGAGATCCCTTTACTGAGCATATGTTCTCTGCTCCCAAACACCCCGGGGGAATCATGAGAACTGAGCACCGCAATGAGAATACTTTATAGAATTCAGCATAAAATGGGAAAATAACCCATTCCCAGTCAGAGGGCTACACAATCCACCATAAAACAATGCACACGTGTCCAGCAATACTGGGAGCTGGGAGACAATGATGGCAAGTGAAGGTCATAGTGCTGTGACGAGGGTCCCATATATGCACATGTTTACTAAGCACTGCTGGACTACAAGATGCTTCTGTGCACATTAATCAATAAGCACATTAGGCAGCTGCATGGGGTGCCTCACCCAAATGGGCAACTGGCTATGTGGTTAAAACCTTGTACAACTAACTGTCTGGGTGTTGCAAACATGGGCATATGAGGATGCACCAGGGGACTTGCATAAATACATAGGAGGACAACAGGCCACATTCATGGGACTTGTGACATCACCAGGATATATGTGAGTGGAAGAGTGATTGTGGTTAGATGGATTACCTGTCCATATAGGTAGCAGAAATATAAATCTGGTAATAAATGACTGAGGACATTAAGAAACATCTGTCCTTGTAGATGAGTAGGGCGGGGCCACAGTAGTACCTCCCCTGCTCAGAAGCTGTCCTCTGCATTTTGCAGTCTTAATGGGATCAGACACCTCTAGGAGCCCGAGCAGCTGTGCACCTTCTGATTGGCTAATGTTGTGTACTATGTATAGCCGATCATCCTAAGTCCTAGAGATGTGTCCTGCCCAGTGCAACTGCATCTTGAACAGCATGGCCTCAATGTAGGTGACTCCTGCCTATTCTAGGACTTCAATGTTGGTGACGTGGTCAACCCCTCCTCAACCCCCCGCCTCAATCCACCTCCTCAACCCCCCTCCTCAACCCCCTCCTCACCCTAAACCCCCTCCTCAACCCCCCCTCCTCAACCTCTCTCCTCAACCCCCCTCCTCACCCCCCCTCCTTAACCACTATCCTCATCCTCAACCCCTCTCCTCAACCCCCCTCCTCATCCTCAACCACCCTCCTCAACCCCCCTCCTCATTCTCCCTCCTCAACCTCCCTCCTCATCCCCAATCCTCATCCCCCCTCCTCATCCTCCCTCATCAACCCTCCTCCTCATTCTCAACCCCCTCCTTAACCTCTCTCCTCAACCCCCTCCTCAATCCCCCCTCCTCAACCTCTCTCCTCAACCACCCTCCTCACCCTCAACCCCCCTCCTCAAACCCCCTCCTCAGCTTCTCTCCTCAACCCCCTCATCATCCTCCCTCCTCATCCCCCCCTCATCCTCAACCCTCCTCCTCATCCTCAACCTCTCTCCTCAACCCCCCTTCTCAACCCCCTCCTCATCCTCCCTCCACAACCACCCTCTTCATCCTCAACCCCCCTCCTCAAACCCCCTCTTCATCCTCAACCCCCCTCCTCAACTCCCCTCCTCATCCTCAACCCCCTCCTTAACCCCCCTCCTCATCCTCAACCCCCCTCCTCAACCCCCCTCCTTAACCTCTCTCCTCAACCCGCCTCCTCATCCTCAACCCCCCTCCTCAACCTCAACCCCCCTCCTCAACCTCAACCTCCCTCCTTAACCCCCCTCCTCACTTTACCCCTCTCTAATTACCTCCCCCTCTCCCTTTCCCCTCACTTACCTTCCATCAGCAGCTGCTTTGTCGGGACCCGGACAATGCTAATGACGTGACGCGCATGTGATGTCACATCATTAGCATATGCTGGGTCCAACCATAGCCAGAAGACGCGTGGAGAAGCGGAGGAGCAGTTGCCGATGGAAGGTAAGAGAGGGGAAAGGGAGAGGGGGAGGTAATTAGAGAGGGGTAAAGTGAGGAGGGGGGTTAAGGAGGGAGGTTGAGGAGGGGGGTTGAGGTTGAGCAGGGGGGTTGAGGTTGAGGAGGGGGGTTGAGGATGAGGAGGCCGGTTGAGGATGAGGAGGGGGTTTGAGGATGAGGAGGGGTTTGAGGTGGGGGGTTGAGGATGAGGAGGAGGGTTGAGGTGGGTGGTTAAGGATTAGGAGGGGGGTTGAGGAGGGGGTTGAGGAGGGAGGATGAGGAGGATGATAAGGGAGGGGGAGAGAAAGAGGCATGAGGGAGAAGGGGGAAAGAGACACGGGGGTGGAGAGACACGAATGGGTAAGAGACACAGGGTGACTCTAGTATAAGCCGAGGGGGCCTCTTTCAGCCTTAAAAAAAGGACTGAAAAACTCGGCTTATACTTGAGTATATACGGTACATATATTTTCAATACGTACTGTACATAGTAAAGGACTCCCATAAAAGGTAGAAGTATAGGATTTTCTCCTTTATTTTTTTCTCAGGAACATCCCTCTTAAGGATCCAACAGTAATCAGCAAGCATTGATGGACTCCACTTGCCCTCGTACCGCTTTTCAATTTTGGAAGTGTCCTGGTGGAATTGTTTACCATGTTCATCACTGACTTCCCCAAGATTTGCTGGGAAGGAATCCAGGTGCAAATCCAATAAATGGATTTTCAAATACATGTTACATCCCATGGTCTTGTAAGATTGCAAAAAATCATCCACTATTTATTTGTAGTTGTCTGCCTTATGATTCCCTAAGAAGTTCTGACAAACACTCTTGAACGATTTCCATACAGTATTTTCAGCTTGGTTCAACTGACTATCAAAGTTCTCATCTTTAATCAGTTGTCTTATTTGAGGTCCTACAAAGAGCCCCTCTTTGATCTTTGCATCACTGATCCTTGGGATTTTTTTCCTTAATATGTAAATCCAGGTCCACTTCCATCCATCACTTTGACAAAGTTCTTCATAAGACTAAGCTTTATATGGAGTGGAAGTGGATACTCTTTTTCTGGATCGAGTGGTGTATTGACAACATTCTTCTGTCCTGGAGTTGGTGATTAGTGATGTCGCGAACATAAAATTTTCGGTTCGCGAACCGCGAACGCGAACCACGGCAAATGTTCGCGAACCGGCAAACCCGGCGAACCGCCATAGACTTCAATGGGCAGGCAGATTTTAAAACCCACAGGGACTCTTTCTGGCCACAATAGTGATGGAAAAGTTGTCTTTTCCCCCTCCCTCATCATCTTCCCCTGTGTCTCTTCCCCCCTCCCTCATCATCCTCCCCTGTGTCTCTTTCCCCCCTTCCTCATTACCCTCCCCTGTGTCTCATCCCCCCTCCCTCATCATCCTCCCACCTCCCTCATCATCCTCCCCTGTATCTCTTTACCCTCTCCCTCATCATCCTCCCCTGTGTCTCTTCCCCCCTCCATCATCATCCTCCCCTGTGTCTCTTTCCCCCCTCCCTCATCATCCTCCCCTGTGTCTCTTTTCCCCCTCCCTCATCATCTTCCCCTGTGTCTCTTCCCACTTCCTCATCATCCTCCCCTGTGTCTCTTTCCCCCCTTCCTCATCACCCTCCCCTGTATCTCTTTACCCCCTCCCTCATCATCCTCCCCTGTGTCTGTTTCCCCCTCCCTCATCATCCTCCCCTGTATCTCTTCCCCCCCCCCTCATCATCCTCCCCCCTCCCTTGATGATAAGGGGGGGGGAAGAGACACAGGGATAAGTGTGATGGGTGTTAGGGTAAGGGGTGTTAAGGATAAGGGTGAGGGGGTTAGGTGTTAGGGTGAGGGGTGTTAGGGATAAGTGTGAGGGGTGTTAGGGTTAGGTGTTAGGGTGAGGGGTGTTAGGGTTAAGTGTAAGGGGTGTTAGGGTTAGGTGTTAGGGTGAGGGATGTTAGGGTTAGGTGTTAGGGATAAGTGTGAGGGGTGTTAGGGTTAGGTGTTAGGGTGAGGGGTGTTAGGGTGAGGCATGTTAGGAATAAGTGTGAGGGGTGTTAGGTCTTAGGGATAAGTGTGAAAATGTTAGGGTTACGTGTTAGGTTGATGGGTGTTATGGATAAGTGTGATGGGTGTTAGGGTTAGGGTAAGGGGTGTTTGGGATATGTGTGATGAGTGTTAGGGTAAGGGATGTTAGGGTTAGGTGTTAGGGTAAGGGCTGTTAGGGATAAGTGTAAGGGGGTATTAGGGTTAGGTGTTAGGGTGAGGGGTGTTAGGGATAAGTGTGGGGGGTGTTAGGTCTTAGGGATAAGTGTGAGAATGTTAGGGTTAGGTGTTAGATTGATGGGTGTTATGGATAAGTGTGAGGGGTGTTAGGGTTAGGGTAAGGGGTGTTAGGGATAAGTGTGATGGGTGTTAGGGTAAGGGATGTTAGGGTTAGGTGTTAGGGTAAGGGCTGTTAGGGATAAGTGTAAGGGGGTATTAGGGTTAGGTGTTAGGGTGAGGGGTGTTAGGGTAAGGGCTGTTAGGGATAAGTGTAAGGGGGTATTAGGGTTAGGTGTTAGGGTGAGGGGTGTTAGGGATAAGTGTGAGGGGTGTTAATGTAAGGGGTGTTAGGGATAAGTGTGAGGGGTGTTAGGGTTAGGTGTTAGGGTGAGGGGTGTTAGGGATAAGTGTAGGGGATGTTAGGGTTAGGTGTTAGGGATAAGTGTGAGGGGTGTTAGGGTTAGGGTAAGGGGTGTTAGGGATAAGTGTGAGGGGTGTTAGGGTTAGGGTGAGTTGTGTTAGGGATAAGTGTGATGAGTGTTAGGGTAAGGGATGTTAGGGTTAGGTGTTAGGGTAAGGGCTGTTAGGGATAAGTGTAAGGGGGTATTAGGGTTAGGTGTTAGGGTGAGGGGTGTTAGGGATAAGTGTGGGGGGTGTTAGGTCTTAGGGATAAGTGTGAGAATGTTAGGGTTAGGTGTTAGGTTGATGGGTGTTATGGATAAGTGTGAGGGGTGTTAGGGTTAGGGTAAGGGCTGTTAGGGATAAGTGTGATGGGTGTTAGGGTAAGGGATGTTAGGGTTAGGTGTTAGGGTAAGGGCTGTTAGGGATAAGTGTAAGGGGGTATTAGGGTTAGGTGTTAGGGTGAGGGGTGTTAGGGTAAGGGCTGTTAGGGATAAGTGTAAGGGGGTATTAGGGTTAGGTGTTAGGGTGAGGGGTGTTAGGGATAAGTGTGAGGGGTGTTAGTGTAAGGGGTGTTAGGGATAAGTGTGAGGGGTGTTAGGGTTAGGTGTTAGGGTGAGGGGTGTTAGGGATAAGTGTAGGGGATGTTAGGGTTAGGTGTTAGGGATAAGTGTGAGGGGTGTTAGGGTTAGGGTAAGGGTGTTAGGGATAAGTGTGAGGGGTGTTAGGGTTAGGTGTTAGGGTGAGGGGTGTTAGGGATAAGTGTAAGGGGTGTTAGGGTTAGGTGTTAGGGTGAGGGATGTTAGGGTTAGGTGTAAGGGGTGTTAGGGTTAGGTGTTAGGGTGAGGGATGTTAGGGTTAGGTGTTAGGGATAAGTGTGAGGGGTGTTAGGGTTAGGTGTTAGGGTGAGGGGTGTTAGGGATAAGTGTAAGGTGTGTTAGGGTTAGGTGTTAAGGTGAGGGATGTTACGGTTAGGTGTTAGGGATAAGTGTGAGGGGTGTTAGGGTAAGGGGTGTTAGGGATAAGTGTGAGGGGTGTTAGGGTTAGGTGTTAGGGTGACGGGTGTTAGGGATAAGTGTAAGGGGTGTTAGGGTTAGGCATGTTAGGAATAAGTGTGAGGGGTGTTATGTCTTAGGGATAAGTGTGAGGGGTGTTAGGGTTAGGTGTTAGGTTAATGGTTGTTATGGATAAGTGTGAGGGGTGTTAGGGTTGGGTGCTAAGGTGAGGGGAGGATGATGATAAGGGGGGGAAGAGATCAGCAGAGATCAAAAGAGTCCTTCAGGACTGTATTGCACACTGTGTATAGTAGCCTAGCTATGGTTTTCCCTATTGATGCAGTATCACCTACACTCAGCCTCCTCTCAGTAAGACTGCAAGTTAGTTATGATTCCAAAATGGCTGCTGTCCATGAGTTAGAAGGGTCTGGAAGGCAGGGTATGATGCTGATTGGCTGGAATGTGTCTGCTGACTGTGAGTTGCAGGGTCAAAGTTTGCTCAATGATAAAGTATAGGGGGCGGGTCGAATATCGCATATGTTCGCAGTTCGCCGCTCTATTGGTGATGTTCGTTTTGGCCATTGTTTCTGAGTGTAATGATTTCTTCAGTCTCTACTGTACCACTCCCAAAGAAAACAGCTGTACTTTGTGTGACCAAGTTGTTGTCCAAGCAAAAGAGCGACTACTTTCAAGTCACCACAGATATTCCATTTGTATTTTTCATATTTCATTTTTCAAGCACTATTTTCATGCTCTTATACGTTTCTTTGATATTGGCAGCATGAGAAAGTGGCATGGATGGAAACTTCTTTTTGGAGAAACACAGCTTTCAAGCTAACTTTAGAAGAATCTATAAATAAATTTTAATCCTGTGTTTTGTACTCGTGACCAAGTGCTTCCATGACAAAACAAACATCATTGCAAAAAAGTTCATCTTCAAGAGAAAAATAATTCCTATGCCTATCTCTAAAAGAACAAACTTTTTACTTATGGAGAAGATTCAAGCCTTTCAACCTGGAGCCTAAAAGTTCTGCTTGTGTTTTAGATAGGTTCAAGTCTCGGACGAGGTCATTGAGATCTCTTTTGTTAAGGAAATGTGGTTGTAACAATGAACAGGAAGCCTCAAAAGTTTGATCAAGCCTTATATCATCATCACCATGCTCTACAAGATCTTTTTCTTGTTCATCATCACTAAGTAATACTTCTTCTGGAGGAGTTGACACAGGCAATTCTTCACTATACAGCACTGGCCTGATGGAAGATGATAGATTTAGATATGTCACAGTGTGCTTCGATTTAGAACTGATGCGACAAAAGCAACAATCTGTGGAGTGATCTTTTTGTTCTCACCAAATCATTGAAACAGCAAAATGAATGTGCCGGGAACCATTCGATCAACTTGTGAGAAGTCTGACACAGGTACGACAACAAAAATGAGAGGCACAACTTTTATCTTTGCATCCAAAGTAAAGCTCATAACACTTCATTAATACATGGAGGGAAACCACGTTTATGATTTTTAATATAGCAAATATAGCAAAATGAGTCTGGATGATTAATACAATTTCTTGGCATTGTTCAACTTCATATTATGAACAGAAAATGTACGTAGAACTACACAAATAACAGATACTCACAGCATTAGATGTTTCAAGAACAAACTCTTTCCACCAACTGGCCAGGAGCGCTGACTCATACAGTAATCAAGCAAACACGAGACTCATCATGCCTCAAGAGCATCACGTGACAGAATATGACTCAACTGTTTATTACTCTAGGCCCTTTTTATGTTGACTAATCAGTAGAATTTACAACAATTAAAAATAATACTAGGATTTTACTGATGAAAAATGAACATATCTTAAAGCTGTATGAATGTGTTATATAGCACAATGTATTATATTAAAGAAGACATAACTTTAATATTATGGGCGATAGAACAATTCGGAGACGATTTTCGAAATCAGTGGGATAAATTACATTCATCACAACCCTTATTTGTTCCAATACAAAAGACCAGTGTAGTCATTATAACTGGCGGATATCAACTGTTTTAATCATTTCCTTTCCAAATACTGTACTTAAGATTTTATAATAGAAATTGTCAATCTGATCTTTAACTGCTGGTATCAAACCCCAACTATAAATTAATTATTTGAGCCTTTGAGGTTGTATTCGCAAACTGAAATAAAATGTTCTCAACAAAACACAAGTTAAGATCATACGCATGTGTAATGTTATCAGCCTATCTAGGACTATACAGGAACATGTGCTTAGATTATTTTGCAAAACAAAACTATCTGACGCTGTTGCCTCAGTTGTGTCCTTACACTGCCAGTGATGGGCCACCGGTTGCCTCAGCTGAGACCTTACACTTTCAGTGATTGGCTGATTGTTGCCTCCTTTGTGACCTTACACTGCCAGAGATTGGCCGCCTTTTGCCTCAGCTGTTACCTTACACTGCCAGTGATTGGCCACCTGTTGCTTCAACTGTGACCTTACCCTACCAATGATAAGACCCCTGTTGCCTCAGTTGTGACCTTACTCTGTCAGTGATGGGCCATCTGTTGCTTCAGCTGTGACCTTACACTACCAATGATGGGACACCTGTTGTCTCAGTTGTGACCTTACTCTGTTAGTTATGGGCCACCTGTTGCTTCAGCTGTGACCTTACACTGCCAGTGATTGGCTGCCTGTTGCCTCAGCTGTGACTTTACACTTTCAGTGATTGGCCAATTGTTGCCACCTTTGTGACCTTACACTGCCAATGATGGGCCACCTGTTGCCTCAGTGGTGACTTTAAACTACCAGTGATGGGATGCCTGTTGCCTCAGCAGTGACTTTACACTGTCCGTGATGCGCCACCTGTTGCCTCAGTTTTGACTTTACACTGTCAGTGATGGGCCGCTCGTTGCCTAGACTGTGACCTTACACTGTCAATGGTTGGCCATCTGTTGCCTCAGCTGAGACCTTACACTTTCAGTGATTGGCCAATTGTTGCCTCCTTTGTGACCTTACACTGCCAATGATGGGCCACCTGTTGCCTCAGTGGTGACTTTAAACTACCAGTGATGGGTTGCCTGTTGCCTAAGCAGTGACTTTACACTTTCAGTCATGGGCCACCTGTTGCCTCAACTGTGACTTTACACTGTCAGTGATGGGCCGCCTGTTCCCTCAGCTGTTACCCTTCACTACCAATGATGGAACGCCTGTTGCTTCAGCTGTGACCTTACACTGCCAGTGATTGACTGCCTGTTGCCTCAGCTTTGACTTTACACTGTCAGTGTTGGGCCGCCTGTTGCCTAGGCTGTGACCTTACACTGTCAGTGCTTGGCCGGCTGTTGCCTCAACTGTGACTTTACACTGTAAGTGATGGGCCATTCATTGCCTGTGGCTGTGACTGTCAGTAATTGACCACCTGTTGCTTCAGCTGTTTTTTTACACTACCAATGATGGGACACCTGTTGCCTCTGCTGTGACCTTACACTGTCAGTGATTGGCCACCTGTTGCTTCAGCTGTGACCCTACACTACCAATGGTGAGATGCCTGTTGCCTCAGTTGTGACCTTACTCTGTCAGTGATGGGCCACTTGATAGCTCAGCTGTGACCTTACAGTATACATGATGGGTCACCTGTTGCCTATGCTGTGACCTTACACTGTCAGTGATTGGCCACCTGTTGCTTCAGCTGTGACCCTACACTACCAATGATGGGACACCTGTTGCCTCAGTTGTGACCTTACTCTGTCAGTGATGGGCCACTTGATAGCTCAGCTGTGACCTTACAGTATACATGATGGGTCACCTGTTGCCTATGTTGGGACCTTACACTGTCAGTGATTGGCCACCTGCTGCATCAGCTGTGACCTTACACTGTCAGTGATTGGCCACCTGTTGCTTCAGCTGTGACCTTACACTACCAATGATGGGATGCCTGTTGCCTCAGTTGTGACCTTACTCTGTTAGTGATGGATGACTTTACGCTGTCAGTGATGGGACGCCTGTTGCCTCAAATGTGACTTAACCCTCTGTCAGTGATGGGCCACCTGTTGCTTCAGCTGTGACCCTACACTGCCAGTGACGGGCCACCTTTTGCCTCAGCTGTGATTTATACTGTCAGTGATGGTCCACCTGCTGCCTTGGCTGTGACCTTAATCTGTCAGTGATGGTTTGCCTGTTGCCTCAGCCTTGACCTTACACTGTCAGTGATTGGCTGCCTGTTGCCTCAGCTGTGACCTTATACTGTCAGTAATGGGTCACCTGTTGGCTCAGTTATGACTTTACACTGTCAGTAATTGGCTGCCTGTTGCCTCAGCCATGACCTTACACTGTCAGAGATGGCCCGACTGTTGCCTCAGCTTTGATCTTACACTGTCAAGGATTGACCCCATGTTGCCCCAGCTGTGACATTACACTCTCCGCCTGTTGCCTCAGCTGTGACTTTACACTGTCAATGGTGGGCTGACAGTTGCCACTGACAGTAACCTTACACTGTCAGTGATGGGTTGCCTGTTGCCTCAGCAGTGACCTTACACTGTCAGCGAATGACTGCCTGTTGTTTCAGCTGTGACCTTATACTGTCAGTAATGGGCCACCAGTTGACTCAGCTATGACTTTACGCTGTCAGTGATGGGATGCCTGTTGCCTCAGCAGTGACTTTACACTGTCAGTGATTGTCTGCCTGTTGCCTCAGCTTTGACCTTATACTGGCAGTAATCGCCAGTTAGTTGGCTCAGCTATGACTTTACACTGTCAGTGATTGGCCGCCTGTTGCCTCAGCTGGGACTTTACACTACCAGTGATTGGCCGCCTGTTGCCTCAGCTGTGACTTTACACTACCAGTGATTGGCCGCATGTTGCCTCAGCTGTGACCTTACACTGTCTGTTATTGGCCGTCTGTTGCCTCAGCTGTGACCTTACACTGTCTGTTATTGGCCGCCTGTTGCCTCAGCTGTGACTTTACACTACCAGTGATTGGCCGCCTGTTGCCTCAGCAGTGACCTTACACTGTCAGTGATTGTCTGCCTGTTGCCTCAGCTTTGACCTTATACTGGCAGTAATCGCCAGTTAGTTGGCTCAGCTATGACTTTACACTGTCAGTGATTGGCCGCCTGTTGCCTCAGCTGGGACTTTACACTACCAGTGATTGGCCGCCTGTTGCCTCAGCTGTGACTTTACACTACCAGTGATTGGCCGCATGTTGCCTCAGCTGTGACCTTACACTGTCTGTTATTGGCCGTCTGTTGCCTCAGCTGTGACCTTACACTGTCTGTTATTGGCCGCCTGTTGCCTCAGCTGTGACTTTACACTACCAGTGATTGGCCGCCTGTTGCCTCAGCAGTGACCTTACACTGTCAGTGATTGTCTGCCTGTTGCCTCAGCTTTGACCTTATACTGGCAGTAATCGCCAGTTAGTTGGCTCAGCTATGACTTTACACTGTCAGTGATTGGCCGCCTGTTGCCTCAGCTGGGACTTTACACTACCAGTGATTGGCCGCCTGTTGCCTCAGCTGTGACCTTACACTGTCTGTTATTGGCCGTCTGTTGCCTCAGCTGTGACCTTACACTGTCTGTTATTGGTCGCCTGTTGCCTCAGCTATGACTTTACGCTGTCAGTGATGGGATGCCTGTTGCCTCAGCAGTGACTTTACACTGTCAGTGATTGTCTGCCTGTTGCCTCAGCTTTGACCTTATACTGGCAGTAATCGGCAGTTAGTTGGCTCAGCTATGACTTTACACTGTCAGTGATTGGCCGCCTGTTGCCTCAGCTGGGACTTAACACTACCAGTGATTGTCCGCCTGTTGCCTCAGCTGTGACTTTACACTACCAGTGATTGGCCGCCTGTTGCCTCAGCTGTGACCTTACACTGTCTGTTATTGGCCGTCTGTTGCCTCAGCTGTGACCTTACACTGTCTGTTATTGGCCGCCTGTTGCCTCAGCTGTGACTTTACACTACCAGTGATTGGCCGCCTGTTGCCTCAGCAGTGACCTTACACTGTCAGTGATTGTCTGCCTGTTGCCTCAGCTTTGACCTTATACTGGCAGTAATCGGCAGTTAGTTGGCTCAGCTATGACTTTACACTGTCAGTGATTGGCCGCCTGTTGCCTCAGCTGTGACTTTACACTACCAGTGATTGGCCGCCTGTTGCCTCAGCTGGGACTTTACACTACCAGTGATTGGCCGCCTGTTGCCTCAGCTGTGACTTTACACTACCAGTGATTGGCCGCCTGTTGCCTCAGCTGTGACCTTACACTGTCTGTTATTGGCCGCCTGTTGCCTCAGCTGTGACTTTACACTGTCGGTTATTGGCCGCCTGTTGCCTCAGCTGTGACTTTACACTACCAGTGATTGGCCGCCTGTTGCCTCAGCTGTGACCTTACACTGTCTGTTATTGGCCGCCTGTTGCCTCAGCTGTGACTTACCCTGTCTGTTATTGGCCGCCTGTTGCTGTATGTTGCTTTAGGCTATTTCAGAGTTGTGATAGAGCCTTCCAGAGGCATGTTGGGTGGATTGTGTAAACATAACTTGTGTCACACACTGTGGGCTCAGACAGCTGATTACTGTATTCACTAAGATTAAGTGAGTGAAGGATATTTGTGAATGTTAAGGGAAAGCCGTCAATAACAGTAAGATCCTCATTATACCATAATATCAATTCCAGGCCAATGCAAACTTCTTATGTTTAACATTCACCCTGTGACATATTATAATGGAAGACTTTAGAGAGAAGGCGCTCAGTGAGACTGTCAGGTGTTTCGTGAGACTATTATGTGCTCAGTGAGACTGCCTAATGATTACTGAGACTGTCAGGTGTTTAGGGAGACTTTCATGTGCTCAGTGAGACTTTCTAATGATTATTGAGACTGCCAGGTGCTTAGTGAGACTGCCAGGTGCTTAGTGAGACTGCCAGGTACTTAGTGAGACTGCCAGGTGTTTAGTGAGACTGCCAGGTGCACAGTGAGACTGCCTAATGATTACTGAGACTGCCAGGTGTTTAGTGAGACTTTCATGTGCTCAGTGAGGCTTTCTAATGATTATTGAGACTGCCAGGTGCTTAGTGAGACTGCCAGGTGCTTAGTGAGACTGCCAGGTGTTTAGTGAGACTGCCAGGTGCTCAGTGAGACTGCCTAATGATTACTGAGACTGCCAGGTGTTTAGTGAGACTGCCAGGTGTTTAGTGAGACTGACAGGTGCTCAATGGGACACTGGGTGCTAAATGACCCTTCCAAGGCTCAGTGAGACTTCCTATGGATTCATGAGACTAACAGATTGTCAGGTAGACTGCTAGGAGCTTAATAATACTGTTCAAATACTCCCAGGTGCTCAGTGAGACCGCCTACTGAGACTGTCAGTGGCTTAGTGAGACTCAGAGGTGCCTAATGAGACTGTCAGGTGCTCAGTGAGACTGCCTACTGAGACCGTCAGGGACTTAGTGAGACTGAAAGGTGGTTAATGAGACTGTCAGGTGCTCAGTGAGACTGCCTACTGAGACCGTCAGGGGCTTAGTGAGACTGAGAGGTGCTTAATGAGACTGTCAGGTGCTCAGTGAGACTGCCTACTGAGACCGTCAGGGACTTAGTGAAACTGAGAGGTGCTTAATGAGACTGTCAGGTGCTCAGTGAGACTGCTTACTGAGACCGTCAGGGGCTTAGTGAGACTGAGAGGTGCTTAATGAGACTGTCAGGTGCTCAGTGAGACTGCTTACTGAGACCGTCAGGGGCTTAGTGAGACTGAGAGGTGCTTAATGAGACTGTCAGGTGCTCAGTGAGACTGCCTACTGAGACCGTCAGGGACTTAGTGAGACTGAAAGGTGCTTAATGGGACTGTCAGGTGCTCAGTGAGACTGCCTACTGAGACCGTCAGGGACTTAGTGAGACTGAGAGGTGCTTAATGAGACTGTCAGGTGCTCAGTGAGACTGCCTACTGAGACCGTCAGGGACTTAGTGAGACTGAAAGGTGCTTAATGAGACTGTCAGGTGCTTAATGAGGCTGTCAGGTGCTTAGTGAGACTGCCTACTGAGACCGTCAGGGACTTAGTGAGACTGAGAGGTGCTTAATGAGACTGAGAGGTGCTTAATGAGACTGTCAGGTGCTCAGTGAGACTGCCTACTGAGACCGTCAGGGGCTTAGTGAGACTGAGAGGTGCTCATTGAGGCTGTCAGGTGCTTATTGAAAGTGACAAGTAGTTATTGAGACTACCAGTTGATTAGTGAGACTGCCTACTGACTGTCACTGCTAGGTGCCTAATGACACCGTCAGATGTTCAACGAATGAGCCAGGAATATACTGGAAATGACAATGATTATGATGAGGTCGTAAGGTAAAAGTAACCAATTTTGCTCAGTTCTGTCTCTTTTTATTACTTTACTATTTTGCCAGGGTAATGTGGCTCCAAGGAAATGTATAATGTAAACTTGGTATTCAGAGAGCTTTGAAGTCTTGGCCACAACCTAGAAAGGAAACATCACATTTCATTGTGGATCGGGTGAGAAGAATAAATCCTCCACCTCTTGTAACTACAATAATCACAAATTATGTGCAGTCAGAAATGTAAAGTTGCTGTCAAAACGGTTAGGACAAACGGTACAAAGAATAAGATAGCGTTGGGAAGGACGTGAAGACCTCCAACCACCTCTGTTTAATCAGAAGCTCATTACACCGGTATAGCTGAGACGTTCATCTTGCACCAAGTGTTGCTGAAGTTGTTGACCAACCATATACCCAAAGCTAAGAAAAACATCTTGAATACAATGTGAGTTGGGACCAAGGAACTGGATGGAAGAGGCGATAGGTTGCCATTAGTAGTCATCAGCTATCTCTTCCAAACACAATGAGATTTCATAAGAGACAGCTGATGATTACTAATGATACCCAGGTGCTCAATGAGACTACCAGATGTTTAGTGAGATGGTCAGGTATTTACCAAGACTGTCATCTGCTTAGTGAGACTGTCAAGCGCTAAGTGAGACCAACAAGCACTTAGTGAGAGCGTCAGGTGCTCAGAGAGACTGTGATATACTTAGTGAGACAGACATGTGTTCAGCAAGACTCCCAGTTGCTTTGAGACACTATCAAGTGATTATTAATGGTGCCAGGTGCTGAATGAGACTGTCATGCGCTTGGTGAGACCGCCAGTTGCATAGTGACACTATCAAGTGATTAGTGAGAATGTCAAGTGCTTAATGAGATTGACAGGTGGCTAGTGAGACTGGCAGGTGCTTAATAAGTTTGCCAAGAGCTTAATGAGGTTGTCAGGGCTTAATGACACTACAAATTGCTTATTGAGTCCGCCAGGTGATTAATGGCTTTGCCAAGTGCTCATTGAGACTGCTTGGCTCCTCAGGTAAGGGGTTTTCATCCGTCCAGTTTGCGCTAGTTACAGATGGTGATAAAGTGGAAAAAAATAATGTTTGAGATGCTTTCTCAGCATGGTAAAGTCTTGTAAATCAGTATGATTTCCATTAGTCCTGTTGTAACTACTGGCATTTAGAATTGCCACACTTCTGGTGTAGCAACTTTGTTGCAATCAAATTAAATTGTCCAAATTGTAGTTACTGTAGCCCGTAATGTATCCCGCGAAAGTTACTGATATTAAATTGGCCTCTTTTAGCTATCCGCAATCTATTTGCGAGCTGCAAGCTTAAAATCCCTACTGGCTTCCAAAATCGTAACTCCGACCCAGCTAAGCCTTTGATCTTTCAAGCCCGCAAATGTTACAATCGCTAAAATCGCAAATCCCTATTAAATTGCTACAATTCACCAAGCCTGCAATTGCTTTCAAGCTCATAAATGGCAAATGTAGGGATTAAACACCTGCTCTTAACACTATAAAAGCTAATAAAAACACAGTACTGGACTTTAAAATACGGGAAAGTGATGAAAGACATTAGAATTTAATTTCACAGTCTCAAGCTCGCAAATCTGTAATAAAAAAATATTTTAAATATGTGTAAATTCTGTTCTAGAAGAGAATAATAGATTTATTGTTTTTTTATATTGCAACATTTCTGGATTGCGAGTCCGATCGCAAATCGGACTTCTGAACCCTAATGATTTAAACTCCATGTTTTATTGACGCCATGATGACGGTCTCATTTACTATTTGCTCTGTCTAAGCAGCAATTTAAGGGCTTGGCTCTGTCTAAGCGGTAAGTTGCGGTTCTTGCTTAATTGATCATTATCAAATGCTCCAAACAGAAGCATGATTTATGATTTCGGCTTTCTGCCATGTACTTACGTGTTTGAGATCATTTAATCGCTCTGTAACTGTTGCAATTTTCAAGCTCGCAGACTTACAGCCTCAGGCATCGTACTTATGGCATTTAATGAGGCCCAAAGTCTCCTGTAGTAACAGATCAACAGAAAGAAAAATGGCGGCTCCCACTGCAGTATAAATGCATTAAAGGATACAATTATTTTTAATTTCTACAAATGTCATGCCCATTGTCAACTGTAGATCTTCGAGCAGTATGTTATAAATAATCCGCTCTACAGCATGTCATAACCCATTACATTCAATTGAACCCGTGTATTTTTCTGTATTTCACTGGAATCATCTGAATTTTGTCTACATTTTTGCACGTATCCTATTTGAACATGTGACCTTTCTCCTCCTGTTGAAATAAATTTAAGAATGACTACAAAAATATGTATATTATATATATATATATATATATATATATATAATACCATTGTTATACTGTGACCAATACCATGACATCATGTGTGAGAAACGTCCAAACACAGATCTACGTGATAGGATGAACGCTCACAGATTAAATATTAACAAGAAGAGAACAGAAACTCCAGTAGGACCACATGGACACAGCAAAGATCTGAGAGTCACAATAATAACTGCAACTTCCAGACACAAAAAGATTTTGAAAGTTAAATTTATAAATCTCTTTGGCACTTGGATTAAATCCTTACCAGGAATGATCCAAGGAGCTGTGTTGTTCATTTGTTGTCACAGAGTGAATCTTATCTCTTCGCACCATCACTGCGCTGTTCATCCTACTCCATGTCATGTATATCCGGTCTGTGTAATGTAATATAATACCATGTATATAATTGGGAGACTTTTACTGTTTTTATTTCATACTTTGATTTTGAAAGCCCAGGAGCTCACATCTTATAAGTTAGTTAGCAATTAAAGGGATGACATTTTACTCCACTCTGTTTCCTGTTTGTCTCCACTGGTGCCACCTCGTTACCCAATATGAGATATTTCCAGTGCACAACATGGATCCATCTGTGACAATCTCATATAAAGCTTTCTGGGCTTGCAATTAGTGCAAATAACAACAAAACCCGGAAACAATAAGCTGAAAAATGAAAATAATTATTTCACTTTTTAAAGGTTACCACTCGGAGCTGTGGTTTCCTCCTCACTTACATGCAGTATAAGAGACATTGTATTAACATCAATAGAACACAGATAAGGTTTAACATTTACAAACACTTAAAAAAAGCTAATTAGAAAGACGGACAGAATAATGATCAGTGATCATGCACGGAACCAGTTCTTTATGGAGGTTCACAGTACTGGAACTGGAACTGTAATACAAACCTCAAGGAGAGCCCACCATCATTGACATCTCTAGATTACAAGCTCCTCGGGCCAGGTTCCATTCACTCTGTATTTTGCCTGGATTGTTGTTTTACAAGCCGCCCATCTAATCTCAAAATTATATTAATATAATAACTCATACCAACAATAACATTCATGTACACATTTTTTTTTAACAGAAAAATAACTAGTTTGCCAGTTGGAAAACAAGAATACACATTATTTTTGGATGAAAAAGACTGAAACCCCCTTCTCTTTCACAAAGTAGACTAGAGATCAGTGGCAGACACAATGTCCACTGTAAATACCAAGTACAACCAGAGAAGAACAAAATACTGTTCTAGTTTTTTTTTTAAGAGTTCTAGATACCTTGGCATGGTACCGGTAATGGCACAATCCATCGCTACCCCGTGAGCCTTATACCGCGCTGACCATTTCTTTTTAACTGTGCTTTCTTTCTTTAAAACCATCATGGCACTTGGCAAAAGCAGACCTTGTTGGGTGGCTTCAAACTAATCAAGCTCTAGCATAAAAGCTTTGCTAATGTATTGGTCGCCATGAAAATGTTTAGGTGACGGGGTCTCTGGGTAAATTAAGCTGTATAGAATCTCCTCCTGCTTTAAATAAGACTGCTGGACCATTGTTCTCCATAGTGAAAAGTTTGCATATCTTAGAGTTTTCATGCACAGGGGAAGATTTCCGAGAGGACACCGGTGAATTGGTTGGGCTGAGTTGGACGGCAGTGGTGTCCTGTACTGTGTGCTCACTTGTTTCTATTTCAAAGGCAGCATTCCCTGGTTTAATAAAACCAATATTGGAGCCTGGCTTAGACTTTCTTGAGCCATGGGCTGGAGGTCTCCTGCTACAGATACAACATGCCCCAAAGAAGGTGAAAGCCACAACCAGCAAGATAGGCCCTATGATTATAGGAGGGTTATGCATCGGCATGAAGTTCCCAAAAGCAAAGGCGCCAACTAAGGTGATGTTGATTCCAGCCAACATAATGCAGAGTCCACAGGCACAGCACAGGGCTGGAGAGGGGAGTCCATGAGGTCTTGTTTTTTTCTGTACAGGTTTTTGGGATATCGAGGAGTTGCTTTTGTCAGTGAACATTATGTCTCTTCAATCTCCCAAACCAGATTTCTCAGATCACTGATTTAACATCACTTGGTTATGTAGTGTCTTCAAGGCTCCTGTGGGAGAAATAAGAATAAAAGTTGACTAAAACATAATTCTCAGTATCTTATACATGCTCTGGAGCTTACCATCTTATCCAGAAATCAGTTTGAGGATGGAAATATTATTTATATATTGTAGCATATAGTGATACCTTTTTTAATAGACAAACTTATTCATAATATAGCAATGTGCTTTCGAGAGATAAACCTCTCTTTATCAAGTAAAACAAAAAGTAGAGAGGTTTATCTGGAATGATCATTGCTATATTGTACTGCATTCTGGGAGACTGGGTGGGGACATGCATAAGAGGCATTTGACCTTGCAAGATGACTTTTATTAAACAGGACATTGTCTTTTACATTTCTAAATTACATCACTTGGGACAATATCTCCCATTTATCTTATGATATTCCACACTGGCTGCCCTTGTGTTATCTTCATGTTCACGTTTTAATCTCTTTTGTATTTCACACTATTAGAGAAGTTTAAAAACATCACACATCACACTCATGTCTGACACACCATTATTATCCATGATACATACCTAGGTATAGTGGATATAAAAGTCTACACACCCCTGTCAAAATGTCAAGTTTCTGTGCTGTAAAAAAAATGAGACAAAGATAAATCATTTCAGAACTTTTTCCACCTTTGAAGTGACCTATAAACTGTACAACTCAATTGAAAAAAAAACTGAAATCTTTTCGGTGGAGGGAAGAAAAAAAAAGAAAAATAATGTGGTTGCATACGTCTGCACACCCTCTTATAACTGGGGATGTAGCTGTGTTCAGAATTAGGCAATCACATTCCAAATCGTGTTAAATAGGAGTCAGCATACACCTGCCATCATTTAAAGTGCCTCTGATTAACCCCAAATAAAGTTTAGCTGCTCTAGTTGGTCTTTCCTGACATTTTCTTAGTCGCATCCCACAGCAAAAGCCATGGTCCACAGAGAGCTTCCAAAGCATCAGAGGGATCTCATTGTTAAAAGGTATCAGTCAGGAGAAGGGTACAAAAGAATTTCCAAGGCATTAGATATACCATGGAACACAGTGAAGACAGTCATCCTCAAGTGGAGAAAATAGGGCACAACAGTGACATTACCAAGAACTGGAGCTCCCTCCAAAATTGATGAAAAGACAAGAAGAAAACTGGTCTGGGAGGCTACCAAGAGGCCTACAGCAACATTAAAGGAGCTGCAGGAATATCTGGCAAGTACTGGCTGTGTGGTACATGTGACAACAATCTCCCGTATTCTTCATATGTCTGGGCTATGGGGTAGAGTGGCAAGACGAAAGCCTTTTCTTACGAAGAAAAACATCCAAGCCAGGCTACATTTTGCAAAAACACATCTGAAGTCTCCTAAAAGCATGTGGGAAAAGGTGGTATGGTCTGATGAAACCAAGGTTGAACTTTTTGGCCATAATTCCAAAAGATATGTTTGGCGCAAAAACAACACCGCACATCACCAAAAGAACACCATACCCACAGTGAAGCATGGTGGTGTCAGCATCATGCTTTGGGGCTGTTTTTTCTCAGCTGGAACTGGGGCCTTAGTTAAGATAGAGGGAATTATGAACAGTTCCAAATACCAGTCAATATTGGCACAAAACCTTCAGGCTTCTACTAGAAAGCTTCAGGAACTTCATCTTTCAGCATGACAACGACCCAAAGCATACATCCAAATCAACAAAGGAATGGCTTCACCAGAAGAAGATTAACGTTTTGGAATGGCCCAGCCAGAGCCCAGACCTGAATCCGATTGAAAATCTGTGGGGTGATCTGAAGAGGGCTGTGCACAGGAGATGCCCTCGCAATCTGACAGAGCAAAGAAGAGTGGGCAAATCTTGCCAAGTCAAAATGTGCCATGCTGATAGACTCATACCCAAAAAGACTGAGTGCTGTAAAACAATCACAAGGGGCTTTAACAAAGTATTAGTTTAAGGGTGTGCATACTTATGCAACCATATTATTTTTATATTTTTTCTTACCTCTACCTAAAAGATTTCAGTTTGTTTTTTAATTGAGTTGTACAGTTTATAGGTCACATTAAAGGTGGAAAAAGTTCTGAATCTTTTATCTTTGTCTCATTTATTACAGCACAGAAACCTGACATTTTAACAGGGGTGTGTAGACTTTTTATATCCACTGTAGATGAACTTCTCACCGCACAGACAGATAAAAAACGTGATAGACAGCTGGACAAACAAAAAACTAGACATACAGACCGCTAGACAGACAAATAGCAAAACATACAGACTGCTAGACAGACAAATAGCAAAACATACAGACTGCTAGACGGACAAAAAGCTAGACATACAGACTGCTAGACGGACAAATAGCTAGACATACAGACCGCTAGACAGACAAATAGCAAAACATACAGACTGCTAGACAGACAAATAGCAAAACATACAGACTGCTAGACGGACAAAAAGCTAGACATACAGACCGCTAGACAGACAAATAGCTAGACATACAGACCGCTAGACAGACAAAAAGCTAGACATACAGACCGCTAGACGGACAAATAGCAAGACATACAGACCGCTAGACGGACAAATAGCTAGACATACAGACCGCTAGACAGACAAAAAGCTAGACATACAGACCGCTAGACGGACAAATAGCTAGACATACAGACCGCTAGACAGACAAAAAGCTAGATATACAGAACGCTAGACTTAGTCCTTGGTCTAGATTAACATATCCCTATCCCGGTTATCCTGGATTTCTCGCATGGCTACCACTTCTGATGGGTGGCTAGTCGAGGAATCTACAACAGTTAGTTAAGTAATACAATCTTACAAATGCAACTTGAATCAGACTGCTGGCCCTTGACACTGTTCTGTTCTGAAATATACTACAGGTTATATATCGCTCCAGTCGAATGATCCATCAAAGCCATGTAACTGATTTTAGCAAAAGGAACAAGAACATCAAAAGGAAGATGCCAGAATCAGAAACCTTCCCATCAAACCCAACCAGACAGAGCTGGTGAGACCTGAAGGTAAAACGGCCAACATATCCAATTAGATGAGAGTCTATAAAACTGTGAGATATGAAATTATGAAATGGTTACAGAAAACTTAAAGGATTGGAAGAAGAGAATAAATGGCAGAATAAATGTTGGTGAACACTGCTGATATTTTACATAAGACGGAAGATACACAGTCGAGTCATATTATTACGACCATAAGATAATATTCCAAATAATCACTGTGTGCAGCACGGACAGCAGCTAGACTGTGTGATAGTGAGTCAATAAGACGCTGGAAGGTTGGCAAGGGTATCTGGAGTCATGCAGACTGCAGTGCCTCTGACAGCTACTGAAGAGTGCGTGGTGGAGGATCCATATGGCGAACAAGGCAATTGAGGTGATCTCACAGGTGCTCAATGGGGTTTAAGTCTGGGGAATTTAGAGACC
>CM050170.1:196933945-197271445 GCA_027410445.1 Discoglossus pictus
CAGGGCAAAGTCCAGAGGACAGGTAGATGTTTCTCCCTTGAGAGCCAGGCAGCAAATGACTCTGTCAGCCACACCTAGTGGGCGGCCCAGGGGAGGGGTCTGGAAGTTCCCAGAGCTTACCTCTAGTCCATTGGCTAGAGGTAATCAAGTTACTGTGGAGATTACCCCATTGGCCAAGAGGAAGATAAGGGTTGGACAAAGGGGTAGCCACTCCCTGTACTGTTTTTGTGAGGTGTTTAAATACTTGTGTAAAAATAAAGAAGTTGTTCATAATTTTCATCAAGACTTTGTGTGCAGGTGTATTATTGACCCAAGGGCATATGCTGGCAGAGGAGATCGTTTCTGACTCCATGCCAGGTTCTTCCCAGGAACACTACCAAAAGCTGGGACTTATGCTCTTGCATCCACAAGGAAGGTCCATTGGTCTGAGTCACCCAAATCTTAGGTCTAAAACCTACAGGAGAAAAGAGGACTAGGATCCTCTATACTCCATCATCATTGTAGGTTGTGACAATTGGTGACAGAGGTGGGAGACTCTACAGAAAGACCAAGAATGGAACAGACGGATATCACCAAAGAAGCAACAAGACGGTTTAAAGCAGCCAGGCACTTATACCCCAGTAAGATGACCGCACAAGAGGTGTCCAACGTACTAGACCAGTATTGCCAGAGGATCTGGCAGGAGCGCAATGGAGCGAGAACTCCAGCTCAGCAAAGACTTGGCTACAGAGAGACATTGCGCCTAGAGAAATGGATGGCGATTCTGAATCTGTGGCAGGACGATGAGCTAATGGGCTGGCTGGAAGTACTAGTAAGAAAAGAGGTTGCCTTGGAGAACCAATATCACGTTTTTTGCGCCAGAATAGTTGGTGGCCTTGGAGAGGAGTTTGATTTCCGCTTGGAGATAGATTCTGGCCTCCAAGACATTGTGTATGGTGATCCTGAAGGGGGCATAGGAACCTTTAAAAGGCACAACAACTTGTTTGTGGAACGCTGTCGTGGTCTGGGACTGGAACCGTGGTCCATGGAGGCTAATTTAATGGTTCACCTGATTGAGCAGGAACTGCAGCTGGAGGAGGAGTATTTTGAGTTGTGGGACGAGATCTATGGGGAGACATTTTGCCCATCAAGAGGGGAACAACCCAGTCAAGAGGACTGGTCGCCAGATCGTTACAACACAGATGGTATGTACCAAAGTGATTGTGTGCAAGGGGTCTGGGGAGAACATAGTGATGGAGAATGCGTTCCTTTAAAAAATATAGAGACTGTGTCAGAGCCTAGAAGGGATGGTAAAGTCAGCTTGGGACCAAATCACCAGCTCCAAGAGCCAGAGACCCAGGGGAATGTTCCCTGGGTGGGGTCAGATAACCCATGTTTGTCCCCTGATACCCCAAGAGACTTAATCCCAGAGGAAATGCTAGCAGAGCACAGTTTCTCCAAACAGGTCTCACCTGAGGACTACCTTCCAGCACAAATCCTGGCAGAAACCCCAGTAACTGCTCAACAAGTAGGGCCAGATGAACTAAGTCTGCCCTCAGAAGTTCTAGGCAATGTGTATGGGCCAGAACTGCTAATGGAGCCAGGGGCTCAGGATAGCCACCCAAGAGACTGTGGGGAGGGCTATGTAATGCACTCTGGGGAAAAGGCCGTAGAGGTCAGGTTGGGTGGGAAGGATAAGATTCCCCAGCCTACAACAGATAACCAAAATCTGTACTCTGACACCCCAGGAGAGTTGCTACAAAAGGTGCTAGTGAAGCACAGAGCCCAGGAGGGCTATGTAATGGACTGTGGGGAGGGAAAGGAACTGGTTCTTAGCTACAGGGAACCAGGCCTCACACAGCAAGAGTGCCAGGGGCACCAAGAGAGTGCCAGGGGCACCAAGAGCCCGACAGGGGCAGCAAGCTTGCCAGCCTTGGCAAAGGAGCCGTGGGTGCAGTGTGGCACCATAGTAGAGGGTGAACCAAGTGGGGAGATACCCTGAATAACCAATGTCCAGAGGCCCACTGGAACAGACACCGCTCCAAAGGCCATAGAAGAAGAGGGTCAGCTGAGGGCCCCAAAGAACCAGCTGGGTGGGAATTGCGAGTCTCCCCAGCCTACATCAGAGAGCCAAAGCACAGTCATTCAACCAAAGGCAAAAGAAGAGGGTCAGCTGAGGGCCCCAAAGCACAGCCTGGGTGGGAACAGCGTAGTTCTCCAGGCTGCAACACAGACAGACCCAGGGGAAGAAAACCAGGAGGGTCTGTCCAAAGATACAGATCTCCAGGAGCCAGAGCAAAGGGAGCATCCAAGTCCGGACTCCATCAGGGACGCTGGAGTCAAGCGCAGACCGGTATGTACTTTACTGCAGTTATGGTGTTATTGGGCTCCCAACAATAATAATTTTGCTGAGGGAAGTACTGGACTGCCCCCTTGCAATCCCATAGGCCCAGAGACTTTTTTAGAGACCCCAGCCCAGCTGTGGGGACTGGCTGGAGGGAAAGGGGTTGCTATGGGACAGGGGTTGTTTTATGGGGCTCCCAAAAATACGGTTTTGCCTCAGAAGAATGTATGGGTGCATCCCACTGTGTCCCCAGAGACTTCCATGCTGCTGCCAAAAACAGAGAGCTGGGATCCTGGACTGTTTTGGGTGGGGGTGCAGGGCAAGAGCAATTTGCTCTATACAGTGGGAGCAAGGCCAAGGGCTGGGGGAGGTCTTTACTCTGCACCTTGGGACTGTGTGAGCACCGACATGAACTTGCCTAGCATGCAGCGGGCCGGGCCAAACCAGCAGATTCATGACTATCAGCGTAGCTGGGAAAATCTTTGATGTTCCCTGCCCGCTTGGGGAAGGATTGTCATGAATCAGCCAGTGGCCATATTGGATTTGGGTGTGAACTATGCTGGGGCCATTTTGTGATTGGCAGTCATCTGGGACTTGGACAGATGTCTGTCACAGGCTGTTGACACAAGAGACGATACCTGGGGGTTTGGGGCTCCCAGACACCCTGTTATACTGTTATACGGTTATACTGTTATATTATTATGATTATTGTCTAAGGAAATGAGCAGGGTTCCCATCACCATCAATAAAAGTCATCATAATGCATGAGATGGATTGATGTGGAAACCCTGCCCCAATCCCATATACTATGAGGACATTAGGTGGTTTTATGTGGCGTGCGCTTTTACGCTTGTACTTAAATAGACTGACAGTGTGTGGAATATGTACACATATGTATATGATAGTATGGGGTAGTCATGCTGGATACATTGCCACATACATCTTGCAACAGGAGAAGGACCCCAGCTGGCCACCAAGGTTAATCCTTTAAGTACACATACTTAAGTCAGGAACAATAGGCTCCCACCAGACATAGGGGCACCATCTATCCAGGGGGCCTCTGGGGTCTCCCTAGCCCAGATCCAGGGGCCTGGGCCATAGCAAAGAGATGTGTCTCTCTTAACTGCCAGCGTCCAAATGACTCTGTTAGCCACACCTAGTGGGCGGCCCAGGGGAGGGGTCTGGAAGTTCCCAGAGCTTACCTCTAGTCCATTGGCTAGAGGTAATCAAGTTACTGTGAAGATTACCCCATTGGCCAAGAGGAAGATAAGGGTTGGACAAAGGGGTAGCCACTCCCTGTACTGTTGTTGTGAGGTGTTTAAATACTTGTGTAAAAATAAAGAAGTTGTTCATAATTTTCATCAAGACTTTGTGTGCAGGTGTATTATTGACCCAAGGGCATATGCTGGCAGAGGAGATCGTTTCTGACTCCATGCCAGGTTCTTCCCAGGCACACTACCAAAAGCTGGGACTTATGCTCTTGCATCCACAAGGAAGGTCCATTGGTCTGAGTCACCCAAATCTTAGGTCTAAAACCTACAGGAGAAAAGAGGACTAGGATCCTCTATACTACATCATCATTGTAGGTTGTGACATATATGGCAAACATCTGGACATGGGAGGTGTATATGGCAAACATCTGGACATGAGAGGTGTATATGGCAAACATCTGGACATGGGGCAGCTTGCGCTTGAGTTTACATCTTAGAGGGATTTCTTTCTCGAGTACACAGATGTCACCATTTTGGATGCTTTTGCTAATTCCGTGGAGAATAACATGCATTACAGAGATCTCCTCTAATGTTTAGGTTATAGTGACAGGAAGTGAAGGACTTTTTTTTGTTTTTAAAGTAACAACCGGCGTGTTAAGTTTGTATTGTCAGTGATGTAATGTTATCATAGCATAAACTGACTAAACAATAAGTAAATAAGCAAAATGTATCAAAATAATACTCTATTCCAAAGAAATTTAACGTATGCATAAATTTCACCATCCTGGCAAAATACATATATCTGCGTTTGGTTAGCTAGATCTGCATTCGTAGGATGGTAATAAATCAACATCTTGTGGATGTCCATGTACCGCGAATGTTACCATGTCCAGGGTAGAAGTACGAGAGAAATGCCCACTTTTCATCTTACTATACATTTTTAATATTATAGATCACACCTTTTTCATTGAAATACACCAATTTTGTAATATGAAAGCTCTATCGATGCAGATAGAAATATTAAGACTACAGCGCCCAATGGATCTCAAGGATTTATTACTTTAAAGATGGACTAATTAGAAAGGATGGAAAATGCCTTTACAAAATGATATAAAACTGAAACAGCATTTAGGATAACATCCCCCTGACATCAATTTAGCTTATATCAATCTTTGGGGAAAACTATAGAATCTAATTTCTAAGTTGAGCAAAAACAATTTCCTTAGTTCCCCCGGAAAAGTCTGTTCCTATAGATACCACAGTAAGACTTATATGGCAAATCAGTCTGGAATGTATCTTGAGCTGCACTGAAACATAACTCTTAAAAAAAGGACCCTTTAATATCTCTGATGATTCTTTAGAGACTGCATGTAATCAAACTCAAACGGCCCCTAAACTGATGCAGGAAATAAGTGAGAACCTCCATTGCAGGAAGATGGCAGCTCATGGAGTTTGCAAAACTTTATAAAGACTTTAACAAAGATCTTGCTAAATGGCAGTAAAGGCAAGGTAAGATTTATTTCCCCTTGCTTGCCCATACAAGAAACTGTTGGAGTAATGCAGAACTCTTCCAGCTATCTCATGAAAAGCGCATAAGACGAAGGATTTAAAGCCCTTCTTAAAGAAACACAATTATCCTTGAAAGTCAACAAACTTGGATATTTACTTTAACCGCGATGTTAACCAGGCCCTTTGTTGAATGCTAGAGAACTTAAACCATCTCCATCTGAACCTTAAAACTGGGAACATTTAAAAATAAAGATTGTGCTTAAACATTATTTTCGTTGGCTTTTGAAAAGAAGATCATTCTAAAGGGTCTGAAATAATAAAGTCGTTATCCCTGCTCTACTGCTGAAAAAGAGCAGAAATTAACCCTACATAGGGGAGCATTCCAAACTACATCTTAAAGGAGCAGCAAAGAATCTGTACATTTATAAAGACAACTGACTTTGACTTTAACTGTGTTTCATTACTGAACTCTATAGAGTTTGAAATCTCTCTTTACGTCTTAGGTTAACCAAGAATACTCAGGAGAATTAAAGATTTAATTAGAGATGGTGTCTATATTCTAGGGTTTGTGTATTTACGAAGAAGATTGCCGAGAAGATCTCTCGGTTACTTTTGCTAACCAGGAGAGGCCATTTTTGAGCAATCTAATCATAAGATAAGATTACTTACAGTATACTGGAACTTTTGGTTTCAGGACAAGACCAACTTAAGCAATTTTATTGTTCTTGTATACAGGAAGAAGATTTGTATGAGCAGACATTGATATCTGAGGATAATAGAATATGCAGGAAAACAACTTTTGAAAGATAAGATATGCTTATTTTTGCTAAAACTGTACCCAGCATTTTTTCTCCAAGAGATAAAGATTAAATGAAAGTGGTTAATACAAAACAAATCCAAAATATATCTGTAACAGATATCTTGTAAACACCACTTGAGACAAGTATTGTGGGGCAAAGTGAGTTAGCAAAATCTATGTTAGAAGAGGAGGGTGAGACTTTAACTGTCTCTATTCTGAAAAAAACACTAGAATTTAATGCCTTACTAAAGGAAGAATTATATTCAGCAGTATCTAAAAATATCTCAGACATAAATAGTCTGTCTAAACGAACATACGAACTAGAAGATATAGCTGAAAATCAAGCCCTGGTAAAATGTATAAAGCTCTTGAAGGAAGAGGTTAAGGTGCTTACAAAGAAACAAGATACCCTAGAAGATTACTCCCGGAGAAATAACTTCAGAATACGTGGTATTCCAGAGGATGTTTCCCCAGGAAAATTAAATACTTATGTAACTAAATGTTTGGAACATTTGGTGAAACTTAGGACCCCTGATCAAAGCATGTTGGAAACAACACATTGTATTCAACTAAGACAGAGAATTTCTAAAGACATCCCTAGAGATGTTACAACCAAAATAAACTTTTGTACATATAAAGAAGTTATACTTAAGGCTGCAAGGGAGAAAAAAGAGCTTTGATAGCCCATATGAATCTTTACAGATCTGTCTACCATGACACTAAACAAGAGAAGAGAGTTTAGAAATGTGACTATCGTTCTAAGGAGAGAAAATATCCTATATAGGTGGGGTTTTCCTGTAAAACTGATTGTGTCTAAAAATAATGAAAAAAATATTGTTAACTTTCCAGAAGAAGGAGAAAAAAAACCCTTAAAGAATGGGAAATTCCATTTGAGGCGAATCCAAGGCTTATAATAGAGGAAGCTAAATTACAACTTAGTGAATAGGTCAAGGTTTATCATGTCAAGTAGTTGAAAGGAGACAAGTGATAACTTTGCAGACTCTGACTTCCCCTGCTTGCCCCCCCCCCCCCTCCGTTGTATGCTTTTTTTTAACCTCACTTATATCATAGGTTTCTTTTGTAGATATATTAGACATATACTTAATTAATAATGGATTTCACAAGGATTTAGAAGAATATATATATTTATATAATTAGATCACAAATCATAATTTTATGTCATATAACACTTCATCAAATTTAGCACAATTTCACAATTTTATATTTATATATATATATATATATATATATATATATATATATATATATATAATTTTCCTTTTTTTTTCATTTAGTAATAACAAACCAATACAATAAATAAATAGATTTTTCACTTTAAAAAAAAATAAATTAATTTAATTATATTTGGGGTGGGGAAAACAGCGGTACAGAGAAAGACTGATAGAAATATAGATAAAATTAACAGTAAGCCCCAAAAATATTTAGTATGCCTCCGGTCACACTGCACCCTTCAGAAGATACACTGCAGTCTTAAAAAGACACACTGCAACCTTCAGTAGTCACATTGCAGCCTTCAGAAGACGCCCTACACCCTCCAGAAGACACACTGCAGCCTCCAGAAGACACACTGCAGCCTTCAGAAAACACACTGAAGCCTTCAGAAGACACACTGCAGCCTTCAGAAGACACACTGCAGCCTTCAGAAAACACACTGAAGCCTTCAGAAAACACACTGAAGCCTTCAGAAAACACACTGAAGCCTTCAGAAGACACACTGCAGCCTTCAGAAGACACACTGCAACCTCCAGAAGATACACTGCAGTCTTAAAAAGACACACTGCAACCTTCAGTAGTCACATTGCAACCTCCAGAAGACACACTGCAGCCTCCAGAAGACACACTGCAGCCTCCAGAAGACACACTGCAGCCTTCAGAAAACACACTGAAGCCTTCAGAAGACACACTGCAGCCTTTAGAAGACACACTGCAGCCTTCAGAAAACACACTGAAGCCTTCAGAAAACACACTGAAGCCTTCAGAAGACACACTGCAGCCTTCAGAAGACGCACTGCAACCTCCAGAAAACACACTGAAGCCTTCAGAAGACACACTGCAGCCTTCAGAATTCACACTGCAGCCTCCAGAAGACACACTGCAGCCTTCAGAAGACACACTGCAGCCTCCAGAAAACACACTGCAGCCTTTAACATACATATTGCAGACTTTTGCGAAGTTTAGTGAATTTAGCACAATGTTACAAACCATTTATCAAACCATCAGGTTCCTTCCTGTTCAGATTGTACGGACCAGGCATTAACACAAATCTGAGGATGGCTCAGGAATAATCATTTTTCCTTAGGAAAGCTCAGATAGATGAAATTAATGAGAAAAACATCAAACAAACAGTGAGTCATCCCAGAGATAAATCCAATGTGTGTGGGCAGATAAGAGGATCGACCGAGACCATCTCATCTGAATCCTCACCATCTCCACCAAAACCACCTGTAACAAATTGCAGTATAATGCTTCAGCAATAAAGGGGTTATCTCCATATATGATTATCTAAACTCTACTTATTATTGTAATTGTTATTGTTCTTGTTATTTTTATTCTTCTAAAGAATAATGGGCCTTATTCTTTAGACTTGTAGGCTTCAAATCTGCTACAATTACAGAGCGATTCAATTGAATTCTATTGCTACTGAGAAATATTCCTTGGGCAAACTCATGAGATGTGGATAGGAATGGATTTAAACAACCAATAAACACTTTTCAAACTATTTTCATATTCCTTTCACACTTGACTTAAATAAGAATATTGTTAATAACTTCTGATACTACAGCAATATGTTGGAAAGTCTTGGGCACATAGGTTAAAGCTGGCTGCAATTTGACAAAACAGAATCAGTAGCAGTTGGTTATTATAGCAGAGTTATTATCTGGAAGATAAAGGGTGTTCTGTATTTGACTTGCTGTGTGTGTGCAGAGATCAATCTGCTGGTGAGTGGAGTAGTCTGGTCTGTGTAAGTTTATAATTGTATGAGAGAGTGTGGCGTGTTTGCCTTGCAGTTGCTATCTGGAATTAAGGTTAGAAGACACAATCAAATGTAACCAGGTGAACAAGCGAACTTGGGAGCTTGTGAACAGAGAGCAGTGCTAGTGTAAGTGCAGTTACAGTATAAGTGTGGGAGTTTAAAGAATGAGGTACAGTCATAGAGTAAGTATGGAAGTTTAAAAGAGGGGTTTTAAAGAAAAGGTGTTATAAAGTAAACAAGGGATATTTTAGCATATTACAATATAGAAAAATACTCTATACATGTATATTGATCTACATTTTTTTTGTTATTAGTCCAGTGACAACATCATCCAGTGTACATCCTGCCACTTGTATGCACTGCTGGAGCACCTGTTTCAGGGTCAACACCTCAGTGACAGGTATAAGCATGTTGCCTTCCTTGAAGCTTGAACTGGAGAACTTGAGAGGAGAATTGAAACATTTGGTCTATTGCTCCTATGGAAAGGGGTGCGCACTGCGAACAATTTAGTTGGGCCTAGCATTGAGGGTGGAACTAGTGAGGATGTGTTTCCCTTATGAGACAACTGGTAATATTTCAACATTTTTTTTTTACTTGCCTTCCTCTTGATCAATTAACACTTCATTCGCCCATTACAAGGATCAGGTTAGATCTATAACAGTTGAATTTGATGGCGTAAAATAATTTTGTATGAACTACATTGCTGTTTGTTTTTAGGTTTTTACTGCATTTATGGGTCCCAATATGCGAGAATACAGCTTTTTGATTCTCTGAATAATAAATATAAATATATATAATATAAATATAAATATATTCTCTTCTTTTTATATATCTGTACTAGGGTGTTTCAAGGGTACGACATGTACCTGAACCTTGATTAACCGCCAGATGGAGTCTCAGTAGGTAATTAATGCCAGTGGTCACAAGCAGGACTGAGGGTTGTCTGATGGTTGGTTTAGTTTGCATTTTCCATATTCAGGGCAGTTTGCAGAAACTAGAAAAGGAGGATGACCAGAATTCAAGAAGATGGAAGATTTACTTGGCTGTGTTCCTTGGCCTTTTAATTATTTGCAACATGCAGATACTGAGAAGTCCCAACACTTCTCCCACTGCCTATCATAGGTTCCACCAGGAAGACCAATCCACCTATAAAGGAACACTATCATTTGGTAAGAAACTTGCATGCTTGAGAAGTCTGTAACAAAATACCATTAACAGGTATACAAACTGAAACATAACTTTTTGGAGAAAATATTAGATTTAGTTGACTCTCATTGTGTTTTAGGTTATTCTAGTGATCCTTTAAAGCCACATATTTTTGCTCACTTGTTGGTCCTATGCAAAAGGAAGGACCAGCCCCAAACTAGGATCACCATTATAAATACTTCTTTATTCGGTATTACCGTATTGGCTTGAATATAAGCCGCACTTTTTTTCCAATTTCCAAGCTTGGAAATTACGGGTGCGGCTTATATTCGCGACCGTAAAATAAATGATTGCCAATTTGCGGGCTTGAGACTGTTGTGCAAATAATTATAAGGTCATTCATCACTTTCCCCATATTTTACAGTGCATTATTGATTCTTAATTTGCATTTACAGTGCTACATTAAACCCATTTGCGGGTCCTATTTGGAACACGTAGGATTTTCTTTTACATTTGCCGTTTACTGGTGTGAGCGCCTGCAGAATTGTAGCAATTGAATAGCGATTTGCCATTTTATCGAATGTAACGTTTATAAGGGAAAATAAAATCACTATTTTATTCCCTGAATCTAACTGACTTTTGTCTGTTTCTCTCAAATTTTAAGGGAGCGATTTATATTTGGATGTTATTTTTTATTTTTTTTCCCCTTGTGCAGCTTATATTCGGGCCAATATGGTAGTTATAAATAGGTGCATATGCACTCTATCATTAGGACTTGCCTAGTTTGGGTCATTGACACTTAACTATTTAGTGCATGAAGGGAGGTCTCTGGTCAACAAGGGCCTCATTCAAATGCGATTCGGACAATGGAATAGGGCTCTATATAAGCATAATTTTTTACAGAAGTTTTTAGTCAGTGAAGACCTTGCTTTTGGATAGAAGATCACTAACTAAAAACTTCTGTAAAAAAATATGCTTATATAGAGCCCTATTCAATTGGCCAAATCGCATTTGAATGAGGCCCCATGTGTCTAAGCAGATCACGACTCTAAACAGACCAACAAATCTCTGATGAGGCAGAAAAAAAATAGAAAATACAGCTAAGTGTATAATGAGAGGCTAAATGGCTACAGGAAGACCAGGCATGTCTACCCCCACAAACAGCATGTTGCACTTTAGTAATTCTAGGCCAGTAGGTTTATTCCAAGGACTTTTGATAATAAAGGTGTATTATAGGTCGTTAATATTAATTACAATTTGTAAACACTTAAGTACTGCAAAAAGGAAGGTTTTGAGTGGGAAGATAAAATGCTTTGTACAAGATGTGACAAAAAAAACTTCACACAAATAGCTTTGTGTTGACACTTCCAGGCAGAAGAGAAAATAACCTGCCTTGTATAATCTGCAATCAATCTGAGAGGTGCAGAACCATGGAAAGCGCCTTCACATGATCAGTCTGAAGAACCAGCAGGTCCACTACCTGCCGTGCTCAAACAATTGTGGACATACATTTGAATATTTTATCTACAGCGTGACATAGAAACTTACATTTTTAACAGCAGCTAAGAACAAGTCCCGTGGTGTATTCCTGTGTAGGCCACAGATTCATGTGCGGCTCCTACACAGGCTGAGGGATCGGAGAATGGTCAACCCACCGCTGGGAATTCAGACCAGAAGTGACATGTTTTGTGAAAATGTTGAGTGGTCAGTTCTTCCATAAGGTGTACACTTGTCTAGGATGGGGTATATGTTGTTCCATACTGCAGAACAAAGCACACTGGGCAGTTGTGATTAGATGTTGTGTTAGATGTTGTGTTAGATGTTCTACACGTTGGGTTACATCAAGGAGAGTGAGACTGTAATTAGTGTCTCGGGGCGATTGTCCTTTTATTAATTGAGCATGCTTAATATATTTGGGGCAATGTGTTAGTTTGTAAATTCTGAAAATCCTTCTAAATTGATACAGTCAATCTAAAAAGAGAATAGAGCACCTTTTGGGGTTTTACCATTTATTGATTATACCACAACTTATTTAGTTAAAATGTAACTTTTATCGTTACTTAATGCTAAAAACATCACATATATAGTTGTGAGCATGTGGGTTGTTGCCAGCAACTGCAGACTTTACGGACGTAGCATCCACAAATACGAGCCGGACTTAGAAAAAAAAACATTACCTTACACAACCTCGCAAAAATACGACCTTAGCGCCCGAAACCCGCGCACATGAAAGCATTAAAAACACAATAAATACACACAACAAACACATAAAAAGCTTACCCACCGCAAGGGGGGGGGGCACCCAGGCCCTCTGACAGTGAAGTTACACCTCAATTTAAGTCGGAATACAAGAGTTAAGACACCCGAAAATCCCCTAAGCGAGAGAGAAAAGATGGGCGCCGAAAAAAACGAAAACGAGGCTACAGGACCTTTAAACACGCAAAACACATGCAGATTTGCCGAAAAAGCCGGAGGAGGTCCATGAACAAGGTCGCAAAATCAGCCACAGCTGCGTACCACACATTAGGCGCCATTTAACAACACTAACTTACACAATGCGGAAGTATACAGATACACTAACGGATTTTCCTCGCGCACGCACACTATTACACTACACACTGCACACATTGCTCACACTTACACAGCAGCTCCACAGCAGTAAACACACACATTTTATGCTGCAGCAACATGAAAACAGATTGTCAGCTCTTCAGCACAATGCTTCCTGCATATATTACTTCAAAATAGGTAAAGTATATTCATTTATTATTCTATTAATTATTTCATTAGCATACAAAAAAAGACCGCCAACGCTGCTCATAGCACACAAACAACCAACAACCTCGCAATGAGCGCCAAAGGCGCTCAGCGCGAGGCTCGCAATGAGCGCCCAACGATCTTGGAACACCAACAAAATTAATGTCTCGACCAAACACCATTACCTGCCTTACAATCTTATTACTGTCATTTTTTGACGGGCAAGCTGCTAGTATATTGATAAAATTCGGACGTTTAAAAATTGCTTACTAAACAATTTTTAGTAAGCACAGTAGCACTTTAAAACTGAAGAAGTGTATTAATCAAAAATAACAGATCATGCAAGGAGAATATCCAACAAATCAATATATATTAAGGTACTAGTGGTGAATGGGGGCGTTGGTGATAGCACTTTCATGGTTATAATAATAACACACAAGTTCAGACAAAGCACTTTGAAAAATGTTAGATTTATTGCACAGCACAATCACGTTTTTGGGTTTAACAAGCACAAGGAGTTAAAGCACAACAAAAGCACGAGAGGACTTCTTATACCTCTAACAAATAATTGTATACTGCCTATTACTTAAAGAAATCTAATATAAAGCCATTGCTACAAAAAATATAAAAAAACAATCTAGAGAAATCATTGGAATTGGTAAGACGTCATACACATACTGGGTCAATATACTCGAATATTATCAATATATGTTTTTAGCATAAAGACAATATTAAAAGTTAAATTTTAACTAAAATTAGTTGTGGTATAATCAATAAATGGTAAACCACAGAAAGGTGCTCTATTCTCTTTTTAGATTGACTGTATCAATCTAGAAGGATTTTCAGAATTTATATCAGAACCTAACACCTTAGGGTTAATAAAAGTCTTAAAGGAATTATAAGTGGTAACTTCTATTGACAATAGTAAATGTGTTCGTTTGGTGACAATATCTCAAGCAAAATGGCGGGAGGGGGATGGAGGACTTATGAAGACTTGAGAGTGTTAGATACCTTCAGTTTGTTGCCATTTTCTTTGATTGTTGTAATAATAAGGAGTGCGTGGCTTCAAGGTGATTCACTCCACGGCTCTCTTCTCTCTCACATTGCATCTCTCTTCTCTCTCTATAACCAAGCTCATCTTCTTTACTCTGCTCAGCAATGTCTCCTCACTGTTCCTCATGCCTCACACAATATATAAAAAACATCCCGAATTTCACCTCTTCAAGGCTCAGCTTAAATTCCCCTCTATAAAAGATGCTGTCCAACAGCTGCCTTAGTGAATGAATTTCTAGACTCTTAGTAGCATTTTCCTTCAATGTGCCGTAGGTGTCTTTCCCTTATATAAGCAGTATATAAGAAAACTGTATGTACTTTGAGGAAAAGGACTATGTGACACATTGGTTGCCTCTAGGTTAAATATACATGTAATTGTTTGATACCTTGCCTCTGTAAAGAGCTGTGCACAATGATGGCACTATACAAATAAAAGATCTTGGATACAAACTGCTGCCAGTGCATCCTGTGCCTCTTACTACCCCACTACCCCACTCTGATGGTCTTGCCAGTATCTGATTCCCAACTGGTGCTGTCACCAGACATGCACTACTTTTAATGGGGTATAAAAACTGATTGACCTTGGTTTCCTTAACTGTTTTGAGCCTTCTTATATAAATATTAAAATGGTCCCCTAATCTAACAGCAGGTCTGCCACCAGAGGGTAGACCCGCTAGGTAGGGCCGGCCAATTCACTAATCCGTAATGCTCAAAAGAAAGCCAAAATTACATTGAACTGATTAAAACAAATCACCAACAGGACATCCATAAGCTTTTCCAACATTGCAAAGGAGATTGTCCATCTTGGATTAAAGGCTAATGTGTTCTGTTTAAGGACCTTTACTGCCTGCTTGACTATAAAAGAGTCTGGTGACATCCTCCAACCCTTGCAGCTTGAATAGAAAAGCCAATATGTTTATCAATGGCAGATCTTGCCTACAGTGGATATAAAAAGTCTACACACCCCTGTTAAAATGTCAGGTTTCTGTGTTGTAAAAAAAATGAGATAAAGATAAATCATTTAAAAACTTTTTCCCCCTTTAATGTGACCTATAAACTGTACAACTCAATTGAAAAACAAACTGAAATCTTTTAGGTGGAGGGAAAAAAAGAAAAAAGAAAAATAATGTGGTTGCATAAGTCTGCACACCCTCTTATAACTGGGGATGTAGCTGTGTTCAGAATTAAGCAAGCACATTCCAAATCGTGTTAAATAGTAGTCAGCATACACCTGCCATCATTTAAAGTGCCTCTGATTAACCGCAACTAAAGTTCAGCTGTTCTAGTTGGTCTTTCCTGAAATTTTCTTAATCGCATCCCACAGCAAAAGCCATGGTCCACACAGAGCTTCCAAAGCATCAGAGGGATCTCATTGTTAAAAGGTATCAGTCAGGAGAAAGGTACAAAAGAATTTCCAAGGCATTAGATATACCATGGAACACAGTGAAGACAGTCATCATCAAGTGGAGAAAATATGGCACAACAGTGACATTACCAAGAACTGGAGCTCCCTCCAAAATTGATGAAAAGACGAGAAGAAAACTGGTCTGGGAGGCTACCAAGAGGCCTACAGCAACATTAAAGGAGCTGCAGGAATATCTGGCAAGTACTGGCTGTGTGGTACATGTGACAACAATGGGGTAGAGTGGCAAGACGAAAGCCTTTTCTAACAAAGAAAAACATCCAAGCCAGGCTACATTTTGCAAAAACACATCTGAAGTCTCCCAAAAGCATGTGGGAAAAGGTGTTATGGTCTGATGAAACCAAGGTTGAACTTTTTGGCCATAATTCCAAAAGATATGTTTGGCGCAAAAACAACACTGCACATCACTAAAAGAACACCATACCCACAGTGAAGCATGGTGGTGGCAGCATCATGCTTTGGGGCTGTTTTTCTTCAGCTAGAACTGGGGCCTTAGTTAAGATAGAGGGAATTATGAACAGTTCCAAATACCAGTCAATATTGGCACAAAACCATCAGGCTTCTGCTAGAAAGCTGAACATGAAGAGGAACTTCATCTTTCAGCATGACAACGACCCAAAGCATACATCCAAATCAACAAAGGAATGGCTTCACCAGAAGAAGATTAAAGTTTTGGAATGGCCCAGCCAGAGCCCAGACCTGAATCCTATTGAAAATCTGTGGGGTGATCTGAAGAGGGCTGTGCACAGGAGATGCCCTCGCAATCTGACAGATTTGGAGTGTTTTTGCAAAGAAGAGTAGGCAAATCTTGCCAAGTCAAAATGTGCCATGCTGATAGACTCATACCCAAAAAGACTGAGTGCTGTAAGAAAATCAAAAGGTGCTTCAACAAAGTATTAGTTTAAGGGTGTGCATACTTATGCAACCATATTATTTTATTGTTATATTTTTTCTTCCCTCTACCTAAAAGATTTCAATTTGTTTTTCAATTGAGTTGTACAGTTTATAGGTCACATTAAAGGTGGAAAAAGTTCTGAAATGATTTATTTTTGTCTAATTTATTTAAAGCACAGAAACCTGACATTTTAACAGGGGTGTGTAGACTTTTTATATCCACTGTATATTGCAAGAAAAACCACAACATGCTATCCAATAGGTGCTGGGATGATGTCGGCCTTCCAACCACTTCCTCCAATGCCCACCATTCCCTCCAAGACAATTGGTAAGAAGCCTAGGGCAACAAAGACAACAAACCCTTAATAAGTTGAGCTCTTTGATCCATTCTAGTTTCCACAAGCACACTGGGATGTCCGTGCCTGTCTCTTCTGCCTATGGAGCCAACTCCATGAATTTCCAAACTGCAAATGAGACTAAGACAGCCACAGAATTCGAGACCCCAGGTATATGTTTTGATCTCACAGTTAAGTTGAGCTGTCAACACCTAGATGTAGAAGCAAGTGAACCACGGAAAATGAAGACTTGATGGCCTGCACCCCTTCTAAATTGTCAGAATGAAAAACAATACAGGAGTTCCTAAATTCGTTCTCCCATAAAAACAACACCAAATAATTTGCAAGCCTTTCCTCCAATCATGCTCTATGCCACTCTCAGGTGCACTATCTACCTTTTAAATAAATTCCCATCCCTACTGACCCCCTATTTTGGTAAAATAGTTTTGAGTTTATTTTGTTATTTGGTAAAGACAACGGCGCAATATTAAATGATAAAATATAATTAAAAACTAATATCAAATTGTATATACTGAACCTTTTTTTTTTGTTATAAATTGTAGGGATAAACAAATGAATCTTGACTATCTATGTTGTGTTAGCCATTTAATTCTAAAGTGAATCATTTCTAATCAGGTTTTTTTCTGCTGTACTCTTATGGAAATGAAAAGCTCATGAATAATAATTATCTAATTTAATTAGCTAATTAGGATTACAGTCTGCTTGTATGCCTCTGTAGTGGCAAACAAATGCCCCTCTAATCTCATAATTCTTTTCCCCTGAGCCACCCTAACCCCTGCAGCACTATGAGTAAAAAAATAGCATATTGAGCCACATGTGAGCATACAGGATCGACACTTTCAATGCTGAATGTTTCAGGAATGTTTTGGGGGTGACGGAGTACCTTTAATTACAGCAACCCTTGTTTTACTTTTTTGTTCATCTGATTGGTCAACATGGAGCGGGCGTGGCTGCTGATAACACATCTGCTCAGTTCCACTGAAATGTCTTGGCTCCCCGCACAACACAGTTGCATTTAAGATAATATAATATATATAATTTCAAATATATTTGTATACTTCTTACATTGTATAATGATTTGAGTCTTGGCCACAGTGAACGTACACACTGTAAACATGGGACGGCCATATGTAAATTATTTCTGATACTGATGCTACAGGAAATAACTTTTCCCCATCAGCAAACAAAATATTGTAAATAATTAGTAAGTCTGCAGAACACTGAATGCTTATTTCCCCTGTGGTAAATTACATTTGCTGCCCTTCGCCACCCCATGAAGGCTTAGGGCCTTATTTCATTGAGAAATTGTTGGTTACTGGAGCCCATAAACTAGTTTGCTATTCAATTGGGGTCTTTCCGCTACCTGCAAACAATCTGCGGGTTACAGGCTGAAAATCCCTGCATAACTCCAACCCATCTAAGCATTTGATCTTTCAAGCCTGCAAAAGATACAATTGCTAAAATCGCTATTCAATTGCTACAATTCCTCAAGCCCGCAAATGTTTTCACACCCATAAAATGGCAAATGTAGCCAAAAATTCCTACGAGTACCAGATAGAAATCGCAGGCGGTTAAACCCCTGTTCGTAGCACTATTTTATACACTTCCAGGTTGTGAGTCTGATCGCATATCGGACTTCTAAACGCTAATTGATTGATGTTTAACCTCCATGTTTTACTGACGTCATGATGATGGCCTCATTTACTATTCTCTGTTTCTAAATCGCTAGTTACGACCTTGCTTAATTGATCATGATCATGCTCTGAAATGCTCCTTACAGGTGCATGGTTTACGGTTTAGACTTTCGGCCAGGTAGTTGCGGGTTTGTTCAATTGAATCACTCTGTAACTGTTGCAAATTTCACTGTTACAATTGAATAAGGCCCTTAGTGTATCAACTAATGTATATTATACCCCCCCCCCCAAGGTCACATATTTATATAGCACATCCAAACAGAAAAACAATATCTAAAAATATAGTTTAAATGGGTAAATTCCTATAGAATGTATAATAATTATATTATCAACATGTATTCATTTCAGATGCATAGTCTTGTGTAGTTTATCTGACAATCTTTAAAGAACTTCTGCAATCGTCCAGGATTTATAAAATGTCCTGTGATATAGAGAGGTCCCTGTTATTGCAAGAATAGAGTTACACAAATGAAAAAAACTAATTACAGTTGATTATTAAACATTTTAAGGGGATTTATTAGATAACTGAGCTTACCAATTTGGTATTTTAAGCATAAATTATATGAAAGAGTCATCTCTCTCTTAACTTTAACTCACACAGTTAATTATCACAATGAGGTGATAAACCAGAAGATCATGCCCAGTTGGTATAGATCAGAATAGTAAAATACTAAGATTTTTGCAAATCAAAAAAAAAATAATAATAATAGAAAAACAACAAATTATAACACAATTCAAAAGAACTGAGGGCCCCGTCTTTGCGCTTGGAATCTTAGGGCCTCATTCAAATGCGATTTGGCCAACTGAATAGGGCTCTATATAAGCACACAGAATATTTTATTACAGAAGTTTTTAGTTAGTGAAGACCTTGCTTTTGGATAGAAGTTCACTAACTAAAAACTTCTGTAAAAAAATATGCTGTGTGCTTATATAGAGCCCTTTTCAATTGGCCAAAACGCAAATTGAATGAGGCCCTATCATACATAAAGCTTATCCCCAGAGCACCAAGACAAGAATAAAAACTCGCAAATGTATAATCTAAAGTGTTGGGGTGTGATGCTGAATGTAGCATTTGTGTATTGTGCCATGGTTGCTGGTGAGAGTGAGGTACTAGATGTAGCATGTGTATATTGTGCCATGGTTGCTGGTGAGAGTGAGGTACTAGATGTAGTATTTGTGTATTGTGCCATGGTTGTTGGTGAGAGTGAGGTACTAGATGTAGCATTTGTGTATTGTGCCATGGTTGCTGGTGAGAGTGAGGTACTAGATGTAGCATTTGTATATTGTGCCATGGTTGTTGGTGAGAGTGAGGTACTAGATGTAGCATTTGTATATTGTGCCATGGTTGTCGTTGAGAGTGATGTACTAGATGTAGCATTTGTGTATTGTGCCATGGTTGCTGGTGAGAGTGAGGTACTAGATGTAGCATTTGTATATTGTGCCATGGTTGTTGGTGAGAGTGAGGTACTAGATGTAGCATTTGTATATTGTGCCATGGTTGCTGGTGAGAGTGAGGTACTAGATGTAGCATTTGTATATTGTGCCATGGTTGCTGGTGAGAGTGAGGTACTAGATGCAGCATTTGTATATTGTGCCATGGTTGTCGTTGAGAGTGATGTACTAGATGTAGCATTTGTGTATTGTGCCATGGTTGCTGGTGAGAGTGAGGTACTAGATGTATCATTTGTATATTGTGCCATGGTTGTTGGTGAGAGTGAGGTACTAGATGTAGCATTTGTGTATTGGGCCATGGTTGCTGGTGAGAGTGAGGTACTAGATGTAGTAGCATTTGTATATTGTGCTATGGTTGTCAGTGAGAGTAATGTACTAAATTTAGCATTTGTGTATTGTGCCATGGTTATTGGTGAGAGTGAGGTACTAGATGTAACATTTGTATATTGCACTATGGTTGCTGGTGAGAGTGAGGTACTAGATGTAGCATTTGTATAATGGTGGTGAGGGGACTGAGAAGGGGTTCTAGCACATTGGAGAGATGTTGTGGGTCAAGTGCTTGTAGGTTTATGTGGGTTCTGATGGCCGGGGATGAAGATGCGCAAAGAGTGGAAGGTGTGGTGAGGTTGTAGGTTAGGAAATAATGGTCAGAAAGATGGATTAGGAAGACGACAAGGTTGGAGAAAGTGAGGGAGTCAGGCGTGAAAATGATCCAGAAATGGACAGGATGGTGCAGGTGGGAGATAGATCACAGCAACTCATAGAGAGATCGGAGAGAAGAGACAGATAGTGTGAACTTGCAAAGATGAGAATTGGAGGGAGGGAACCAGGGCTATGCAGTTAAAGGCACATAGAGTGTAAAGTAATACACCCATACCTCCACCTTGTCTGTTACCAGGTCAAGGTCCAGGTGTGACAATGGCGCAGGGGAGGCAGTATCTGATGGAATGAGCCAAGTTTCAGTGATAGCCAGTTGGAAATAAATAGGTCATGAGAGAAAGTGAGTTTATTGCAAATAGACTGTGCATTCCAGAGGCCATAGGAGAAGGAGTGTGGCTGATAGAAGGGGGAAATGATTCAGGGAAGAAGGAGTGAGAGTGAGAGTAGATTAAAGTGGGACTTACAGAAGATTTTAGCACGCACTTGTTTATGTCACAATTATTAATTACGCATCTAGAAAACAAACTAATAATAATAATAATAAATTGTTCATTTAAGCTACACTAAATGTTCAGACATCAACTATTAGACACAAATGTATTGGATGTAATAATTCCGTTGCATCCATGATAGTAGTACTTAGCATGGAAGATTAGTTGACTCTCAGAAATATCTAAGTGCCAGTTTTTGTGGTCAGCAATCAATTCTTCCCATGTATCACAAATTATAATGTTTTATTAGGATCTGCATTTGTTTCATGTAGAAAATAAACATACTATAAGTGAGTAGAGATACAAAAAAGGCCGGACTGGGTGAATGTCTCAACTCAACCCGCATGTATCTATGTCATTTATAAATAGATATCACATATATAGTTGTCAGCAAGTGGGTTGTTGCTAATGCTTGCGGGCTCACCAAAGGCGCTCCTTGTGCTGGTGGAGATGAGCGCCATAGGCGCTCATCCCTACGACGCCCTACAACTTTCGATCCGCAAATAGGGACCCTCGCAAAGCGAGGGGCTACATTTTTGGAGGTGGGGGCTCCCACATCGGCTGCGAAGCCAGGGGCCACATTTGCGGAGGTGGAGGCTCTACTGCGCCTCACAACCGGTTACAAACCACCACACAAGCGGGACTTGGAAAAAAAACATAAACACGCAATGACTAACTAAGAAATTACACAAAAATATACGAGCCGCGGGACTTAGAAAAAAAAAAACATTACGGACTCGCAAAAATACGACTGTAACGGACAACCCGCGCACAGCGCAAAACATTAAAAAACACAAAAATACACACAAAAATAAAATAAAAACCTTACCCACATCAAGGGGGGACACCCAGGACCTCTGCAACACAGCTTAAACCTTGAATTCTGTCAAATTTACAAAGTTTAGCAACTCAAAAATATCGTAAGCAAAAGAAAAAATGGCCGCCAAAAAAAACGGAAACGAGGCTACACGACCCCTAAAACCGCTAAATAACACAAAGCAAATACGGCTTTTACAAAAACCTGTACAACCTACAACATACACCATTAGCAAGGATGCTTCATCATACAAACCCGCCGACCACATACACATTCGCCGCCATTTTACACTAACTTACAGAATGTGGAAGTACACAGCTACACAAACGGCTTCCCCTCGCGCACGCAGCCTATTTACACTACACACTGCACACATTGCTGACACTTACACCTCAGCTCAACAACAGTACAAACCTACATTGTATGCTGCAGGAACATGAAAACAGATTGTCAGCTCTTCAGCACAATGCTTCCTGCATGTATTACTTAAAAATAGGTAAAGTATATTAATTTATTATTTTAATACTTATTTCATTAGCATCACAAAAAACATATAGACAAAAAAATAAAAACTATAGCAATAAACGCAAAAGACATTCACTGCGCGCTTCACAGCGAGCGCCAACGCTGCTCATAGCACACAAACTACACCAGGGGACAGCCTTGCAATAAGCGCAAAAAGCACATCAGCGCCGACTTTACAATGACAGCAAAAGCGCCTCTGATAAAAAAAATACAACAACCAAGAGGCTCGCAATGAGCGCCGAGATCTCAGACCCCCACAAAAAATAATGTCTGTGCCAAACACCATTCCTTGACTTACAATTCTATTGCCGTCATTTTTTGACCGGCGATTCGCTAGTGTTTAATATAATTCTAAAGAGCTTGTATTAATGTACATGAAGTATAGGTACGTCACTTGTCCCTCCCATTGCGCAGTCATGACCCTGAACCACAGAGATTTTACTACAGCCACTGTCATACAATATAATGCCTAGCAGCTCATTATTAGCTTCTAGATGGCGACTAAATGGGGTGGAGATGCTCTGCAGTCCTGTGCGCAATTATTATAATGTATGCTCTTACAGAATAGAGTTTTAAAAATATTTATTATTATTATTATTTTTATTATTAAATACATCTTAAGGAGCACTTTAGAAGAGTACTCAGTAAATGAGTCTTTGTGTCCTTTTAAACACATTATGTCTGTTATGTGCTCTCTATCAGACCCTATACTGTATTCCTGCACATTATAGGACCCACTAATCTAAGCTGCTCGTGCTTTGTGTATCACTCACCTCCTTCTGTACGTATGCGCCATATTGTACCAGTGTTTAATATGTGAATGATTAACAAATACCTGGTAGGAATAGTAATAATAATAATAATAGTAATAATAATAATAACAATTAATATATCACCCACAAGCTTTAAGCTACCACTGCAAAGCAAAGAGTTGTTTTTTACCAGGAACAAAATAGATCAAACAGATTCACCTATAGTAGACCTATAATGGACCTGTAGTGGACCTATAATGGACCTGTAGTGGACCTATAGTGGACCTGTAGTGGACCTGTAGTGGACCTATAGTGGACCTATAGGGGACCTGTAGTGGACCTGTAGTGGACCTACAGTGGATGTTTTGCGGACATGTAGTGGATGTATAGTGGATCTGTAGCTGACCAATATTGGACCTGTAATGGACCTATAGTAGTTCTGTTGTGGACCTATAATGAACCTATAGTAGACCTATGGTGGGTCTGTAGTGGACCTATAGTGGACCTATAATAAACCTATAATGGACCTATAGTGGACCTATAGTAGTTCTGTTGTGGACCTATAATGGACCTATAGTGGACCTATACTGAGTCTGTAGTGAACCTATAGTGGACCTATAATGAACCTATAATGGACCTATAGTGGACCTATAGTGGACCTATAGTAGTTCTGTTGTGGACCTCTAATGGACCTATAGTGGACCTAATGTAGTTCTGTAGTGGACCTATAATGGACCTATAGTGGGTCTGTAGTGGACCTATAATGGACCTATAGTGGACCAATAGTGGCTACACTGCCCTCTAGGCTGAATTCCTTTATAAGTGACCTTGTTTGTTCTTGTCCACCTGGGGCGCTCCACATGGCGCAGCATTACTCATTATAAGGACAATGCCCCTGTATGGGGACGCTGTGCAGGATGTTGCCTTGGTAACTTCATCCAATGCACAATAACCAATTCCTCTAAATGGAATTATTATTATTATTATTATAGTTCATTTATAACGCACTGACATATTCCGTAGCGCTAAATTAAGTTCAGACAAAGATAAATACAGATTAACATTTAGCAAGGAAGGAGGACGCTGTCTTTGAGCTTGGAATCCAATGTCCATGTCTTGAGCACTACTGAAAGGAAGTGACATATTGCAACTGGGAAATCATTGATTAGGATGTATTGGTAAGGCTTAAATAATGAACTCTTTCAATACCTGCAAGTAATGCTCAGGACAATAAGAGAAGAGGGGAGGGGCACTGCAATGGCATTAAAGAGTTAAACTGTGTTTTTAAATTATTTTTTCTGGTTAAATATTTGATTTGTTGCTTTTGTGCATTTTTTATTTTAACCCTTGTGCTGCCATAGACAGCAATACAGTGATCCACTAAAAGGGGTTACTCAAAACCATGAATATAAATATGAAAAAGCAGTAAAATAATACTAACAACTGGTTTTAATTTGCTGTTTCCCAAATGCAAGAGATTATAATTTGTTATCTGAAAAGGGGCAAAAAATGTTCAACACAAAGGGCTCGATTCACCAAGGTGAGAGGTGAGGTGACAATCCTGAGAGCATCACCAGGTACATCAGAGCTCTCCATCCCCCAGATCCCACCTGCACCCCAGAGATCTGAAGATAAAACAGAACTAACTTTACATTAAACCCCTCCAAGCTTTTCATTTCATTTCTATAATTCTTGGATGATGTCTGCTGACAGGTACAAACAGAGCAATAAAAAGGGGAGCAGGTCCCCTAATATGGACAGAGGTTAAAATAAGTGCCAGTGTCTTGTGACAAAAGTGTCCTGCACAACCTGGCACTTCTGGGTATCACCAGCCCCCCCCCCCCCCCCCAAACTATGCAGGCTCTTGAAGGACTATAAACCATTATAGGAGAATACCTAGTCCTCCTGCTCTATAGATAGATAGATAGATAGATAGATAGATAGATAGATAGATAGATAGATAGATAGATAGATAGATAGATAGATAGATAGATAGATAGATAGATCAGCTGACAGATAGATAGATAGATAGATAGATAGATAGATAGATAGATAGATAGATAGATAGATAGACAGACAGATAGATACATAAATAAATAGACAGATAGATAGATATAAATAGACAGATAGATAGATAAATAGATAAATATAAATAGATACATAGATAGACAGATAGATAGATAGATAGATAGATAGATAGATAGATAGATAGATATAAATAGATAGATAGATAGATAGATAGATAGATAGATAGATAGATAGATAGATAGATAGATAGATTTGGAGATAAATAGACAGATAGATAAATAAATAGATAGATAGATAGATACATAGATAGATAAATAAATAGACAGATAGATAGATATAAATAGACAGATAGATAGATAAATAGATAGATATAAATAGATACATAGATAGATAAATAGATAGACAGATAGATAGATAGATAGATAGACAGATAGATATAAATAGATAGATAGATAGATAGATAGATATAAATAGATAGATAGACAGATAGATAGATAGATAGATAGATAGATAGATAGATAGATAGACAGATAGATATAAATAGATAGATAGATAGATAGATAGATAGATAGACAGATAGATAGATAGATAGATAGATAGACAGATAGATATAAATAGATAGATAGATAGATAGATAGATAGACAGATAGATAGATAGATAGATAGATAGATAGATAGATATAAATAGATAGATATAAATAGATAGATAGATAGATAGATAGATAGATAGATCAGCTGACAGATAGATAGATAGATAGATATAAATAGATAGATATAAATAGATCGATGATAGATAGATAGATAGATAGATAGATAGATAGATAGTTTACCCTTAAGAGCTGGGTATGGGGGAGTGGGGTGTGGAGGTAATACGAGAAATGCTGTGTTTTTCATTATATGAAATGTCTGTAGTGGCATTTTCACGTTGATTTATTGTCCTTCAAGGACCTGCAGAGCTTGGCGAACATCTGAGCGTCTCCTACACAGGATTTCATGGAAGGGAGATTGCTGGGATTTCGGCATGGAAGGGGTTAATTCAATAACAACAAAGGGGGACATTTGGACCCCTCTAGAACCCCCCTCACACACACAGAGCCCCCCAGATGTGCAGGGGTCTTGGGCCAGTGTTAGACAAAGCTAAGGGAAGTCCTCCAGGGATACTGAGAGAGAGTGTACTCAGGATTAATCAGGCTGCAGCTACCAAATAACTACACCAAGTACTCAGTAGATAACCTGCTGCAGACTTCTAAATGGAAGAAACTCTACAAATCCTGACGTTTGTACAGAGCTGATGAGCTGAGATTTCCATATAATATGGACCCTTACCAGGAATGGTCTTTGGAGGAAACCATGTTCAGATACTCACCAAAAACTGATTGAGGAAACTCCGGCTCAGTGACACAGGAAAGAGACTAAATCCCAGATAAATCCAGACATAATGAGGTCACGTGGTGCTGATAAGGAAGGTCAGGAGACAGCTGGACCCCATCCCCAAGAGCCACTGCCAGAAGAACTTTGTAAGTATTAATTCAAGCCAGGGTTGGTGTAGGCTCCCCCTCTGGCACCAAACACATTGAGTGGGAGATGTATCCAGTTAGTGCACATTGGATTCCAGCAGTTGGTGGTCACCTGCCAGGATGCTCTGGATGATCACAGATGCCATTTTCTCTTATGATGACAAGCTCAGGATTCCTCTTCCCATGAAAGAATCCAGATGTTAGATCCAAGGAATGGCTAAGGGGGTGCAGCTGGGTGTGTGTGGGAGGCTGTGTGTGGGGGGAGGCTGTGTGTGGGTGTGTGGGGAGGGGGCTGCGACCTCACCCATCCATACACCAGGCGAGCCAAGCTGCAGGTAGCAGAGCCTCGGAACTGTCCACACATGTGGTGCTGAATGCGATCTGAGAGTGGCCACTAGAGGCTCCCGAGAGCTCTGGGATTCGAAATGTTTCATTAGAACAACAATCTCCTTAGGTTTGTGACAAGATTGTGGTGTCACCCAGAGAAGGAAGCCACACATCTACATGTAACTAGGATGTATGGGATGTAACACGAGAAAGCAACATGTAATGAGCATGACACCTACACAGGGTCTGTACTTCTATAATGGATTGTACCACTTTACAACCTTAAGTGTTTCTAGCTTTTCTTGGTTCATATTAATCTTAGTCCTCTCCTGGGTTTATATTGTCAGGCTGTGCCCTAAGTTACTTGCAGAGATACAATGTACATGATTTATTGTTACACATGTTGACTCTAATGTGGTTTCTTATAAGACACTTTAAGTAATTAACCAACTTGACACATAAGTATCCTAATGAAAGCCTCAAGTCTTACTAACACTAAGCACAATTTCTTCATTGATATTGATTTGTTTATATATAACTTTGCAAGGTACTAATTTAAATTATTTTTGTCTTTGGGTTTTCTCAACATTTATATATTGTGGCTAATATTTAGTAGCCATAGACTAACTGGGGGCCTCATTCAAATGTGATTTGGCCAATCGAATAGGGCTCTATATAAGCACATAGCATGTTTTCTTTTACAGAAGTTAGTGAATACCTTGCTTTTGGATAGAAGATCACTAGCTAAAAACTTCTGTAAAAAATATGCTCTGTGCTTATATAGAGCCCTATTCAATTTGCCAAATCGCATTTGAATGAGGCCCTGGGAGTCTCATGCGCCGCTGCCTTTTTCAAAATATTTTTACCTGTCCGTAACCTTTGTTTTTAATATAATTACTCAATACAATTATTTTTTTAACTCTAGGAGCTCCCCTTCCTTCCCTTATATTTCCTCACTAGGGATGAATCCTGTGGACTATACTCTAGCCTCATGTATATACTGAGTATTAAGTACTAATGCATGATTTGCTCTCTTCCTTTTCTCTTTATCTATGGATTTTACCACTTGGCAACATTTGAATTCAAGTATGCCCGCCAAGTCTACAGCAGTGTAAAGTATAACTTGATAATGGGCAAAATGTGTTTACGCTGAGTTTAAATGAAATAATTACAGCCTAGTCATGGACGTGCTGTGTTTCTAAAGGCACTAGAAACTTGGGAGGACGATAAGGGGCCTCATTTAGTTGTGATTTGGCCAATTGAATAGGGCTCTATATAAGCAGAGACCATATTTTTTACAGAAGTTTTTAGTTCATGAAGACCTTGCTTTTAGATAGAATTTCACAAACTAAAAACTCCTGTAAAAAATATACTTTGTGCTTATATAGAGCCTATTCAAATGGCCAAATCACAATTGAATGAGGCCCAAGATCTGTAGTAATTTCTATTACAATAAAATAGCCATACAAATAGCCCATTAACAATAGTAATCAATGCCAGAGTAAGGTTCCATAGGATAACCCTCCCCCTCAGGATACAGACTAGAAGGATGGATACACAGATGTGATAATCAGAGCCATCTCAATGTAAGCTTTTTTTTCTCTAAAATGCCATTATGTTTAAGTCTTGCCGACCTGCTAAAGTGGTTATTTTGTTACATGATTCCCAAGCATGGGAAGATTTTACCAATACAGAGGTTCTTTATGTTGACTAAACAATAATATAATGTGGATTTGGTCTTAGGAGTCTAATATAAATATGAAATACAAATAATGAAATACAGGGTCAAGTCACATTATTATGACCACCACCTACTTTTAAACTTAGCAGTGCGTAGCCAATGAAATACAGGATGTGTCATGAGCTGGCTTTATGGGTATATAAGGTGACGTGTGGGCATTCTGCAATCATGTCTGCCATCACGGTCATGGGTAAAATGTTCGATTTATCCAATGTTAAAAAGGGAATGATTATTGGCTTTCGGGCCAAGGGTGGCAGTGTTTCTGGAACAGCGCAGTTTGGGAACTGTTCGGGTGCGGCTATGGTTAAAGTGTCCCGTGACTGGACAAATGGCATCATTGTGAATAAGCAGTGTGGATAGAGGGGAACGTTGGCTGCAAGGGTGTGTGAGGGCCAAGCGACATGATACAGTTGAGCAACTCACAGACGTGTGTCTAAAACTCCAATACAGCCAACCCTGTTGCGTATGGGGCTCCAAAGCAAACGGCTGGTCACTGCTCCCATGCTGACGAGGGTTCATCATCAGAAACAGCTTCAATTTGCATGGCGATACTTAAATTGGACCTATTCTCATCGGCAAATGGTTGCCTTCTCTGATGAGTCACATTTTCTGATCCATCATCTGGATGGACGTCGGTGTGTCCGGCACAAAATACTCTGCAACCATTGTTGGAAGAACATGAGCAAGTGGCGGCAGAGTTATAATCTGGGGAATGTTTTCTTGGCATTGTCTGGGTCCACTCATACCTCTGGAAGCCACTGTCAACCGATTGGGTTATCTGTCTATCCTTGCAGATCAAGTACACCCATACATGTTGACTGTCTTGAGGTGCTGGGATCGTCCAGCAGGACAATGCAACATGTCATATGCCAGAATTGTCCAAAAGTGGTTGGAGGAGCACAGTGAAAACTTCCAAGTACTTCCCTGGCTTCCAACTTTCCTGGACTTGAACCCCATTGATTACCTGTAGGACCAGCTTGATCGTCATGTTTGCCGTATGGATGCTCCACCACTCCCTCTTCAGCAGCTGTAGGATGCACTGCAGTCTGCATGGCTCCAGAGTCCCTTGCCAACATTCCAGCATCTTACTGACTTACTACCACACCATCTAGCTGCTGTCAGTGCTGCACACAGAGGTTATTTGGGATATTAGCTGGTGGTCAAAATAATGTGACTCGACTGTGTCGTTTTCAAAACAATTATTTAGATTGAATAGACAAATTTAAAAACTTTCTGCTTCAAATAAAAGGCAGTATACGTATACCATATATGCCAATACTATACACTATAGGATGGGGAATGTTTTATTTGTCCATGAAATATAAAACTGATTAACAATATTATAAACTATAAAGGTCATAAGTATATAAAGCAGTTACCCAATATTGCGTCAGATTGTCAGTAGTATTTATCTGCATTAAAGGTTGATCACGGTTTGAATGGCTGTATTTAGTTTTTTAACTAGATAAAACGTTTTGTCTGTGATCAAATCAAGTTTTTCAAAGAAGAATACTAAAAAGTGACACTTCTATGTGCTTTAAAGCAAACTTTTTATGTGGATCGAATAGGCAGACTAGATGAGCCTACTAATTTGCATCTGCTGTTTTTCTGTCTTTGAGTTAAATCGCAATAATATTCTTTTTGCTTTATTTTGATAATATATATTCCTCCCTTGGAGTAACATGATCATGCAATGTTGGTGCAAACTGATCCCAAGGAGGAAAGAGACTGAGAATAAATTATAGTAAAAAAACCTAACTAGACCTCAACAATACAGAAAAAAAGTATAGCATTTATATATGTTTTATATCTGGTCAGTATAACAGGATAAATATAGGAGAAGAGATACTCAGAAAATGCAATTCCTAAAATAGAACTAATAGAAATAGTGCACAGCACCTACATATATTATTCATCTGGTCAGTACGTCAGAATTACTATCACATAGGAGAAGGGAATCCCATTCACCTATACACCGCGAGTGTCATTGATACCTGTAGGTAAATGTAATATAGAAAAATAAACAATAAAAAATAAAAAAACGAAGGAGGAGAATCAAAACATCATCAATTCCTCTAATTGGTTACATATGTAACTCTATTCAGATATAACAATATGATGGATATCTAAAGTTTAGTAATGATCACATTCTTGGTCTCTTCTTTGTTTTACCTGTTGATCTCCAAGTGTTGCTACAAGTACTGTATAATCTTTCACAAGATTATGCTCAGTAGCTCTATAGATGCCCAGTTCAGCTTCTGCATAGCCAACAGGCAAGTAGAGTCCTTCCATAATTAACATTGTTTCAACTAGTGTTTTGGGGCCACAGTATCAGACTATGGCTTCTAAATGAGAGGTATCCCATTGGGGAACATAGTGATTATTTTAATATATTCCTACTAGAGCCGTGTTATTATTAGCAGTCCATATAGAAATCCATAAAGCCAACATATGATCAGTGTGACAGTTAAAACCTCACAGTTTCTTGTGGGAAGACTTAAGGATCTATACAAGTAACAACTAAAAAGGATAAGATCTAAGTCAAATTCTGATACATTTTTCACACCCTTTGTCTGATGGTGCAGAGCACATGCTGTGGACCTATCCTCTTATGGTAGCGCAGTACAAGGCAGCAGAAGGGGTGGGGAGCATCCACTAGATGGTGCTGCCAATATTATATCAAGGCTTAGGCGTAGGCAAACTCTTAGGGTTAGGGTTTGGATTAAGGTGAGGGTTAGGCTTAGTTCAAGGGTTAGGCTAATATAGAACTTCTCTCACATATCGGCAGCGCTGCAAAATATCGGTTGCGCCATCTAGCGGATGAAGCGGCAGGCTTGTCCCGAAACCATAACAGGATAGATCCCATATTGTGACTTCAGTGCCCCTTTAATCAGGCTGTGACTAAAATCAATCAATTGGAGATTTGTTTTGGAATTTATTAATGTTTATTTTGGGGGGTTCTCATGAAAAAATGTTTTTCCATACACTACTGATTTATTAATAATAATCCATAAAGCTTCTCTATTAAGCTTGCCATTTTTTTCCATACACTACTGATTCTCCTCTATCAGATGCATTCAGAATCCATGATGCTTAAATATGCCTTTAAAGTTCATCTTTTTGGCTGTCACAATATAATTATAAGAATGATTGATACACTGATGCTTTATTTACTTTTTGTATAAACATGTTAATTATTACAGCCAATTAGTTACAAAGTAACAAGAATCAGAACAGTATTTGATTAACACTTTGTTTTATACATTAGACCCTAAATCGTTTAAGTTTATGTTGTCTTTGTATTTAGCCTAAGATCTTTAATTGTATAAACCCTGTTCTGGGCATTAACCCCTTACACTCTTAACTGTAAGAATAATTAAGTAAAATGGCAGCACTTTTATATACTGGTAAATAACAATAATCTGATCCATTTTCCTGTTTGTTACAGTACCAACAAAAACATTAACCATATTTGGAAATGTTAACCCTTGATGTTGATCATACGGATTCAGCAGTAAAGATGTCGGAGCTGATAAAGACTTGGAGCCTTGTTCAATTGAGCAATTGCAAGTTCCTGGAGCCCGTAAGTTAATTTGCCATTCAATTGGAGTTTTTTTGCGAGCCACAAATGGTCTACGGGCTACTGGCTGAAAATCCCTGCAGTTGTTACAAATCACAAATTGCACACCTGTAAACTGCAAACGTAGAAGAAAATCCTACGAGTACCAGATGGGACCCGCAAAGGGGTTAAAGACATGTCCTTTAATGCAAATAAAAAATCAGTACTTCACTGTAAATAATGAGGAAAGCGATGATAGACATTAGAATTAATTGCACAACAGACTCAAGCCCGCAAATCTGGAATAAACAATAATGTATTTTTATGTTTCATTTCGGGGTTATATCGATCTTGGGAATCAATGAGTTAATACATATCAGGCCACCCACATGGACTAGAACAGTATTGGCATTCATTTTTATTATTTTGTATTTTGCGGGTTTGCAAGTCCGATCGCATATCTCTAAACACTAATTGATTGACATGTAACCTCTATCTTATACTGACGTCATGATGACGGTCTAATTTCCTATTGTCTGTTTCTCAATGGGTAGTTATAACCTTGCTTAGTTGATCATGTTCACGCTCTGAAATGCTACATACGATTGCATGGTTTATGGTTTAGTCTTTCGGACTGTCACTTGCGGGCTTGTTCAATTGAATCACTCCATAATTGTAGCAGAGTTCAAGTCCGCAGCAAGCCCACGGTGGACACTTATGGGCCTAATATAGGGACTGTGAAGATCAGCTCCAACACTTCCTGCCTTTTAGCTACAGGAATTCCCCTTTTAATGCTGGCAATCTTCTCAGAAGGAATGGGCCTCTCTGTGACTGGCAGTCATATCAATCCCTCTTAAAGAAATACACCATAATCTATGTATTACATAAAGCATGTTTTAATATGGAGTCTCTCACTGCATTTCCAAATAGCAACTGACCCCAGACAAAAGGATTTCCCTCACGCAGTTACATCACAGTGGGCTGAACACATTCAAATACCCTGCCCAGATTAGTATCTCCCAATAATATCATTGGAAAACTGGGGGCTTGGATTGCCCATCTTGGGGGGTGGATCACTGGGCCGCACCTACAGAGAATCGGAGTGACAGAACAAAGGGCCTGTAATTACCCCTAAGTCCTACAGTGACATCCTGTGGACAAGAATTGGAATTGTTAATTCAATTTGCAGTGATAAAATATCTTCACAGAAATATATCCCACTACTAAGGATATTATTACAATAAAATCACAATACACACAACATAATAGAAAATGTCCTTTTCCTCAGTAACCATTATGTCTGTAACATGGTTTAATCCATAAGAGGAAAACCGATCTTCACAGGGACAATGATTGCGTTTTGGTCATTTTCCCAGCTGGTGGTTTGAAAAATAAGTAAATTATAGAAACTAGAAATTAAATAAAAATCAAATTATATTAAATAAATCCTGGTGTATGTGTTTAGAGGGGGGTACAGGTCAGAATAGTCCATCTACAGCCCATGGGGAGGTATATTCAGACATTTTTCCAGTGTACAAAGCCAGGTGGTACTCTGCCAAGATCTGGGAGCACATCAGTGCCCAGAACATGGCTTCACATTGCAGTGCCAGACACTGCTTCCTGGATTCATAAATATCCAGCTTGGCTAATGCCAGGAGCATGTTAATGAGAGCTCAAATTTACAATCCATGGTAGTCGTCAGTCAGTGCTTGTCAGAAACAGGCACAGCAGTCTCTTGTTCAAACGCACATAGACGCATTAGCCTTGATAACATGCTTGTGAAGGAAAATGAATAAGGAGGGGGAGGGCACATTTTATTTTGCACTTCCCCCACTGAGGATCCACAGGGGCCACAGGGTAGCCATAAGGGCCACAGAGGATCCGTAAGGGCTGCAAGGGAACCGCAGAGACCACAGAGGATCTGCGGATGCCACAGGGGATCCGCAGGGTCCACTGAGCACCCGGAGGGGCCACAGAAGATATGCAGGGGCCACGTGAGGGTCGTGGGGAAATAGCAGGGCCACAGGGTCCAAAGAAGGGCTGCGGGGGCCACATGGGACCCACGGGAGGACCACGGGGACCCTCTACATGATAAAGCCTCTCACTAATTGAGTATATATCAATATCTCAAAATGTTGTTGCCCTTACATGTTGTGAACTATATAAATCTTAAATCATGAGATTCCCCACCACTGATTTTCAAGGTATTGATTGAGTGTCCTTTGGCCCTTAGTCAGGGGGTCCTTAGGTTTAATGCTGCCCTGGCTCCAGTTATTTGTGTGTATTATTATTATTATTATTATTATTGTTTATTTGTAACGCGCCAACATATTCCTTGGTGATATACATAGGGTAAGTTACAGGCAATGACAAGTACAAGATTCATACATTGCAATGAATGGAGGGCCCTGTCCTGGGCTTGGAATCCGGTGTCCATAGCGCTTTCCCTGAAGCACCGCGCAGGATTGAAACTCGCAGACTTACAATCTAAAGGTTAGAGTTTGTATGTGGGAGAGAGTAGTGCTGAGCATGTTAGGGAGGAAGGTTATAGGCTTCTTTAAAGAGGTGCGTTTTTATTGAAGTTTTGAAGGATTTAAGGCAAGGGGATAGACTGGTGAAGCGAGGCAAGGAGTTCCAGAGAATAGGGACAGCACGAGAAAAGTCCTGGAGAGGAGGTGACAAGAGTGGTAGAAAGAAGAAGGTCATTAGCAGAACGAAGAGTGCGTGTGGGGGAGTATTTGGAGATGAGAGCAGAGATGTATGGGGGTGTGCTGTCGTTAAGGGCTTTAAAAGTTAGGGTCATGATTTTAAATTTTATTCTAAAGGCGAAGGGAAGCCAGTGAAGTGATTGACAAAGAGGAGCTGCCGACACTGAACGATGTGTACTGAAGATGAGTCTGGCGGAGGCGTTCATAATGGATTGAAGTGGGGAGAGGTGAGTGATGGGCAGGCCAACAAGGAGCGAGTTGCAGTAGTCAAGACGAGAAATGATGAGAGAGTGTATAAGGATCCCTGCACCCCTTGCAATGCCCCAAACCACAGATTACCACAAACACATATGTATTTATTTTATATATCCAATATGTCAGAAAGTGACACCTTCATTTACAGACAGAATTATCACTCCCTGTAGACTGGTCTGTACATGTGGACTCACTACTCCCCAACATTGCACGTTGCACAGCCGGCTGCCGCCTGGCAATGTCCTGCCGTAGGCCTTACTGACCACTGCAATGTTGAAGGCTTTAGCTGGACCTCTGGAGAAATGACGTTCCTTGGACTGCAAGAAGATCCAATCAATCAGTACAACAGGAAATGAAGCCAAACTCTTCACTGGAAGTTTTGATCACTGAGAAGACAGGATTCCCTAGAGAAGACTCTGATACTGGAAAAGATTAAGGTGGAGATGGATAGATGAGGTAATTGAAACAATGAGCATGAGCTTGAGGGTGCTCAGAGGGGCAGCGGCTGACAGATGTGCCTGGCATGCTGCAGTCTGTAGGGTCATGGAGAGGCAGACATGACTGAACAACTATTAACAAAGTAAATATTTAGTCTACTTATTACCTGACTGTGATATTGATATGCACAACCGAGGGCATGCTTTACTTACTGAACACAATTGTCTTTTTTTTAATGTAGTTTTTGAATTAATATGAACACAAAGTACAGTTTGCAGGTGGAAAATGTAGAGGTTATCTGAGAAAATATTACTTTATAGAAATGGTAGTAGATAAAAGAAACAGCCTTCCAGTGGATGTGGTAAAGTAAAACACAGGTAAAGAATGTAAACATGGGATAAGCAAAAGGGCACCCACAGGGTTAATTAATTCAAATATTGAGGTAGATATGACTGGCTGACTAGATGGCCTTTTGGTTCTTTTTGTCATGAAATCTATGTTTCTATATCTATTGGACAGTTTTCTTATCTCTTCTTTGTAGAACCACCCAGTGCTTCAAAATCCCTCAATATTAACTTAACAAAAGCCCCTGAAATCAGTGAAAATGAGAAACTGACAGTGAACTTGCTCTGGTCTATCAGAGGATGTTAGACGTGTTATCTCTGATTTAATAGTTTGCTTTTCTGGGGAAAAAAAGAACATTTCTTATTGAATAACATGATGGTGACTGTGATGCCCACGTGTACATGATTGTGATCGTGATGCCCACGTGTACATGATTGTGATCATGATGCCCACATGTACATGATAGTGACTGTGATGCCCACGTGTACATGATGATGATTGTGATGCCAACGTGTACATGATGGTGACTGTGATAGCCACGTGTACATGATGGTGATTGTGATGCCAATGTGTACATGATGGTGATTGTGATGCCCATGTGTACATGATTGTGATCATGATGCCCATGCGTTCATGATTGTGACTGTGATGCCCATGTGTACAGGATTGTGACTGTGATGCCCATGTGTACATGATTGTGACTGATGCCCACGGGTACATGATTGTGATCGTGATGCCCATGTGTTCATGACTGCGACTGTGAGTCCCACGTGTACATGATGGTGATTGTGAAGTCCACATCTACATGATTGTGTTTGTGATGCCTTCGTGTATATGATTGTGATTGGGATGCCCACATCTACATAATGGTGACTGTGATGCCAATGTGTACATGATGGTGACTGTGACGTCCATGTGTACATGAGAGAGTTTGTGAAGCCCACATCTACATGATTGTGTTTGTGATGCCCATGTGTACATGATGGTGATCAGGATGCCCATGTGTTCATGATTGTGACTGTGAGGCCCTCATGTACATGATGGTAATGGCGATGCCCACCTGTACATGATGATGATTATGATGCCGACGTGTACATGATTGTGATTGTGATGCCCACATATACATGATGATGACTGTGATGCCCACATGTACATGATTGTGATGCCCACATATACATGATTATGACTGTGATGCCCACATGTACATGATTGTGATGCCCACATATACATGATGATGACCGATGCCCACATGTACATGATTGTGATTGTGATGCCCAAATATACATGATGATTGTGATGCCCACGTGTACATGATTGTGATGCCCACATATACATGATGATGATTGTGATGCCGACGTGTCCATGATTGTGATGCCCAAATATACATGATGATGATAATGATGCCCACGTGTACATGATTGTGATGCCCACATATACATGATTGTGATTGTGATGTCCACATATACATGATTGTGATTGTGATGCCCAAATATACATGATGATGAGTATGATGCCCACGGGTACATGATTGTGATTGTGATGCCCACATATACATGATGATGATTGTGATGCCGACGTGTCCATGATTGTGATGCCCAAATATACATGATGATGATAATGATGCCCACGTGTACATGATTGTGATGCCCACATATACATGATGAAGATTGTGATGCCAACGTGTACATGATTGTGATTGTGATGCCCAAATATACATGATGATGAGTATGATGCCCACGGGTAAATGATTGTGATTGTGATGCCCACATATACATGATGATGATTGTGATGCCCATGTGTACATGGTTGCGATGCCCACATATACATAATAGTGACTGTGATGCCCACATGTACAAGGTTCTTGGTAGATAAGAAATCCTTAGGAGGTAGCTTAGCGAATACTAAGGAGGCCGCTCAGTCTTTAGTGCTTCAGTTATGTGACCTCCGACAATCACACAGAATATGAAACTGCCTCAGGGACAAATGGGAAGGACATTGTATTTCACTCATTGCCAGATGGAGATTTACATTCAGTGCCATTCAGAGGCAGCACAGACAGAGAGCCTTGAAATTCATTTGTGACATTGAAGATTGTAGCAAAGATGCAAAGGGCCCAGAAAAGGTCCAACGAGAATGTGATTGAAAAACATCTCTGATAACAAGTACTTCTGTCATAAAAGGTAATAAAGCAAAATGGCAAATGGTGTCATTAACCTAAAGACAAAGGAGAATGTGCTTATGGACGGCGTATACACGAGAACCACGGAATTATGTATCTATGCCATAAATAATAGGTTACCCTAATAAGTCTATTTATGAGTAGATGCCCATCTAGCATGAAGGTGGTCTGATGATGGAGTGTGTGATGACAAATGAGGGCAGAGGCAGAGCTAGAGAATGGAGGGCCCCGGGGGCATGTAAACCAAATCACTCAGTGCTCCTCCCCCAGACCCCTTCCCATAACTGCTCTCCTCCAGAAGACCTCTTCCCATAACAGTAAACCTTCCCAAGACACTTACCTGTTGCTGCTCCACCTATATATATATATATATATAGACACGTCACCCTCATGGAGACCCAACCCCTCTCAGCACTCACCTCCTTTGTTCCTGCCACTGCTCTTCACTGCTACCTCTAGAAATGCTCTTATTTAAATGGACACACACCAATTTAAGGCAGGGGGTACAGCTATCAAGGCCCAGGGGGGCCCAGGAAGTCCTTGGCGGTTTGGTCAGGGATAACAGTGAGAAAGGAAATTGTATTTCATTTATTGCCAGAGGTTTACTCTTAAAGGTTTATTCAAGTGAGCTGGGTTATTAATGCATCTGATAAATAAGCATTTAAATGGTTACCCTAAATTTTGCTGAATTTCGTGCATTTGCAAACTGTTTTCTATCAATGTTGAATCCCCCTGAAAATCCCAGCGAAAATTAGCATAACTAATATATTGTATCTGTTTGGCCTGGGATTGAGCTGCAGCTTTCCTTTAGATTTCTGTAATAACCAGAACAAGGACTGTGTCCCGTCAGTCACTGATTGTTTTATCTACATAACATCACAGCCCCAGTGAATGTCCCCTGTGACCTCACCCACACACACACACACTCTCTCTCACACACACAAACAGACACACTCTCTCTCAGACAGATACACACTCTCACACAAAGAGGCACACACACAGACACACACAGACACACACACAGACACACACACAGACACACACACAGACACACACACAGACACACACACAGACACACACACAGACATACACACAGACACACACACAGACACACACACAGACATACACACTCACAGAGACAGACACTCACATAGACACGCCTGCACACTCATACTCACAGACACTCACAGAGACACTCACTGGCGCTCACACAGGCACTCACACTCATAGACACTCAGAGACAGAAACTCACAGACGCTTACACACAGACAGATACTTACACAGACACACTCACAGACAGAAATTCCCATAGAAACTCACATACACTGTCGGGGTTAATACGACATATTATTTTCTATATAATATAGAATACTGAATATTGAGTTCAGAATCAATTTATAGACACATATTCCTTTTTATAAAATAACATTTATTGAAAATATCAAAAATCAACTAGTCTAATGAAAAATGTAATATATCAAATCAAAATGTAAATATAACACGATAATATATCAAAATCAAAAATGCAAATATAACACAGTAATATATCAAGATCCAAAGCAGATAAAACACAGTATAGCCAGTCAGATAACTAAAGGAAAATCAATACATCATATAGTAATACTTATTATTTATGATATTTTCTATGCAGTCCTAAAATTTCAATATAAAAGTGTACTTCATTCACATGAACAATAAAACCTGGGATAGCAACCCATAGAACAAAGATCAGATAAATCAATTGATAAAATTCATTCTTAATAACGTTTTGGCATGTATTAATCATGTCTAATGATATGAAAATATATGCAGCTATACAGGAATATATTGAATATCACACAATAAGTAAAGTATTTTATAATATAATTGATAAGTTAGCTAAGTAGGTCAATTTGTCTGTATTGGTCAAAAAGAAAAATGAGATATCTAATTTTGTATCAAAATTTATATCCGGAGTATAAATTTCAATGACAAAAGGAAATCTAAATAACTTTTTGATAAGAAATAAACCAAACAGAGAAATTATGGTAATAATTCTCAATTATATCATAAAATAAAATATCTCAATTTATACATTACCAATTATGACACAATTCCACTAGTTAATTCCAAAGTTGTTTTGGCTTTTCCACAAGATAGAAGTTTTCTTATCTCTTCCTTTCTTTTCTCTCTCTCCTGTTGTTTCTCTTTTTCTCTCTTTGTTTTTTTTCTCTCTCCTTTTTCTGTCTCTATCCATAATTATACCTCTTGCTTATTTGCCTATCAGAATCCCAAATCAGTTAAAGTATCTATTAACCAATAAAATCTTTTCATGATGTCATCATTTATTTAAATTTTACAAAGAATATATTTTCCTATAGAGACATTTATTCCTATAACCATAAGATGGCGCTCTCAGACCTTTGAATTTTTATCCCTTTTAATTAGCTAATGACCCTTTGACCCTTTACCTATAAACAAGATGAAGTCATAAGAATGTTATCAATTTGACAGATTTACTATAATGTTTAGCAGACTTAATGTCTACAAAGCGAATATTTTCACATGTGAATATTTAAGGAGTGATTTTATTACCTAGACTTATGAGTTCAGTCAGATATTTATCTCTTATAGAACAATGGATTATTCAAATCATGGATAGTTCACTGGTGAGCAGCTGTGAAAATATATCTTTCACATAGATGTTTTCAAGTAATAGAATTGCATGCATAGGTATATATATAAATATAACAGCATATAAAATATTAATACAATGGATATAAAAATAGTGGTTAATAATTGGAATATCATATTATACCATAATATTCATATAAGATAGAACTTTATTCATATAGAAGTTCTGACATATCCCCCTCTCTGAAATAATATCGCTCTTTAATAAAGTAGGTGATATTATTACAGTTGTAAATATGAGAAGTAAGTGGTTCCCGGAAAAACAGATACTCAATCCTGGATATGTTGTACTTCCAATGTAAGTCAATTGAATGGGAAGTAACCTTGGAATGCAAATTGTAGTAACAATAGTCTCATTCACTACAATTATTAAGTCATTTAGCTTGGAGTTCCGATTCTCTTTGCACCATCTTCAAGGAATCCCGAAGCTCCCTAGATTCCTTAATTTATGGTTCAGATAATATAGAGTTTATTATTGACATAGTGGTACCTATAATAGCTCCAAGTATAATCATTATTGCAGCCCCAATAAGGAAACTGGTAAATCGTTGAGAGTGTCGGCTGTTGGAACTGTAAGACTCAGGAATAAAAGTTTTCCTTAATTGTTCCAACATCTCCTTTACAGTAGCTTGTGATCGACCAATGTGTTCACGATACCACACTTTGGTTTCCTCCATCTGTATATTAGATATGTTAAATTGCCTTTCAATCATCATCTGTGGATCCACGCTCACGAAAATCTTTTGCGATGTAAATCTCCTTCCGGTGAGAATAAACCCTGGAGCCTCTTGGATAAGGATTCCTGAAGAAGGGCCTGGTTCCACAATAGGTTCCATTCGGACCTCTTGGCAGAGGATCAGCATTACCCATATTAGAGTTGTTTTCCTTTCTTTCATTTTCAATTACTAGGAAATAAAAACGAAAAGTTTTAATAGAATATTCTATACAATGTAAAAATAGGATAACCTTATTAGACAGGGTATTCAAAGTCACGTTATTCATCAGGAGTACCATCAATGATCCTTAATTGAGATCTTGGGTGACAACTTTTTATTTGATTAATATGAACCCATCTTTCAAACATTTCACCATTTTTTGGAATCTGTATTTTATACACAACAGGTGAAATTTTGTCAATAATAGTATAAGGTCCTTTCCATGAAGGCAAAAACTTTTTCTCTTTCACTTGGTTTCGTTGAAAGTTGTACAAATATATCTGATCTGTGATCTCGTACTCCTTTTTGGATGTCTTAAGATCATAATAGGTTTTAGTGCTTACAGTAGATTTCTCTAAATTTCTTTGTGCAAAAGCAAATGCCTGCTGTAAGTGTTTCCTCAGATCCTCTATATATTGATGGGTTGTAGCAGCATTTACTAAATTATGGTCTTGGGTTCTGTAAATAAGGTGTTGTGGGAGTACCATACGTCTCCCCGTCATTAATTCAAATGGCGACATCTTTGTTGCCGTACTAGGTGTAGATCTTATAGCCATTAATACTAAAGGTAATTTTATATCCCAATCTTTACCTGATTCTTTCACGAATTTCTTTAAGATACTAACAATGGATTGGTTGTACCGTTCCACATTACCACTAGAAGCAGCACGATAAGAGATATGTAATTTTCTCTTAACCCCTAGGATTTTCCACATACGGTTCATTACTTCACTGGTAAAGTGAGATCCTCGATCGGACTCAATTCGTTGTGGTAAACCAAAACGGGAAAAGACATGGTTAATTAATAATATTGCAGCAGTTTCAGTTTTACAATTTGTGGCTGGAAGGCATTCTACCCATTTGGTAAATATACATGTAACCGTTAGCATATATTTATTACCCCTAGATGATGTTGTTACTGGGCCAATAAAATCTATTTGGATATCTGACCAGGGCATAGACATCCCTCTTTTCTGAAGAGGAGCTCTATGTGTAGGTGTATTAGGTTGGTATTGGGGACATACCAAACATCCCTGACAATATGTCTGGACATCTTTCAACATGTGCGGCCAATATGCGAAATCTCGCAGTATTTCATAGGTGATTTTATCCCCTCTGTGACCTGATGTTGGGGCATCATGGGCATGTTGTAACATTAGACCTCTATATGAGGTAGGAACCACCCATTGCTGTATTCCATTCTTAGATGTACGAATAAGCAATCCATCTAAGATGCTAAATTGGGCTTTTGACTTCATTAAAATTCTCAGGTCTTCTTTACCTACAATATCTATCTCATTCAGAGGATATTCAGCTGGATCTTGTATATGGTTATAAAATATACCTATGATTGGATCCTCTTTCTGACTACTGATTAAATCAGAATTTGGAGTATCTTGGGACCATTGAGCTGTAGATAATTCTGTACTCTTTTGGATTTGTTGTCTTGTTATAGCCTGAATTTGAAATGGACCCAAAAGATGATCCACATCAACAAGCTCCCCCTCTAGGGCACCTTGTTTTGCCAACTTGTCAGCCAAATCATTTCCTTCTTTATCTTGTCCCATTATCTTTGAGTGGCCCTTTGTCTTCTTCCAATATATAGTCATTCCATTAGAGATTACCATCTCATCAATAGTATGTATTAACCTACCATGCTTCACTGGTTTCTTCCGGGCATTTGTCATTTCATTATGTTTCCATACCTGTAGGTATTCTACGAAACTATTACGGACATATTCCGAATCAGTGATGATCACTAATTCCTTAAGATCATGCTCTATTGCAGTTTGGATAGCGCGATATACGGCTACCAATTCTGATATTTGACTAGTCTTAGATCCTATTTTATATCTTTCAGGTGGAATCGGGATATTGTCTTTCCATACATTACCGATTCCTGCCACCAATTTGTTATCTGTTCCCTCCTTAATATGATATGCACATCCATCCACGTATACTGTGGGTAAAGTATTACATAATACCTCTTCATATACCTTATGGGGAGATAATTTGTATTCCTTCATAAGGTCCACTTCGGACCAATTTTCTCTAAGAGGATCCTCGGCGGTACAATCATGTAAATCAGCTAATCCTTGGGCCACTGGATTCCTCTTATTCTGTGCATATCTAATTTCCAAAGGCCATCCTTGTAAGGATAAAGTCCATGCGGTTATACGGCTATTTGACAAATTACCGGCTCTAATTCTATCACTCTGAATGTATTGTAATGGTTGATGAGCGGTTTCTACTATAATTTTCTCACCTTGGATAAAATTCCGGAAATTCTGTAAGGCCCATACTGTGGCAAACAGAGCTTTCTCACAGTCATTAAATTTTACTTCTACAGGTGATAATGTCTTACTTGCATACGCAATAATTTTATTATGTTGGTCATATTTCTGATATAAAACAGCGCTCAAGCAAAAATCAGTATATCCAGTTTCTAAAAAGAATGGTTTACCCATTGTAGGATAAACTAGGCAAGGAGCTTGGCTGAGTTTTTGTTTTAATTCGTTTACGGCTTGATCTTGAATTTCCCCCCATTGCCATGGCTCTCCTTTCTTTAATAATCGAATGAGAGGCCTAGTTACCTCTGCATAGTTATCAATAAACTTACGAGAATAATTAGTGACACCTAGAAATGATCTTAATTCTTTTAAATTTGTAGGGGTTTTGGTTTTAAAAAGAGCTTCCACTTTCTTTTTCTGTGGGTTTATACCTTCGGGAGTTATTTCATGGCCTAAAAAATTAACTTTAGTGCGGCACCATTGTGCCTTTTGAAGAGATAGTTTAACTCCTGCATTTTTCAATTGATCTAGAACATATCTAATTTCAAAAATATGTTTATTAAAATCGTTATTTTTAATCAAGATATCATCTACATATGTTAATGTCCCTCGCTCTTGAGCGTCAGGCATTGCCTTATGTAAAAATATAGCAAACTCATGCCCTGAATTTATAAAGCCAAATGGGGTTCTAGTCCATGTATATTGCTGTTTCCCAAAGGTGAAAGCCAGTTTATATTGGTCCTCTTCATTTACTTTAATGGTCCAATAACCTTGGGCACAATCAAGCGTAGTAAATAATTTAGATCCTTGTATTTGTGCTAAACATTGATCGATATATGGAACGGGCCATGCAGACATGTATACCCGTTTATTTAATTGTCTCAAATCAGCGCATAAACGCCAAGTTCCATTTGGTTTCAAGACACCTAGAATAGGGTTATTAAAAGAACTGTGCACCGGTCTAATAATTCCCCTAGACTCTAGGTTCTTGATAATATCTGCCAATGATTCATAAGAGGCAAGAGGGAGTCGATATTGTTTCACAAATACAGGTGGCATATTTGGGTCAGTTTTAATTTTAGTGACATGTAAATTTGTCAAACCACAATCATATGAATCCTTAGAGAACATATCTTGGTAATCAATTAATACTTGTCTTAGTTTTTGGCGTTCAATGTCATTAGAACATCCGCTAGCTAAGGCTATCTGTTCCTCAACTCTTTCTCTAAACCCAGGGAATACCTCAGGCTGACTAATCTCATAAGTCTCCTCCAATTGTGTAGACAAATCAGTAGTGATCATACTTACCTGCGTCTCAGTGTTCTGATACTTCTCATATTCTTGTTCATCAATTGTTTGGTTAAAAACAAGTTCGTTATCCATAATATCACAGTTACTTTCAGTGAAACTAAAGGGATAAATAGACTGGACAGTAAATAATCCCTCAGGTTGTGTGCCAAAACACTGATCCATAATCTGGTCATCATTTACATAATTCTCTGGTATCAAACCAATAACAATATGCATAAACTCAGAAGTAAAATACTCAGAATCTATAGCCATACCTATTAGGGATCCCTTCTCCAAACGTATTGGATGGGATGCTGTGTTATTTACCAGAATAATGAATGATACCTGTGTTATAGTAATTAGAGGTGTATGAGTGAGGGTGAGGCCTTTTTGTTGCATCTGATGACTAAGATTTACAAAGGCATCAATACCTTTAATCTTTTGACCCCTTTTTACCTGTAAAGGGAGAGGAAATTGTGCCACCCCCTCTGGTACTGTAACACTTTGGTCCATTTGCACGGTTACTGCATAAGGCATTTGTTGTGCAGATTTCAATGCTTCTGAGTCATTTAGGAATTCTAAGGGCTTATCCTGTAGTCTGGACCAAATAACATTATTGATTAAATCAATTTGGGATGCAAAGCGATGTAATAGATCATTTCCAATATAAATTGGATATTGGGAATCCCGAATAACTAAGAATAAGTGCATAATCCTTTTACCCCCAATGAAAAGAGGTAATAAACATTTTGCCATAATAGCATGAGTTGAAGTTTCATGATCTATTTTACATACCCATTGATCATCGGGTTGTGTATTTCAGATTAAATTAATATTCTTTATTTGTTTTAATAAGCTCTCATTAACATAGCTATGTTCATGTTTTAGAGCTAGTTTTGCTTGTTGAGAATTTCTCATACCTGGAATATCAACAGGAATAAATAAACCTTCATCATTGGTTTCTATTTCCACTAGAAATCTAGAGTGTTTACTTATGTTTAAAGGCTTAGAGTCGTTCTTATTTAAAGAGATAGTTAATACATTTCCCTCTATTTGAATATTTTTAATATGCGCCTGATCAATTTGGATCACATTTTCATTATTTATTTGTTCTCCATTAATGTCTTTACATTTAAGTACTGTCATTTCAGGCATTCGATTGTTTTGGAAGTGAATCTCTACTGATTCCTCCTTTTTCTCAATAACATGACAGTTCCTTTGCATATGAGGTTGTTTAACCTGATCATAATTGATGGGAAATTTAACTTGTGACCATATCACACCATCAATAAAATCAATTACTGGACTAAATCTTCTAAGTAAATCAGTCCCAATTATAATTTTGTAACTAGGAATATCCACTATAATAAATGGATGTTTCATTTGTTTATTTCCTATTCTGATATCTAACCACACATGGCCTACAGTATTAACTTTAATACCATCAAAATTTCTAACAGTTCCCACGAATGGTTTCAGAATAGTTTTCTTTTTGGTTTTACTCTCAATTTCCTCATAGGTCTCTTTGGAAATTACAGTGACTTGGGAACCTGTATCAATTAATGCTTTATGATTTAAGGTTTCAACATTCTGTATACCAATAGAAACATAATATCGGTTCTGTATTTCCTCCATTTCACATAAGAAATGTGTATGTCTTAAAATATCTAACTTCTTCCATTGTTTATTTTTATTTGAGAAGTCAGATTGTGGAGTATGATCTATCCAATTTATAACTATTTCTGTAGGATTATCAGCAATTTCCTGATTAACATTTGTTTCACTTTCAATATACTGAACAGGTAATAAATCATCTGTCATGACATTGCAATGCTTTTCTATTTCAACTATTAATCCTTTACCGGTAGACACTAGTTCAGTCTGTGTTACCTCGTGTGAGCTTAAAGGTTCAACACCCCTTCCTTGCTGAATAGGAATTTCTGAAGGAAAAGGGAATATATTATCAACATTCTTTTTAGGACATATTTTTATATTTTTATTTGAATCAGGGGATTCACCAGTATCACTTCTGTTTGTGTTATTGATCATTAATCTATTTTCACAATTAGTATTTAGTCATTGGCTTTGGCTTTGAGAATTTTGACCATTTTGGGTTGGATCATTTCTCACTGACTGAGTAGTAAATCCTGCCATAAATGCAGCCATCTGTTGTGTCAAAAGTTTAACCTGCTCTTCTAAATTAGATGATGGTTTAGAATCTTGGTTTTGGCTATATCTTTTAACCCTTTGATTCTCTGAATAATTTGAAGTGTTAGGCATTGGAGGGGTTAATCTCCCTTCTGCACTAGGAGATTTTGTTCTCCAGACATAATTTTTAATAGGATTGTTTCCTCTGTAATTTGGACTAACATAAAAAGAATCATTATTTGTATTTTGAGATTTTTCACTTGCAATTTTTACTGGCCTAAATGATAACTGTGCCTGACTTAATTTGTTCGAATTTTTAACAACATCTGCGTAAGACTTTGTACCTGTCTCATACTGTAAATTAGGTTTAACAGAAATTTCTGCCACAGTTTGATTATTAAATTTTTCCCTTCGCTTATAATTATTCCCATCATCAAGCTGAATCTCATATATTTTAGTACATTCATTTACCAACCAACTTAAAGGCTTGGTGTCATCAAAATCACGCGCCATATTTCTCTGAATGTACAAAGGTAGTGCATGGAAGTAAATTCTCTTAAATTCAGGAGATTCTGGGTCTGTCTTTTTCGCAGTCTGTCTATAAGCATGTTTTAAGGTGATTAAAAATTCTTTTGGACTTTCGTCAGGCTTACATTTTAGATTATGAACTGCTTTCATAGCAGCCTGTGGGTTTCTATACTCAGAAAAGTATTTTCTCACCTCAGATTTATATATCTCCCAATCATTTATATCGCTGTCATGGAGAGAGGTGAAAAATGAGGTATAAGAGCTGTCAAATGACCAAGGGAGGTATGATATTTTATCATTAGCCCCCCTTATCCCTAGTTCAACCATCACCCTTTCTAGTGAATCAAGGTGGTCTTCTATGGACAATTTAGAATTTTTGGTGTAAGGTTTAATTAATTTTCTTATAGCCTGGGCTTTCTCATGGAAAGAGAGTCTTTTATTTGATCGTATATCTTCATCACTGTCAGTCTCATTTTTAGAGCTATGTAAGATTTTTATAGGTGATCGTTTATGTTTATTCCTTGAAGGTACTATTTCTAATTCTTCCTCAGAATCACTAAAATCCTTCATCACAATCTTGCTTGAGGTGTAATCTTGAGCCCTATTTAAATCCATTTTTAGATTTTCAACATCTTGTTGGTATTGTTTAATCTCATTCTTAGCTATAGTCAGTAATTTTTGGATCTTTTTATTCTCTACAAGTATCTCAGCCTCATGAATTTTCTTGTCAGTTAATTCTTGAGTTAAAATTTCAATCTTTTGTTGCAATTTCTTCTGTTCTATTTTTAAATCCTGACAAGCCTGAACATACTTTTGTGCTAGTTTATCAGCATATTCAGCTTTCTCATTTAAGTATTCACATTTCTCAGACAATTCCTCAAATTGAACTAATTTTTGACTTTCCTCACTGGTATCTCTTGCACGTTCAGCTACCAATTTATTTATTTCTGCCTGTAATTCATCGCATTTCTCTGAATATTTACCATTTAAATTTTGGGCTGCGTTAAATGTCTCTGTCGTTTCAACAACTGTTTTCCTTAATTCTTGAATTTTGATAGACTGCTGCTCTGCTAGCTGTGTTTTTTCTCCATGTAAATCTCTCAGAGTTTGACAAGTAATAGCAATGTCTTGGATCTGATTATTTAAATCTTTTATGGTAATTTCTTTTTGGGAATTTTGATATTTCCAGCTTCTGGCTAATTCCATCCAAACAGTAGATAACCTAGCTAAATGCTTCTTTCTTTCTGATTTAATTTGAATTGCATTTATAGTGCTCATCATAGTTGTTAACAAAATTTTATCTTTGAACCAATCATCAATTGTATCACCATCAATTTCAGGATGTATTTTAGCCAAATATTCTGACAACTGTTCCCTGTATTCACAAACAGGATATACATTTGAAACTAAAGTTTTAACTAACAACTCCATTCCCTGTTTACCATGACCAATTATGTCATCTAAAGATAATGCTCCTACTGTTTCAGAACCAAAAACACCTTCAGCCATTTGATTTTCTTCTTAACAAATGTTATTCAATAAAAAGTTTTAAATCAATTAAATAATTGACCACGTGTCTATAAAGATATATATCTCGCTGGGGCCTCCAAATATGTCGGGGTTAATACGACATATTATTTTCTATATAATATAGAATACTGAATATTGAGTTCAGAATCAATTTATAGACACATATTCCTTTTTATAAAATAACATTTATTGAAAATATCAAAAATCAACTAGTCTAATGAAAAATGTAATATATCAAATCAAAATGTAAATATAACACGATAATATATCAAAATCAAAAATGCAAATATAACACAGTAATATATCAAGATCCAAAGCAGATAAAACACAGTATAGCCAGTCAGATAACTAAAGGAAAATCAATACATCATATAGTAATACTTATTATTTATGATATTTTCTATGCAGTCCTAAAATTTCAATATAAAAGTGTACTTCATTCACATGAACAATAAAACCTGGGATAGCAACCCATAGAACAAAGATCAGATAAATCAATTGATAAAATTCATTCTTAATAACGTTTTGGCATGTATTAATCATGTCTAATGATATGAAAATATATGCAGCTATACAGGAATATATTGAATATCACACAATAAGTAAAGTATTTTATAATATAATTGATAAGTTAGCTAAGTAGGTCAATTTGTCTGTATTGGTCAAAAAGAAAAATGAGATATCTAATTTTGTATCAAAATTTATATCCGGAGTATAAATTTCAATGACAAAAGGAAATCTAAATAACTTTTTGATAAGAAATAAACCAAACAGAGAAATTATGGTAATAATTCTCAATTATATCATAAAATAAAATATCTCAATTTATACATTACCAATTATGACACAATTCCACTAGTTAATTCCAAAGTTGTTTTGGCTTTTCCACAAGATAGAAGTTTTCTTATCTCTTCCTTTCTTTTCTCTCTCTCCTGTTGTTTCTCTTTTTCTCTCTTTGTTTTTTTTCTCTCTCCTTTTTCTGTCTCTATCCATAATTATACCTCTTGCTTATTTGCCTATCAGAATCCCAAATCAGTTAAAGTATCTATTAACCAATAAAATCTTTTCATGATGTCATCATTTATTTAAATTTTACAAAGAATATATTTTCCTATAGAGACATTTATTCCTATAACCATAAGATGGCGCTCTCAGACCTTTGAATTTTTATCCCTTTTAATTAGCTAATGACCCTTTGACCCTTTACCTATAAACAAGATGAAGTCATAAGAATGTTATCAATTTGACAGATTTACTATAATGTTTAGCAGACTTAATGTCTACAAAGCGAATATTTTCACATGTGAATATTTAAGGAGTGATTTTATTACCTAGACTTATGAGTTCAGTCAGATATTTATCTCTTATAGAACAATGGATTATTCAAATCATGGATAGTTCACTGGTGAGCAGCTGTGAAAATATATCTTTCACATAGATGTTTTCAAGTAATAGAATTGCATGCATAGGTATATATATAAATATAACAGCATATAAAATATTAATACAATGGATATAAAAATAGTGGTTAATAATTGGAATATCATATTATACCATAATATTCATATAAGATAGAACTTTATTCATATAGAAGTTCTGACAACACTCACACAGACACTCACAGACACTCACACACACTCACAGACACCAACACTCACAAACACTCACAGACACACACTCACAGACACTCACACAGACACTCACATCCACACGGGCTCACTGACACAGTCTCCTCTCCAGACATATTCCTACCACAGCACTGGCCATCATGACAGCAGCAGTGAGAGACAACCGCACCCCCCTTCCTACTTCCAGAAACTCTGATTCTTATTATACTTCCTTAGGTAGTATATATTAATGTGCACGTTGGCTTAGTATATATTAGTGTGCACACTGGGGTAGTATATATTAATGTGCACGCCTGGGTAGTATACATTAGTGTGCACACTGGGTTAGTATGCATTAGTGTGCACGTTGGCTTAGTATATATTAATGTGCACGCTTGGGTAGTATACATTAGTGTGCATGCTTGTTTAGTATACATTAGTTTGCACGCTGGCTTAGTATACATTAATGTGCACGCTTGGGTAGTATACATTAGTGTGCACACTGGGGTAGTATACATTAGTGTGCACACTGAGTTAGTATACATTAGTGTGCACGCTGGCTTAGTATATATTAATGTGCACGCCTGGGTAGTATACATTAGTGTGCACACTGGGTTAGTATGCATTAGTGTGCACGTTGGCTTAGTATATATTAATGTGCACGCTTGGGTAGTATACATTAGTGTGCATGCTTGTTTAGTATACATAAGTTTGCACGCTGGCTTAGTATACATTAATGTGCACGCTTGGGTAGTATACATTAGTGTGCACACTGGGGTAGTATACATTAGTGTGCACGCTGGCTTTACTATACATTAATGTTCACGCTGGGGTAGTATACATTAGCGTGCACGCTGGGGTAGTATACATTAGTGTGCATGCTGGGTTAGTATACATTAATGTGCACGCTTGGGTAGTATACATTAGTGTGCATGCTTGTTTAGTATACATTAGTTTGCACGCTGGCTTAGTATACATTAATGTGCACGCTTGGGTAGTATACATTAGTGTGCACACTGGGGTAGTATACATTAGTGTGCACGCTGGCTTAGTATATATTAATGTGCACGCTTGGGTAGTATACATTAGTGTGCACGCTGGCTTTACTATACATTAATGTTCACGCTGGGGTAGTATACATTAGTGTGCATGCTGGGTTAGTATACATTAATGTGCACGCTTGGGTAGTATACATTAGTGTGCACGCTGGGGTAGTATACATTAATGTGCACGCTGGGGTAGTATACATTAGTGTGCACACTGGGTTAGTATACATTAATGGGCACGCTTAGGTAGTATACATTAGTGTGCACGCTTGGCTAGTAAACATTAGTGTGCATGCTTGGGTAGTATATATTAGTGTTCACACTGGGTTAGTATACATTAGTGTACATGCTGGGTTAGTATACATTAGTGTACATGCTTGGCTAGAATACATTAGTGTGCACGCTGAGTTAGTATACATTAGTGTGCACACTTGGCTAGTAAACATTAGTGTGCACGCTGGGGTAGTATACATTAGTGTGCACAGTGGGTAAGTATACATTAATGTACATGCTGGGTTAGTATACATTAGTGTATAGGCTGGGTTAGTATACATTAATGTGCATGCTTGGCTAGTATACATTAGTGTGCACGCTTGGGTAGTATACATTAGTGTGCACACTAAGTTAGTTTACATTAATGTGCACACTTGGGTAGTATACATTAGTGTGCACAGTGGGTAAGTATACATTAGTGTGCACGCTTGGGTAGTATACATTAGTGTGCACACTAAGTTAGTTTACATTAATGTGCACACTTGGGTAGTATACATTAGTGTGCACAGTGGGTAAGTATACATTAATGTGCACGCTTGGGTGGTATACATTAGTGTATATGCTGGGTTAGTATACATTAGTGAGCACGCTTGGCTAGTAAACATTAGTGTGCACGCTTGGGTAGTATACATTAGTGTGCATGCTGGGTTAGTATACATTAGTGTGCACACTGGGTTAGTATACATTAGTGTGCACACTGGGTTAGTATACATTAGTGTGCACACTGGGTTAGCATACATTAGTGTGCACAATGGGTTAGCATACATTAATGTGCACGCTTAGGTAGTATACATTAGTGTGCACACTGGGTTAGTATACATTAGTGTGCATGCTGGGTTAGTATACATTAGTGTGCACACTGGGTTAGTATACATTAGTGTGCACACTGGGTTAGTATACATTAATGTGCACGCTGGCGTAGTATACATTTGTTAGCACGCTGGGATAGTATACATTAATGTGCACGCTTAGGTAGTATACATTAGTGTGCACACTGGGTTAGTATACATTAGTGTGCATGCTGGGTTAGTATACATTAGTGTGCACACTGGGATAGTATACATTAGTGTGCACACTGGGTTAGTATACATTAATGTGCACGCTTGGGTAGTATACATTAATGTGCACGCTTGGGTAGTATACATTAGTGTGCATGCTGGGTTAGTATACATTAGTGTGCACGCTTGGGTAGTATACATTAATGTGCACACTTGGCTAGTATACATTAGTGTGCACACTGAGTAAGTATACATTAATGTGCACGCTGGCGTAGTATACATTCGTTAGCACGCTGGTATAGTATACATTAATGTGCACGCTTGGGTAGTATACATTAATGTGAATATACTGCTAAGAATTAGAGTAGTTAGCAATATGCTAGTATGTGTATTACCATCAAAGATAAAAATATACTACAAATTCCATGGACATATAAAGAGTGCTTGTCTGACTTCATCAGTGGGGCAATAATTCAGCCGGTGTCAGTCCTTGAAACCTGTGTAGCATGTAATGAAGCTCAAGCAATATGCTCTCCATCTCTAAGCAGTTTTTGGAGCTCAGACGTGGGCGCGCGTGCCATCATTTTCCATTATGAGATTTTTATACCAGATTCTCACCCTTGTTATGAGGTCTGCAGTGCCATGTGGGGTGTCTGCCCTGTTGGTGGCATCCATGTCATACCACACTACCTCCAACACGATCAGGTGAGAGCGTGTGCTAGTTTACAGGGAGCTGGATTGGTATTCACCATATGAACCAGCTATTGAGGTTGGCACCATGTGCCACCCACTAGGAGGGTGAGCTGACTTGTCACTGTCATTTCTGGTTTGGGGGTGACTGTAGCCTCTCTGCAGAGCATCTATCCCATGCTCCAAGTCTATATATATATATATATATATAAGGGGTGTGTAGAATCCTCCTTCATAATTTTTGGGGAGAGGATTACTACAGAAAATCTCATGGCGCTGCAAGTTCTTCTCAACTATAATGGGTGAAGGCCATGTGGCAGTTGAGCAGGTAGAAGGGCCACTTGAGTAACACTCTAGCTAAAGCCTACAAGTAACTATCTGGTTGTACCAACTACTACATTTGGGTAACAGCAGACAAGTTCTGATGCCCTTAGATCAGGGGTGGGCAAATATAGACCCTTTGATGCAGAATGTGCTGAAGAACAATAGCCATTTTGCCCTTGATCAGCAGCTGATGTAGACTACCACTAGCCATTATGAGCGGTAGCCTTGTTGGGACTATTATTATTGTTATTTTTTATTATTACTAGCGACTTGCCCGACAATAAGATTGTAAGGCAGGTAATGGTGTTTGGTTCAGAGATTAATTTTGTTGGTGTTCAGAGATGCTTCGGCGCTCATTGCGAGGCTGTTGGTTGTTTGTGTGCTATGAGCATTGTTTTTTTTTTGCTAATGCTAATGAAATAATTAATAAAATAATAAATGAATATACTTTACCTATTTGGAAGTAATATATACAGGAAGCATTAAGCATTGTGCTGAAGAGCTGACAATCTGTTTTGCTGTTCCTGCAGCATACAATGTAGATTTGCAGCACTGTGGAGCTGCTGTGTAAGTGTCAGCAATGTGTGCAGTATGTAGTGTAAATAGGCTGCGTGCACGAGGCAAAACCGTTAGGGTAGCTGTGTACTTCCGCATTGTGTAAGTTAGTGTTGTAAAATGGCGCCTAACGTGTGGTACGCGGCTGTGGCTGATTAGTCGTCCTTGTTCTTAGATCGCGTCCGTCTTTTTCGGAAAATCCGAATATGTTTGGTGGTGTTTTGCGTCTTTAGGGTCCTGTAGCCTCGTTTTTGTTTTTTTCGGCGGCCATTTTTTCTGTCTCTTAGGGGATTTTCGGGTGTCTAAACTCTTGTATTTTGACTTAAATTGGTCCTGGGTGCCCCCCCATGTGCGCGGGTTTCGGGCGGTAAGGTCGTATTTTTGCAAGGTCATAATGTTTTTTTTTGTAAGTCCCTCGTCTCGTATTTGTTTCTCGTAAGTCTGTAAATTTTGCGAGGTCCGCAGTTGCTGGCAAGGAGCGCCTTCGCAAGGGCCTTAGGCTCGTTATGCGAGCCCGCAGCGTTAGCAACAACCCGCTTGGTCACAACTAGATATGTGATTACTCTTTATCTATGTAGAACTTTTTACAAAGTGGAAAGGAGTAGAGTGAGTACAATTAGCAAATTACAGCATTATACACACATTCGAAGGTAAGTAAAAATACAAGTACTGGTAGCGTACAATACAAATATGAAACAAATTGGTCCGCAGACAGATTGGTGAAACCGAAGTGAGGTCCTGTTCCAAAGAGCTTACAATCTAGACTTTACCTAAAACCGTAAATCAGATTCTGGCTGTTTATAAAGCTGAGTTCTTCTTTATTATCTGCTTCAGTAGCAAAGGGAATCATTAACATTACAGACGGAGACAAAACAATATGGCAGAACAAGACATTTTGGCAGCAGTATAGGCATCACCTGTCTTTGTGATAAAATCCTCTTTGTCTTCTCAGTGTTGGAGCTGGTGGGGCCTCTTGGCAATCGGGTCAGGGGGATGAGATGAAGGACTGGAACCACAGAGAGGAGACAGACAGTTAATCGGGGATCACATACCAAACATTTGCTTTAGTGCAAGCTGCTCGTTTATATGCTTTTCATTTAAAGAATGGGATTTGTGCAATAAAATACCATAAAACAGATTGCCAAGCTCAGCAATTTCAAGCCAGAGCGAGGTACCGCAGTCAATCTGTGCTTCTAAACAGAAAAAAAGCTCTTTAAATGGGCCAAAAAATCTCAAAATTGCTGTCAAGTATTTCAAAGAGGATGTCTTAAAAAGAAATAAAATATTTTTTTTAAACTATGGGAAATCAGCCAATACCTCCTTCCTACTAACTCTAATGATAGTGTTTCAGGACAATGCACTGACCAAATAATGGAGCGCTATGGGAAGTTGGATACTTCTTTTTGTTGGCACCTTATGCAGATCAGAAAGAAGCCCATACAAGAAACTTTTGTAATATTTAAAAGATGGTCTTTTAAGTGCTTTGATAGAAAATGTGTGACTTCAGGACCCATTTAGCAAAAGAAATCAACTTATCTGTAAAGGTGACACAGCCACACATAACAAGAGGACCTATAACAACAGGGACCATATTCAAGTACATGTGTAAAGATGACAAAGCCACATAACAACAAGACCTATAACGTCCAGGGGTTATATTCATGTACATGTGTAGAGAGAACACAGCCACATAACAACAAGACCTATAACCTCAGAGTTTTGTATACATGCACATCCTCCAATGTGGTTTATATAATGCATTGTAACATATGTGATATAGGCTGTTACATTGGGGAAACCAGTCAAAAACTGCACCTAAGGACTCATTTACACAGACATTCCATCAAAAAAGCATCATAAACAGTTACTGTACCCCAGTTGAACACCATTTTACACTGAATAATCAATCCATCAAAACCTTAAAATCAAAGTACTCTGAGGGAATTTCAAAACCACCCAAGAAAGAAAAACATTTGAAATTATATTGATAACACTTTTTTAATAGTAAGTATACAGAACTTAATATGGACATTGGATTGCTCTCTTACTTCCAACATTTCTTGTGACCCTATCACATTTCTGCTAATTTTATCTTTAGTTTTTTTCTACTCCATGATATGTGGGGGTATTGCCCTCACTTTATTACTTTGGTTTTCACTCACCTAAGAAATTATACAGACACATGCACCCTTGACTGAACATCAAGTTGGTCACTTTGAATGTCAGCGCTGGACTTCACTGTTATCCTCTGAATATAAATATATATATATATATATATATATATATATATATATATATATATATATATATATATTAACCCACAGAAGTTACACACTTTAATCCAATACTTTTTAAAACATGGCTCCTTTGTAAGGATATGCCTGTTGTATGAAACAGCTTTAATACATAGCATAGGATGGATTATATGAGAAGGCCTTAACAGACTGTAGTTTGCTAAAAACTTCACATGAATCTAAAATATGTTAAAAGTCACAATATTGGAAGGTGTGCAAGACAGGAACATACAATCATTTTTGGAGAAATTCGTATATATAGATGTCATGAATATGGACAAAGTACCCAACTCATCATGATGGAGACTCCCTTGACTTTATCTTTACCAGTCTCTGCATGGTCACCTTGTCATCTCCCCACTGCCTCAACAGGACTGCCACCTCTTAACCTCACCACACCTTCCACCCAATGCCCTACTTCAATCCCCACCACCAGAACCCATAGAAACCTCTAACAGTTTGACCAACAACAATTTTACAACTCCTTCTCAGCCCCCTCACCACCCAAAATATCCCCATCTCACAATACAAGATACTAACTCCAAACATTTACACTCTCATTCCCACAACTATAGATCAACCTCCTTGTTCTTGTCCACAACCACAACGCACTATGCAAATACTCTATATCCAGAGGTGCTCCTGCACTGAGGAACAATTATGGAGGAAATCTTGCACTTCAGCAGACTTCCTACATTACAAATATATTCTGTACCCCTACTTCTCTGCCCTCAACCTTGCCAAACAACACTACTTTTCACTGTGAACTTTGAGCTTCAACCCTAAACATCTGTTCTCTACAGACAACACTCTCCTCTGCCTTGCTGTCTTACAACGGAAGTCTTTGGCAGTCATTTTGAAAATAAAATTGATAACATCTGAAACAAACCTTTTAGGTTGCTCAAACACACCCACCTTTCAACAAACTGACAACACCTGGCCTTTACCCTTCCACAGTCCTACATCCACTATGCACCCTGTAACGGACAATGGTCTTCTATCAACCTCTTGCTTTACAACTTACCCACTTGATCCCTCCCCTCTTTACCACACTTATCCCAGCTCTCATACTTTATTTAACCCCTCTGTAACCACTGGCAAGTTTCTACCATCTTTAAAAAATGTGATAATTATGTCCATTCCTAAGAAACCATCATCTGACTCAGCTTCTGCATCTAACTATCTCCCATCTCTCTACTTTCCTTGCCTTCAAAACGACTTGAGCTACTACTCTGCAATCCTAACCAAACTCTTTGCCTCGATTTCTTTTATTGAACCCTTTCAATCTGGCTTCTGGCCCCAACACTACACAGAGACAGCTGTCACAAATGTCTCTAATGACTTGCTCACCACCAAGTCAAAGGATCACTTCTGTATTATAATTCTCCTGGATCTCTCTGCTGCCTTTGACACAGTTGACCACCCTCTTCTAATCCAAACTCTCTGCTCTCTTGGCATCAGTGATACTGCTCTCTCATGGTTTAAATCATACCTAGAAAATTGTACATTTAGTGTCTCCTTCTCTGGCACCTTTTCGTTCCCACGCCCTCTGACATTTGTTGTAAGCAAAGGTTAATTCCTAGGTCCCCTCATCTTCTCCTTCTACTCAAACTCAACATTTCAAAGACTGAGCTCCTGATCTTTCTATCTCCTACTATAGCTAGCACTACTCAGCTATACCTCACGGTTGACAATGACATAATCACTCCCTCCTTCAGGACTATTCTTGAGTTGCACTGTAATGATATAGAAATCACAAAGTTGTGGAGCCAAGGTCAGCAATAATCCAGTTCCGCAAACTTGTAGGTGAAACAGGAACAAGGTTTATTGAAGTGATCAGAAACCAAACAATAATCTGGCAAGGATCAATAGACAGGAAGTGCCTTATATAGGCCAAGGACCAGACACCTGACCAGACACAGCTGAAGAGACTTAGGTACTGATACAATTGCTAGCAGAGTCAAGCTTATAAGGTCCCAATGGAATTCACAACAGGCAGGCTGGCGCAGTGGTAGGGAAGAGGTATAGCAGCCTGGGGACCAGGGTTCAAAACCCAGCAGAGTCAATTCCTCACATTACCCCTGCCTCTATAGGTGCAGCCTCTGGATGCCTTATCACCTGGTTTAGCAGGGTACTGCACATGAAAAGACCGAAGGAGATCAGGAGCGTGAATATTGTCCACTGGTTCCCACGAACTCTCCTCCTCACCATAGCCTTTCCAGCGAACCAGATACTGAAGCTTGCTACGGAAGATCCTGGAGTCAAGAATTTTGTCCACTTCGTACTCATCCTCACCATCCACGAGGACTGGAGGTGGGGCAGGCAGGGCTCGGCCAGGGAAAGTGTTTTCATGAAAAGGTTTAAGCAGTGCAACGTGAAACACTGGATGTATTTTCATGGAATTCGGGAGTTGTAAACGGAAAGTGACAGCATTGATCTGAGCAATGATCTCAAAAGGTCCCATGAACCTTTGACCCAATTTATGAGAAGGAATCCAAAGCTTGAGATTCCTTGTTGACAGCCACACCTTGTCACCAACGTGATAGACTGGGGCCTCCTTTCTATGCCTATCAGCAGTTCTTTTGTAACATTCCTGAGCCTCCAAAAGAGTCTCTTTCAACAGTGCTTGGGAATCACGTAAGGCCGTTAGCCGGTCAGTGACAGCAGGAATGGAAGTAGTAATTGGGAGACTGACTAGAAAGGTCGGATGGTAACCATAGTTGGCAAAAAATGGGCTCAAAGAAGTGGAGCAGTGTTGGGCATTGTTATAGGCAAACTCCGACGTGGGTAGAAAATCCAGCCAGTCATCCTGCAGGTAACTAATATAGCACCGCAAATATTGCTCCAAAGTCTGGTTGGTTCGCTCAGTCTGTCCATTACTTTGCGGATGAAAAGCTGACGACAGATTTACATTAATACCTAGATTAGAACAAAAATGTTTCCAAAAACGAGACGTAAACTGCACTCCCCTGTCAGAAACTACTTCATCAGGCACTCCATGCCAGCGAAATATTTCCAGAATAACCAGGTCAGCCGTCTGTTTAGCTGAAGGGAGACCACGAGCTGGTATGAAATGACCCATCTTAGTTAACCTGTCCACAACAACAAGAATGGTAGTGTGTTCCTTAGAGGGAGGTAGTTCCACAATAAAGTCCATGGATATAGATCCCCAGGGACGATGAGGAATTGGAAGAGGCTGAAGCAAGCCAACAGGGGATGAGGGGATGAGCGAGGAGTCTTATGTCTGGCACACACATCACAAGAGGACACATACTTCTTAACATCCTCATGATACTTCAGCCACCAAAAGGATCGGGCAAGTAGCTCTTTTGTCTTTCGGATTCCTGGATGACCTGCTGGTTTTGAGTCATGGTAGAGACGTAAAAGGTCCAGTCGCACTGACTCCGGAGCAAACAGACGTTGTTGAAAAATCCAAAACCCATTACGCATCGTCATATGGAGGTCACGAGGAGGATCACGAAGAACTGGGTCTTCAGCGTAGCCCTTTTTAATGCAAGACATCAGATCAGAAGGAAATGTAACTCCTATAAATATATCCTCTGGCAAGATGGTGGTCTTGGTTACGGTAGTATGAAGGGGGTCAGCTATTCTAGACAAGGCATCCGCCTTAGCATTCTTGGAGCCAGGACGGTATGTAACCAAAAAATTAAACCTTGAGAAGAATAGGGACCAGCGTGCTTGTCTGGCTGACAGTCTCTTAGCTGATCGAATACATTCCAGATTTTTGTGATCTGTGAGGACAGTAATTGGATGGGTAGCTCCCTCCAAGAGATGTCTCCATTCGGTGAAGGCAGCTTTTATAGCCAATAGTTCTTTATTCCCTATGTCATAGTTTCTTTCTGCTGGCACCATCTGGCGGGAATAGAAGGCAAACGGATGTAACAGCATCTTAGGTCCAGTCCTTTGAGACAGTATAGCACCAACAGCTGAATCAGAAGCATCAACTTCCACAATAAATGGTAATTCCGGCTGAGGATGTACCAGGACAGGGGCAGAGGTAAACAGAGTCTTCAATCGGGAAAATGCGGTATCCGCCTTATCGGACCACTGAAAAGGAGTCCCCTTACGTGTGAGTTCAGTGATCGGTGTAATAACGGCAGAGAAATTCTTAATGAAACGCCTGTAAAAATTGGCAAACCCCACAAATCTCTGAACATCTTTTTCATTCTTGGGGATGGGCCAGTCCAGCACAGCTTTAATTTTACTTGCGTCCATACTTAAACCTTTGGGAGTTATTACATACCCCAGGAATTGAATGTCTGTTTGTTCAAACTCACATTTTTCTAGTTTAATGTATAGGCGGTGGGTACGAAGGCGCTCTAGAACTATACAGACCTGTTTTCTGTGGTTTTCAAGATTATCAGAGAATATTAGGATATCATCCAAATATGCCACAACAAACTGATCCAGGAGATCTCATAGTACATCATTGATAAGATGCTGGAAAGTTGCAGGGGCATTACACAGCCCAAAAGGCATTACTAGATATTCGTAATGCCCGTACCTGGTTCTGAAAGCTGTTTTCCATTCATCATTGGGTCTTATGCGAACCAGATTATATGCCCCCCGAAGATCAAGCTTCGTAAATATTTTAGCTGAGCAAAGTCTCTCCAAAAGTTCAGGAATCAGAGGCAAGGGGTAGCGTTTTTTAACAGTGATGTTATTAATGTCCCTGTAATCAACGCATGGCCGTAGGCTGCCATCTTTCTTTTCTACGAAGACAATAAGAGCTCCTGCTGGAGTAGATGGTCGAATAAAGCCTTTGGCAAGATGTTCTTGGAGGTATTCACGAAGAGCTTTCAATTCAGGCTCAGAAAGGGAATATATACGGCCAAATGGGATAGCAGCCCCAGGCAACAGCTCTATTGGGCAATCATAAGGCCTGTGTGGTGGAAGCTGATCAGCATTCTTCTTATCACAGACATCTGCAAAATCCCGATATTGTAGAGGAAGCTTAGTCAAGTTTGTAGCAACTATTTCATTAATTGTTGTGGCAACAGGTGTTACCTTAGAGGGTTGACAATTCATTAAGCAGTGTTCTGAAGGAAAGGACAAAGTTCTGATCTTCCAATCAATATGTGGGTTATGCAGAGCAAGCCAAGGTACCCCCAAAATCACTGGAAACTGTGTTGAGGAAATTAGGTGGAAAGAGATAGCCTCATGGTGATTCACTTCCACAGTCAACTTTAAGGGCACAGTCTCATGTGTAACCGGTCCTGACGTAAGTGGAGAACCATCAACTGTCTCCATTAACACAGGTGAAGAATTAGGGATAGACTGAATTCTATTTCCTGCTGCAAATTTCATGTCCATAAAGTTTCAGCCTGCTCCAGAATCTATCATAGCGGTAGTTGAAATTTTACGATCCACATTGCAACGTGATAGGCACCACAAAATGAGGATGTTGAGTCAACATACCCTCTTCACCATGAGCCAGAGAAAACAAGGGTTGTGTGACAGAATCCAGTTGATCCGAAATCTGGGATTGGTGTCGAATCTGTGCACCCTCAGCCGCCATAGCTATTGTTCTTTTGGATTTGCTAGGGCAATTGATGGCATAGTGCCCTGCACTACCACAATAGAGGCATAAATTGTGAGTGCGTCGCCACTGTTTTTCTTCGTTGGATAATGGCCCTCTTATTAGATTTACCTGCATAGCCTCTGGCTCAGAGTCTGTAGGTGTTTGTGGGATCGGAGTAGAAGTTCTTGAATAGGAAATTGGAGTAGTACTTGGTCTAAAAGAGCCCTGTCTTTCCAATCTTCTTTCAGAAAGTCTCCGATCAATACAGATAGCCAAACACACAAATGCATCAAAGTCAGCAGGAAGATCAACACGAGCTAGCTCATCTTTTATAGCTTCTGAGAGACCTTTTCTGAAGTGGAACCTCTGGGCTGATTGGTTCCAGGTAGTATCAGCAACCCACTGTCTGAATTCAGCAGCATATTCAACCACCGAGCGCCTCCCTTGATGCAAATGAAGGAGAGTGGCTTCTGCTGTAGCACATCGATTTGGGTCATCAAAAACTAGGCACATAGCCTCAAGAAAGTCATTTAGATTACCCAAGACTGGACTGTCTTGTTCCAGAAGAGGGGAGCCCCAAGCCAGGGCTTCATCTTTGAATAAGGAAAAAATAAATCCCACCTTCTCTCTTTCAGATGGAAATTGGTGAGGTAACATCATGAAGTGCAAACGGCATTGATTTAGGAAACCCCTAAATTTTTTGCGATCTCCTCCAAACTTTTCTGGCAGGGGCAAGCGGGCCTCTTGAGCAGGTGTAACAGTAGCAGCCGCAGCATCACGTGCCCTGTAGCTGGTATACTCACTGTGCATGGACTGAATTTTATTTTGCAGTTCAGCTATCTGGTCCTGCAGCACTTGGATGGTCTGTGCCTGGGTCTGCACAGTTCTTGCAAATAAAGCAACCTGCTGGGCCAATGCAGAATCTGTCCCGGCGGTCTCCATGAAAGGGCCAGATTATTCTGTAATGATATAGAAATCACAAAGTTGTGGAGACCAGCAGCCAAGGTCAGCAATTATCCAGTTCCGCAAACTTGTAGGTGAAACAGGAACAAGGTTTATTGAAGTGATCAGAAACCACACAATAATCTGGCAAGGATCAATAGACAGGAAGTGCCTTATATAGAGGCCAAGGACCAGACACCTGACCAGACACAGCTGAAGAGACTTAGGTACTGATACAATTGCTAGCAGAGTCAAGCTTATAAGGTCCCAATGGAATTCACAACAGGCAGGCTGGTGCAGTGGTAGGGAAGAGGTATAGCAGCCTGGGGACTAGGGTTCAAAACCCAGCCATGTGAGTCAATTCCTCACATGCACCTACTCTGTGGAACTCTTTGCCTCACTTCCTTAGACAATCCTACTGCCTTAAAACCTTCACTAAAACACATCTTCAGCCTTAACATGCACAACTGCAAACTCTGTAGCATAATATTACTCACACCCACAATATACACAACTGTAAACTCTACACATAATATCACTCACACCCAGTGCAGATCTACCTTTTTGGAGCACCTGGGCAGTGAAGTGGAGGAGCCCCTGCAAGTGTGTGCACAAGGTAGGCGCACACCCATTTTTTCCATTTTCTTTGTGTGTATATTGCTCGCTTGCTCTGTGAGCAAATCACATACATTTCTGCCATTTTTACAAAATAACTACTCATACACATGCTGAGCTTTTACTTGTTTATTAAATGCATTTAATGGCGGGCCATATTATTTCGATTTTTCCATGGGAGGGCAGCAAGCTCACTTGTGTCACACGGAAATCCATGTCACACATATATCACATAAAATAGTTGTCAAACTACGAGACGTTAACGCGGAAGGTGCTCATCACTGCCAAACTCGCGTAGCAAGGCGATCCGTGAAACTTGCAGCACAAAGGCGATGAGCGCTGAAGGCGCTCATTACCTGCTTGCCTCGTGAAGCGAGGCTAGCAGTGAAGGCAATGAAACAAGCGGGACTTAGTTACCAAAGACTTACAAAACGCAGGATTGCCAGCCTGCAAGCAGTTGACAAACGCAGTAATTCGGAAAAAAAAATGATAGGACGCGGGACAGTGAAAAAAAAAAATAAGAGATAGGAAAAAAACGAGGTTAACGGCCGAACCGTGAAAACCCCCCAAAAATTAAAACACACTTAATACACAAAAAAATACTACAACATCACACACAGCATAAGGGAACAGCCAGGACGTCCGGGAGTGAGGTGGAACGTGAATTTAAGTGGATTTTGAAGAGTTTAGGCACTCGCAAATCAAAAGAGAAAAAAAAAAACGCCAAAAATAATAAAAACGAGGCCACAGACAGCACAGGACCACACAAAACACTGCCAACCGAGTAGCACTTTCACACACGAACGTACGAGGTACAAAATACACTATTACACAGTAAAAAAAAAAATATGACGTACTAAAAATACAAAATTAAAGGCCGAACCGCGAAAAACAAAAAAAAACACAAATAAAAAACACAAAAAAACGCGCAGCCTATTTCTTATGCACAGTTGGGACATTCATTACACTTTATCATCAGGGCACCAACACGCAAACTGTATATTGTATGCTGCTGAAAAATACAAACAGATTGTTAGCTCTTCAGGCTATTGATTTCTGGATATATTAATTACAAATAGGTAAAGTAAATTAATTTATTCAGTAACTAGTTCATTCATTATTAGCTAACTAAATATAGATAAATATATATCTCTCTTTCTGATAAGTGACGAAGGTGCTCAGAGGAGCAAAAGTACACAAGAGAAGAGGCGCCCAATGAGCGCTGAAGGTCCTTACAGTAGAAAAAGCTTTACATTGTGTGTCAAACAGCATTGCCATGGCTTCAAATTGTATTGTCCCGTCATTTTTGACGGGCAAGTCGCTAGTATATATATATATATATATATATATATATATATATAAATATGTATAAAATTTGAGCTGCAGGTTTGCGCAAGGCCTACAATAAGCAGCAAAGCCACTCATTGCGGGGCCTGCAATGAGCACCAAAGGCGCACATCCTGAGGCCCACAATATAGAGGGTAGGGGGAGAGGCTCGCAATGAGCGCAGAAGGGAGCCTGTAAGTAAGGTTGCAAACTAATTTGCTATTCAATTGGTGTATTTTTGCGTGTTTTCCGAGTTAAAGGCTTAAAACATATGGCTACGCTTAAACCCGAAACTAACCAATTTCCCCAAACCAGCAAATGTATTCACACCCATAAATGGCAAATGAGACAGAGGGAGGGATACGGGGGAAAGAGAGACAGGGTAAGGAGAGGGGGGAAAGAGACACAGAGGAGGGAGGGGGGAGACACACAAGGGAGGGAGAGGGGGCAAAGATACACAGGAGAGGGAGTGGGGGAAAAGAGACACAGGGGGTGGGAGTGGGGGGAAGAGACATGGGGTGAGAGAGGGGGGAAAGAGACACCGGGGAGAGAGGGGGAAGAGACAAAGGGGAGGGAGTGGCAGAAGAGACACACCAAGGGCGCTCATTACGAGGCCTGCAATGGGTGGTGAAGGCGCTCAGTGCATGGCTCGCAGAGAGGAGAGAGAAGGAGAGAAGAGGGAGAGGACACCGAACAAGGGAAGGAAAGAGAGAGAAGCCGTGCATAGCGAGGGTCGCATTGCCTGGCTTTGCTGCCCATGGCGAGGCTCGCAATGTGGTGCGTAGCCATGATTACCCATTATGCCAACTAGGTAGACACCACGGGACGCTCCCATGTGAGGGGTGCAACTTTTTAAAAAACAATGGTTCCTGGCTTAACAAAAACGAAATGCTGCAGTTCATAGACTGGCTACTAGCTTGTAAGGGCTCCTCCACTTCATTGCCTAGGGGCTCCAAAAATGTAGATCCAGCACTGGGCGTAGCCGCACTTTGCAAGCCTCGCATTGTGTGGCAAACAAGAGCATTGCGAGGCTTGAAAATTTGATGTCGTCATTTTTAACGGTCATTTTTAGGTCGCTAGTAACAATATATAAATGTACAGCTATACCTCATTTAACGCTGTAGATCGGTTCCAGGCAATAGGAGTGTTAAGCGAAACAGCTCTAAACGCGGCAGTTTAACATGAGGAAGATAGGGATAGGGGAACACATGAAAAAAAACACACAATTTCAAACAGCAAACATAACACTAACACAAACTGAACATTAGCAGAAATATAAACTTTAAATTATTGATGCTGAAGCTTCTGGGTCATCCTGGATTCTGTTTTCTTATAGCAAATCAGATCGTCTAAAGAGGTCCGGCAGGAAACACAGTGTTATAGCGGGGCAATACTACAGAGAATCAAAGTGTTAAAAGGCGTCCGGCAGGCAAAAACAGAGTTATAGCGGGGTTTAGCATTAAAAGGGGTCTGGCAGGGAAAACAGCTCTAAAAGGGGGAGCTTTAAGCGGGGTGTACCTGTACATATAAATACATAAATAAATATTAATTCAGGAATACCATAATCATACAGTATTAATATCCATTCAGACAGAATACATGCTATTGAGGAGCTACTTCCTACCAATATTTCATTACAAAAACATTTTAGTGAAAAAACATTATACTATATAAAATGACTTATTATTTCTGTTCAACTGGTGCAGTTTCTGCCCTTTCTCTACACTCTGCAGGAAATACAGGGGAAGAGACAATGATCAGTGAAAACTCTTTACTTTACTCTAGTGGTCAGTCTGTGAACTGTAAGAGGGTGCTCAAGAAGATGCTGGGCCAGGTGCCCGTACCTGGAGCTCCAGGTCTGGTGGTCCAAAAGGACACAGAGAAACTTTGCCAATTGTCTCAAAAAGGGGGGGGGGGATAAAATTCCTTTTTGACCCCAGACACTGGCGATCGGACTCCTCCCTGGATCAATACTCCCTCTCTAATTATCCAGGATAACACCTGAATGCACTTTTTATTTAAGAATATATCCAATCCCTTTTTAAAGTTATCTACCGAATCCACTGTCACCACCTCCCTTGGTAGATAATTTCACAGATTAACTAAGTTTACCGTTTTCTTTCTTTAAGGTGAAATCTTTTTACTTCTAATCTTAAGGGATGTCCTCCTGTCAGTTGAAAACCTCTCGGCACAAAAAATTTACTTGACAAAGTCTTGTATTGACCCTGGATATATTTAAACAAAAGGTAATCATATCCCCTCTTAGACGCCTTTTTTCTAGTGAAAATAAGTGTTATTTGGTCAGTCTTTCTTCATAATTTAGCCCCTCCATTCCCCTTATTAGTTTTTTTGTCCTTCCCTGTATTTTTTTCGGCTCTAAAATTTTCTTTTTCTATGTAGTGGTGCCCAAAATTGGCTTACTAGCGATTTGTATAGTGCTACAATTATATCTGCTTCCCTTGCATACCCTTCTTAATACATGCCAATTTTATAATTTGCTCCATTACGATTATAAATTGCATGGCTATTTTTTCTTCCTGGATGCATAACTTTCCATTTATTCGTATTAAATCTCATTGGTCATTTAGTCGCCCATTTCTCTAATTTATGCAAATCCCTTTGTAGAGAAAGTACATCATTATCTGATTTAATTACCTTTCACAACTTAGTGTCATCATCAAAAATGGAGACAATACATTCCAATCCTACTTCTAGGTCATTAATAAATATGTTAAAAATTACCTAATACTGAACCCTGAGGAACCTCACTTACCACATTAGTCCAATCTGAATATGTTCCAATTAAAACAACCCTTTGCTTCCTGTCACTTATACTCTTTGTATAAAATAAAGTTTTGTTATACTGTTATCACTGTTTCATTGAGCTTTTAATGGTTAATGTTTTAAGATATTAACATTTATGTGACAATCATCCTGGACACACATCCCTTCATGCATTTGAGTACTGTAATCATATGTTTGCATGACATTAATCTTCACTTAATTGGGATGTGATATTGTCAAGGCCAAGTGTTTACACTTTCAATATTAAAAATTATGTGTATATCATCATTTTTAACATTTCACATATTGGTGCAACTATCACTAAAAATCTGCATGAAGTATGCCATCCTTCTGATATAATGACCCCTATTTACTGTTTAACACATTGTTATGTGAACATCACAACCCATATATATTATTAATTTTAAAGTCTACATTTGAGCCTCAGTTAGTGTTACATATCATTTGTAAGGCAATAAAAAATATATATTTCTTGCTATTTAGTCATGTACCGTGTCTTTAATTGTCTTATACATCTTTCAGCAATACTTTTAATATTATCATATGCATGGCCAGTCCAAAGTATTATTAAAAAAACATATTTTTCTGCATATTTGTTCCTTGGAGACTGTTGTGAAATTAATTCTATTGTGTTTCCATGCCTTCCCATGCTAAACTACAGTAGTTTGTGTTTAATTGCTGTTACAGCTTTAATAAGTGTTTGAAAAATGCCTTGTGAGTCCTATTTAGTACTCGTAATATTTGAATAAATGTACAAATTGGCCAGTAGAATAGGTCCCAATATCATTATTAAGAGAGAAAAATTTACATTTGGCTGCCGTGGAATGTAACCTTACTTGTGATACGTTTATCTTTTGTTCTGAATATAAATATGTATTTATTTTCATTTGAAACTGTCTCAGTATTTATTTAAATAAAAATACAGGTTGTCCCTACATTCAAAGATTGTAATCTCAAAACATTTAGATTTTCTCATGACCTATAGCAGTGCTCTGCTTTACTGCCTCTCTGTAGTAATGGCATTCTAGGAGTTAAGCCAACATTGATTTGTTAGTTTTTTTTTATTTGTATATAAGCAAATCATTCCAGAAATATTCCAAATTGTTAGTGCTCTATTATAAAAAGTGAGCAACTTCCAAATAATAATTAACATATTTTGATGTGCTAATTAGGATCATGGTCTGCTTGTCTCTGTAGACAGTGTTTCACAGTATTATTATGCAGTTAGATTACTTCCCCCAATCTTATCAGGTACTCTGAGATGCACATCTGTGTTACGATCACTTCTTCAATTGGGCTCGCTCAGAACCTAGTTCTGACCCACCCAGTGATGCGTAATGGTTCCTGTTGTAATCCCTGCTAGCAGAGATAGAACCAGACCATTATTGGACTCTCAAGACAATCACAAGAACACAGGAATTATCAGGCAGAGCAGCAGAGTTACCGATTGTAACTCTTCTTTTAGGCAGATTTGGAATTATCAATTATCAATAATGGGCACACCCTTAAATTGACTTTTACTATTCTCAACCCAGCGTGTTTTATACATTTCAGACCCCCAAGTCGTGCCCCCTTAGCAAATCACAATTCCTTTGTTCTATATCTCAGGATGTTCCTACTCTATGGACAGAGTCAGTAAGTGTCCCTCTGAAGCTGGAGGGTTAAACCTTTGAGGCCCTGCTCAGAGCCAGAAGGGAAATGCCTCTTCCCATAACACTTACCAGTATATGTTAATTATTAATACTGATAACCATAACCATAATGAGAGCCGACCATATCTTGTTTTATTAGCAACCCTCTGGAAAATCCATTTCAAAACTAAGCATGACATCATAGCATACGCAGTGGTAAAACTAGTCCAAGAGAGTGGGTTCTTTGGACAAGTTACTACAAATTGGGGAATATGATTGCGAGACCTGATGAAATAGCATGACCCACATGCTACTCCTATCCCTGCCCTCATGGCTGCAGCAGTTTTGATCTAGATGGACACATAGGTTATAAACAAAAATTGGTCCACACGAACAACCCCTGCCCAGCTGATGGCTTGTCCTCCAGATTATGCAATCCATCTTTCACGACAAAGATATCCTGGGAACAGGCTCTCATGATCCATAATCATATTTCTATATGAACATATAGGTGCTACAATATGCCACACACCCAGCTTTGCAAACAAATGGTGGCTAAGTCTGATTATTCCCTTACATGAGGAGAGGTAATTAACACTGTAGTGTCACTAGGTGGCATCCTCCTGTCATGGCAGGGTTGTGAACAGATGTTACTGTTGTCACCCTTCCCCAGAGAAGGGTTCTTTGTGTCCTAGTAGTCCAACATGGCGTGTCTGAACAATATGGCTGACTAGGGAATTGCCCGTATGATGGAAACATTTTTTTAAGCATGGCAATGCTGTTTGCCACACAATGCAAGGCCCTCCCCCATCTAACTTGCAGGCCTTGCGAGGAGCGCTTTTGGTGCAAGCCTCTCCTTCGGAGCCTCTCCCCCCATCTACTTTTCAGGCCTTGCGATGAGTGCCTTTCTCATCCAACCCACAACTTTCGGCCTCGCGATGAGCGCCTGTGGTGATCATTGCGAGCCTCTCCCCACTCTCTGATCCCTGTGTCTGTTTCCCCCCTCTCCCTTACATGTGTCTGTTTCCCCCCCTTTCCCTCCCGCTGTCTCTTTGCCCCCTCTCCCTGCCCTTTGTCCCCCCCCCCTTTTTTTATTTTCCCCTGTGTCGCTTTCCCCTCCTCTCTTCCCCCTCTCCCTCCTCTGTGCTCAACGGGTCTGAAACCATTTGCAGGCTTGGGAAATTGAACAATTTCCCCAAGCCTGAAATGTGCTTTGGAATTACTGGTTTGACAAAAAATTAAGTCTTTATGGCCGCCATTTTTTTCTTTCACATAGCCGTTTTCAGGCTGTGAAAAAAAACGCTAATTGAAGAACAAATTAACTTACAACCTCAGTTACAGGCCCCCTGCCTCTCCCCCTGTGGTGTGTGAGGTTGTAAGGTAATTTGGCAATCAATTGAGGTCTATTGGCTTCGTAGTTATGGGCTTGAAAAAAATGGCTGCCATTAAAGCCGTTGTTTTTTCAAAGTCTTGCGGGCCTTGCGCTGCCCCTACGGCGCTCATCATGGGCCTGGCAATGAGCGCCTTTGGTGCTCTTTGCCAGTCTTTTTCAAAGTCTTGCAGGCCTCGCGATGAGTGCCAAAGGCCTTTGGCGCTCATTGCCAGCCTTTTTCAAAGTCTTGCTGGCCTCGGGATGAGTGCTGAAGGTCTACGGTTTTCGGCACTCATTGCCAGCCTTTGACGCTCATTGCGCATGTGCAACATTGAATATTACTACATTTTGACCAAACACAAGTTAATAGTTTACTTTGAACTTCATATTGAGAAAAAGTGATAATGAGAATATTATAAAGATTAGTTTAGAACAGACCTGGGCATTTTATGGCCTCTGGGCTGAATATTGCTGCTGAGGGGGTTGGAGGGGTGAATGGTGCTGCTGAGGGGGGCTGGAGTGAATTGTGCTGCTGAGGGGGACTGGGGGTGAATGGTGCTGCTGAGGGGATGTTGGGGGTGAATGGTGGTGCTGAGGGTTGCTGGGGGGTGAATATTGCTGCTGAGGGGATTGGAGGGGTGAATGGTGCTGCTGACGGGGGCTGAGGGTGAATGGTGCTGCTGAGGGGGGCTGGGGTGAATGGTGCTCTTTAGGGACGGCTGGGGGTGAATATTGCAGCTTGGGGCTGAAAGGGTAAATGGTGCTGCTTGGGTGTTGGGGGTAATTGGTGCTGCTGAGGGGGGCTGGGGGGTGAATATTGCTGCTGAGGGGGTTGGAGGGGTGAATAGTGCTGCTGAAGGGGCCTGGGGTGTTTGACAAGAAATGTTTTTTTTATATACAAAGCCTTGCAAAAGTATTCACCTCCCTTGACTTTTTACCTATTTTGTTACATTACAGACTTAAATTCAATGTTTTGTTAATCTGAATTTTATGTGATGGATCAGAACACAATAGTCTAAGTTTGTGAAGAGAAATTAAAAAAATATATAAATAAAACTATTTTTTAGAAATCGAAAAAAGAAAATTGGCATGTGTGTATGTATTCACCCCATTGTTATGAAGCCCATAAAAAGCTCTGGTGCAACCAATTACCTTCAGAAGTCACATAATTAGTGAAATGATGTCCACCTGTGTGCAAAGTGTCACATGATCTGTCATTACATACAGACACCTTTTTTGAAAGGCCCCAGAGGTTGCAACACCTAAGCAAGAGGCACCACTAACCAAACACTGCCATGAAGACCAAGGAACTCTCCAAACAAGTAAGGGACAATGTTGTTGAAAAGTACAAGTCAGGGTTAGGTTATAAAAAAAATATCCAAATCTATCATAACCAAATGGAAAGAACATGGCGCAACAGCAAACCTGCCAAGAGATGGACGCCCATCAAAACTCACGGACCGGGCAAGGAGGGCATTATTCAGAGAGGCAGCACAGAGACCTAAGGTAACCCTGGAGGAGCTGCAGAGATCCACAGCAGAGACTGTAGTATCTGTACATAGGACGACAATAAGCCGTAAGCTCCATAGAGTTGGGCTTTATGACAGAGTGGCCAGAAGAAAGCCATTACTTTCAGCAAAAAACAAAATGGCATGTTTTGAATTTGCGAAAAGGCATGTGGGAGACTCCCAAAATGTATGGAGGAAGGTGCTCTGGTCTAATGAGACTTGTAACGGAACCCATCACTGCTTTACCCTGTTTTATGATTATTATGGTTAAAATATGATCCTACTATTATACTGCATGTATGTTGGTTTCTGCTCTGCAGAATATTGGCCCAGACTAGTGCAGACCTTGGCATGGGAGATAATCCTGTTACAGATAAGGAAGTCTATTGTATAAAGTGTTTTCATTCTCAGATAAGAACAAAGAAGGATGATCTAATCCATGTCTAATTGTATCAAAGTTGCCAGGTAGCCTCAGGGAGGTGTGACTCACCTATTGTCCCTCTATGTGTATTGTGTGGCCAACTATGGGGGATATGTGAAATGTCTGTGTGTTATGTGTAAAAGATACTTTTACTTAAAGGTGTACCCCCTGTTTTTGGGGTACATCCAGAATGTGGTTAAAATTGTGTCTGTTTTAATTGTGTTACCTGTTATCTGAGGGGAGGAGACGTGGGGGTTGAACCATGTATATAATTGGCTGTTGTGATAATTATGTGGGTGTAGACCTTCAGAGGGCACCATTGCATAAAAGGAGATCCCCTGTCATTAAAGAGAGTTCGTTTTACCCCTTCATGAAGTCTCGACTCATGTTTGGGGGACCGGAAGCTATAATCACTTTGTTTCAGCTGGAGTTCGGGAGAAGCTTCAAGGATCATCGCTGCACTAATACAAGGATCCTTTACACTGGTGGCAAGTGGCGGGATTTCCTCCCGAACGGATATACTGAACTGAAACTGGTGAATGGCGCATAGATACGAACGCTTGAAACGAACCACACTAAAGGAACTGCTGGAAGCTTGAGGCATAGTGGCAAGCAACAAAACGAAAGCCACGCTAATAGCCGAACTACTGGAGAGCGATCAAACCGGCGAACCACAAATGGCGAATACAGAGGAAACAGACTTCCAGAGGGACGTGAGATGGAGACTCAGCCTGGTAGGACCTAACTCTGCACCAGAGATCGTGGTACAGATCTTGGCACAAGCTACTGAGACCCAGAATGCCAGGGAAGCACGAGAAGCCAGAGACAGATCACCTCCAGTGGATATATTGTCGCTATCTGGATCTACAATGGGGCGTCAGCGGAAAATTAACTACGCTGCATTTAAAAGCTTTGTGGAAGGTGAGATGGATATTGACAATTACTTGCAAGATTTTGAAAGACAATGTGTGTTAGAAGATTTGGAAAGAGCTAACTGGGCTGCAGTAGTAAGTAGTAAACTATCAGGTAGAGCAGCCGAAGCATTGAGAGCTGTGCCAGATGGGGATATACAAAACTATGACAAGATAAAAGAGATTTTGTTAGCCCGGTACGCTGTAACCCCTGAAGCCCATAGAAGGAAATTTAGGGCTCTCAGAAGACAAGGTAAAGATTCCTATACGGAGTGGGCATTTCGTATGCAGCGCGCTGCCAGCAATTGGATGCAGGGGAATCAGGCAACTACTTTAGAGGATGCTGTGCAGTTGTTGTTGCTAGAACAATTTTTTGATTATACCCCAGCGGGGGTGCGAGATTGGGTCAGAGACAGAAAGCCAAAAACGGTAGAGGAGGCAGCACGGCTGGCAGACGAATTTCATGAGAGCAGGCGGATGGATGGAAACCGAGGGGTCCAAAGCCCACGGCCTGCCTCTGGCCCGCCAACTATGCCACAGAGGGTACCACCACCAGGGGGCAATACCACAAACAGAGGGTACCAAAGGTCTGCTCCGATGTGTCATGGGTGCAAACAAGTGGGGCACATCAAACCTAACTGCCCACAACGCACTACAGACCGCTGGGGACGGGCACCGATACCACAGACAAAAGCCGCCGCACACTGTGTGCAAGAGGGTTACAATTATCTGCCTCAAGAGACACCCAGTGGCAATAGTGAAAACTGGGCCACCTTACATGAGGTAAACCCTGTACAAGTGGCTGGGGATAACAGGGCACATCACCGCCAGTCAGTAAAACTCAATGGGCAAGAGGCTCGAGGACTGAGAGACAGCGGGGCTACTATTACGTTGGTCCAGCTACACCGAGTCGCCCCGACCCAGCACACAGGACGCACCATTGCGGTAAGGGTAGCCGGAGGGGCAATTCACAAGTTACCAACGCCCCTACTCCACATCGATTGGGGTACTGGGGCCAAGGCGGTGGAAGTGGGCATCATGCCAGATTTGCCCGCGGAAGTACTGCTGGGAAATGATCTAGGATGCCTGACGTCACAATTGGCAGCCTGCAGTACCGAAGGAGCCCTACCTGTTACCACCCAGCAGCAATCCAGAGCTATGGAAGCCTCTCCCTCGACTTATGACCAGGTAGAAAAAAGACAGTTGATAATGCCCCGTAAGTATCCCCTAGCAGGTCACTTAGGCATTAAAAAGACGATGGACAGACTCACCCAGTCCTTTTTCTGGCCAGGGGTCACGGGAGATTTGCAAGATTACTGTAGGACCTGCGACTATGGCCCTGGGACATATTGCCCTTTAAACACAGTATTCGGCCATACCAGAGTGTATGTCACTCATTCTGGTCCTTTGCATACAGGGGGGTCATTCGGTACTTGCCCTGTGGGAGCAGTGATACCCCAGATAGCTATGCCATGGAGCCCATTCATATAATGAAAGACTATTGGAAAGACTTTAGCTACATGGCAATTGAACTGTGTCAATAGGATCTGAGCGCTATTCTGTAGTTTTGTGCGCTCAGATCCCAGCTATCTGAGGATATGTGAAATGTGAGTAAATGTAAATTGCAGTAATGCTGATGGGTTGTCAAACTAGAGAATTGACCAACAAATACTTTTGTCCGGACATCCCCAGGCCGATCCGTTGGGATCAGACCGTGTATGACGGCTTATGGTCACGGGGGAGGTGTGTAACGGAACCCATCACTGTTTTACCCTGTTTTATGATTATTATGGTTAAAATACGATCCTACTATTATACTGCATGTATGTTGGTTTATGCTCTGCAGAATATTGGCCCAGACTAGTGCAGACCTTGGCATGGGAGATAATCCTGTTACAGATAAGGAAGTCTATTGTATAAAGTGTTTTCATTCTCAGATAAGAACAAAGAAGGATGATCTAATCCATGTCTAATTGTATCAAAGTTGCCAGGTAGCCTCAGGGAGGTGTGACTCACCTATTGTCCCTCTATGTGTATTGTGTGGCCAACTATGGGGGATATGTGAAATGTCTGTGTGTTATGTGTAAAATATACTTTTACTAACTTTTGAACCCCTGGTCTGATTCATGCCATTTTTTAATATGTTGTTCCCCTGGGTGAGAGCTATTGAACGCTGGACTTAAAGGTGTACCCCCTGTTTTTGGGGTACATCCAGAATGTGGTTAAAATTGTGTCTGTTTTAATTGTGTTACCTGTTATCTGAGGGGAGGAGACGTGGGGGTTGAACCATGTATATAATTGGCTGTTGTGATAATTATGTGGGTGTAGCCCTTCAGAGGGCACCATTGCATAAAAGGAGATCCCCTGTAATTAAAGAGAGTTCGTTTTACCCCTTCATGAAGTCTCGACTCATGTTTGGGGGACCGGGAGCTATAATCACTTTGTTTCAGCTGGAGTTCGGGAGAAGCTTCAAGGATCATCGCTGCACTAATGCAAGGATCCTTTACAAGACTAAAATTGAACTTTTTGACCATCAAAGAAAACGCTATGTCTGGCGCAAACCCAACACATCACATCACCCAAAGAACACCATCCCCACAGTGAAACATGGTGGTGGCAGCATCATGCTGTGGGGATGTTTTTCAGCAGCCGGGACTGGGAAACTGGTCAGAGTTGAGGGAAAGATGGATGGTGCTAACTACGGGGATATTCTTGAGCAAAACCTGTACCACTGTGCATGATTTGAGGCTAGGATGGAGGTTCACCTTCCAGCAGGACAATGACCCCAAACACACTGCTAAAGCAACACTTGGGGAGTTTAAGGGGAAACATGTAAATGTGTTGGAATGGCCGAGTCACAGCCCAGACCTCAATCCAGTATAAAATCTGTTCTCAGACTTAAAGATTGCTGTTCACAAGTGCAACCCATCCAACTTGAAGGAACTGGAGCAGTTTTGTAAGGAGGAATGGGCCAAAATCCCAGTGGTAAGATGTGGCAAGCTCATAGAGACTTATCCAAAGCGACTTGGAGCTGTGATTGCAAAAAGGTGGCTCTACAAAGTATTGACTTTAGGGGGGTGAATAGTTATGTACTTTGAATTTTTCTGTTATTTTGTCCTATTTTTTTTTTGCTTCACAATAAAAAAAAAAAAACTAAAGAAAATCTTCAAAGTTGTGGCATGTTCTGTAAATTAAATGATGCAAATCCTCAAACAATCCATGTTAATTCCAGTTTGTGAGGCAAAACAACACAAAAAATGTCAAGGGGGTTGAATACTTTTGCAAGGCACTGTATATATAATGTGTGTGTACATATATGGCACGAGAGGGTGGCCCCCCCACAACAGTCCCAGTTTCTCATGTTGCCCCTTTGGCAAAGTAATTGCCCATCCCTGGTTTAGAAATATAATTTCTCACTTGTTAATAAACTCCTAAAAGTATATAAAAGGTCACAGTGTTTTGTTTTTTTTTTGTAATTTTAAGATTGTAGTTCCATTTAGAATTTAAGATGTTATGTAAAAAATGTATTAAAGAACCGCGGTGGTCGGAATTTCTCTATACAGTGTTTGGAAAAACTAAACTTGATAAATTTATACAAATAAAATAAATAAAATACAAATGAATATACTTAAAAATAAACATAGCCTTTACATTTCCACTTTTACATGTATTTTATGTTTACTGTCGACTTCCATTTCCTTTACTAGGCTGCATCTTGCAGCTTCTGTCTCAACAAGGTGTCCTTGCAAACTAATGAGATTTGCATTGGTCCTAATGAGAGCAAGTGCATTTTTTTTTTAAAGCGGATTTTTAACCTTTATGACCACAGTGGCCCTTTAACTATGTTCTTTTAAATTGTGTACAAGATGAAGTTTTATTTTATGAAATCATTTCATGGGCAGGGCCCACAAGTGCAGATTGCGCAGGAGCTTTTTATCACCACTTTGCGAATCGTATTCCCTGTTTAAATTAACACAAGGAGGTCACTATTTCACAAAATAGGGTATGAATAATATGTAGCCATACAGAGAAACATTAATAAAACGATTCACCAAATATTTGGATATACATTATTGTTAAGCAAATGTAAGGTATATCTTCCAGAATTTTTTCTCATTATAACCTTGACGCATCTCACCCTTCCTTGAAAGGTCACCCCTTTTCTGAATATTGCAGGTCATTTTCTCTACAGAAGAATCCAAGTACAAATGTGTCCAAAGGAGCTTGCAGTCAATTTATAATAAAAACCTTCATAAGGAAAGAATAATAATCCACATGTTTGTCGGGGAAGTCATTATTACATCTCACAGTGTGTTTCCTTTATATTTGTCTCATCTATAATCTTAGTGTTACATTGTGATTTACTTTTAATTATCTCGAATGCACAAAACCCACTGACCTGCTTTTTGATTTAGCTAAAGTAGAAGTTCTAATGTAGGAGAAATATTCCAGGATCCTGTTGGTCACAACAATACTAAGAAGAAACATTGTGATAATATGACCGGTCATTGTCCACCAATATTATTATTCCATTTAAGAGACAGGAAAAATAAAATCTCTCTCGACCAACCTCAGGATTGATGTAATTGCTCCAAAATATTTGTATTTTGCAAGATTAACATTCTCAAGAAAGGAAACCCACAATCCTTCCCTGAAACTAAGACAAAAACAAGGGTTTCATCTTACAGATGCATCTCCTTTCCATCTTACCCCTTTACTTGACAACTGCTCAGATACTTCCCAATTCCCAACAGCTCCTATCATGGAAGAAAACTTTAATCTTAACACTATGCAGCTCTTGTCAGTCCTGGGACCACCACCCTCTTACACAAACAGTGGACCCAGATGGAGGGCCAGGGATGGCTTAACTTTCTAATCAGATACCGTTTCCTTGTGTTGATGTCTATCATACTTTACATTTTGCATTCTTCAATTTAATCATGCAATTTACCAATTATTTAGTCTATTTTCTTTTTTACTCAGATATGCTATATTTTGCCACTACTCATCCACCCCACCATGCACCCCAGAATGACCTGTCCTTCTCTCTGCCTCCACAACATTACTGATCTTTTATCAAATAAGATGACAACTGAAATCCTGTTAGATGAAAATGGGAGACCTCCATTCTAATTGGAGACGTGGCGCTATTATACTTCAGTAAGTGAAAAAAGTATGTGATCAAAATAATTATATTCAACATAGTCTGACCCCAAATTCAAGTAAATTCCTCAAAAAAAGTTAGGAAATAATGTTCTTATAAAGTCTGCAAATTTACAATAATTCCCGTAGAATGACCATATACTTAAAAGGAGGTTTCCAAACCAAACTGACATTTGGTACCAAGTCCCACTAGTAGTGTGAGAACAAATATACTGTAAAGATTAATAAAAGCACACCTTTTTCTAACTAGTGGCACATCTCCATGGGGTGGATGTAATGAGTCACATAAACAAGGAGAAAAGACTGAATAGTTTGTTAATAAAAAAACAATGTTTCTTTTATTTATTTTTGATAAACTTTTGTATAAAAAGTGACACATTTCAGAGAGAGGTGGAGAGAGAGAGGTGGAGAGAGAGAGGTGGAGAGAGAGAGGTGGAGAGAGAGGTGGAGAGAGAGAGAGAGGTGGAGAGAGAGAGAGAGAGAGAGAGAGGTGGAGAGAGAGAGAGAGGTGGAGAGAGAGAGAGAGAGGTGGAGAGAGAGAGAGAGAGAGAGGTGGAGAGAGAGGGAGGTGGAGAGAGAGAGGGAGGTGGAGAGAGAGAGGGAGGTGGAGAAAGAGAGAGAGAGAGTGGTGGAGAGAGAGAGAGAGAGAGGGGTGGAGAGAGAGAGGTGGAGAGAGAGAGAGGTGGAGAGAGAGAGGGAGGTGGAGAAAGAGAGAGAGAGAGAGCAGTGGAGAGAGAGAGAGAGGGAGGTGGAGAGAGAGGGAGGTGGAGAGAGAGAGAGGTGGAGAGAGAGAGAGGTGGAGAGAGAGAGAGGTGGAGAGAGAGAGAGAGAGGTGGAGAGAGAGAGAGGGAGGTGGAGAAAGAGAGAGGGAGGTGGAGAAAGGGAGAGAGAGGTGGAGAGAGAGAGAGGTGGAGAGAGAGAGAGGTGGAGAGAGAGAGGGAGGTGGAGAGAGAGAGAGGTGGAGAGAGAGAGAGGTGGAGAGAGAGAGAGGTGGAGAGAGAGAGGGAGGTGGAGAAAGAGAGAGAGAGAGAGAGAGCAGTGGAGAGAGAGAGAGGGAGGTGGAAAGAGAGAGAGTTGGAGAGAGCGAGAGGTGGAGAGAGAGAGAGAGGTGGAGAGAGAGAGAGAGGTGGAGAGAGAGAGAGAGGTGGAGAGAGAGAGAGAGGTGGAAAGAGAGAGAGGCGGAGAGAGAGAGGGAGGTGGAGAAAGAGAGAGAGAGAGAGCGGTGGAGAGAGAGAGAGGGAGGTGGAGAGAGAGAGATGGAGGTGGAGAGAGAGAGAGGTGGAGAGAGAGAGAGAGAGGTGAAGAGAGAGAGGGAGGTGGAGAAAGAGAGAGAGAGAGCGGTGGAGAGAGAGAGAGAGGTGGAGAGAGAGAGAGAGAGGTGGAGAGAGAGAGAGGGAGGTGGAGAGAGAGAGAGTAGTGGAGAGAGAGAGAGGGAGGTGGAGAGAGAGAGAGAGGTGGTGAGAGAGCTGCAGTGTTTGCAGGTTGTGCAGGTTGTGCAGGGCCGCTGTCAGGGGCTGCACTGAGAGATTGTGGAGCAAAGCAAGAAGCTTTGATGAGAGAATCTGCAGATGTCAGTTGATAAGAGGAACTGAAAGACACAGAAGGTAACTACCGAAGAAGGGATCTGCTTTTTAAAAAAGAGGCCTGGGATACAGAGCCTGAGAGATAGTCTTAACTAAGAGGTGAGAGAGACACCTCTGCTGCCTGAAAGACTGGGAAATGTATAACTAAGACAGTGAGGGAACTGTTGTTTAGTTGTTCAGGACTTCAGAGAGAAGCTAGGTTTTCTTTTTGTTTCTGTGCTGTGTATTATATGTTGGCAGAAAGCAATAAAGTCTGTTAAATCATTTAAAGGGATCCTGGTTCCTCCAATGTGGTGCTGGAAACTAAGGCACTGAATCCCTAATGTGGCAGTGACTTGTCACAGGCCCACATTCAATTGGGTGAATAGTAATTACTGGAGCCTGTAAAGTAGCCCCTAAAAGTTACTGATATTCAATTGGCTACTTTTAGCTTCTTGTATTCCAGTTGCGAGTTACAGGCTCAAAAGCACTGCGGTTGTCAAAAACGTAACTACATCCTATCTCCTCCTTTGATGTTTCAACCCCACAAATGTTACCAGTGCTAAAAATGCAAGATCCATATTTAATTGCAACAGTTCAACAAGCCCGTAATTGCCTTCAAACCCGTAAATGGCAAATGTATCAAAAATAACTACAAGTATTAGATAGGACTCGCAAGTGGTTTAAACAACTGTTCATAACACTGTAAAAGCAAATAATCACACACTACTGTACTTAGAAATACTGGCAAAGCGATGAAAGACATTAGCATTAATTGCACAACAGTCTCAAGCTTGCAAATTTGCAATAAAAAATATTATTTTTATGTTTTATTTCCATGTTATATTGATCCCAGGAATCTAGCAGTTAATAAATATCAGGCCACCCACATGGACTAGACCAGTTTATTTATTGATTTTTATTGATTTCAACTTTGCTGGATTGTGAGTCAAATTGCAGATTGTAATTTAAACTCCATGTTTTACTGACATTATGATGGAGGTCACATTTACTATTGGCCCTGTCTAAATTGTAACTTACGGGCTTGCTTACTTGATAATGATCATGTCCTGAAATGCTACGTAAGGGTTCATGGTTTACAGTTTTAGGCTTTAGCCCTGTAATTGCGGGCTTGAGTCAGTTGAATACAGCAGGAATTGTATCACGTTTCTAACCTGCAGACATTGTAATTACGGGCTAGACATTTAATGGGGGCCTATGACTTCTTTTTAGTCCTATACTAGTGAAAAAGTTTCCACAATGTCTGTTTAATTATATTGTAGCAAAGTTAATGACTCTTGGGAGGTTGAAAAACGGATTAGCTCCGAAGCTAGTATAACAATGTAGCTATATTATAGTAAGTAACAATATTACAATTTATAATCCTTATTGTGTTTATGCTGCCACAAAATTACCAGACAAGTTACATTTGTTGCATATTCAAAGGATTTATAGCAAACATAACCATAACTATAGGCACATAAGAACAAAACTAATTTATCTGCCAATGCATATTATTCCCAAAATAAAGGATTAATGAGCTAGCGGGTATTATTCACCAAAAAAACTAAACTGCACATTAGTTAAAGTGTAATCTCAATAGATATTACTGAGGTGTGGCCCCCTCAGCAGAACAAAAAACATTTCCACCAGTGAATATAAATATATTGAAACAATTGTGCACTGTGTCTAAGTGGATAATATAATTCTGTGGGAAGAAAATGATCAGATTTATCGGCTACTTATGGTTTTGCGAGTAAAATGGTTTGAGGGTTTAAAGAATCTGCCAAATCCCATCTAGCTCAAATTATTGCCACCATTAAGGCCCTAAATCCCTACACTGTGCTCACTCTCTATTTTCCAAATGAGTGGCCGAGTTACAGCATCCATACTTGGACGCAGCCGGTACCCAAAATAAGAGTCAGGTCAAAGTATCTTCAAAGGTCAGAAGCAGAACAGTGACCGTTGTTCACATCTATGTACCCAACACCCACCAAAATTACTTTTTCCAACAACTGTCAATCAGACTGGGAGAAGGGCATGATTCCATAGTCATCAGGGCAGGAGATTTTAATGTGGACCATTAAGTCAACTACAGACATTAGTTCTAGCAATAAAAAGGCACATTCAAATTGGCCTGTATCTCCCTTAACAATATCGTCCTAGAACACAAACTAACTGAAACATCCCTACATCCCATAACTACAGTTATTACTTCAGTGCAAAAGAGATATTTAAGACATGCCTCATCTTAGCCATTGTGTCTGCCCAATTCAGTGGATATACAACCCATTTAGTGGGTTGACGATACAGGCATAGAGTCCAACCTATGTAGTCTGACTTGTCCTGGACAGACCCCAGCTTGGGGACACAATGCATTTCTTATCATTTGACTATCACATATAATAGTTGTCAAACTATGAAATGTTGTCACAGACTCTCATAAACCCTTAATTAACCCTGTCACTCATGGGGGTCAATACAGACCCTCATAATCACTTAATTAACCCTGTCACTCATGAGGGTCAATACAGACCCCCCATAAGCCAATACATACCCTGTCACTCATGGGGGTCATACAGACCCTCATAAGCCTCTATTTAACCCATAAGGGTATATTATGACCCTTATGGGGCTGATACAACCCAACATTAAACCACATAAGTGCCATGATGGTCCTCAAGCATCATCATGACACTAAGTATAAACACTACACTGCACTATACCCCCCAATAAAACATTAAATCTAAACTAACTCCGCCTCTAAACTAACCCATAAACACCTACACTACCTACCTACACTACCTACCTACCCCCTAATAAACTCCCCCAACACTCTAATTACAGAAAAAATTTAACTAAAGTCACCAAAAATAAAAAATCTACATTACATAAAATTAAAAAAGACCTAAAACACAAAAAAAGATCTACATTACAGAAAATAAAAAAACCTAAGTCACAAAAAAAAAAAGGAACATTACAGAAAATACAACCCCTCCCCCCCCCCCCCCACACACACACACACTACGGAAAATATTACACACCTGAAAAGCAAATACATAGACTAAGTACAATGTATATTATGTGTATTTTACTTTGTTTTTATGTTTATGTATGTTGTACTAATGTAATGTTTTTTTCAACAGGGGCCGCGCCGGAGAAATAAAGACGGGGACATGCTGGAAAGGTGAGTAGAATATTTAGAATGTTTATTTATTTTCTGTAAATGTATTGTACTAAACCCGCATTAACCAACATATTAACCCTCGCAGTGGTAGTCCCCGATCGCACGCCATCGAGGGCCCCCGCTGCAATGATAATTCAAAATTCCCACCTTACGGGTCCTTAAAGGACCCGTAATAAAAAATGTTTATACAGAGCCCCATCAACCCCTAAAAAACCCTGTCACTCATGGGGGTCAATCCAGAACCCCATAAACCCTAAATTAACCCTGTCACTCATGGGGGTCAATACAGACCCCCATAAGCCCTTCATTAACCCTGTCACTCATGGGGGTCAGAACAGACCCCCATAAGCACTTAATTAACCCCCTCACTCATGCGGGTCAATACAGACAACCATAAAACCCTAATCCCGTGAGGGTCTTTAAATACCCTTATGGGACTAATGGGGTTAAATAGAGGCTTATGAGGGTCTGTACAGACCCCCATAAGAGACCGGGTTAAAATGGTGTAGTGCTTACACTTTGTGTCATGAGGCTCCTGGATGACCCTCATGGCACTTATAGTGTTATTACATGCGTTCATTAGTGTGTTAGAGGGGTCTATATAGTTGAGGCACACAGTATACTCATATTGTGTGGCAAACAGCATTTCAACACTTTTTTTTATTGCCCTGTCAAGTCGCTAGTATATCATAACTTCTATACCTTATGTTAATAATACATTTCTACCAATTATTATAGTATATGGGATAATACAACTTCCTCAATTAATCTTGAAAGTAACTTTTTTTCTTTAATATGTAGGAATTTGTTGTATTATCCACATATTGACTTAAGAATTGTTGCAGATAACAATTTGGATACATCCATAAATTGCTATATTTATAACTTATATATCCAACTAGGAACTTACCAGTCAAAAATGACGGGATTCAAATTGTTAGACTGGCAATGCTGTTTGCCACACATTGTGAGGTTTTAGCTCCTCTGAGCACCTTCGGTGCTCATTGTGAGCCTCTCCCCCCGGTACTTCAACTTTTCTGCTTTGCAATGATCACCTTCAGCGCTTATTTCGTGGCTCACAATGAGCTCCTTCTGCGCTCATTGCGAGCCTTACCTCCCGCCTACTGTACAGGCCGCTCATTGCAGATTTCGTTAACCTGCAAGTTTCGTGCTTGGGAATGCCATGTGTCTCTTTCCACCATCTCCCCCCTGTCCCTTCTCTGTGAGTTTGTCCTCTGTGTGTGTACTGAATGTTTGCATGTTACGCGCTGAAGGCTGTTTGTTTTATTTTCTAAGTGTTGCGTGCCTGGCGTTGCTCAGCCTCGTTTTCATGCAGTTTCAGATTTTTTTTACGTTTTTCGTCCGCCATTTTTTCCATTGCTTAGACGATTTTAGATTGATGAAAACCCCCAAATATTGCTCTAAATTACTTGTAACCACTCCCAGGCTTCCTGGCTCTTCCCCTCTGCCCTGTGCTGTCTGTGAGTGTGTTATTATATTTGTTCTTTTATTTGTTTGTTTTTAGGGTTTTTAGAGTTACTCGCTTAGTTCTCAGTTGCACCCCTGACAATGCAGCAGTTGTGCCCCTGACAAGTCCTGCATGCTACAATGGCTCGCTTTGCGAGGCTTCGCAGATGAGAGCCTTTGAGGCTCATCCAGCCTAAGTAGTGCACCGTACAAGGCTCACCTTGCTTTGCGAGGCTTTGCAGATGAGCACCTTCGGCGCTCATCCAGCCTAAGTCGTGCTATGTACACCGCTCGCCTGGCTTCACAGGGCTTCACAGATGAGTGTCTTCAGCGCTCATCTAGCCTAAATCAAGTGCCGTACACGGCTCGCCTCGCTTCATGAGGCTTCTTAGATAAGCGCTTTTGGCGTTCATGCAGCCTAAGTCGTGCGCTGTACATGGCTCGCGGTTGCAAGCTCACTTTTGAGGTTGCAACTTCGTGACCAACATCGCAAGCATTACGGATAGCGTTCTTGGTCCATAGCTATATATGTGATGGATCTATGGAATTGTCATAAAATTATACTGAACTACTAGGCATCTTCAATCATAGAAAATGATGGGAAATAAATACAAATCTAGGTGCATATAAATTACATTTATTTCATTTTAACGTGGAACATATTTATTTTTATAATTAGGAATGTGAGCAATTGATAGATAAGAACAAGAGAGAATGCAATAATGAGAGGGTTGAAAACAGACATGGTGAGTAAAGGCTAACCCTTTAAACATGTGTCTGCTGGATTAGATCATTGGAGAGCTGCATTACAATTATAATGTAGTATAATCGAATTGGTGTCTAACTACATGAACTTTTCCAGCGATGCTCTGCACAGGAAACATCCAACACACTAAATGACATTGGATCTCAAAAACAGTTGAAGATAGTAACCCAGTCCCTGGCATGAAAACACACAAAATACTGATATATAATGATATACAGTATTAATAATCTGGAAATGTTGGGTTTATAAATGAGATATTGCAATCACTGCTTTTCATTGTATGAAATGAAGATTGGGTAAAGACTATTAAAGGTAAGGAATTAGAGAAGTGTTCATATTTCTAGAAATGAAAAGTTAAGAAAGATAAGAAATAAATGTTACACTCTTCAGTTTTGGGGAGCTCACAGTTCTATATTATGCAGAGAGAAGAGATTCTGGTATCAGTGATTTAGTCCTCTAAGGACGGCAGACTAATGAGAAAAATATGCGAGACCAGCTTCTCTATACCTTACCATTCGCCACATGAATAAAACATGCTGAAAAGAAGCTGGAAAGCGCTGGAATTATTTCCTTATACTTTACAGATGAATTGGTTTAGGAAAGTTATATACCTTTACAGTCATAGAAACTTGTATATAATTACATTGAGCCCGATTCAATTTGAGCCTCGCAACTCAATCGCAAACAGCCGAATGTCTGTGATTGAGTTGCGGGCTCCCATTCCCCTCTGATTGCGATGCTATTCAATTCCCCAAGGCCGCAACTCGCTGCCCGAGATCCGAAATTGTAAACCCTGAGTCCATAAGTAAGCAGAGCAGGGCTTGCGCATGCTCAGACAGATCCATTAGTAAATAAAACCGTCATCATGACGGCAATCAAACCTGTGGTGTTCCCGCAGGCTTCCTAAATGAAATCTTGCTGCGGGGTCCCCATCAGGAGGTGCCCAGAAGAATGAAGACCAGGGCATTGGTGATCACCGCTGGAGGTGCATTTTTGCCAGGTCAGTGGACTCATTAACCCTTTCTTTTTCACGGGTTGTAAGCTTTTATTTTGATAGTGGTTTTTATTTTCTGTAATCTTTTTTTATTTTATGTGTAAGTCTGTTTTTATTTTTCTGTAATGCTTTTTTTTATTTTCATGTAATTAGTAGTTTGTATTTTTTGGTACTTAGTGTTTTTTTTTTTTTCTGTAATGTGCGTGCTTTTATTTTTTGTACTTAGTGGGGTGTTAGTGATTTTATTAGGGAGTTAGGTAGGTAGGGGTTAATAGGGTAGGGTAGTGGTTAATATGTAGGGTAGAGGTTAATAGGGTAGGATCGGGGTTAATAAGGTAGAAAGGGGGTTAGTAGGGTAGGATTGTGGTTAATAATGCAGGGTAGGGGTTAATAGGGTAGGGGTTAATAATGTAGGATAGGGGTTAATAGGGTAGGAGTTTATTGGATCCAGTTAGGGGTAATTAGGTCCAATTAGGGGTAATTAGGTTCAGTTAGGGGTAAATAGGTACAGTTGGGGTAAATAGGTACAGTTGGGGCTTATTAGGTACAGTTAATGATAATTAGGTACAGTTATGGTTTATTGGGTACAATTAGCGATCATTAGGTACAGTTAGGGGTAATTTAGTTCAGTTAGGGTTTTATTTGGTCTAGTTAGGGGTAATTATTATTATTATTATTATTATTATTATTATTAGTGCTGTACAGGGGTTGAGTACATGGCAAAAAACAAACTTAACATCTTATAAAGAATGGAGGGCCCTGTTTTTGAGCTTAAAATCAAATGTACATAGTGCTAGTTTCCAAGGGTACATAGTGCTTGTTTCCAAGGCACGGACACACGATTGGAAACTCGCAAACTTACAATCGAAGGGTTTAGGTGTGATACAAGAGGGTGAAAATGCAAGATGGCGGTGTGAAAGCAATTTGTTTAGTCAATTGGAGGTGTCTGTGTGTTGTACTGTAGATTGTGGGTTTGAGGGTTATTAAGCTGTGGAGTGTGCAGTTGTACACATTATGGCTGAAGGTGATAAGATTTTATAAACAGGTGTGTTTTTAGTATTTTTTTTAAGGTTTTGAGGCAAGAAGATAATCTAATGGAGCAGGGGAAGGAGTTCCAAATAGTAGGGGCAGCACAAGAAAAGTCTTGAAGATGGGAGTGAGGAGAGGTGATGAGAGAGGAGGAAAGGAGAAGGTCGTTAAGGGGGTGGCTGGGAGAGTATTTTGAAACAATAGCAGAGATATAAGGGGGTGCGCTGTTGTTGAGGGCTTTATATGTTAGGGTCATGATTTTAAATGTGATTCGGGAAGCTATGGGAAGCCAGTGGAGTGATTGACAGAGAGGAGCTGCAGGCACTGAGCGTTTGGTATGGAAAATGAGTCTAGCAGAGGCGTTCATTATGGATTGGAGGGGAGACAGACGAGAGATGGGGAGGCCAGCAAGGAGTTAATTGCAGAAGTCAAGTCGAGATATGATAAGAGAGTGTATTAGAATTTTAGCTGTGTCTTCTGTAAGAATTTTGGAGAATTTGTTAGGTGAAACTGACAAGATTTTGTTATTGATTTGGATGTAAGCAGTAAAAGAGAGTGCGGGGTCCAGTAGAACCCCAAGACAAAGGGCCCGGTAGGTGGGAGTGATGATGGTGTTGTCAACAGTGAGATATATTTGAGGAGTGAAAGCTGTAGTAGAGGGTGGAAAGACAAGGAGTTCAGTCTTAGACATGTTGAGTTTGAGTTGACGGGTAGACATCCAGGAGGATATGCTAGAGAGGCAGTTGGAAACTTGAGCTAAAAGAGAGGGGGATAGATCGGGTGCAGAGAGGTAGATTTGAGTATCATCTGCATAGAGATGATATTCAAATCCAAAGGATTTTATGAGGGTGCCAAGGGAGGAGCTGGAGAAGAGGAGGGGGCCTAGGACAGAACCTTGGGAAACGCCAACAGACAGAGGGAGAGGTGAAAAAAAGGTGCCAGAGAAGGAGGCTCTAAATGTATGATCTTTTAGATAGGATGTGAACCATGAAAGAGCCGTGTCCTGGATGCCAAAACAGAGAGATCCAGGAGAATTAGAATGGAGAAGTGACCCTTTGATTTGGTGGTTAGCAAGTCATTGATGACTTTTGTGAGGGCTGTTTCTGTAGAGTATTGGGCCCGGAAACCAGATTGGAAGGGGTCAGGAAGGGAATTGGAGGAAATAAATTGAGTGAGGCAATTGTAAACAAACTGCTCAAGCAGTTTAGAAGCCAAGGGAAGTAGTGAGATAGGGCGATAGTTGGAGGCAGAAGCTGAGTAAGATGATGGCTTCTTGAGAATGGGTGTAATTATGACGTGTTTTAAAGAGGATGGAAACTTGCCAGTGTTTAGGGAGAGGTTAAATAGATGTGTGAGAGCTGGGATAAGTATGGTAGATAGCGGAGGGTTTAGCTGTGATGGAATAGGATCATGTGGACATGTTGTAAGGTGAGAGGTTGATAAGGTAGATACTTCATCCTCAATTACAGGGTCAAAAGAGTCCATAGTGGAGGAGGGAATGGGGAAGGGTAAGGGCTGGGTGTTATCGGTTTGTGGAGAGGATGGTGGGATAGGACCAAGCTAGGAGGAGAGCTCATTTCGAATGGTTTCAATTTTATTTTTAAAAGTCATTAGCAGTGAGACAGGAAGGGGCAGGAGGTGGGGGTGGGCAAAGGAGGGTATTGAATGTAGCAAATAAATATTTAGGGTTGGAGGACAGGTGTGATATTAGTGATGAGAAGTAGCGTTGTTTGGCAAGATTGAGGTTTCTGTGGGTTCTGGTGGTAGGAATTGAAGAAGGGTGGTGAGCAGAAGATGACGTGAGGTTGCAAGTTAGCAGGTGGTGGTCAGTAGGGGAAGTGAGGAGATGTCAAGGTTGGAGATGCAATCCGGTGCAATCCGGTGAAAATAAGGTCAATGGAGTGTCCACCACCAAGAGTTACTGAATCTGTCCATTGTGAGAGGCCAAGGGAAGAGGTAAGCGCAAGTAATTTTGCAGTTGTTGGGGAGGTGGGGGTGTCAGTGGCTATGTTGAAATCTCCAAGAATGAGTGCTGGTATATTGGAGGAGAGAAAGTGAGGGAGCCAGGCGGCAAAGTTGTCCAGAAATTGAGAGGGTGATCCAGGCGGGCGATAGATCACAGCTACTCGCAGAGGGATGGGAGAGAAGATGCGGATAGTGTGGACTTCAAAAGATGAGAATTGGAGGGAGGGAACAGGGGGTATGCAGTGAAATGTGCAGCGAGAGGATAGTAGTATGCCCACACCTCCAACTTGTTTGTTGCCAGGTCTAGGAGTGTGGGTGAAGTGTAGACCACCATAAGAGAGTGCGGCAGGGGAGAGTCAGATGGAATGAGACAGGTTTTTGTGATACCCAGTAAATTGAGGGAGTTGGAAATGAAGAGATCATGAATGAAGGTAAGTTTATTGCAAACAGACCTTGCATTCCAGAGGGCACATGAGAAGGGCAAAGTAGATGGTTTGTGACAAGTGATGGGAATTAGATTATGGATGTTTTGGGCATTTGCTGCCCTTGGGACTCTGCATGGCTGACAGCAGGTGGGAATGAGTGAGGGGCCTGAGTTAGGGGATATATCTCCACAAGCCATCAGAAGAAGGATAGAGAGTAAAATGAGATGGGAATAGGACTTACAGGAGCATTTCTGCTTTTCACCTTTAGGGGGGGGGATGCGATAGTGACTGGAGGAAGGAGAGGAGCTCATGGGAGCAGAGAAGAGGAGAGGAAAGCAGGGAAGGTGAGATAGTTATATTATTGGAGACGTGATGTGTAGAGACAGTATAAGAGAGTCAGAGAAAGAGGCAGGAGGTTATAATGAAGAAGATCGTGTGAGAAAACGTAATGGCACTGTGTAAGGGGGTGATTAGAGGTAATAAGCAGATGTCACTGATTGAACAGGTGCAGGTAATTATTATGCCTCAATATATTAAGTGTAAACAGGGGTGGGTGGGAGGCGATTGCATTTAGGTGGACTTCTACAGGATATACTGGGCTGTAGTATGTTTTAAAAGTATCTATAAGACGAAAAGAGGAGTTATTTGAGTGGGTGCAGATATAGGGTTAATAATTGGGATGAGTGAACACAGAGCATTTCTGGTTTACAAATAAGCAATAGTATATCATGACAATAGCAGTACAATCTAACAGCAAAAAGTATTTAACAGCAAAAAGTGATTAGGTACAGTTAGGGGTAATTAGGTACAGTTAGAGTTTTTTGGGTATAGTAGTGTAGGGTAGTGCTTACAATTAGTGTCATGGGGGTCTGTACAGTGCCCCATGAGTGATGGGGTTAATTTTAGACAGGGGTTAATTAGAATTGTAGTGCGGGTCCTTTAAGAAACTTTAAGGCCCTTTAAGGACCTGCGGATGGAAATTTACATTTTTAAATGCTGCGAGGGTACTGGAGTAATGTAGCAAGGGTCAATGTGGGGACCCTGCAAGGGTCCTGATGGGGACTCCTGCACTGATGGGGGGTTTATTTAGGAGTGGGGGAGGTGGGAGCAGTGGGTACATTTAGGGGGGGAAACTTAAGGGCTTTTAAAGCCCTTGCAAGTCCTCGTTGGTACCCTTAACTTGTGGTTTCACTTCTGCCATTTGTGGCATTGGCAGATGGCTTAGCGAGGGGGAATCGAAGCAATTGAATAGCGATTTACGATTTAGCCTTGCGAAAGTAAAAGATCAAAGGCTTGGAGGGCATTAACTTGTGATTTAAAAAATCGCTATGAATCGCACTATGAAGCCAGTAACTCAATCGGAGCCCCCAAAAACTCGCCAATTGAATAGCACATTAAGTTATGGCCTCCATTTCCGAGCCCGGATCTCCCGAATGGCTCAAATGTGTGAAAGCCTTTGAGAAAACTGGGGACCATCGGCGAAACCGGTCAGGAGGGCACAGAAACTCTGGAAGGAGACAGATAAGCGTTCCCAAAGGATTTCTGTACCTTTTATCCTTATATGACTAGTAGGTCCAGTTTTTGGGGTCCTTGTTTTTTGTAACGAGAGGATAAGTATAGTGATTGCCTTTAGTCAAAATTAAGGAGGTATATATATATTTATATATATATATATATATATATATATACATATATATATATATATATATATATACAGTATATATATATATATATATATATATATATATTTATTTATATATACATATATATATATATATATATATTTATATATATATATATATATATATATATATACATGCAGTATACACACCAGTAATAATAGGAACTGTCTTGGTCTGTCTCTACATGTTTCTTTTTTTTTAAAACTTGAACCCTAGGATTTAACCACAAGATATGAGGGTTCATAAAAATCCATGTTAATAATGAGTATATAAGGTAATATGTGAAAAAATATGCATACCTGATCAAATACATGGATATATTAAAAACAGCACTTATTTACATCAAAAAATATTGTTAAAGTCAAATAGAAACCCCAAAGGTTATTGTCATTTTTTTCAAAACCTTTTACTTATCACCAATATAAGTTTTCATAAACATATATATATATATATATATATATATATATATATATATATATATATATAAAACATCTAAGCACAATAAAATAATACCGCTATTGAATTGGTTCCTATAGAATTACATTATAGCATCATTAAAGCACTAGCACTTTTATAAAAAGCACTTTCTTTACATAACAACGCAACCATGCACTACAGAATTTACTACATTATCAATTAATCAAGCACTTTAGTCCACTTTATAAAAAAAAGGTTTATATTTGTATGAATTATATATTCACCAGATTAATATATAGGGGGTTAACTGTATTTTTGTGATATATACACTACATATAGTGCACTTTTTTGTTTAGTTTTTGTTTTGTATTTTTGTGTTTTTAAATTATGGATTTGTCTTTTTATTATTTACTATTGACTATTTATTATATAGATATTACATTGAATGAATAAAGTATAATTTTTTAACAATTGAGCTAGGTGATGTATACCCTTTTTAGAAAAATACCTTGATATAGGTTTAGGAAAGTGATGGCACATTGCTGGCTTTCCTTGTTTGTGTTTTGCTACCTGTAATCTTATCAACTGATAGATCAGAGAAATAGTGTCTCAAAGTGCAGATTTGTATGAAGGGATTGTTAGTTCATACTATGAAAATGTAAAAATAATGTTAGCCTATAGTTGATGTGACAGAGTGATACAAGGGGTTTGTGTGAGCCACAGACTTTACAAAGCTCCCTTTTCCCGGAGGTCTGAAGGAGCTAATTTTCCTGAGCAGTTGATTCACCAGGAGGCCCACACAAATGGCAAAACTCTGTCCTTTAGCAGCCTAAGGCAAACTGCAGTTCAAAGCAGCCACACCCAGATTCCAGGAGCAGTTTTAAGACAGGTCTCAAGTAGCTCTGCTGGCAGCAGATGTTCCACCAGGAGCTTGGGTGGTTTCAGGTGCAGCTGAAGAGACCTGACTTAAAACTGCTCCTGGAATCTGGGTGTGGCTGCTTTGGACTGCAGTTTGCATTAGGCTGCTAAAGAACAGAGTTTTGCAGTTTGTTTGGGGCTACTGGTGAACAGCCGGTCTAAGCTGGAGAAAGACAGAGAGAAGTGTTTTGTCTGAAGTGGAAAGAAAGACAAACATAGAAGTGTGTGCAGCTGGTCTGATATAGTAAAAGAGACGTATGAATGTATGTGTCTGAAGCTGGAAAAAGACACCTAGAGTTCTGAAGATTAGAGGCCTGTGACTATGAACAAACTATCTGAGTGTTTATTTTGTTTTTGCTCTACCCAGACTTAGCTGGATGGGAGCTATAAAGTTAGGTATAAAGGTATAAAGTAATTGGTTCGGTGGAAGCTAGGCCTGTTATTTTCTTTGATTTGTTTGGATTTATTATTGTATCACTTGCTAAAGTTTAAGTAAAACCTGGGAAAGAATGATAGCCTACTGTATTGTGTTCCTCCATCAAAATGCCGGAAACACATGCACAAATCCAAAGGGATACAGGCAACTTGTCATGTTGGATACAATAAGGCTGATTGGATGAAGATCACCACCACTGCTGTGGCCAGGGAATGTGCTAGGGAATGAGAGGAACATGTAACCTTTGAACTGGGATATGCCTAAGACTTATACTGTTAGGTTGAATGGACAGGTTACTTGGGTCTCGGAACAGGTACCTTTACAGACAGGTGGAAAGATGGAATAGTTCTATGTTAAAAAACAACTGGATTTTATCCAGTTGATCTAGCAATTTTGTACTTTTCTCACTACAATTTACGATTCACACTAGTTGTTAGCATCATTCATTTATTCTCTTACTTTCCATTTGGGTCTGCTCTTGTAGATTGTCCGCATTCATTTGAGATGGGTATGGCTGATTCCTTGGGTGACCTAAATATTAAAAACAAAATCTAATAAAATGAGTTTGGTCTCCACTGTCCAATTTAAAATCATACAATAAGGCAGAGGGTCTTAAAATGAGTCTGTTATTTGCTTTAAAAAGGGAGTAAATTAAATCATACAAAAACATATTTTTCTCAACAAAGCTGCATCCAAGTGGTTTTCTCTTTCTGGTAATTTTCAGCCTTATTAAATTGCGATTCAGTAAATTTAAAAGGGCTCTATTTAAGCACATAGCATATTTTATTTACAGAAGTTTTTAGTTAGTGAAGACCTTGCTTTTAAATATAAGTTCATTAACTAAAAACGGCTGTAAAAAAAATATGCTGTGTGCTTAAATAGAGCCCTTTTAAATTTACCGAATCGCAATTTAATAAGGATGTTTATGTTTACAAGAAGGCTTAAAAAGGTTTATCCAGTCATTAAAGTCTATCTACATTCTCCTATGATAACTACTGATCATCTTCTAGGGCTGAACCCACTGGGGCCACTCACCAACTGAATTCCATGACCCATCCATGATTTGCTACAACAACCAAGTCCTTTTATACACAGACTGCCAATCAGAAGGGATGGGACATCATTGTGTAGAATTAGCTAAGCACACATTTTAATTTGATTTGCCTCACACCAACTAGTAATTAAAAATACAGTCATATCCACTAAACAAAAACGAACATAATCCCAGAACAGCTGATTTATTGATTTGTATTGATTTCTACATTTCTGTATTGCGGGTCCAATTGCAAATTGGACTTCTAAACACTCATTGACTGCAGTTTAAACTCCATGTTTTACTGCTGTCATGTAAACGGTCTCATTTACTATTGGCTGTGTCTAAATTGTAACTTACGGGCTTGATTAATTGATCATGCCCAGAGATGCTACGTACAGGTTTATGATTTGCATGTGTGAGCTTGTAATTGCAGGCTGGAATCAATTGAATACATCTATATATTTAACAAGTTTGGAACACATAGTCAAAAGTTCAGTTCGAATTGAATAGGGGCCATGGTGTCTGCTTAACCTCTTTCATTTACAGGGCCAGTTCTCCCTCCTTAGGGCCCTATTCATCTAGTCTAGCTGTGGTAACATTTACAGGCTTGAAACATCAAAGGAGGAGATAGGATAGAGTTACGTTTTTGCAGTGATTTTGAGCCTGTATCTCACAAATGGAATGCGAGTTGCAAAATGTAGCCAGTTGAATATCACAAACATATAAGGGCCCCATTTCAGGTTCATGTAATTGTGATTAAGACAATTAATTATGGGCCTCAGTCTGCTGAAAACCTTGTAACCCCACAACCAGGTAACCTCGTAACTGGAGACTCTTTCCATAGATCCCAGGCAATATGCTTCACTAAAATTCCCGGAGAAAACCTGACAGTGATACTAAACATGACTAGGTGACTATTCTTGTCTCTTTAAACTTCATCCCCAATATTTTTCTGGGTTTCTACACCCATGATTGTATTTAATTACTTCTATATTTTTTTTTTTAAATAAAGCTTGAAAGCTCTGTCCCCATTACAAGTTGTTCTTCCAAAGGTTATTAGATGAGCAAACACAAGTTCAGTTTGTTATAGATATTTGCCGATGGCCGCTTACCCCTTTCACCCATTATATCATGATTCCATTAGACTTTATTTCTAAGGCAATGCTGTGACTATTGCTGAGAATCATGGAACCCGCACTCAAGATGCTAAAGCTGCCACTTCATGCAATGTATAGGAAGGGATACACTTGTCAGCCTCTATACACTAGCACATGCTCACCTTCATACTCCAAGTAAGCAGGAAGTGACCTTACACATAAGGTGAGACTGTTAAAATTAAAGTTAATTATGAAAGCGTGAGGTCTCAGGGCATAAAAACTGATTCAAATGGTATTTGCCATGCGTTATGCCCTTGACAGCAAGTGTGCACAATTTAGCTGTAGGAGCCAAACTTGTATACTAAACCGCCCTGTATATTTCGTGTTAGTTTCAAGGTAGTTTAAACATTTTTTACTTAATAATGTTTTCATGCAAGAAATATTGTTACAATGTTAAAGCATGTTCTTTATTTAAAGATAAAAACATTGTGTTCCCTGTACCTTTAATATTTTCTCTAAAATGCTATTTTGCTTCTGGCTTACATCACTAATAATCTTGTTAATTCTTTCTTACAATGATAATATAAAACTCATTAATATAATACTACAATGTGATTATAATACTCATAATTGCTGTTGTTTAGTGGTTTAGTCATGTCCGACTTCCAGTGACCCTATGGACCGCAGTACACACGGAACATTTGTCAGCCACTACCTCTCCTGTGTGTGCATTCAATCTTTCCCAGCTTCTCTGGGGAATCCAGACTCTTTTGATATGGCCGAAATATTTCAGCTTCAGACTCATGATCAAACCTTCTAGTGAACAGTTTGGCTTTATTTCCTGTAGTGATTTACTTGATCTTCTTGCAGTCCAGAAACACCACAATTAAAAGGTGTCAATTCTCCGGTGCTCACACTTCTTTATGGTCCAGCTTTCACATCTGTATGTTATTACTGGGAATACCAGAGTTCTAACTATGTGGACCTTTGTTGATGGCGTAATGTCTTTACTCTTTATGAGTTTGTCCAGACTTGCCATAGCTTTCCTCCCCAAAAGCAAACGTATTTTAATTTCATGACTGCAGCCACCATCTGCAGAGATCTTGGATCCCAGGAGAATAAAACTGCCTCCATTTTCCCCGTCTATTTGCCAGGAACTGAGTTTGCCGTTTGCCATGATCTTCATCTTTTTAACATTGGCACCAGGCCAGATTCTGCACCCTCTTATTTTACCCTCATCAATAGGTCCTTTAGTTCCTCCTCACTTTCAGCCATCAGAGTAGTATCATCGGCGTATCTAAAGTTTTTGATATTTTTCCAGCAATATTGATTCCGGCTTTGGATTCATCCAGTCCGGCCTTATGCATGATGTATTCTGTGTATAAGGTGAATAAATATGGTGACATTATACAACCTTGTCGCACTCCTTTTCCGATCTTGAACCATTCTGTTGTCCCATGTTTGGCCCACAAACAGATTCTTTAGGAGGAGGATGAGATCATCTAATCCTCCCATCACTTTAAGGACATGACACATTTTGTTGTGATCCACACAGTCAGAGGCTTTAGAATAGTCTATGAAGCAGAAGTACATTTGAAGCAGAAATTATCTATTATCCAGCCTATATTGGCAATTTGATCTCTTGTGTCTCTTCCTCTGGAGAACCCGGCTGCACATGTGGTAGCTCTCAGTCCATATATTGTTGGAGCCAAGAATTTAGGATCTTAAGCATTACCTTGCTGGCATGTGGAATGAGTGCAATTGTTCAATAATTGGAGCATTATCTTTTTTGAGATTGGGATATAGACTGACTTTTTCCAGTCTGATGGCCACTGTTGACTTCATACTCATATAACATCTGTATAAAAAGAGAAAGACGATCACAGGACACAAAGAGAATGAGATACATTTTTTAAGTAAAACAGTTTGAGTGATATAACCCATAGATGGGTGGATGTAAGGACAGACAAACAGATGGACAGATGGACGGACAACAAACAGAAGGACAGATGTACAGAGTGCATGTCTTAATTATTCACCACTACCGACACCCACAATAATCAATTCCAGCACTACCTAACCCCCATGACCATTTAGCCAACCCTACCGACCACCGCATGCATTTTGACAAGAAGACAAAGACTATTGATATTATATATTAGGGCTCATTATAAACAGGAATAGACTTGCAGGGTGGTTCTTTGTCATTTTTTTATTTTTTATTTTTTGAATAATTTTTGAACATAATAGACAGGTGAGTGCGTCTCTAATGTAGCCCCCAGAGTCTGCCCTTTATTCTATACACATGGAGCCCCATTCAAGTGAGCAATTTTGAGATCCGGAGGCCCGTAAGGGAGGTCACAAGCTACTTCGCTATTCAATTTTTTGCTGGCTCCGATCGACTTCCGAGTTACGGGCTTGACAAAATGGCGATGGTTAACCTCACAACTTAGAGCCACCAGAAGCCTTTGATCTTTCACAAAACTAAAATCGCTATTCAATTGCTCAATTTCCCCGAGCTCGCAATTGTATTCACACCCGTAAACTGCAAATGAAGGTGAAAATCCTACATGTGCTAGAGAGGACCCGCAAGGGGTTAAACACCTATTTGTAGCAGTGTAAATGCAAATAAAAGATCAATCCTGCACTGCAAATAACAGGGAAAGCGATGGAAGACATTAGAATTAATTGCACAACAGTGTCACGCCTGCAAGTCGACAGGAAATAATATTTATTTTGTATGTTTAATTTTGGGGTTGAATCGATCTCCGGTATCAATGAGTTAATAGATATCAGGCCACCCACATGGACTAGAACAGTATTGGCATTCATTTTTATATTTTTTTATTTTTAATATTTTGCGAGTCTGATCGCGTATCGGACCCACAAACCTAAATGATTGACAGGTAACCTCCATGTTTAACTGCCATAATTCTGACAGTCTCATTTCCTATTGGGATAATTTAAAATGGGAAGTTACGGGCTTGCTTAATTGATCATGTTCCTGCCCTCAACTGCTCCGAACCAGTGCATGGTTTATGGTTTTGGCTTCGGGCCCGCAACTTGCGGCCTTGAGCAATTGAATAGCATTGTAATCAGACAGGAACAGGAGCCCGCAACTCACTTGCAGACATTCTGTGATCGAGTTGCGAGCCGCGAATTGAATGGAGCCCATGTTTCTTAATTCTTTGTACATGGCTTTGTCACAGATTCAATGTGTACATTTTGTTTTGTGTAGTTTTATACCATGTAATATAACATTAGCAGCAGTGGAGATAAAGACACAATAGAGCGAGCAGACATACAGAGTGACTCACCATGACACTGCGCAGTGCGCTGCTCAGAATTTAATTACACATTTGTACAGCACTGAGATACCTGAGAACAACTTCTGACAGATGCCGCTTTGGTGACATCTTATTTGCATTTGGCTGATGTAAATATTGAGTCATAGCCCTTTATGAGGTCGCTATATTGAAATTAATGGGAGAGCGAGGTGCAAGGGGTTAGAGAGACCAAAAACAAATAGGTGAGGTGAGTAAGAGAAGGGGTAAGAGAGAAATGAGAAATGTGAAAGAAAGGAAGAAACACAGTAAAGTTAGAAAGAGACGGGGGTCTGTGAAAGTCTGATAGAGAGAAAGAGACAGAATGTTTCCATTAGAGCCAAGGATTTGGCTGCAGTCTCATGTCGGTCCAGTGTCAGTGTTCTGGTCAAAGACGTGAATACAATATTATTAATACTTTACACATTCCTAAAGTCAAGGGGAAAATACACTGAATCTAACACAAACAGTACCTTGCAAAAATATTCACCCCCCGTGACTTTTTACCTATTTTGTTACATTACAGCCTTAAGTTCAATGTTTTGTTAATCTGAATTTTATGTGATGGATCAGAACACAATAGTCTAAGTTGGTGAAGTGAAATGAGAAAAATATATACATAAAACAATTTTTTTAGAAACAGAAAACAGAAAATTGGCATGTGCGTATGTATTCACCTCCTTTGTTATGAAGCCCATAAAAAGCTCTGGTGCAACCAGTTACCTTCACAAGCCACATAATTAGTGAAATGATGTCCACCTGTGTGCAATCTAAGTGTCACATGATCAGTCATTACATATACACACCTTTTTTGAAAAGCCCCAGAGGCTGCAACACCTAAGCAAGAGGCACCACTAACCAAACACTACCATGAAGACCAAGGAACTCTCCAAACAAGTAAGGGACAATGTTGTTGAGAAGTACAAGTCAGGGTTAGGTTATAAAATGACCCCAAACACACTGCTAAAGCAACACTTGAGGGGTTTAAGGGGAAACAAGTAAATGTGTTGGAATGGCCGAGTCACAGCCCAGACCTCAATCCAATAGAAAATCTGTGGTCAGACTTAAAGATTGCTGTTCACAAGCGCAAACCATCCAACTTGAAGGAGCTGGAGAGGTTTTGCAAGGAGGAATGTACAAAAATCCCAGTGGTAAGTTGTGGCAAGCTCATAGAGACTTATCCAAAGCGACTTGGAGGTGTGATTGGTGAAAAATGTGGCTTGACAAAGTATTGACTTTAGGGGGGTGAATAGTTATGCATATTGACTTTTTCTGTTATTTTGTCCTATTTGTTGTTTGCTTCACAATAAAAAAAACAAAAACATCTTCAAAGTTGTGGCATGTTCTGTAAATTAAATGATGCAAATCCTCAAACAATCCATGTTACTTCCAGGTTGTGAGGGAACAAAACACAAAAAATGCCAAGGGGGGTGAATACTTTTTTGCAAGGCACTGTATGTGACACCTAAAAGTATAGGATAGTAGGTCCTTGCAAGTATGTCCCATGGCATTTCACTAGACCCTCTGTAATAGAGAATGGGGCAATTAGATGCCGCCCAGATGATAGATACACTGTACTGAAAACCCTTTGTGTTATTGTCTCTAATATTGGTGATGTTGGTTGTGATCATTGGCTGCCATGTTGGATCAATGACTACATATAGTGAATTAAAAGGTTTCACTTGGGGTTTTCTGTTTGCCTTCCTCTGGATTCAATATAAACATTTACACATCTGTTAAAAAAAAACATGTAATGTTTTATACAATAGAAATATTGATTCAAACAAAGTTTACACATTCATATAATATTATGAATAAGTTACAATAAAATCTGTTACAATTTTAGCAAACAATGGTTTCTGAGTGGTTTACAGATATAAATATACAAGTTGCATGTTATTACAATAAACACATTGACTAATAATTCAATTTATTGTTATACTTTTTCTGACATATGGAATATGACATGGAAAAATAAAAAATATTAACAAAAATATATCATCATGTCGGGGGGGGAGACTCACATTGGGTGGCAAACAGCATTGCCAGGCTTACAATTTAATTAACGTCATTTTTGACGGGCAAGTAGCTAGTTATGATATATTTTGAAGTGTCAGATAGATCTCTTGTGTATCAGTAACTGAGTGTAAGATGGTCACAAAAACAGTTTATTCAGGTAATATAGGTGCGGATGCCCTATGCTTAAGTCTAAGATGTAATTATTGAGCTTAAACATTTGGAAGTGAGATCGGCTGATAGCAGCTAACATTTGGGTTTTCTCTGGTTTTTATATGACTACTATTTGTTTGGGTTAGTTTACTTGTCATTGAATGTATTTGTCCTTGGTTAGTGGCTCCCCAAATAATCCTCACAAACCATTAATAGGTTAGTTCTGTGGCCATGATAAGCCACTCTGAGCAACCTCTTTTAGCCACTTGTGCCCTTCACAGGGAGAAATATCCTGTAGTGTATCAGTCTAGTGACACCCTTATAATGGCCATAGAACTAATCTATTAAGGTTGGTTCGTTCTCTGATGAGCACCTCTGACTTAGTTTTTTTGTTTATGCAAATTACCCTTAGGGTTTAGTCTCCCTAAGGGTGATAGAGGACTCCAGACGTGGACCCCTTGTAAGGGCACAAGTGAGCTAAAAGAGGTTGCTCTCAGAGTGGCTTATTATGGCCATAGAACTAACCTTTTAAGGTTAGTTCGTTCTCTGATGAGCGCCTCTGACTTAGTTTTTTTTTTTTTGATAATATAATATAATTAACAATTTGCATATTGCAGATCAGAGTAGATCTACAAAGGTTGAACTTGTTGGACTAAACATTTTTCAACTTCAGTTATACTATATGTATACTATATCTATTTAGTTTTATGTACTTTATTATTAAGAAGTGCTTATTAGCTCTGTTTTACTGCCTAAAATTAAACAGTCCCTGTATGGAGACACAGACTTTGTATGGATGTCAGTGTAGGTTTCTAGCCTATCAGGGACCACGTCTCAGCAGCATGTTTCAAAATGTTGCAGAGTGATGGTCACTGATTGGTGAGTATGAGACACAGCACTGAAAGTACAACAAAATCTGTGTCTTCATTAGCTGAAGAGGGCAGACTTATAAAGACACTATTTGTTTTATTTTAGGCAGTAAAAACAGGGCTGAAAATGATTTTGTTATACCTTCACCTTTCTTGTTATGAGTCCTAAGAGACAACCCTATGTATGAGCATTAAATCCCATCTGCTAAGGAAGCTATAACATGCTGGGTGCTTTCCAAGATTCATCCCTTCATTGAGTATTAGTTACGAAGGAGGCAATAACCCCCCACCCCCCACCCCGCCCCCCGCACACACACACACACACACATATACTTTTTAGGAATCTGGGACAGCAAGAGTGGGTCTTCTGATTGTGTAGATGTGGCCCACCAACTCTTTTCTATGGCCCATTATCTGACAGTGGAATCTTCTCATAAACCTAACATTAAACTAAAACATTTTGACCAGTTTGAACACGTGGGACATCATAAACGCATTCTTATTTTTTTATATATTGTATGAAATAACCAATTTACTGTAGATACTTGAGTATACCGCTAGTTTTTATGTTCCCATTGTTGAATACAGTTTATAGTCTTTCCACTGATACAGGAACAAACGTCTCCTCACTGTCATGTCTTAGAGTGCATCCTGCTGCTGCAGCCAGTGCTGCATTTACCACATTTAAGCACCATTTGGGGTGCTTTTGGAACAGGATTCAGCACACATTTGTTCTACAATTCTGTAAATTTTAACCCTCACGTTATATTCATGTCTTGCACTTTTTTCCCATTCATCTATCAAATTCGTAACCCTCGTGGTACAGTCAGGTGGCACTATATTCGAGTATCTATGGTATATGTTCATACATATGTTTTTAAAATATTGTATTTTAAACCCGCCCACCAGCTTGAAAGCCAATAATAATCTCGCCCCCAAACCAAAGAAGTTGGACATCAATCCGGCATTCATGTACAAAAATATATTGTAAGGCCCTTCCAATATATTCAAATTTGTATCAATAGCCAATCAGAGGGTAACACTTAAATGAAACACTATTCTCATTGGCTGACATTTCAACCAATCAGAATAGGGAAAAAAAGAGCCATATTATTGGTTAAAGGCTAACCCATCGTAAAGCACAGATTTCAGTCCATGCATTTTAATTGCTTGAAAAGGTAGACCTCTCTGATCCTCAATTTGGATTGGCTGAAATATGAATGACAAATATTTTAGCCAATTAATTAAATGAAAAACAGTATATTACAGAGAGGATGTTCTTATTTATAACAATTAATGTCTATTATGTCATGTCATTTCATATAAATAATTTTAGATACTTGTAAGAACCAATCTTTGAGGAAAGTTTAATAACTAATACAAAATACCAACAAAAAGACACCTAAAGGTCCTCGAGGTACCTCTTCTAGGATATGAAATATAGTATCCTGGTGTTACCATTAAGACGCAGCACGGGAGACTGATTGGGAAACATCTTGTAATGTATTTATTGCTTTGCAAGCAGGATCAGTCTGGGGAGTCTATAAGACACATTAGTACAGTCATAGAACCAAGAGAGGCCTTTTGTGTCCCAGCTTGATGTTTTATTACAGAGCAGGCCCATTCAGTAAAACATCAGCCAATCTGTATATTTATGGAAAACTCACAAATGAGACCTAATACCTGGGATATGATAATTTGGTTCCCATATTTAAACTCCTACAAACCTAACTTCTCCAACCCAATGACCAACCTAACACTGAAAACATGGGTGGGGGTTAACTCCAGGGGTCAACTGGTCCATCCCACCTCACCTCTCACTTCAATATTACCTGACCCAATTTCTTAGATACCTACATTGATGAATACTCTAGACTTATTCGGACAGATCTCAGGATTGAAAGTTAATTAGATAAGACCCACACAAATGCTAGAACTGTTAAAAAGCAAGTATTAATTTGCTTGGCCAGAAAATGTTATCACATATTTAGGCATCAACGTGACCCCTGACCTGTCTAGATTGTATGGGACCAATTATACTTGTCATGGCTGAAGCATGCCAAGGCACAAGCTGACAATACATTCTAAGACTGATGCCCTCAGCCTTATAATATAGGCTTATTGTGCCAGGGGAAAGGGGCCCACTGAGATGGGTTAACATTGGGGATGTTGTGATTTATGTGTTATTCCTTGTTATGCCTGTTTAAAGTTGCCTGTGTGCCACTGGGACCATACTGTGGTACCCATGTTTATATTTGGGGTGTGCGTATGAACATGATGGGAGTGATGGGATGTATGTCTGTGTTGTGCTTTGGGGGGGGGCTAGCACTTACAAGGGAAATATTGTATATGCCCAATATTTCAGAGTAATGGACTAGTCCGTTATTAACAAGGTTAGGGAGATAATTGACCCCTATGAGTCGCATGACACCAGTATCTCTCTCTATGTATCACAAGCCTCAGCCTGGTGTCTATATGCCTATTGTATGTAATTGCCACCCACCAAGAATACAGCGGTGCCTAATACAATGGGTGATTGTATTAGACTGGCAGGCAGGGATGATAATGAGAGATAGAAGGATTGGGTGTAGCCATGGATGCAGTTATGAATTGATTCGTCTGTCGTTGCTAAGAATGTGGTATAAATATGTCTGATGGTTTCAGTAATAAAGGGGTTATACTGGTTCTTTTCAGAACTTAGAAAGATCCTTATGCTACACAAGAGCACAGACACCTCTCAGTCTAACCTAACAGCTAAAAGTTCTTCCTGCTGTACAGAAGTAAAATGAAGCAGTCACACCTGTGGGAAGAGGTTTGGACAATAGGCTCTTATCATACCCCATTCAACATACAGGTTGTGACAATACTCGTCTAATAAAAAAAATTAATTGCTGAAACTAATAAATGGAGTAAATACTCCCTTTCATGGACAGGGCGCATTAACACTATTAAAATGAACTTTCTACCCCAAATTCTATATTTATTTCGAAGCCAACCCATCAATATTATCCCTAGAGATATAGAAAAACTCCAAAAAAACCTTACCAGGTTTAAATGGAGCAATAAAAAAAAAGAACAGCGAAATCATTCCTGCTTGGTAGCAAAATACATAGGAGGACTATCCTGTCCTAATTTGAGATCATATCTCAGGGTGGCTCAGATTTCCTTCATTCCCCAGGCTCACTCAATTGAACACCAACCCATTTGGATATTTATCAAGAACCAAAAACTAAAACCATATAAATGGGACTCAATAATAGACTCCACCATACCTTCTAAAATTACCAAACATAAAAATCCTCTAATAACACTCTCACTTTCAACCTGGAATTATATTAATTCTAAACACCATTTGAATTCTAATTCTAAATTATCATGCTTAACCCCCACATTAGTTACCCTAACTATATGGAACAACCTCAGGGAGGATTTAAAAATATGGTGTACAAGACATAAACTAGATAGGCTAGGTAATTGGTTACTAAATGACCAAATAATTTAATTTGAACATCTCAAAACAGAATTTGATAAAATAACACTATAATTACTGTAAAATTAGGCACCATTGAGACAACCCAAACTAATTGGCTGTCTCTCATTAGCAACAAAACCCCTTTGCCTAAGAGGGTTTTGTGCTAAATTTATGCAATCATAAACGCACCCTCCAACAACTTTAAACCTCCATTTAGGGAAAATGGGAAGCTGACATGGGCTTACGTTGGGACTCTCCTAAATGGGAAAGCACTTGTACAAACTTAATTAAAGGCTCATTGAATTACAGCTTATTGGAAATTACATTTAACGTTTTTCATAGACACCCCTGACATAATGCACAACATGAATCCCCCAACATCATCCAATTGCTTCAGGCAATGCCAAACAATAGGTACTTTAATCCACACGGGGTGGGAATATCCGGTTGCCCAACAGATTTAGACCAAAACCTTAGAACTAGCATCTAATATTCTTCAAAAAAACATTACCCCGTCCATAGATATTTGCATTCTGAGTAACCATACCCCTTTACTATCAAAAAAACAAAATAAATGGCTACAGTATCTAATGCTTTCCACTAAAAAACACATTGCCCATAATTGGAAGACCCTAACACTTAATTTAAGCAAAGTGATCAATAAACAATGTTATAATGATTAATGACAAACTTACCCATATGATAACAAACACATACTCCATATTTCTAGAGACTTGTGACTCATGGCTTAGTTCACCCCATACAATAAACATTTTATAAAAAAAGCATTTTTTAGAACCCTTTTAAGGTTTGGTAGATAATTTAATGCAGGTTGGAAATGGACCTCCCGGTGTGGATCCCAGGAGTTGGACAAGTAAGTTGTGGGAAGATTGGCTGAAAATCGGCCAACCATACGCTAAAACCCAAAAATGATGCCTGGGCTGGGCTAATTGTGTTAGCCCCCTCATAGTAGTTATTTGGTTTCATTTTCTTTCATTTCAAAATGTAAATGCTATATAACCCTTATGTTCTTTTTGTTTAACGAAAATGGAAAAGTTGAAGAAACATTGTGATAGTTCAATAATGAATAAGAACCACATTACACAAAATGACTAAACTTTATTAACAAATTGGTAAATTTCAAATGATCATAAAAATGACTGTTACAATGTTTGTACTTGGCAAAAAAAATATTGAAAAATAATATTCTCTTTCCCCAGCTTACAAAATGCATGCTCAGAAACATCACGCCACTGGTGTAGCGCATCCAAATTAGATAGACTTAGCTCCTGGTTTAGGAATAATCAGCTTATACCTATAATACAGGTGCAGAGAGATTTTAAAAACCCTGCAAAAGAATCATTTAACTATCTTAAATTCAGACACTGGGTAACAACAACCAAAGCATATGCCCCCCCCAAAATCATCCTTGTTATCCACTACCTGTCAAAACCTCCCTTGACTAAAGGGACTCTTGGGTCTTTCTATGATACCCTTAACACATCAGCTATAGAACAAAAGCCTTCTTACATGCTTAAATTGGAGAAAGATTTAGGCCATGTTTGGGAACTTACAGCCTTATTAAATTGCGATTCGGCCAATTGAATAGGGCTCTATATAAGCACAGAGCATGTTTTTTTTTACAGAAGTTTTTAGTTAGTGAAGACCTTGCTTTTGGATAGAAGATCACTAACTAAAAACTTCTGTAATAAAATATGCTCTGTGCTTATATAGAGCCCTATTCAATTGGCCAGATCGCAATTTAATAAGTGGACCAAAGCATGCTCCAATCTTTCAAAAGGATCCATGAGCTACATTCTTCTTGAGACCCCTATAAAAAATTTTAATAGAGCATACTTCACCCACTAAAAATGTATAAAATTACAAACCAGGGAAGTAAGGCTTGCTTTAGAGTATGCCATGCAGAAGGCAGTGTCTTTCATACATGGTGGACATGCCCAATTGTCCAAAAGGTGGACAAAAACAATTCAACTAACTTCTAGACTATTGATTATCACGTTACTCCTCTCTTGCCTTCTAGGCATTCACAACATTAACTTAACCTCTCCTCAAAATAAACTGTTCCAAATGATCAAGCCAGGAATTGGAAATCTCCCTCACTCAATTTTCGGGATGTCATTAATAAGATCACATATATAGTTGTGAGCGTACGAGTTGTTGCTAACGCTGCGGGCTCGCTTAGCGAGCCCGCGGCCCTCGCGTAGCGAGGGCACTGCCCGAGGGCCTCAGTTGCTGGCATGGAGCGCCGAAGGCGCTCCATGCCAGCAACTGCGACCCTCGCAAACTTCACGTCGCAACCCAAACAGTACGACACACACATTACGACACTCGCAAACAACATACGACACACGTTCACACACATTACGGCCTCGCAACACTCGGACGCAACTCGCGAACATTACAAAATGTAAAACACAATACATACACACAGCACATACATAAAAACCTTACCTACACCAAGAGGGAGCACCCAGGACCTCAAAAATGCAACTTAGACCTCGATTTTACTCAAAATAAAAGAGTTTAGAGACTAAAAAAAAATCTAAGCGAGAGAAAAAATGGCCGCCGAACAAAACGAAAACGAGGCTACAGCACTCTAAACTCGCAAAACACCACAACAAACTCGCAAAACACCACAAGAAACTCGCAAAACACCAGAAGAAACTCGCAAAACACCACAAGAAACTCGCAAACCGCCACAAACGACCTACGGATATTCATACCACACAGTGCACACATTCAGCACGCTTACACAGCAGCTCCACACCACTAATGCTGCAGCAACATCAACACAGATTGCCAGCTCTTCATCACAATGCTTCAAAATAGGTACAGTATATTCATTTAGTAATGTTTTACATATTTCATTATTATACACCAAACAGCATTAGCTACCTTACAATTTCATTGCCGTCATTTTTTGACGGGCAATTCGCTAGTTAACTATATATTCATCAACGAAAGATTGACACGAGTTTTAAAAGATACTTTCCCCCTCTTTTTACAAATATGGGAGCCCTGGTTGGCTACCCCAGACAGTATATCCTTCACATAAGATTACCATAGGACGCCTCAATTCCCCAGTTGTTCGGGAGTGGTAGAGAGGAAAGAGAATTCAAGGCTGCTATAGTGAGAGTCAGCAGCTATACAATTATTACCAGAAATCTTTATAAAATTATGGAAAAAAAGTAAAAGGACAATTCGTATTCAGGGCTCCTTATGTTTTTGTTTTGTTTTTCTGAATATACTTGTCAGGAACTGTCAACGTTTAAGTTGTAGGGTACAGTGAAAATGTTATTTACATACAAATTGCTGTTAACACATTTGCAAATGCCTTTAATAAAAACTATTGAAACAAAAAAAAAAGGTAACACATTGTAGGGAGGTAATTACTGAATGGAGAGACGTGTACGATTAGTGATTGAGACACAGTTATAACTCGTTTATTGGGATATAAGACTAGACCTGCTGGTCTATAATAGAGGATTCTGTTCATCGGTTGTTTATCTCCATATTGAGGGTAAGTAACAAACCAAGTCAGCTTCAAAATAAAACAAAATTGTTTAATAGAAAATAGCTGCACTGACCCTGGAGAAAAGCATGCTTCTTATAGGTGTTGTTATAGGGCACGCTTGTAGCAGGTAATACGTGTTTTGTTTTGTTTTTTGGCAAATATTTTTTTTCTTTCCTTTTCTTTTTTTCTGCCTCATTCACACCACATTCATAACCTATACTAATACCCAAATGAGGGTCAAAAGAATCTCATCTAAACTTGATTTCTATAAACATTCAAGGTTCTATGATTGAGTCCCAAACCGACCATTTAAGTTTGTGTTGATTAATAATTTTGCCGGATTCATACAGGTTTTCTAAATCTCTAATATAGTTAATTTTTTTATACATTTTTAACCCAACTAGAAGGGTTGGGTTGTTTCCATCTGCTAATAATTGCAGATTTGACTGTGGAACAAATCTGAACAATTAACGCAAGTTCTCTGGTTTTAAGGGCGTCAGAGAAAATATGAAATAGACAACCCTGTGGGGTAAAACAAATAATTGGCAACAAATATTTTTATTAATTAATTAAATGAAATGCAAATAATTAGCAATTATGTTGTAGATATACATAAATAGAGAAATGTAATTGTTATTTTTTATATGTTTTCATAACATTAACTATGATAAATAAAATTAAAAAATAATTGGGGGAAAAAGAGGAATAGGTGGATAATTTTCAATGTCCAAATGTTCCAACAGGTTATCCATTTTTTGATGATATCATCTACATTGTGTGTATATATTGATTTTTTTTAATCTCTTCTATTGTGGGTCCTAATAGCTAAAATAGCTACTATAAATAATTTTGCTGGATCCAACAATTTATTTGACAAGATTTAGTTCTTATAGATTCCTCAAGGAATAACCATAATGAATATAAAATGCTATAAATCTGATTTGATACTTCCATTTACATCTTTATAAATTGACACATCTAAGAAGTCAACTGAGAAGTCAGTGTTGCAGGTAAGGTTCAAATTCAAGTTGTTAGTATTTAACATGTCCAAATACTCTTTGAAGGTAATGGACATGAACAATTAAAATATTCAAGTAACTATGGGACATACATTTATATCTCAGAATGTAAATGGGCTGAATATTCCTTGAACAAGAGCGATGGTCATGATTTTTTTCCATGAAATTAATGCTGATGTTGTATGTGCACAGGAGACCCACATAAACGATAAAAATATTCCCAAGTTATCAGATAAAAAGTACAATATAGTACAATATAAAACTATTTTCTAATTATAGAACTAAGTCGAAATTTGCCTGTATATGCTTTAACAATAGAAATAAAATTGTTGAAGAGTTCATAGAAAAAGATATAGATGATATATTTGGATTTTGCAAAGGATTTCGATACAGTGCCACATGGGAGATTATTGAGCAAACTAAAGGATACAGGAATTGCCATAAATATTTACTTATGGATTGAGAGCTAGCTGAAAGACAGGAAGCAAAGGGTTGTTGTAAATGGAACATACTCTGATTGGACTAATGGGGTAAGTGGGGTTCCTCAGGGCCCAGTATTAGGTTCCCCTCTTTTTGAACATATGTATTAATGACTTGGAAGTGGGATTGGAGTGTGGTGTCTCCATTTTTGCTGAAGACACAAAGTTGTGCAAGGTAATTAAATCAGAAAATGATTTACTTTCCCTCCAAAGGGATTTGCATTAATTAGAGGAATGGGCATCTAAGTGGCAGATGAGATTTAATATGAATACATTTAAAGTTATGCATTTGGGAAGGAAAAATAGCCATGCAATTTATAATCTTAATGGAGCAAATCTAGGTGTATCAGATATTGAAAGGGATTTTGGAGTACTTGTGGACAACCACCTAGGTAACAGTGCTCAATGCCATGCAGCATCTGAAAGCAAGTAAAATATTAGCATGTATTAAGAAGGGTATAGAAGCAAGGGAAGCAAATATAATTCTCCCAATATAAAACATCCCTGAGACACCTTCATTTGGAATATGGAGTACAATTTTGGGCACCACTACATAAAAAGGACATTTTAGAGCTGGAAAATGTAAAGAGAGGGGCAACAAAGCTAATAAGGGGAATGGAGGTGCTAAGTTATGAAAAAAAGACTAACCAAATTAAACTTATTTACACTAGAAAAAAGGCATGTAAGAGGAGATATGATTCCCTTATATAAATATATCCAGGGTCAATACAAGGGAACTTTTTGTGTCAAGAGGTTTTCAACTGACAAGGGGACATCTTTTGAGATTAGAAGTAAAAAGATTTCACTTTAAAGAAAGAAAAGGGTTCTTCGCAGTAAAGGTGGTTAATCTGTGGAATTCTCTACCAAAGGAGGTGATGACAGCGGATCCGATAGATAACTTTAAAAAGGGATTGGATCTATTTTTAAATAAAAAGGGCATTAAAGGCTATCCTGGATAAATAGAGAGGGAGTATTGATCCAGGGATGAATCAGATCGCCAGTATCTGGGGTCAGGAAGGAATTTTGTATTTTTTTCCCTGTTGAGACAATTGGCAAATTTTCACTGTTTTTTTTTTTCTGTTTGCCTTCCTCTGGATCAATTAACAATAAATCTTGAGTATTGCAGATCAGAGGATATCTAAAAAGCTTGAACTTGATGGACTAAATTCTTTTTTTAACCTAAATTACTATGTAAGTATGTACAGTAACTATGTAACTATGGTCGATATATAACAATAACAATAGCTAACATCTATGCTCCTAATAAGAATCAATACAAGTTTTTGAATAAAATATTAAAATATATAAACAATATTAAAAAAGGTAATTTGGTTATTTGGGGTGACCTAAACATCTGTTTAGATTTATCTATGGATCTATGATTTTGAAAAGACTCTACTGAATTATACAATATATGATGGTTGGAGGGTATTACACCCAACTGATAAAGAGTTTACCTATTTTTCCAATAAGTATAAGACATATACAAGATTGGATTTTTTTTTGTAAATCTAAATGTTTTAAGTAAGATAAAAAAATCAAAATCAGTCCAATAGCATGGTTAGACCATGCATTGATAACAATGATAGTGGATGATGGGTTTAAAATACAATACAATAAATCACGTAATATAGACTCGACTCTTTTTAAATCATTAATAGATAGGGAAATTAAAAGTGGAAATAGAAACTTTTTTGGGAATCAATGAAAACTCTATAACATCGCAATCATTGCTTTGAAACACGCACATATGTGAGAAGTATTCTTTGTGCGTGGTCCAAACACAGAGCAAAACGGAAAGACACTTTGAAGAGAGATCTATTCATTAAACTTACGCAATTACAACTAAAAAATTAATTATTACCAACAACTATTACAACTCTAAAATTCAAACAGAAATTAAAAAGATTCAACAGTATTTTTTTTATAATTTAATCTGGTTATACCAGTTAAAACACTATCATTTAGGTAATAAACCCAGAAAATGAATTGCTAACCAAATGAAAGCAATAAACTCTAGTAAAAGAATCCATATGATACACAATAATAAGGGTGTAATTCAGAGAAATCCAATAGATATAGGGAAATCTTTTCTTCACTTTTATAAGACCTTATATAATCTTGAACAAACAGAAAATTTTCAGAAACCTACAACTATACAAATTAAAGAATACTTAAAAAATATATAATTACCGAAAAAATCAGAAATACAATTAAAAGAAGGAGAAAGAGATATTACAGAAGATGAAATCCATCAAAGTATAACATCTTTGAAAATTGGGAAATCTCCGGGCCCTGACAGGTTTCCAAATATATACTATAAACTATTCTCTTCTTCTATAGTGAAACATTTACAAAAATGTATAATGAAATTAAAACAAATGCAAAAGCACGGGCAGAAACATTAGAGGCAGCAATAACTATTATACCAAAAACTGATAAAGATCCTTCAAAATGTTGTAACTACCGTCCAATATCACTCCTTAACACTGATATAAAGATATATTCCAGCATATTGGCTGCTCGTCTAAATCCATTATTAAAAACTTAATTAATAGAGAGCAAACAGGTTTTATTAAGTTTAGACAATCAACGGATAATACCCAAAAACGTTTAAATATCATTGATTTGGTAAATAATAGAACAACTGCATTAGTAGCTCTATCATTTGATGCTGAAAAAGCATTTGATGAGTGAATTGGGATTTTATACATTTAGTATTGGATAAATATGGTTTTGGATCTTTTGGATCATATGCATATGCAACTCAATGCATATATAACAGGAGTAGGCTTTAAAACACAATTATTTGACTAAAGAAATGGAACTCGACAGGGCTGTCCTATGTCACCACTCATATTTGCTTTAACTATCGAACCCTTACTGCAAATGATTAGAAGTTGTAAACAAATAAAAGCTATAGTTACTGGCTCTATTATAAATAAAGTTACTATTTTTGCTGATGATTTATTGGTTACAGTTACTGATCCAAGAAAGTAAAAAAAACAGCCTACTTCAATTGAAGAGTACAGTAACTTATGGTATTACAAAGTAAATATTACAAAAACGGAAGTGTTATACTCTAATCTATCCGGTAAAGATAAACTTGTATTAAAAGAATGATTCCCTTATAATTGGGGAAATAATCTAATAATGCACGTAGATATAATATTTAGTCCAAACCTAAACAACATGGTTCAAAATAATTTAGATAAGCTACTTCTTCAAATGTCATCTACTTTATTGAATTGGAAATCTCTGAATTTATCCTGTTTGGGAAGAATAGCATTAATCAAAATGAATATTCTGCCCAAAATAACTTGCATTTTAAGAAGTCTTCCGTTAAAGATTTCAGTCAAAAATTTAAAACAATTAAAAAAAATATTGGACAATTTCAATTATAGAGATAAAAGACCACACATCAAACAAGAAATTGCTCCGAGAGCCTTCTCTAAAGGAGGCTTAGCAGCTCTGAAAATTATACCATATTCAAATGCTATTAATCTGGTCAAATCTCTTAAAATTTACAATAAAAGAAAATACACCTACATTTTTACTTATAGAAAATGAGTTAGTTAAAATTATTAACTTACAATGTATTTTTTGGGATAAGAAGATAGATAATAAAATACTTAATAAATTACTACTTATTCCTAGATTTTTAATAAAATGGTGGTTTAAATATAATAAAAAAAACGAATTGGTAAAATTACAAGCCCGTAATATTCCAATACAAAAGTTGTCATTAGATTTTACTCCTTTTCTTAATATAACCTGGGAAAAATGGGGTCTAAAAATTTTAAGCGATCTATTTCATGGACAAACATTGAAATCTTTTGAATTAATATCTAATGAATACCAAATACCATCTACTAAATGGTTATTCTATGATATTCTTTACACATCGATAATAAATATAGATTATGAAATATTAGTAAATAGAGAATTGACACAATTTGAAAAAAAACTTAAATGATCATAAGAGGAAATGTACAATATCTAGATATCACAAAATTAAAAAATCTCAACTAGAAATAGAAAAAACTGAGAAGATGCAAAAATGTGAACAAAACTTTGGGACAATATGGCATATAGACCAGTGGTACAAAACATTTGTCGTAACGGAGAAAAGTATATTGAATTCATCTTTAAGAGCAATATAGTTTAAATTAGTGCAGAGTTGGTTTATGACCCCAATTAAATTAAAAGAAATAGCCCCACAAGAAAATCAAGGTTATTGTTGGAGATGTAAAAATCAAATAGGAACTCAAGAACATATGTTGATTGAACTATGATGACTTTAAAAATTTTTGGTCATTATGTTTAATACAAATATCAAAAATGATTACATTTCAATTGGAATTTACTCCTGAGATTGTATTATTTCATATTTTACCAAACAAAGTTAACTATAAACAAAGTAATCTAATTATAAATACTTTAATGGCGGCTAAGCTGCTAATAGTCCGAGGATGGAAAAAACAATCTTTACCAACATGGACTGAACTTGGGACCATTTTAGACAGAAATAAACACATAGAATTGGATTACTTATTATTATCAGACTGATCATCAAAAAATAATTTTAAAATAGTCTCTCTGGAAGACATAGCAACTAGCTTTATAGCAATATTACTTAAAAGAAGGGAAGAAAGGAAGGAAGAGAAAGGAGAAAAAGGTGAAGGAAGAAAAGAAAGAAAGAAAAAAAGAAAGAAAGAAAGAAGGGAATGATTCCATGAACCCCGTTGACTCCTCTCTCTCACTCACCATTACCATCATAAAGGGAAAAAGGCAAAATACCAATACGTCTTGATATCATAACAAATTTTATTCCATATAATTCAATTTAATCCAATTGAATTGCTTTGTGGTTTCCTTTTTCTTTTTGTTTTTACTTTCGAACATTTGTCTTGGAATAACACCCACTTTACAAAAGAATGTGAATATAATACTGTTTATACTTTTGTGTACAATGTTCCTATTATGTATACTTTGTCAATATTTTCTCTTTTTATCTATGTCTATGTTTTAATGTTTCAAATCTTATAAAATGTGAAAAATAAAATTAATTTAAAAAAAAATACTCTTTGAATTAATTTATTGTGCCATCCCACAACATCAAGATATCATCAAAATAGCACACCCACAACAAGATGTTATTAGTGAATGTGCTCTATCTATCCGAGAAGGCTATTTGTCTTTCCCGCCATCCCAAGTAGATATTCCAATCCCTCTTTTTTGTAAGTAAAACCTATTATCAGAGATGAAGTAATTGTGTCCTAATATGAACCACATAAGGTTCACTATGAAGATGTTTTATCATAGTTCTCTCTTGATTCCATATCCAAGAAAAACTGGACAGCATGGCACTGCATATCATGTACAATCAAAGGATAAAGCGATTCCACATTACATGTAATCAGATAAGTAGTGTATTTTATATGTATACCATCTGGTTTATTCAATAGATTTATGGTATCCCTAAAATAGGATGGAAGACTTGTTGCAAATGACAGTAATTTAGTATAAATGTACCTGCTAGCCTGTTCGCAGAGACTATAGATCCCAGAAATAATGTGTCTGCCTGGGGGTTTATTAGAACTTGTAAGTACTTTTGGCAACATATAAAAAGTTGCCACTCTGGGATCATTAACTTTCAGGAAATTATGTTCTTTCACATTAATCAGACCGTCATGTTTGGCGTTGTCAATCATTTGGTTATAATGTTAGAGGTATTATTCTGTAGGATCCAAAACTAAGCGAATATAGCAATCTGGATCATTCACTTGTACTGTAAGAGCCCCTTGTACATTATATTCTGTGGCCCATAACACAATGTCTCCCCATTTATCAGATGGTTCAAATTTTGTGTCTTGCCACTTGTTGATTTCATATAGCACTTTATTTTCTTCTGGTTCTTAGTTGCTTTAAGTTTTAATAGATCTGAGATAATCAATTTTATGAAGGTGTCCATTAATGGGCAAGTGGACATAGGAGGACTAAATCTAGATTTAGTTTGTAGTTAATCAACCATTAGTGGTTCCTTCACTCAATTCATTCTCTGTTAATAAGTCCAATAAATCCTCATATGCACTTTATTGTAGTACTTAAAAGTATTATTATTCTGACAAATAATTGAGTACCCTTCACTGTCACAAGGAAATCAAAATTATGTCTAAGGGCAAAGGAAAGACCTTTTTTAAGGATATTAACGTGTTCTATTGTCAATACCCTCTTAGTCAGATTTATAATTTGCATACTATCTTTCTCTACCAACTCCTGTTTTTCTGCCAACACCCACTCCTGTATACATTGTTCTTTGATCTGTACCCCCCGATCTGTCTGTCCCTTATGTCACGACACAGAGATGATGTGCCACATGCATCCCAAGACTCTCCCTCTAGGTTGTGACTTTTGTGTTCAATCTCTCAGCGCCCAGCTCTGCCTCAGGACCATTTCTCAGGAACTCCAGAAATCACAGGTTACAGGCTCAGCCCTAAGGTTACTGACTTATTAAAAATAATAAACGATTTCCATCCCTTTGGTTAGGATTAGAAAATACAATAAATAACATCAGACATCCCATTTGTTAGAATGCCAGAGTTAGACTGACAGTGTATTCTTTCTTACATAGATATATCACAAACACATAAATATTTCACCCACACCCTCCTCATAATTCCCCTCCCTTTATCAGGGATCTGGTTTTCTTACTGGATACACCAGAGCTTATGGTTATCTGGGTAGGTCACATCAGATCCCAGGCCTGAGTTTGCTGTTAGGTGAAGCATATCACTTTATGAAGGGTCATATAAATTCTTGCATAAACCTTGGGTTTAACTGCTTGCTGTCCCACTACAACAACATGGGCAAAAGTGTATTTGTTATTTACCTGTAAAATAACATTATTGCAGTGCATATAACAATGTATAGTAACCCCAACATTCTTTATTGTGGAGTTCATGGGAGTCCCAAAATCAGTCATGACATCTTAGTTTTACTGAGGGATTGGGATCTCTTCTGTCCATCCCATTCGGGATAGGTTCTGTCCGAAACACATATGTAATATGGCACGCATATGTAAAAAATGAGCATGAGACGTGGGACTGGGATTCTGTGTGTCATTTCTCTGTCCTTCATCCTCTGCTAAAGAGGTGTCATACTCTGAGAAAGATTGTATGTTAGTACTCTTTCCATATTGACTTCTGAGAGCTTTTCTCTTATTATCCAAATGGACACATCTATATACCCGTCCTTGCTCATAATCATGAACATCCAATTAAATGTGTCCCTTTTTGTAGTCTCAATTTGAATTGTCTGCCTCCTTTTATATTTTTTTATATGTGTTTTTGAATTATTTCAAAATGTTTCAAGTTTTTTTAGATGTTTTTCCGTCTAACTCATTCAATACATCCATCTCAAAATCTGGGAGTGTGGCCAAAATTGTTTCAGAACAGCTAGATATAGCCTGCTCCCATTTCTCTTTATAATAGTCTATATCACATGTAAATGATGAGAAAACATTAAGTCTCAACCTCCTCTTGGGTAGATTTATTCCAAAATGAGTACATTTTTCCTCAACAGTTGTTCTAATTTACTAAGGCCACTCTTCCAATAATTTGAATGGGATTCAAATCATAAGTCATTAAATGATTTATACACCTCTGCTATACTTCTAGTATGTCTTCTCCTAAAACTAAGAGTAAAACTCAACCATGTATCTCTACAATATATTTTGATTAGAGAAAATATGAGCTAGTGCTGAATACTATATTGATAAGTGAATAACTTTAAATATCTAAAGAGTGCACAAAACCCCAAAATGCCCGACCAAATAATGTAAATCCATCTAAGTGCTAGAAACAATATTTTATCAAGAACAAAGAACACCAAAAAAGCTGGAATTCACTCTAATGTGCAATAATCATATTCTGAGTAAACAGCCTCAGACTAAGCTTAAAACTTAACCTCTATTTAGACCCCATTAAATAACAAAAAAATAAAGACAAAAGATTAAGATTAAAATATAAAAATATATTAAAATACAATATGCTGATGCTAATTTTGAGTATATTACAGTAGTAAGAGAGCATATATAAGCATGACTTGAAGATAAATGTATATCAAAGACTTCACTCTCAGGGATACTGTAAAGGTTATTATCAGATACTCTTAATCCTTAATACACAGTACTCTATTGTAATAACAGTGTTCATTATCTGGGTTTCAATCCTTATACCATGTAAAAGTGGGAATGGAGACTCAAATCTGTTTGGCTTGGCTTCGAGAACGAAGATTTAAATGGGATCTTTTCCACATCTGTGGTCCCTCTGGTGGCTGAAGAAGCCAATGCGGGACAGGCAGACTCGACCGCAGTGGTTGCACGGGAAGGCTTGTTCTGATTTGGGTGTTGCAATGCAGTGACATGATTTTTCCTATGACTCCTTTTGTTCTCAATATCAGTCCTGCGTGTTCTCTCAAAAGAGGAGACAACCTGGTGAATTGTTCTTCTCCAGGCCTGTAGCTAAAGCAGTCCATTGATGATCACGGGACTGTTTCAACAAGTCCTTGTACCTCTTCTTTGGTCCTCCTCTGTCACGATTACCAGTGGTGAGCTCCCCATATAGCACAATCTTTGGAAGCCGATCACCCTCCATCCTAGAGATGTGTCCTGTCCAGTGAAACTGCGTCTTCAAATGCATGGCCTCAATGCCGATGACTCCTGCCTGTTCTAGGACTTAAGTGTTGGTGACATAGTCATTCCAGTGGATGTTGAGGATGGTGCAGAGGCAGTGTTGATGAAAGAGCTCAAAAAGTCGTAGGTAATGGTGGTAGTTAACCCAAGACTAAGCCATACAGTAGGGTTATCAACACAACAGCTCTGTACACACTGACCTTGGTGCATTTATTCAGATGCTTGTTGTTCCAAACCCTTTTATATAACCTGCCGAATGCACCATTTGCCTTTGCCAGTCTGTCATGGACCCCTTTTTCCTGGCCTGGGTGTTGGCCCATTGAGCTCATTAAAAGCACAGACTTCTTGGTTGCAGCCACTGGATTATCTGCATAAACACCTTGTTCCATTGTTTGCCAGATTAAGTTAATCACGTCTGATATGTGCTAGACACGGCAGGATGTGTTAATCCTATTGATCACAGGAAGCTAGTGTTAGACGCCATGTGGAGTTTATCTCTTGTGTTTGTCTGCCACACCCTCTCATTGTTGTGCTGTATATACCCCCTCTGTATCTATCCCCTATAAATACTGCAGTCATTTCAAAAAATAAATGAAAATCGCTATTAAGTTGCTACGAATCCACTGGCGTTCAACCCCGTAATCTGCTAAAAAAAGCTAGTGTGTACTAGAGACGACCCGCATGGGGGTTAAATTCCTATCCGTAGCACTGTAAATGCAAATATACACACACTACTGTACTTATAATTAAAGGGAAAGTGATGTTAGGTATTAAAATTAATAGCACAATATTCTCAAGCTCGGAAATCTGCAAAATAAAATACATTATTTTATGTTTAATTTCCGTGTTATATCAATCCCGGCAAACAATGTGTTAATACATATAATGGAACTCGCATGGACTAGAATATATTATTTACTGATTTATTAATATTTCATTATTTCTGGAATGCGGGTTCGATCGAAACTCATAATTGAAACCCATAAGGCTTTGAAATCTAAACTCCATTTTTCAGTGACATAATGATGACGATCACATTTGTTATTGGCTCCGTGTATACCTGTAACTACGGGTTTGACTAATTGATCATGTTCACGGCCGCACATTCAACGTGCGCAAGAATGGTTTACGTGTTTGCATCTCCGGCCCGTAACTCATGGCCTGGTTCAATTTAATAGCTCTGTTACACAGCCGAGTTTCAAGCCTGCAGCCTTTGTGGGTGTACAGGTGCTGCTACGGGCTTTGAATTTAATAGGGCTGCAAGAATACTTAATTTGCTGCCATGTGGCACATATGCTCGTGGTAATTGAGAACGGAGACTAGATGGATTACTCTAATGGATACCCTAAACCCGATGAGCCTCAATGAGGACATTAATTACTCCATGTTTCTATAAGCCGTTTTTGGCTATTTATGGAGGCTGTTGTAATTTCTGAGAGGTCATGAGTATAATGTACTAAGGATACCCGGTGAAGATATAAAGAATTAACTTTAACAATAAAATGTTATTGATTCTTTGACTTATAGAGATATATGAGGATAAATAGTTCTTTGATTTTGACCCTTACTAATGGCATACTTTGAGGTGTTTTTAAACACTGTAGATGATATTTGATGGAATGAACTTTTAGATCTATGAAGGTAATATGAAGATGGATATCTTGGTATTTTGAGCCTGACCATCAAAGTATATAACTGAATTTTAAATGGGTATATGTCTGATCAGACATACAACATCAAAATGACGACACATATCCGATAAATGTGGAGCATTATAATTATGCAATAAGGGCCTCATTCTATTAATGGCCGTAAATCGGCCGTAAGGCTGCGATTCCTTGCGGGGGTTCTGTTACCTCGCAATTCTATTATACGGCCCCGCAAGGATCTCCCCTTACGGCCGGCCGCATATCTTGGAACCGGCCGTAAGCTCCAAAAGTTTTAAAGTCAAATATAAATTGAAGACTGCACTGTACAGCTCTGTAAATGCTAGGGATCATATTGGGGGACATGAGGATTAATAGTAACCCCCTCTCAAGCTTGCACATCAGCCCAAATCCGAGTTTACATTAACTGTTTATTTTCCGGCTGGGTCTGAGGTGCTCCAAGCACTCTGGACTTTTTCCATGGATATTTGACATATTTAATAAAAATTTGTTTTTACGGATTTGAGTATAGGGGAATGTTGTGCTATTTTTGCTAACACCTACAATCTATTTATAGTCTCCTCAAAGTGCAGGATGGCTTTATTTGAGCTATTTTATGTGCTTAATTGGTGCTAGCGGGACCTGTTTTCTGCAAGTAAGCTGCAGCTCGCTTTTAGCCTTGCAGAGAGGGTTCCCGGAGCAACTGAATAGCAACCGGGATTTTTTGCGGCCGAAACTCTTGCGGCCGTTTTAGATCAAAGGCTTTCCTCCGGCGCGTGCGGCCGCAAGAGATAGCAAGGCGCCGGCCGCAAGCCTGCCGGAATACTGAAGTTTAGGTGACCTAATCTTTCATTTGGTTATTTGTAAACTAGATGACATCTCCACCGCCTTTTTTTGGGAGTTATAAATGATTATTTATAAAGATTAGTCATGATCTAGCATATTATAGTTTAATATTGGGCAAATATTGGATAATGTTTTGTAACAAAATTTACAAATGTGAAATGTGTGAATTTGTTTATATCTAATTTATCATTTATATAGGTTTAGATTTCTTCACATTAAGTCAGTATTTCTCACTATGCAGAACGAGGAGTAGATCTGCACATTTTGCACTTATTCTAATATCTGTATGAATTACCATAAGTACCTAGGACTATCATTTTTAGCAAATCATGCTGTGCACTTAAGTGATAAGGTAGAAGGTTGAATATTAATATGAAGGTATGTGATTTTTGCACATTTCATAATAATATCATTTTGTTACACATATTATTTATACATATGACAGTTTTTGGAATACACAGACACAATAGAATTACCGTATATACTCAAGTTTTTCAGCCCTTTTTTTTAAGGCAAAAAAGGGCCCCCTCGGCTTATACTCGAGTCACTCTACCCCCCCGTGTCTCTCTAACCCCCCCGTGTGTCTCTAACCCCGCCGTGTGTCTCTAACCCCCGTGTGTCTCCCTACCCCCCGTGTCTCTTTCCCTCCCCCTTCCTCAACCTAAACCCCCCTCAACCCCCCTCCTCCACCTAAACCCCCCTAAATACCTCCCCCCACCTCCCCCCACCTCCCCCCTCTCCCCTCACTTACCTGCTTGTGCTCCGGCCTCCGCTCCTTCACCCGGCGCCGGCGCGCATGTGACATCACATGTGCGCCGCGTCATTAGCATATACCGGGTGCCGGCACCAGGTATATGCTAATGACGCGGCGCGCATGTGACGTCACATGCGGGCCGGGTCAAGGAGCAGAGGCCGGAGCACAAGCAGGTAAGTGAGGGGAGAGGGGGGAGGTATTTAGGGGGGTTTATATATATATATATATATATATATATATATATATATATATGTGTGTGTTTTTTATTTTTTTATATTTATTTACATTTTTTATTTATTTAGTTATATCAGATGGTAATAGGAGACTTATAGGAATATGGATGGCAATTTTGAATCAAGTGTTCCTAAACTACACTTACCTATCTAATAAGATTGCATATGATGTAGGTTTAATATTAAAAGAGATTTCAGTAACCAAAGAGTTAAATTAGATTTATTAGTGAGTGTGACTGAAGAGTTTACCCTTTAAATAGCTGTTGAGAACACACCTCTAGTTAGCCTGTGTTGAAGTGAATAGCGAAACACGTGTGAGTTCATCCCACTTGATGATATCACAAGCTGTCTCCTAGAGTAGGGATTGGATACAGGTCCGGGCGGCATGCATAGTACTAATTAGATGATTTCATACAGTATATCTGAGACTGACGTTTTTGATATACATTTATATTCATGTGATGATTATATACGTTCTCTTACTACTGTAATATATCCCACTCAAAAGACAACATATTGGCCTGATACATTTTTATATTATATTTGTCATATTTGTTTTTATTTTTTTCATTTAGGCTTCTAAATATTAATTATTTTTGTTTGAGAGATGATTGGTTTGACCAGAATGAGGTTTAGTTGTGTATAATTCTGAATAAAATTTCACAAAGGTATCAGTAATTTTTATTGGCCGATGTGTATAAGATCTTTCTTTAGTTTTTATTTTAGAAATAAAACAATCTGCTTTTTATTGTCTACGTTTACGGGATAGCATTGAATCAGGTTTATTAGAGAAAGTTAAACATTTTGATTGAGTGTGTTGAATTATTGTTACAGCTTTTTTTCATAAACATTTTTTTGTGTATTTGTTCAGATTTTTTGTTCTGAAATTATATTCATACATTTTTAATGTTTAATTAAGTTCATTAAATTGTTTTATTTCAAATTTTTTGTTTATCCCAATTGGGTGCAAAAAGTAGTTTTCTAATGATTTTTGAAGTTTATCTTTTGTAGATTTATCATTCATAAATTGAATTTAAAGACCAACTGGGAGTGTGACCTTTAGGGAGTATGCTATGTAAAGACACACTGACTAAATCATGATCTGACCTTGTTATTAGATGAAGTTGAGCTTCAATTACATATGAAAATATATTTTGTTGGAGTAGAGTGGGATTTGTGTCTAGAGGAATAAAAGGAGTAATTTCTTTTTGATTTATTGTTCTCCTTGAATCAATTAAATTGTAATTTCTAAGCAATGGTGTTAGAACCAAAGAGGATAGAGCATCATTAGATTTATCTATGTTGGGATCTATTACTGAATTCATATCACCTCCTATTATCCATGTTGATTATTGCCATGGGTTCATTAGATCCTATTATGCCTTTGTTTGGAGGGTATACGTTTGTTGTTTTTTAATAGTTCCTTGTATTAGAAGGTATCTGCCTTCATTATCTTCTTCTATCTTTTTTGGGGGGGGTTATTAATATTTAAAACACCTCTTTTTACATAGTAACATCACCATATACATAGGTGCAATGTTTTTCCCAACATTTGGGAATTGAAATGTGTTTCTTGTGAGTATACAATATCAGCTCTTATTGCATGGTATTTATTGAGAGCAGCCTTCTGTTTTACTGGTTCATTAATACCTTGAGTGTTGTGTGTAATAATTTTAAGGTTTAAGGACTATTTTTCATGACTATTTTTCGTGTCAACTTGTTTCTTGTATCAAGGTTTTTTGTTATAAATAATCAACAGTGGATGAGTATTTTATCTTGTCTTGAAAATATAGAATTGTTTCTAAGAAATATAGAATTTTTTTTTTTTAAATATGGATAAGGGTGGGAAGAGAGGATAAATTATTTAAAAATAAAAATCATAAAAATATTAATTTTATTTAAGTTTTGATCTGATAGGGAGGGGAGATTGAATGGTTTCTGTACCACTTTGAAGCTTTGAGGAATAAATAGTTTGGTAAAATTCAAAAAATGTTTTCTGAATTTAATTTTGGCTCACTGAAATTAAGCCATTAAATGTCTTAATCTTAGTGATAGTGGCTTTAAATTTCGTTTTGAGCCTCCTTGCCAACATGGAGTTCAGCTTATTAGCTTTAGCGTAAAATAAATGTTTAGTGTTTCGAAGGGCCTTCTCTGTTCTTTCGCTCAAGAGATTATCCAATTCCAGTCGACATGCTTACATTTTGTAAACTAGCAGGTAGGTCTTGTGGTTTTCTTGGTTCTGATATTCTAGATTCCCTACTTCCTCCCTAAGTTCCAATTTTAGAGTGATGCTAACTTTATACAAGTTCCTCTCATGACGCATTATCGTCAACCCAGGTCCATCCAAGTCCCACATCTGTATGAGGATACTGATTGACTGCAAATCATTAGACATCTGTTGCTGAATGGAGGGAATTGTGAGCAGTAGCTCGTTTAATTTCTATGTATATGGAAGTCTAAGCTGTGATCCCAGTTTGCAATTGAGAATGTTAACGTTCTTTGCAAGGAGAGTTAATTAGTAAAGAATCTATATGTGAATACGACCCATGAGTGTGTAAATACTATGTATACTCTCTCGACCTTGGGTGATGTCTCCTCCATGAACCCACAAGACCTAGCTTGTCTAGTGATTCAGTGATCTGCTTTATTTTATTGGAGAAATGCCCATTTGTTAAACTATTCGATCTGTCCATTGTATGGTCAAAAGTTAAGTTAAAGTCCCCCCCCCAATTATCAGCTTCCCACTAGACTGAACCTTTTAGGATAACATAGTGTCCATCTTTATCTACCTTTTTAGATTCCAAAATAAAGGGGAACTCTTGGTGGATGAGAATTGAAGTGCCTGCTCTCTTAGTAGGTTGAGTCGCTGAGATATATACAGGGAAGTCTTTGTGTAAATACTTAAGGACATTATTGCTTGAAAAGTGTGTCTCCTGCAGGAATAAAACAATGGTTTAACTTCTCTATTGTATAGGAAAGCCCTGTAGATTATGTGTCACAAATGTATAGTCTACACTAGTCATGACAGTGGTGAAGCGAGGAACACTAAGTACGGGTTGACTCACTCATCTTCAGATCCAAACCCTGCGGGCGGCTTGTAAGCCCTAAAAAGTTAATTAAAATGGAGCAAGGATACTTCTTGCCAGGAAGAGATGAGAAGAGAAAACAAATCAGAAATAATATTTAAAAAAAAACCATTAAACATTCAAGTTTCACTTGCGATACCCAAAACAAAAAACAAACTATTAAACAGTTTAATAAGCATAACCTCCATAGCCACAGAACTACAGTAGCAGTATCAGGGTAGGGGGATGGACTAACCATACCTCCTAACTACCCTCAATAGAAGGGGTAACAAGGAACGTAGTTAAATTACGTGCCGAGGGAGGGGGGGATTTAACTCCCAGAGGGGTATTGATGGATTTGAACAGATTTACTGGATGTAAAGCAGTATAAATAACTCAGAGCTTCATTACCTATCCTTTGAGTGATAGGAGATAAATCAGAGTATATTTGGAGCACTGAGTTATCCGGGGCTTTAATAACAGTCATTTTCCTGGAAGCTGAAAAGATAAGGTCCCTTGATTTTTGCCTCAGAAATCGAATTATAACATCCTTTGGCAAGTTCTGATTTCTTGAGGCTCCTAGAGCCCTGTGGGACCTTTCCATTTCCCAGACCAATTCTGGGACATCCGGTATGATGCTGCTGATCGTTGCTTTCAAGTACTGCATCAGGTCTAGGTATGCATCTTATCCTTAAATTGTGTCGCCTGGAGTTGCTGAGGCAGGGACACTGATTGCCCCTCAGATTCTGAATTTTCAGACGGTTACGAGTGGGAAGCATAGGAAGGGGTATTGCTTGCTTCTAAAGGTCCGTAATGATGCGCTTAGCATGCAAACCCCTCTTATTTTTCCATTTCTTCATGCCTGCAATGCCAAGGACCCAGCAGTAATTGAAAGAATCAGTCGTAGAAAAGGATTGGTCTGGATCGGCTGTCGATTGTCCTGATTTATATCCTTACACCCAGCATGCTCTAATTGTATGTGCTTACTCCATCAGTATACTTGTCAAGTCAGTATGGCCCCCCTGCATAGCCAGGTCAAACTTTAAGAGACATCACTCGTTTTCTATATGGCCAAAAATTTCCACCAGGGGACCGTGTTAGATTGTTGTGTATGTAATTAGACTGGGGCTTTCTAGCTCTGCTCAGTCACTGAATTTCAATCTCTGTGTTGTTGGTCAGTCAACAATATAAAATTCAAGTGTGATAAGGCCAACTGGAACAGGAGATGAAAATACTGTCTGGGCACAAAAGGATTACTTCTGCTTGAGTTTCGAGGCAGGAAGTTCTGCTATCCGTGGTCACAGTTTGCCTAAGAAGGCCACACCCTAAGCTCGATAAAATGCTGAAATTGTTGTTAACCCTTGGCAGAATCCAAAAGAGTAAATAAATACGTCCAAATTCTTTATCAAAAGAATAGGGTTCTTTTAAAGACAAAGGTATCCACTCATCTAGAAAAAATTCTCCATCCATAAAATCTAGGTTTTGTCGGTATGCTCCGTTTTTCTTACGCAATAAGATACAATTTTAAGCCATAAAAACGTATAAATATCCGTCATGTTTTTTCCCCCTAGTTCACACTTCCTGCTTATTTTATCTCTCGCCAGCTTTTCCATTCTTGAAGCCCATAAAAAATAGAAAATTTATTTTTTTATTTTTTTAAACCATAAAACATTTGGCGGAAAGATAAAACAATCGAAAAGTAAGATAGGCAATAAAATGGCTTTGATTATTAAAATGTTTACTTCTAAAGTTAGAAGTATTTTTTTCAGAATTAAAACCCAATTTCCATGGCCAGATAAAGATTTATTAAAAACAATTCCTAAAAATGTTAAATTAGTTCTTGTGATTTCTAATGGAATTGTTACCTCCTCTTTCCAATTATTTAAAAGCATGCATTTACATTTATTTATATTTAAAATTAAAGATGAGGCTTGCGAATAAATCTGTGCCCAGAAAATATTTCTACGTATAGAGGCGTTAGACGTACATATTACGCTTACATCATCCATGTAACCTATACATTTAGCCATTTCCCCTCGTCCACCCGGAACTTGGATTCTCTTGATCACATTATCTGCCCTAATCTTTTCTAAAAAAGGTTCTGTTGCACATATAAAAAGAATAGGTGATAAGGGACATCCCTGTCTAACACCAGACTTAATATTAATATTAAAACTATATAAAAACTTCCATTTATAGAGCGTTTAGTAAAAACATGTTTATATAAAGTCTCTGGAAGGCCTCAGGGAGTCCCATCCTTCCCAGGTCTTGGAAAAGAAAGGAATGGGACACAGAATTGAAAGCCTTCTCGAAGGCCAGACTCACCACTGCTGTTGGCATACCACGCTCTATTGTGTAGCTTAAAATATCTCTTATTAAAAACAAACTACTGTATCTGTAATACTTTTCCACGGGATTCCACATGACTGATCATCTTTTATAATTAAATGAATGACTTTTTTAAGTCTATTTGCTAAAATCTTTGTAATGCATTTATAATCAAAATTTAGAAGGGTGATAGGTCGTCAATTTTTAATATCTTTTGGAACTCCTTTTTTATGTAATAGAGTCACAGTACCACTCCTCATAGATGGTGGTAATGTATCTCCCTTTAAGCACATTTTACAAACAGATAAAAAGTAATCTTTAATAAAATTCCAAAACTTTCGGTAAAATTCACAAGGGAGGCCATCATCTCCTGGGGTTTTGTTTGTTTCAAAACTAAAACCCACACTAAAAAGCTCTTCCATACTAAGATCATCTAATAAAACCTCTCCATCTTCTTTACTTAAAACCATGTTAATTGAATTTAAAATATCACTCTTGCAAGCCTCATCTGTCTTTTTTTCTTTATATAAATTAGAAGAAAAATTGGAGGCTATATTTAAAATATCTTCTAACTTTGAATACAATTTTCCACTTTCTTCTAAAACTTCTATATTGGATTTGAAAAGCTTTCTTTAAAAAATATAAATTACATTTTTCTCCTTTTTCAATATGTTTAACTTTGGATTAAAAAAATATTGTTTTCCTTTTTCTTTTAAAAACATTTTCATTTCTTCTCTTTATCTCTTCATTTTTACATCAACCTCTACACCTAATTATTTTAATTAAAAGAGCCATTGTCTTCTTTTTTGTAAAACGTCATACTGTTCTCGTTTTCTTCTGGCTAACTTTTTTCCCCACTTAAAAAAAAAGTTTTTACATTCACTTTTTACCATTTCCCACCAAAATAAAATATTTTTAAATTTTTTTGCTTTCTTTGCAGGGATTAATAAAACCATCCAAAATGTCTTAAAAATTCTTAATTTTTTAAAATAGATATATTTCATTTCTTACCTTTAGCTTCAATGTCAGAACAATTAAAAGTAGCTTTTAACTCATTATGGTCTGATATTATATGTGGTAGTAAATATATACTAAAAGCATTTAAAACAATAGAATGGAAAAAAAAATCTATCCTAGAACATACCTTCTGATTTCCCAATGTATACCCTGGTTCATTTGGATGAAGCTTTTTCCAAGTATCCTTTAGGGAAAAATCAGAGATCGTGTTAATTAAACATTTTGAGGATTATCTAAAATAATTTCTTCTCTTTTTCTTTTCCTCCCAATTGAATCTAAAATACAGTTAAAATCCCCTAATAAAATTGTGGGTTCTATATCTGGTAAAAACATCTTAATAATTTCAAACACATCATATCTGTTTTTTTTTTATCTGGTGGTGCATAAATATAAAAAATTCTCAGAGATAAAAAAAATTACATTTTGCTTTTACAAATAAAACTCTTCCTGGAATGATTTCATTAAAATAATCTATGGACCATCCCGGTCTGAAGAGGACAGCCACACCTGCTGCCCTGTTATCCGTCCCTCCAGACCAGACAGATAATCCATTCCAATCTTTCTTAAAATGTTCATAGCTCATCTCATTTTCAAACCAGCATTCTTGCAGACAATCGAAATCACAATTTAACATACTAAAATAATTAAAACAGGCCACCCTACATGCCTTTGTTTTGATTCCCCTTACATTTAGGGAGAGGCATTTAAAAGAGTGCATCAGTCATTGTAGTCCGGGGAAAGAGCAACATACTTGTTAGTATCGGCTAGATCCGACACTGTGGCCTCCATTTCTTCCTCTTTGGAGTCTCCAGGGAAGGTTTGTGTCTCTGACAGGCCTAAAGAGGGTGTCACAGAAAGACTTTCCTGGGTCCTTCTCTTAGCCTGTCCACTCCCTGCACTTTTCTCTGAAGCACTTCTTTTTTTAGTTTTGTCAATGTCCATTTGATCTACATTTTCCTTTTTTGATTTTATTATGCACCACTTTCCATGTATCCCTGGAGATTCTAAGTGGTCTATCGTCCTCAGAGTCTTCCAGAGATCCTGCATCTGTTGCTGACTCCGAGACGAATACCCAACTCTGGCTGGGCAACAGTTCCTCAAAGGCCAGGGGTTGTTCCTTGCAAGGAAAAAGTGTAACAACAGACGCCGATCTTGCCCTGAGACGTGGGTCCACAGGTACAAAATCGACCATCCTGTACGGACTTAATGAGGCTACTTGGCGCATCACAGGCATATTCTTCCAGTGCATCTGTTTGTATGTTGGCTTGCTGCTTGGACCCGCTCCAGCCGGGGATCCCTGAGAAGTGCGCATCTTTCCAGAACCTCCATGATCTTCCATTACTGGAACAGCCGCCAGACCAGAACCCATGCTCTGCCTTTGAGACTGGAGACTACTTCTGCCGATTCCCAACTTGGGGATAACTAGGTGCTACACCCATTGTGCCTGGGCACTCATCAGTAGGATGTCCATACGTGTAGCACCTTCGGCAAAATATTTGTTGTCCTGGCACTGGCATTGGCACTCACTGGATTCATGTAAACATCATCTGTAACCAATCATTAGTAAATACTGAGATATCTAAAGGTCTCTGGAAGTTCATGTTGGGCTGAAGACAAGTTCTAAGGGTGGTGTTATTATAACTTGTTATTTGTAGAGTGTCATCTGATGCCACGGGTGTAGATGGTGCCAGGACTTGTTTGCTCTCCTGATTATTTATTTTAATGGATGTTTTTTTCTTCAGTGTCCTCGTGTCTAGGTATCGTGACAAGCCGTTGTATTCCTGGGCAACTGATGGCGCAAACTGTCTGTCTGTGCAGGTCCTCACAGTACAATGACATTAATCATTAAAAGCTCAAATCAGACTCGAGTCCGATTACTGCCAGGATGGCGGTTCATTGAGTCCGTAGAACTCAAACTGTCAGATACCTGATCCAAACTGGCAAAACCAGCTACATGTCCTATTAGTGTCCCAATAGCAGCAAGGGGCTTAAGGTCCCCCCACAAGGAGGAGACCGATGCCCCAAGGCAGAGGGGCTGTGTGTTCACAAAAACCTCCAACCAAATCTCTAGGGTTTGGCCAAAAGGTTGAGGAAAAGCCCCATTCACTGGGTCAAGGTTACTGCCTATCATCAGCGTTGGGCTGGATCCCACCTTGTGGACCTTATTAGGAGGTACTTCACCACAACAATCATTTAATATATGGTGGGTAAAAGAGCGATAGAAGCCCTCCACCGTAAAGTAGTGCAGTATATAAAAAGTTAATTTGTGTTCACATTTGAATGTCTAAAACAAGTTAAAAAAATTGTTTTCTCACAGAATTCCAAAAAATACTCTTATCACACTGCACTCTGGGAAGCTGAGCAGGGACATGCTAATGTGCCCACAAATGCTTCGTTCTTCTTCTTCTTCAAAAATAAAAAAAATATATATATATATATATGCACTTATTTAAATATTTGTTTACCTGTCTGATGCCGCACGCAACTCTCTGGGTGAAAAGTGGTCACAGCAGGCCAGAGGAAGGCTGCATAAATATGTATGTTGAACAAAAATAAAGGTGTTACAGTTTGAACTTGCATAACCTTATGTGTAAGTCTTATTATGTTCACTGGGATTATTGCTATTGATCCAGCTCTGTAATATAGTTACGCTTGGTAGCTGCTACTGCCTGGTAACCTGTCTCGCTGGTGGAGCTCCTGAGGTGATTATCCTTGTACTGGCTCATCTCCTGCTAACATTGGTGCAAAAGGACCTTACAATTGGGTTAGTTTGGGTTAGTTTGGACTATGTCCTTATAAAGCCCATTGTAGAAGCATAACAAAAATTATTTCCATGTCCTTTTAATTAAAAAAAAAAAATCTGAGCTCCCTACCTAGAACAGAGAGCGGGAGAGGGGGGAGGAGAGAAGAATGTGGGATTGAAGAAATAGAAGTAATGAAGAGAACAAAAACGGACAAAAATCGAGAGAGAATGACCAATAATAGGTAAGGATGGTAGGTGCATATACAAATACACAATACAAAAAATTTACTCTTAAAGGTCCTCAAAGTGCCTCTTCTAGGATGTAAACTATGATGTCCTGGCGTTATCATTGAAATGCAGCATTTAATTAAAATGTTAAGTTTATTCAACAATAAAATAAAATCACGCCCCTTTAAATTATAGATTTGGTTCTTACAAGTATCTTACATTATATATATATGAACTAATATGACATAATAGTCATCAATTATTATTAGTAAGAACCTTCTCTCTGTAATACACTGTTCTCTAATGAATTAATTCCATATTCAAATAGGCCAAGGGCAGTGGTAGGATAGGTCGGTCCTGGAGAGCCACACACAGGCCAATATTTGAGGATATCCCTGGTGCATACCAGCTGGACAATCACTTTTTCAGTCATCCTGATTGACCTCTGCACAGAAAGGAAATCCTCAAATCCAGGGCTGTGTGTAGCTCTCTAGGACCAAACTTGCCCAACCCTGCCCTAGGGCACCAAAACAAGATCTCTGGTGCTTTAATATATCCCAGGATCTATTTTCAGCCAAGTGTTGGTATCGCACTGTATCCCACAGCAATAGATGGTAAGTTCTTCAGAGCTAATAAGAATATCTCAGAAGTTTCATATTTACTGTCTTTATTAAAAAATATCAGAGTAAATATAATGTTGTCTGGGAAATACTTGACTAATGAGGCTTCCTCTGTATGTCTCTTACCAAATCCCCCAGGAAGAGCCCACCAACAGTTGCTTCTCCATAACAATCAGAGACCCCGGCAATAAGGCTTCCAGCCACAATGCCAAGCAATGTGCTCACTAACCGCAGGCCGTGGTACTCATTGGCACTCACTGGATTCCTGTAAACATCATCTGTAACCAATCATTAGTAAATACTAAGATATCTAAAGGTCTCTGGAAGTTCATTTTGGGCTGAAGACAAGTTCTAAGGGTGGTGTTATTATAACTTGTTATTTTTAGAGTGCCATCTGATACCACGGGTGTCGTTGGTGCCAGGACTTGTTTGCTCTCGTGATTATTTATTCTAATGGATGTTTTTTTCTTCAGTGTCCTCATGTCCAGGTCTCGTGACAAGCCGTTGTATTCCTGGGCAACCGATGGAGCAAACTGTCTGTCTGTGCGGGTCCTCACAATACAATGACATTAATCATTAAACGCTTGAGTCCGATTACTGCCAGGATGGCGGTTCATTGAGTCCATAGAACTCAAACTGTCAGATACCTGATCCAAACTGGCAAAACCAGCTACATGAATATGCAAAAAGAGCTTAAATGGGAAGTGTCCTATTTGTTGTATTTGACTTGATAATGTGCAACATATTTTCAAAACAGTTTAAATAAATAATTACAGAATTTAATTGTTATTTATTCTATTTGATTTTCCTTTAATGTTGACAGCTGTTTTGCCTTGGTTCCTAAAAAGCTTTAGGAACCTCAGATGAACAGTAGATTCATATGAAATCTCTATTCAGTTATGTTGAAAACTAACACACTTCAAAAAGAAACTTAAAGAAAGACCCATAAGTTAACCTTTCACCTTCATGCTACAGATAGACTAGCAGTCCAAAATAAAATCTGTCTAATTATAAGATTTTCTCTGAAAAAAAATCTTCTGTTTCTATCTTGCATTCCTGCTAATGTTATTGTGCTGTTAAAAATCTCTCAGGCTTGTAAATTATTTAACAACACTGAGAGATTCTTCACTGAATGTCTATCTATCAACTCCAGCTTGTATAAGGTGGTACTTTGGATATCTCTGCCACATAATCTTATTCTTGGAGTGGCCTGTGGTGGGTCGGCTGGATCCTCAGACCCACCCAATATTAGTGTATGGTGATGAAGTAAAGTTGGTGGCTATCGTAACAAGATCTTGCCCCCTATCAGCACAACATGATCTGTCCCTCTAAATCACATTTTAACATGTTGCACGATGTATGTCGCCCACCTTATTCTCTCCCACAGAGGATGCAAATATTCCTCAGGTGCCCCCACACCACAAAATGCAGAAATAAGTATTTTAGATTATTATTTTTATAAATTAGCCCAGAAAATGCTAAATGAGAACTACACAATCTCTATCTTCTCTTTCTCTCTAACCATATATAGTTACATAGTAATTAATGTTGAAAAAAGACTTTCAGTCCATCAAGTTCAACCTTTTAAGATCTACTCTGATCTGCAATATGTGTATTAGTTATTCGTTAATTAGTTGTTAATTAATTATTAATCAATTATTTTTTTTTTAATTGTTAATTAATCCAAAGAAAGGCAAACAGAAAAAAAAAAACAAGTGAAACTTAGCCAATCGTCTCAAAGAAAAAAAAAAATTCCTTCCTGACCCCAGATACTGGCGATCGGATTTCTCCCTGGATCAATACTCTCTCTCTAATTATCCAGGATAACCCTGAATTCCCTTTTTAATTAGAAATAAATCCAGCCCCCTTTTAAAGTTATCTATAAAATCCGTTGTCACCACCTCCTCTGGTAGAAAATTCCACAGATTAACCACCCTTACTGTGAAGAACCCTTTTCTTTCTTTAAGGTGGAATCTTTTTACTTCTAACCACAAGGGATGTCCTCTTGTCAGTTGAAAACCTCTTGGCACAAAAAGCTCCCTTGACAAATCTTTATACTGCCCCTGGATATATTTATATAAGGAATCATATCTCCTCTTAGACGCCTTTTTTCTAGAGAAAATAAGTTTAATTTGGTTAGTCTTTCTTCATAACTTAGTCCCTCTATTCCCCTTATTAGTTTTGTTGCCCTCCTCTGTACCTTTTCCAGCTCTAAAATGTCCTTTTTATGAAGTGGTGCCCAAAATTGTCCTCCATATTCCAAATGAGGGCGTACTAGAGATTTGTATAGTGGCAGAATTATATTTGCTTCCCTTGCTTCTATACCCTTCTTAATACATACCAATATTTTACTTGCCTTTGCAGCTACTGCTTGGCATTGAGCACTGTTACCTAGGTGGTTGTCCACAAGCACTCCCAAATCCATTTCAATATCTGATACACCTAGATTTGCTCCATTAAGATTATAAATTGCATGGCTATTTTTTTTTCCCAGATGCATAACTTTACATTTATTCATATTAAATCTCATCTGCCATTTAGATGCCCATTCCTCAATTTTATGTAAATCCCTTTGGAGGGAAAGCACATTATTATCTGATTTAAATACCTTGCACAACTTTGTGTCATCAGCGAAAATAGAGACACTACTATGCAGTCCCACCTCGAATTCATTAATAAATATGTTAAAAAGGAGAGGGCCTAATACTGAACCCTGAGGAACCCCACTTACCACATTAGTTCAATCGGAGTATGTTCCATTTACAACAACCCTTTGTTTCCTGTCTTTTAGCCAGCTCTCAATCCATGAGCAGATATTTACTGCAATTCCTGCATTTTTTAGTTTGCACAATAGTCTCCCATCTGGCACTGTATCAAAAGCCTTTGCAAAATCCAAAAAGACTACATCCACTGAGTACTAACCTCCTCAAAGAAACTAATTGGATTTGTATATTTGTATATTTTCCCTTATTAACTCTTCTAAAAGCATTCCCATTAGAGAAGTGAGGCTCACTGGTCTATAATTCCCCCGATTTTATCTTGCTCCCTTTTTAAATATAGGTATCACCTCTGCTTTTCTCCAGTCATCCAGGAGAGACCCTGTAGTGAGTGAGTCTTGAAAGGTTAGATATAATGGTTTGGCTATTACAGAACCCAGTTCCCTCAGTACCCTTGGATGTATTCCATCAGGACCCGGGGCTTTATTAACATTTATTTTTTCCAACCTCTTTTAGATTACTTCCTGTGTTAACCAATTATTTGGCAAAGGTAGTGTAGCCCCATTATGTTGCAGTGTCCCAACCACTGGTACCTCCCTTGTGTATACAGACGAAAAGAACCTATTTAGCTCATCTGCCTTTTCCTGGTCACTAATTATCAGACTGTGTCACATTGTAATGTTCCTATAGCTTCCTTCCTCGCCCTCTTCCCATTAATATACTTAAAAAATATTTAAGGGTTACTTTACTCTATTTTGCAATTAATTTTTCATTTTCTATTTTAGCCAGTCTAATAGCTCTTTTGCTGCCTTGTTGATTTCCTTGTACTCCCGTAAAGCAGTCTCTGTCCCCTCTTGTTTGTATAATTTAAATGCCTGTTTTTTACTCCGTATCTTGATCTTTAAATCATTGTTAAGCCACACTGGATGGGATTTACTTTTATTCCCAAATGGTATATGCCAATGTGTATGTATATTTAGTAAGGATTTAAATGTTGTCCATATACATTATATAAATATATATAAATATATATATATATATATATATATATATATATATACAGTATATATATATATATTTTACGAAGGGAGCAAGATCAAATCCAGGATAATATACAAAGAACAGGATTATAAGTAGGAGTCAACATGGATTTAAGAGGGACAGGACATGTCAAAGAAATCTAATTAGTTTCTATGAGGAGGTTAGTAAGAACTTGGATCAAGGCAACTCAGTGGATGTAGTCTTCTTGGATGTTGCAAAGGCTTTTGATACAGTGTCACATGGAAGACTATTGTGTTGTTTTTGTTATTATATGCATTAACCTATTGCATAGTAACTAGTGCTCATTAGTTTACTGATATAGGAATGTGACACAAATGTGATGTATGGGGATGTCCCATAACCCCAACCATTGAAAACTCACTGACATGGTTAGAACGGTATAACAAAGCTTTATGTCATACACAGACCACAATCAGAAATGTACAAGGCTGTGCATTAATATCATGGGTGTGGTGTGGGCAGATCCCGGGAGAGCATGAGGCTTGTGGGAGAAAGTGGATACCTACAGGGGGTAATGTCATAGTCTAAAATAATCATGATGCATAGCACCTAACAGGGTCACATGTGGTCACTACACCACTGTGACCAGAATCTGATGAATAAAAGGATCCTCAGAAATCACTCCATTTAATTGAAGAAACCATTAATGTGCATAGCACTTACAACTTGTCTAGATCTGCTCGAGGAAACCTATGATTCAACCTCAGGACTGTGTAATCCAATTCAATTTCACACATAAAGTAAGTTTCCAAAACAAAAATCGGAAAAAAGTGTTAAAAAAAAAAGGCAGAGGAGGATAAAAAAAAAAAAACATGCATGTACAGTACAGTGCTAAATACTGTAACTGTAACAATATACCAACTCACCTGATCCCTATCTGCAAGCATTACTAACCATTAGCTAGTTCTCAGGATGTCTCACTGGCCATGACCATTAATAATGATGTGTCATCCCACAATAAATGCTTAGCTGCGACTATCGTCAGTGGTCAAGGTGAACGATCTTGTTCATCAACATTGACATCACATCCATCAGCTATACAGGTGTTAGCACGTGTTAAAAGATACTCATGATATCAGCAATTGGGGAAAATACCCATTAATACGGAAAGGACACAAATGTCAGATTCGGTGTTACTTACAGCAGACCCAAGGATCTGTTCTCTGACTGATATTGAGGTGAGGATCACATGCTTCACTAGTGCATTTATTAATGCTGGCTGTCATTAACATGCCATTGTGAGACTTTGCAAGTCCTTCGACGTAGCGGTATTAGTCTACATTTAACCTAACAACAATCATGTCTTAGATATCTGGCTATATGATAGCTTTACAATTGTGGGAGCTACGTGTTAAGGGGGAGCTGTCATTGAAAGAATGTCTTCCTGAGAGGCAATGTGAAAACCTTAAACCTCATACATTTCATTCACAATGCTTGCAGATGCAGAAGATGCCTTCATGGACCTGAATTGTACATAAAACAAAACAAAACAAAAACATAACACCTACAAAATAAGGACATAAAAAAGATAGGGACTGCAGTATCTCTTCTCAACAACATTCCTCAGTGACCATCAATTGGTGAAATGATAAACAGAACCCTACGTGTCAACAGAGAAGAGAATCATGGACCATGTGATGGGAGGTAGCCAACTGCATACAAATTATCACCATCACATGGCCAAGTTTAAAGACTCTGTAGCCAGGCTAGATTATATTAACATTTGGACTAATAGTCACTGAGGAGTGCTGTTGAGAAGGCACAAACATATGCTCAGCCCCTAGGTCATCCTCCGCCTATCCACAGGGCCCCAATCCCCTGTGGTCGGCCTCTGTCTCCTGGGTGGTGGTGGTGGTGGTGGGGGCAGGGGGAGGCATCCCCCTAGGAGGCATTGGCAATAGCAGTGGTAGTTGTGCTGGTGGTGGTGGCCTTTGCGGAGACATGGGGGGAGGAGAGGAGCGGCAGGGCTGCGCGGGGGCGTGGGAGGCCTCTGGGGTGGAGGAGGTGGGGCTGGGGACCAGAGTGCTGCTCAAGGCATCAGTAGTCAGGTGTTGAAATGCGCTCTGGTCCACCCCCATCCTGAGCAGCCGGGCCAGGTATGATTCAGTCATTAGGTGGTGCCTCCTCTCCTACCTATTGACCCTGGCTAGGAGATGCTGGCCTGGATCCCATGGAGACACTCCATCTGCTGGCACATGATGGCTAGCATCTCCGCCTGCATAGCCTGGCTTAGTGGTGGGGATAGAGGTCCTTGGGCCGTGGCCTGGTGAGGAGGTGGTGGTGGTGGTAGCCCAGTGGGGAGGGTCTGGAGCCTGGCTGGAGCCTCGCTCCATGGGGTTGGTGGTGCCTGGTTGTGGTGGTGGTGGCCAGTTCCCGGCACTGCTTAGGGGAGGAGGAGATGGGGTCAAGCCTCGCTGGTCCCTCCAGTAGGAGGGCCCTGATGATAAGCTTAGTCTCTGGAGGAGGGGGAAAGTGGGGTCAAATGGTGGCGGTGCGGCCAATGGTCCTGCTCGTGACCCCACTAGCCAGATCATATCCTCCGAACCAGGGCCCACTGCTCCTTTTCTTTCCTCCTCCTCCTGCGCCGGTACCTGCTGGGCGGGGGCTCGCTCCTCGACTTCCTGCTCCGATGGAGCTGACGCCCCTGTCTCTGGCTCAGTACTGGATCCAGACCTCCTTGATGATGAAAGAGAGAAAAGAAAGGTATATGTTATTAGTATGATGAATAATACTTTATTTTGTGTTTATTCCTGACTATCTGACATCTAGGCTTGAACCTGGATGATTCTCCTAATTGCAACTCAGATTAGATATCATTTGATAGATGTGATCTGTTCTTTGGTTCTTGATCTTGATTGTTCTTGGCTCCTAACGCTATCTTGATTCCAGCTGCGGTGTGTAACTGCATAGTCTGCAGTGGGCACACCAATACCTGGACTCTCCATTGGTTGATTCCTGTTGTTATGCCCACAAATGACAGTGATTGGTCAGCTTCATATCCCTTGTTAATTCCATTGAGCTGACATGTCCATGTCCTTGTTGGTCATATTGTACATGTGTAGTGTGTGTGATGTACATGTGGTGGCATGTTGGAGTATGTAATATTCCCCTGACATTGAGGCTGGGTCCTGCTGGGACACCATGGCTGAAGCTCCAGCAGGCATCTGGCTGAGAAGGTCCTTGGCCACCGTCTCCCACTCGTTGTAGTGCACAGTCACTTGGGGGCCACCACTTGGTGCTGCAGCTTGCTTGTCCACCTTCGCCATCATCCTCTTCACCTTGACCCTGATGTCATCAAAACGGTGCTTGACGCACCTCACATCCCTTTGCGCTGTGCCCACTGCTGTTACCTCGGCTGCTACCTCCTTCCATGCCTGGGCCCTAGGCCCTGGCCTGACTACCTTCCCCCTGCAAGGATCACGGGGCGGCCACGCATGGCACCAAGGAGGAACACATTCTCTCTGGCGTGTAATTGTGGGCCCTATGCTTGCCCTTAGCCTCTTGCCCTCCCAACTGTGGACGGGGATCCTGAGCTCCCTCGTCTATCCCTGAGGTCTGCCCCTCCCCCAAACTACCACCCCCCGCTGGGATCAGGCTGGGAAACTACCTCTCTCCTCCCTCCATTTAAATCCCAAAAATAATATAAGCTTAAATAAAAATAAGTGTTTCTGTATATGTATGAAGAAAAAACAATGTGTGTATTATGTGCATTTATTAACTGTTGGGGAATGGGGTTTGGGGGATGGGATGGGGGTGAGTATGCAGTGACCTAGATCTATGTGTATGTATGTGTGTAATTTCATTTATGTGTATTGCTATTATGTGTAATCTGTAAATATGTGTAATCAAGGATTAAGTGTAAATTCGTTTTTAGATGAGTAGAAATAAACAAAACCGCAATATACTGCTCTCATAACGCTCCTACTCTCTCTCACTTTCTGCCAAAAGCCTCCAACTCCAGGACCTGCGTGCTACTTCGGAATAAAATACAACACAGTAAATGCATGGGCGTGTGGAACGCAACTTCATAATCTCTCTCTGTCAATCATCTGCGGCTAGATTACTTTCTATTGGCTGAGAGGCCTGTGTCGCAATCCTTTATACCTTAAATGGATCGTAAAAGCAGATCGTATCTCGGCCAGCTCATTAACAGTTTGCGGCCACGGGAGGGGTTTACGGGCTTGAGGCCTCTGCCAGTAACTTGCGCCCTTGCTCGATTGAATAGCGACGAAATCGGAGAAGACCGAGAGCCCGCAGCATGCCCGCAGACATACAGCCTGTATACCGCGAGTTGCGGGCTTGGAATTGAATTGGGCTCCTAGTGTTTTACTGACAAGACAGGATTTATGGTTTTGGCTGAGATCTGTTATATTGAGAGTAAACAGCATTAAATAAATGTTTAACATTGCTCTAAAAAGCTCCAGCAGCCAAAATTACATTTCAACATAGTTTATTTGTCTTGACTAGAATCGGGCTCCAAGCAAGTAAAACACTATGGCCCTCATTCAATTGCAATTTGGCCAATTGAATAGGGCTCTAAATAAGCACATAACATATTTTTTTAAAGAAGTTTTTAGTTAGTAAACATCTATCCAAAATCAAGGTTTTCACTAACTAAAAACTTATTTAAAAAAATATGTTATGTGCTTATTTAGAGCCCTATTCAATTGGCCAAATCGCAATTAAATGAGGGCCTATGTAAAGAAATGATTATGTAAAAGTTGGAAAAGAGAAGATATTTGCAAGAGACCTTTAGTAGAAAAATACTAGAACAAGAACTTTTCATTAAACATCGAAGGGTAGAAAACCTGAAATAATGGACAAATCTGCTGGGGCTCTATTCAGTTCCTTATATCGTAAATTACACAAATTATTTATATGTACTTTTTTTAGTTTATTTGTAATAATGATCTATTTTCTTGTATTTTTTATTTCTTTATTTCTTTATATTTAGTTTTTTGTTGGTAAATTTATGTTTTTTATTTTATGTTATTTATTGGGAGCTTGTCATTTTTTTAATTTTATGTACTGTAGTGTCTTAGACTTAAAGTGCCATGGGGGCCCTTGAGGACTCACATGGCACTAAAATGATGGTCACCATGGGGGTCTATATTGACCCTCCATGGTAGTTAGGGCTTATAAGTTATACTCCTTTAAGGACCCTCATGGTATGGGGTTAATTTTTAGATGCCATTGAAGCCCTTCAATGACGTAAATGGCAGGGGTTAATTTAATAGATGCCGCAGGGGTCCTTCTATAATCATTCTTCTTTGTGTCACCGGGTCCGTTAATGCTAAATGATTATTTTTTAAATTTTTCACACTTTTTACAGATCCTGTTTGAGATGTTGGTCAGATTATCTCTGAACAGGCGTTAAAGAAAACTGTTTGTCACAAAGAGAAAGGATTGTTTGCAGCAGAGGCAGATTTCTATGTCAGAATGGGAACTGCTAAGAATGGGCAAATATAATCAGATAATTCTGTGTACAAACTCCTGGCTGCAGAAAAACTAGTCCAGACCAACAAAAGGACGCTAATTGCTTTAATGGTGGTTTGAAAAGTCCTGCTCTGTATTCACAACCCGGAGAGAGATTAGAAGCTTTATAAATGACATGACAAATACACAACCCCTATGAACACTGGGAGATGCTAAGAGGCATTTACATCAATTAGAATAAATTAAAGGTCACTAATTTCCTGTGAGGCTGATAAACAACTCTTAGCTAAGGCACAATCTTCCAGCTCTGAGATTAGCTGCTGTTCTTCTTCTTCTTGCCAAACACGTAAATGGCCAAAACAATTTCATGTTAATCCTCATATTGAATAAATACATTTAGCAGCAGGATATAAGATGAAAGTATATGGGAGGTCTAAATGGATAAATCTTGTAGATGTCAAATAATTAAACACAGTTCATGAGTAGGCATCGTCCAGGAGAACATGAGTTCTGCAAGGGAGAGGTGGTGCTTTGTTTTGAGACAATTAATTGGCACTTCGAACATATGTTCCAGAAAGGGTAGTAGGGTCATGGAATTTTGTTCCAGCAGAAGATATCTGAATAAATACAGTAGTTCAATGGATTGGGTGTGCTTATATGGGCACATGTATCACATATGGTATAATTAAATTTATATTTCTCATTACTGTGTTTCCTTACAGCAATTTGAGTAAGTCAGTCATTTGTTGCCCTCTAGGTCTTCCTCTGATCTCAGTCTTAAAGACCAATCATTACAAATTACTTGGACATGGTCAGAGTAAGCATGTGAAGAAAAACAAATTGAATGGATTCTGAGAGCACAGTTGTCCTTGAGGGACACAGAAGTGGAGCCCAACACCATACAAATAAGGAGAAGGTGTCAGCAGAGTTTTACTACAGTAGGGCAGGGAATGGACAAGTCAGAGGTTAATGACCAGAAGGCAGGGAGAATCCAGAGACAGAGCCGATGAAGGAGCCAAATATCAAGTCAGGGGTTGGGGTACCAGGGAGAAGAGTAGTCAAATTAAGGTCATAACTGGTCAGATCAAGCAGGATACAGTAATTCCAAGAAAATGCCAAGATGCAGGACAGGGTCAAACAACTGAGCACAAGGGTGTGACAACTGTCCAGAAATGCATTGGACAAATAACGGAAAAACTTTGAAAATTGCTTCATGTGGGGTAGTACAGCTTCAAGTTTAGTCTAAACCATAAAGATACAAAGGAAACTTCAAGGGGAGGATCATAAAATGATCATATAAATGTACGTTTATTAATAGCACTCTATTTACTACCTGTAGTACATTTAGCTGGTCTCTTCTCACACGGATATTGATGGTTCAGTTAATTTTACTTCTTTTGCTCAGTGATACATTTAATTTTCTCTTTCTATGAAATACAAGAATTTGATACCCAGTCGGATTCTTCACGGATAGGTATGGCATTTAACGTCGTTTCAACACTTCAAAATAATATTGATAACATCCAAAGTAACCCTAGCACTTCCTCCTCCAGTCTTTACCCTTGCCCAAGTCCACATCCACTATGGACTCGTTTGACCATGTAACTGAAAATTAAGTCTCTGGTCTCCTTTCTACCTCACAAAATGTCCACATGATCCTATTCCATCACAGCTGATCCCTCTATTCTCTACCACACTTATCCCAGCTCTCACATATCTGTTTAATTGCCACTTACACACAGCAAATTTCGATCCTCTTTAAAACATGCAATAATTACATACAGTTAAGAAATCCTCATCAGACTCAGTGTCTGCACCTAACTTCCATCCCATCTCTCTACTTTCCTGCCTAAGCATCTCATCTACAACCACCTGAACAAATTATTTTCCTCCAGCTTCATTCCTGACCCCATTCCCATCTGTTTTTTGGCCCCAATATTCTTCAGAGACAGCTCTAAAGTCACTAATGACACTAATTACTTGCTCACCATCAATTCAAAGGGTTGCTTCTCTATTCTAATTCTCTTGTGCCTTTGGCACAGTTGATCATTATCTTCGAATCCAAATTCTCCACACTCTCTTGGCATCCGTGACACAGCTCTCTCGTGGTTCACACCCTACCTGGAAGATCAAACATGGATTGTGTCCTTCTCTTGAACCTCTTCTTTGCCTTGCCCTCTGTCTGTTGGTGTACCCCAAGGTTCAGTCTTAGCTCCGCTTCTCTTCTCTAGCTATATATCCTCCCTTGGTAACCTAATACAATATTTTGGATTTCAGTATCATCTCTATTCAGAAGACTTTCAAATCTACCCTTCAACACCAGATATATTCCCTTCTTTTCTATCACATAGTGCCAACTGCCTCTCTAGCATATCCTCCTGGATGTCTGCCACTCAACTCAAACTCGACATTGCAAAGACTGAGCTCCTAATCTTCCCACCCTCTACTAAAGCTTCCACTCCTCTAATATCTCTCACCGTTGACAACGCGATTATCACTCCCACCCCCAATGCCCGTTGTCTTGGGGTTCTACTGGACCCTGCCCTCTCTTTCACTCTTCACTTACAATCAATAACCATATTATGTAATTTTCACCTAAAAAAACATCTCCAAAATACATCACATTCTTACACAAGATGCAATTCAAATTCTAATAAATTCTCTCATCATATCTCGCCTTGACTACTGCAACTCACTCCTCCTGGCCTCCCTATCACCCATCTGTCCCCACTCCAATCCATAATGACGCCTCCACTAGAGACATCTACCATACCCAGCACTCAGTGTCTGCAGCCCCTCACGGTCAGTCACTTCACTGGCTTCCCATAGTCTCCAGAATAACATTTAAAATCATCACCCTAATATGTAAAGCCATCAACACCAGTACACACTGTCTCTAATTTCTCCCCAAATTGTTCTCTTCACTCTCCTAATGACCTTATTCTTTCCTGCTCTCTTATCACCTCCTCTCACTCCACCTTCAGGACTTTTCTTATGCTGCCCCTACTCTATGGAACTCCTTGCCTCGCTCCACTAGACCCTTCCGGCCTCAAATCCTTCAAATCCTCACTATAAACTCACCTGTTTAAAGAAGCTCATCACCTTCCATCTTAATATGCACAACTGCAAAATCTACAGCACAATATCACCCACAACCCCCTCCACCTCCACTGGTATCAGCCTACTGTCCTAATCACTGCCATCTTGTATTTATCACGCCCAACCCTGCCTTCTGTTGCACCAAGCTCTCTACAGACCCATTTGTATTGTATTTGCATGGTACCTGTACACTTAGAACGGGTTTATACCTTTCCATTCTGATTTGTAAATAGCTGCATGGAAAATGTTGGTACTTTCTAAATAAAAAGTAATAATAATAATATTAATAATAATGATTCTAGGCACAGTTTTGAGCTGCTCCTCCTCCATTTGTTTCCTGCACTTGGGATCCGTGAGACAGATGTCAGGGCACATATGGGCCACTCCTATTCCGGACACAGCGCGGAGCACAACAGGGCACGTGATGGCAAGTTCTGTGCGGATCAGGTTAATTGGCCTATGAAAAAAATCTAAATAAGCACGCTTCAACTTATTTTAGTTATCAAAGTACAAGGCATCCTGCTGTAAATCTGTATGGTCTACAACACTTGCTATGCCTGATGCCGACCTGCGAAAACAGGAACTCCGGGTCCCATTATAGTCAAGAATATGCAAAGATTTAGATTTTACTATTAACAAAAAAAATGCAGCCTTGCCTCAGTGCAGCACCAACTGAATCACTAACGTTCAAATCTATTTGTATCCAGAACTACTGTCCACCATGATCTCCAAATATAGCAGCTTCACTGATATCAAGCTGTCAAAATGTGACCTCTATGGCTGTGGTAATACTTCTGGAAAACAAAGTCCATCTTATTTTACTCTATGAAGCCTTTTTTTCAAAACTTAGTGGTGATGCATCTTAGAAAACCATAGACAAAGACTCGCCTTAGTGAATAAAGCCTATAAGTAAATCAGATTAATAATCGTATCAGTAAAAACAATATTCTTAATTTTATAAAATGTCTGCAAATGCCAAACTGCCTAAATATCGCCCTGCTTTGGGAAATGTTACTGGACAGAAAATAACGGTGGATTTAGAGGATGTCTAAGGGAGAAAATACTAAAATTGCAGAATATTATAACAAGTCTTGGTTGTCTTTAAATAGAATGCAGCGTGGGCAGGATAATGTTACACCACATACCAATGAACGCTCCTCATACAGTCATAACATTTGTACATATCTTGGTTATTTACTGTGTTTATATTGAAATGCAGTAAACAGACACGGAGCAGATACTAAAAGATACTAAAAGACAAAGGAACCGTCTTAAGGGGATGGGGGAGCCAATCTGAAGGAGCGGAACGGGGCTGCTGCACCATCTGCTTGTGATGGGTTTTATTTGTTATATATATATATATATATATATATATATATATATATATATATGTTTGTATTTATATTACACATATATTTCATTCCGATACGTTTGTGGCAACAATTCAGATTTTCATAATACATGTGGGGGAAATCCTTGAAATCAACTGTGAATAATTAAAAAGAATGTAAATCCTAAATCATGTTCACATTACACCAACATCGAGACAATCCAATATCCTTTGCAGACCCCATGGCTATTAGTTGCTATGGCACCTGTTTCCATGGAAGCTAAAGAAAGCCCACTTGTTCAAGGAAACATTGGATCGTCCAATCACATCTCAGGAATCATTAAGAGTTTGATGTTCAGACAAACAGGCTCCGCTAGCAGAGTGCACCGGCACTGCCACTGACCTCCAGCACCTGACAACTGACTGTCCTTGAAATTCAAAAACTCTCTTTATGGGTAATCTCAGGAATTTCTGGCTGTTGCTCTAAAGATGATGATAATGGAGGTTTATGGGGGAGCTCGGTGCCTTCATCTCTTATGACACCAAACTGCTCTTCTATAATTACAATAAAATAATTGTTTAATGTTTAACCTGTTTCAGTCACTGACTTGTCGCTCGTTGCTTCTGATTTCATTAATTACGGTACAGAGCCCTCATCATCGTCGCTCCCCAACTGTGTGAGACGAAGTAAACATTTTTCCCAGATAAAGCTTTTTAAAAATAAATATTATTTTCTCTGGGGTTTGGAGCTGTGTATATTGAGTCTCACGCACAGACAGACAAACTGCATATGCAACCTCCTTGCATTGTCTTCAGTCTCACAGGAGGGAGCTGAACACGTCCTGAAGCATGGCTGCTATCTTTTACTTAAAGGGCTAATTAATTCAGCACAACTTGGAGCACACCACTGTAAAGTTGTTTTGAAATAGGTGCCTTTTTCACAGAAAAAATCATAAATAAAGTGTCTGTTTACATGAGTCACTGGCAGAGCCCCCAGACAGACTCACAGCAAGAGCTCCGTGCAGAGAGCATAAGCAGAAAGAGATGTAACACTTCACAAATTAATCTGTGCAGATAAATGACTGCTGGAAACAGCTAAAGAGTATAGTGGTGAGTCAACATCTCCTGCTACATTCCTGTAGTTCAGTGAGAAACTATAAATCTTGTGTTTAGAGCCTTCACTACTCAATGTCAGCAGTTGTTGGAAATCAAAGATGAGTCAGGAGTGTGTTTGTAAACAGACGTAAGACCTTAGATTTTTAGCTGTTATCAGCGTCATTAAAAAAGCAATAGATCATTATAACATAGAATCTTGTGCTCTTTCACACCATGAAGAGCACTTATAGTGAGGTAGATGCCCCTTTAGTAACCTGAAGCAGTGTATGGAGGGTACAGATGGATGAGATTATTTCCTGTACAGTCTCTGCTGTGCTGCTTTATTATATTAAAGTGCCATTGTGGGGCCACTATAGTTTTGATGGGGACCCATTGAAGACGTGTTTTGTTATGAACAAGACACAAAAAAGATGGAAATAATGAAAATATGAAACATATTTATTCAATTATCTGACATTTCATTCAGTAGTAAACAATTAACGGAATAGAAACATAACCTTCAAGACAGATAAGGCTATGCTGGTGTGATCTGGGAATCCTGGGATATGATACCGTGGAGAAAATACTCTAATGTGGGGAGAGTATGGAGAGACTGAAAGAGCAGAAATTATTTATTAACATCTAAAAAACTGAATTTCTCCAAACCGTCTCCATAAAGTCTGTGATTTCACAACCGCTCTATTTAGAATGAAACTTGCTGCTATGCCCAGGATTGGCTTCCAAAAAGAGGCCAACAAGTCTGGGTAAAGGTTGCCTGAAATGTAATGGGTGGCTGCTCCCATTTATTATTCATTTATTTATTATCCTTTATTTGTATATTTCATAGTGCTATACAGGGGTTAAATACAAAGCATAATACAATATTACCACATTGGACAGAATGGAGGGCCCTGCTTTCGAGCTTAAAAGCGAACATACATAGAGCTTGTTCCAAGAGCACCGACACAAGATTGAAAAAATCACAAATTTACAAACTAAATTATCTTGTAATTCCTTGGTTTTCAGATATTCAACATTTTTTGTGTGTCCCTCTTGTGCCCATTTCCTGTGTCCCCCCTCTCTCTCTTGTGCCCCTTTCTTGTGTCCCCCCTCTCTCTCCCCTGTGTCTCCCCCCCTCTTCCCCCCTCTCTCTCCCCCTGTGTCTCTTCCACACCTCTCCCTCCCCTGTGTCTCTTCCACCCCTCTCCCTTCCCTGTGTCTCTTCCACCACTCTCCCTCCCCTGCGTCTCTTCCACCACTCTCCCTTCCCTGTGTCTCTTCCCCCTCTCCCTTCCCTGTGTCTCTTTCCCTCCCCCTCCCTTATCACCCTCCTCAACCCCCCTCCTCATCCCCTCTCCTCAACCCCCTCCTCATCCCCTCTCCTCAACCCCCCTCCTCATCTTCAACCTCCCTCCTCAATCCCCTCCTCATCCTCAACCTCTCTCCTCAACCCCCCTCCTCAAACCCCCTCCTCATCCTCAACCTCCCTCCTCAATCCCCTCCTCATCCTCCCTCCTCAACCCCCCTCCTCAAACTCAACAACCCTCCTCATCCTCAACCCCCCTCCTCAACCTCACTCCTCAATCCCCTCATCAAACCCCCTCCTCAATCCCCTCCTCATCCTCAACCGCCCTCCTCAACCTCACTCCTCAATCCCCTCATCAAACCCCCTCCTCATCCTCAACCCCCCTCCTCAATCCCCTCCTAAACCCTCCTCCTCAACCTCTCTCCTCAACTCCCCTCCTCAACCTCCCACCTCAACCCCCCTTCTCATCCTCAACCTCCCTCCTCAACCCCCCTCCTCATCCTCTCTCCTCAACCCCCCCTCCTCTCCTCATTCTCTCTCCTCAACCTCCCTCCACATCCTCCCTCCTCATTCTCAACCTCCCTCCTCAACCCCCTCCTCATTCTCAACCACCCTCCTCACCCTCCCTCCTCATCCTCAACCTCCCTCCTCAATCCCCTCCTCAACCTCCCTCCTCAACCCCCCTCCTCAAACTCAACCACCCTCCTCAATCCCCCTCCTCAATCCCCTCCTAAACCCTCCTCCTCAACCTCTCTCCTCAGCTCCCCTCCTCAACCCCCCTTCTCATCCTCAACCTCCCTCCTCAACCCCCCTCCTCATCCTCTCTCCTCAACCCCCCCTCCTCTCCTCATTCTCTCTCCTCAACCTCCCTCCTCATCCTCCCTCCTCATTCTCAACCTCCCTCCTCACCCTCCCTCCTCAACCCCCCTCCTCATTCTCCCTCCTCAACCCCCCTCCTCATTCTCAAACTCCCTCCTCATTCTCAACCCCCCTCCTCAACCTCCCTCCTCATTCTCAACCCCCCTCCTCAACCTCCCTCCTCATTCTCAACCCCCCTCCTCAACCTCCCTTCTCATTCTCAACCTCCATCTTCACCCTCCCTCCTCAACCTCCCTCCTCATTCTCAACCTCCCTCCTCATTCTCAAGCTCCTCATTCTCAACCCCCCTCCTCTTTCTCAACCTCCCTCCTCATTCTCAACCTCCCTCCTCATCCTCAACCCCCCATCCTCAACCTCAACCCCCCCTACTCATCCTCAAGCCCCCCATCCTCATCCGCCCATCCTCATCCTCAACCCACTCCTCATCCACAAACCTCAAGCCCCCATCCTCTACCGCCCATCCTCATCCTCAAGCCCCCCATCCTCAACCGCCCATCCTCATCCTCAACCCCCTTTCCTCATCCTCAACCCCCCCATTCCTCATCCTCAACCCCCATCCCTCATCTTCAACCCCCCATCCTCATCCTCAACCCCCCATCCTCATCCTCAACCCCCCCATCCTCATCCCCCCCATCCTCAACCTCAACCCCCCTCCTCATCCTCAAGCGCCCCATCCTCATCCTCAACCCCCTCCTCATCCTCAACCCCCTCCTTATCCTCAACCCACCTCCTCATCCTCAACACCCCATTCCTCATCCTCAACCCTCCATCCTTATCCTCAATCCCCCCATCCTCATCCTCAACCCCCCATCCTCATCCACAACCCCCCATCCTCAACCCCCCATCCTCAACACCTCTCCTCAACCCCCCATCCTCATCCTCAACCGCCCATCCTCATCCTCAACCCCCTCCTCATCCTCAACCTCAACCCCCCATCCTCATCCTCAACCCCCTCCTCATCCTCAACCTCAACCCCCCCATCCTCATCCTCAACCCCCCATCCTCATCCTCAACCCCCTCCTCATCCTCAACCGCCCATCCTCATCCTCAACCCCCCCATTCCTCATCCTCAACCCCCATCCTCATCCTCAACCCCCCCATCCTCAACACCCCTCCTCAACCCCCCATCCTCATCCTCAACCCCCCATCCTCATCCTCAACCCCCTCCTCATCCTCAACCGCCCGTCCTCAACCTCAACCCCCCTCCTCATCCTCAACCCCCCCATCCTCAACACCCCTCCTCAACCCCCCATCCTCATCCTCAACCCCCCATCCTCATCCTCAACCCCCTCCTCATCCTCAACCGCCCGTCCTCAACCTCAACCCCCCTCCTCATCCTCAAGCCCCCCATCCTCAACCGCCCATCCTCATCCGCCCATCCTCATCCTCAACCGCCCATCCTCATCCTCAACCGCCCATCCTCATCCTCAACCCCCCCATCCTCAACCCCCCTCCTCATCCTCAACCGCCCATCCTCATCCTCAACCGCCCATCCTCATCCTCAACCCCCTCCTCATCCTCAACCCTCTCCTCATCCTCAACCCCCCTCCTCATCCTCAACCCCCCCATTCCTCATCCTCAACCCCCCCATCCTCAACACCCCCATCCTCAACACCCCTTCTTAATCCCCCATCCTCATCCTCAACACCCCATCCTCAACCCCCATTCTCATCCTCAACCCCCCCATCCTCAACCCCCCTCCTCATCCTCAAGCCCCCCATCCTCAACCACCCATCCTCATCCTCAACCGCCCATCCTCATCCTCAACCCCCTCCTCATCCTCAACCCTCTCCTCATCCTCAACCCCCCTCCTCATCCTCAACCCCCCATTCTCAACCCTTCATCCTCAACCCCCCCATCCTCAACACCCCTTCTTAATCCCCCATCCTCATCCTCAACACCCCATCCTCAACCCCCCATTCTCATCCTCAACCCCCCCATCCTCAACCCCCCTCCTCATCCTCAAGCCCCCCATCCTCAACCACCCATCCTCATCCTCAACCCCCCATCCTCATCCTCAACCCCCCCATCCTCAACCCCCATTCTCATCCTCAACCCCCTTCCTCATCCTCATCCTCAACCGCCCATCCTCATACTCAACCCCCTCCTCATCCTCAACCCCCCATCCTCATCCTCAACCCCCATCCTCATCCTCAACCCCCCCATCCTCAACACCCCTCCTCAATCCCCCATCCTCATCCTCAACCCCCATCCTCATCATCAACCCCCTCCTCATCCTCAACCCCCCAATCCTCATCTTCAACCCCCCATCCTCATCCTCAACCCCCCATCCTCAACCCCCCTCAACCTCAACCCCCCATCCTCATCCTCAACCCCCCTCCTCACTTTAACCCTCTAAGTACCTCCCCCTCTCCCTTTCCCCTCACTTACCTTACATCTGCAGCAGCTGCTCCTCCGCTCCTTCCGGCTGCGTCTTGATACGGCCAATGACGTGATGCGCATGTGACGTCACTTCATTAGCATATGCGGTCTTTATCATCAGCCAGAACTGAATCTGCACTGTAACAATTATTTTGTGGTGTGTTGATGAATTTTTAGATTTTGTTATTTAGATTTAAGGCATCTAAATTTTTTGATGTTATTATTACTTAGTTTGCAATGTCTGAGTAATTGTCGTTATTCAGAGTGTCTAGAAAGATTGCTGATATTAATGGTTACTTGCAAACCATTTGTGATGGAATTTCAATGGTATCATTGGGTAAATCATGTATTTGTGGATGTTTTCCTTCTCCAATTTGAATGAGCCAATCATTGAATTAATTTTGGCCTTCGGATCTCATATTTAATTCTAATTTGAGATGTGTAAATATTTTCCACAGTTTACTTGTCTTGATACATGTTTCAATGATCTCAGTTCTATTTCCATGTGGCACAACAGGTAATGTTTGCCTAAAATCTCCTCCTAACAGAATCACCTTTCCACCAAATGGCAAATGATTATCCATCACTTCTTTTAAGAATCTATCAATACATTGCAAAGCATGACATGACATCATTGTTGCCTCGTCTATGATAATTAATTTACTTTTTTTAAATTATTTGCTTGTAAAGAATTCAGTCAAATATCTGACACTGATGTTTCCAAAATGGGAACTGGCAGCTTAAATCCACTATGCACAGTTCTACCAACGTCTAACAAAAGTGCTGCAATTCCAGTTGTTGCAAATGGCATAGCTATCTGACCCTGTGCTCGAATGTAACTCATCAAACAATTGTACAGATACATTTTTCCTGATCCAACCGGGCCGTCTAGATAGAAATACCGGTCTTTGACCATTTCATAATCTGTAGCATTTGTAATGGCATTAAATGATTGTAACTGTAAAGTATTTAAAGTTGCCAGTTTTACTTCCGTTTTTTGTTTTTGTAGCTTAGTGTCATGATCATCAAAGTTGATGTCATCTATAAGTCCTGGATCAGGCAAATTAAATCTTGCACAATTTAATCCATGAGCAAACAATATTTCTTGAATTTCCATTAAAGTTTTTAACAGTGCTATTGGCTCATTGTAACGTTTCAAGAAGTCTTCAGACATATTTAATTTAAATGTTTTCCACAAAGTAAATGCATCAGGTACATTGCAAAAGATGCAAATGAATGCAAATTGTTGTCTCATTTACTTTGGGATTTGACATAGGGCTGCTTCTTCCAGACACCTCTCCCATTCTGTATCATCAGCTATGAAGTTTTGATGTCTAGCAGCTAATAGGAAAGTATCATAAACTATGTAATTCACTGTGCGTAAATGTTCAAAACTTTGTGCACCGGGAACATGTAAAAGAAGTAATCTTAAACTGAAACGTTCAATGTCCCTTGGACTGAAGGTATAAATTTGTGGTATAATTTTATGTGTGTCTCTTCTTCGTTGTTGCCATAGACCATTTACAAATACATAGTGATATGGAATCTCAATGTATAAAAATTGTCTGGCCTGCGTATCCTGGCAGTTTAATTTAAACCATGCAGTAAGTGCTGTATCTCGGTGTTCACTTTGAGCTAAGGCAGTTCTTTCATTGCCTGCAGTAAAGCAAACAAACTGACTTTGTGGCAAATGTACAGCTAAACGTTAGACAGCATGTGACCAATCGTGCATCTCAAATTTCAGAAGCCGCCACATTGCTTCAGGAGCACTGACATAGCGAGGATCTAAATTATTTGAAAGTTCGTCATGTAAAATTGGATTTTCCTTTTCGTTTACAGCACCTTGCACAACAACAGTTGCTGCATCATATCCTTTGTATATATATTTATACACATATTTGATTGATTTAATAGAAGTGCAACCTTCCACATTTATGTGTGCATTGTACTTGATGAGCAAATGTGGATTGCATGGAACGACAAATCTATTATCAACCTTTTGTCCACGCATAATAGTTGTTTGTCCTTGACTTCTTTTATACAAAGTGTATCCATCACAATTAGCATAAGTTTGCATTTGAAATTGTTTAGGAAATTCTTGAGAACATTTTTTATTTTCCATTCATGGTGAATTAGGATTCATATCGCCACATGGCCCATGAATCATTCTGTGTGTATCTCCCAAAGTTTGGAATATTTTCCTGGCTCTAGCAATTCAGCAGTAATGACTGAATCCACTCTCTCTGCAGTATTCAACTTATCTTTTTCCTGCAGGATTAAAAGTATGTGAGCATGTGGCAGTCCTCTTTTTTAAAATTCCATGTTATAAACAAAAGCCACACATTTTTCAAATAACTGTGGTTTAGTTATATCATGTATTAATGAATTGAGTTTGATTTTGAATACTCTTGCCACTAAATCTGGTCAGTCAGAAGCAGTTTGTCCCAGATTAAAATTTTCCTTGATCTCTGGCCATTGAGGATTACATGTGAATGTAATGAATAAATCTGGTTTTCCAAATTTTGTGACAATAGCCATGGCATCATTATATCTTTCTCGCATATTGCGAGGAGATCCTTGGAAAGTAGATGGCAAAATAATTGCTCTGCCAGCTGGAATGTCTCTGTTAGCCAATTCAGTGACATAATCCATCAATCCACAATACTGTTCTACTCGTAGCTTATTTTGTTGAAATTTTATGAAATGTAGATTATTTGCTTCAACTTGTAGATAGGAATCAATAGTCCATTGTTGAGTGAGTTTGCCCCCACTTAAAATTGGATTAAAAGAATCCCGAATAGCAGTTTGTGCCACTTTATATTCCAGCATAGAAATATTGCATCTTACATGAACTTTACTATTGGGATAACTTTGCAATTGTAATTTTGGTTCCAGGTTCACCATTTGGAAAGAAAATGGGATATGTCATTGGATCTAAATTACAACTTACTATATTTATGTTTATAAAAGGTTGTTCTTCATTGCGTGGATATATTCTAATATCGCGCTGAAAAGGTGGTTCACCATCTTCATTTTTAAAAACCATGGCAACCTCATTGACGGTTGGTAAATTATACTGTCTTTGATCAGTGTTGCGATCACTTTTTAACACCATATTTACTCTTGGCATTGCCAATTGATGTCTTTGAGCATGTTCCTGTTGTTCTTTTTCAAAGCTAATTGTTTGTATGCTTGACTGTATGGGTTGTAGGCCATAAGAGACACATGGCATTCCCAAGCACTAAACTTGCAGTTTAACGAAACCTGCAATGAGCGGATCGTACAGTAGGCGGTTGGAGAGGTTTGCAATGAGCGCCAGCCCCGCAATGAGCACCAAAGGTTCTTAGGGTGGGGCTCGCGATAAGCGTCAAAGGTGATCAGTGCAAAGCAGGAAAGTTGAAGTCTGCCGAAGGTGCTCAGAGGAGCAAAAGCCTTACATTGTGTGACAAACAGCATTGCCAGCCTTACAATATTAATCTTGTCATTGTTAACAGGCAAGTTCCTAATATATATATATATATATATATATATATATATATATATATATATATAACAATTAATTAGGTCATCTTTAATCCATATGTCATTAGTTTATTGTTTTAAAGATCTATTGAGGTTCCACTTTATTTGTACTCATATCCAGCAAAATAGCAGGCTGCTTCCACATGATGTTTCTTATTTCTTTGACCAGATTCCTTTTTGCTGTAGTAGAAAAAAAAGAAACCCAGACGTGTTACAGCTTTCAAAAATACAACAGTCTCATCGTCAACCTGTCTAAATTGCTCCACACGTGCGGTCATCCTCCCTTACATACGACTCCCACTCCCCAATCTCCTATAATTAAGCCTCTTTGCCTTAATTGGACCTATCTTGCTTGGGACCAATAAATGGGTTTAATAAATAGGATTTGGGGACATTTCAAGGCTGTTGTATTTGGGGGGGGGGTGTTAATTCTGTAACCTAGGAAGTGACATTTTTCTTCCTTAAATCTTCACACTGCTAAAATATTTATCCAGTGACTGCTTTTGGGCGCCCTTTGTTTCCTTCTAATAAATACATTTTGCAGGTTTCCGTTTCTTGCACGGATGAGGAGACTGGTAGTCTGAGGCCTCGATAGATAACATTTTCATATTGGACTTTTGAGTAGGTGTCAAATGTCCCACAACCGGCCCACTCTGATCAGGTTGGCCCTTGTTAAATCGGCCTTTAGTTGCACGTCTTAATGTTATAAAGCTTTCCTAAAGTATACATCTTATAAAGAGAGACAAACTACAGGAATAAATAAAGTCAATTACAGGCTGCAGAAGTTCAAGTCTTGGATATTAGGAGATTATCCTCTCCCGTTATCTTCATTCCAGTGATTGATTACAGCAATATGTACAATATTTTGCTCACTAGTCTCCCAGAACGGGCTGTTTTAGTGCTTTGGTTCTCGGTTTTTCATTTCTCTCAGTTTTTGTTTATGAGAATGACTTAGGATAATCAAGATCTGTCATATTGTGCCGAGGGAGAGGAGCAGCACCTCACGGAGGAAAGCGGACATGTGGCTCTGGGGCAGGCGAGAAGGGCCACATACATGCTTGGATTTGATCATATCCCTGCAAGTCAATCACTTCTGATTGAAGATTTCCTTTCTGTGCACAGGTGAGTCATATTGCCCACTTGCCCACCCCTGCTCTAGGGGCTGCTGGTTCTCCTGTGCGGAGAAGACTTTCGTGGCATTTCAGTTCTGGATTATCATTCGGCCTGAGTTCCATCTGATACTCCATTATAGAAAGAAATGTCCTGTAATCCTAGTGAGGGAAAAGCAAATAAAACAATAATGAGACTGCACAGTAAGTGAGCAAAATCCTAGAGGACTTGTGAAAAAGAGCAATTATTCACGCTACAGAATATGTTGGCATGTTACAAATAAATGAATAATAATTCATATTTCTGGTTTATTTGTGTATGTGGAGGAGACCACCACTCAGGTCAAGACATTCATGTTCTAAATTCTTTAGGCTGCCCCCACATCCGGACAGAATTGTATCACCAGTTCCAATCTCACAACTTGACTAGAGTTACGGGGGCCACCATGTGTCATGGCAAGACTGGAAAAGGAGACTTTGTATAAGATGCTTCAAGACAATCAGAGAGAAACAACATCAACTACACAAATCTCAGTACCAGTAATACAAAGTACTTACAATTTGCCGATTTGGAACTAAAGCTTCACCCCTACACACTGAAGGTGACAACGGAGTGAGCAATAAACAGGTTTGTTTTGTGCACTAAACATGGCTATGTGTAAAAAAAATAAAAAATAAATCCTCTTTTCTATGGAAAGTCAATTGGCCCTCGTCAAATGCTGCAAGAGCGCCCTGGGAGTGTTCATAACTATTGGGGGTTTTGAAATCAACATTACTGTACTGCTTGATCAGAGCTGCAAATGGAGTCGCAAGGAACAAAAATAATGTTTTTATGAAATATATATGAAGACAGTCATCATCAAGTGGAGAAAATATGGCACAACAGTGACAATACCAAGAACTGGAGCTCCCTCCAAAATTGATGAAAAGACAAGAAGAAAACTGGTCTGGGAGGCTACCAAGAGGCCTACAGCAACATTAAAGGAGCTGCAGGAATATCTGGCAAGTACTGGCTGAGGTAGAATTTGTGTCCCCTCTGTCTCCACTTGAGTCCATGCTTATTTATTTATTTTTCAATTGCAATAGTCATGGTGTTATTCTAATTATTGGGGAGACTAAATATCACATGTGTCTCAATTATTTTTAGATATGGATGGTACTTACCTATGGTTATATTGATACAAGTGACAAGTGGATATCAGATAACGTATTTGATACACACAATTGTGTTTATTTATAAATAGATGAACTATTATTATCGCTACTTGTCCTTTTCTATAAAATAATTTTTTGTGAGACATAAATTGTAATTTTAGATATTCAAATATATCTTTTTAACCTATATGTATATTAATTTTGTATATATATGTTTATATTATATCAATTAATAAAAGTTATATTTTAATTATATATGGAGTAGGTCTTCATGTCATCATTTTTTACATAGTATGTCAACTTTTGTGGCTTATGGGTCTAACACTAGTGATCAGAATTAAAAAGGTGTCTGTACTTTCCTCTTTCTATATAACCTCCATGTTTTGCAGCCATAATAATGGCTAATTTTTTATTGGCAGATTCAAAATGGGCAGTTACGGGCTTGCTGAATTGATCATGTTACCGCCCTGAACAGCTCCGAACCAGTGCATGGTTTACAGTTTCGGCTTTGGGACAGTAACTTGCGGGCTTGAGCAATTTAATAGCATCGCAATCTGAGACGAACGGAAACCCCCAAAAAACTTGCAAACATTTGTCGGTCTGCAATAGAGTTGCGGGCTTCTTGCATATGGCCCCAGGTTAGTGACCTTTTTAAAACAAACCGTTTCAACCTTTTATTTTTTCTTCCCTCTCCCAGGAGCTTTGAGACCCTTCAGCGAGATACAAAAAAAAAAAAACCCAAAACAAACAAAAATAAAAAACAACAGCTATATAAATGTATTTGTGTTCGTGAATTTAGCTACTCATCCGAGCCTCAGAGGGCTAGAAATAGTGAAATAAAAAACAAAAACAAATAAAAAACACAAAACTCCTTCATAAAACATAAAATTGAATATTTATTTCTTAGTATATGTATTACAGAGCATGGACAACTCCATGTCTCTATTCTGGAAGCATCACATTTGTATGCAAGTAAACAGCAGAAGTTGGACAACTGACCACTTCCATAAGGTCACAGTAACAATGCAGTGACATGTCCTTCTGTAAAAGAAAGGAACTGGCAGATTTCACTTGTATAAAAATATTATTTAAGTCATAAAAAAATATTTAACATATTAGTTATGAGATCTGTGACCCAATTGCATTTCCTGCGCGTTTCTGATAAATTATACAAAAATAAAATATATACATTTAAAAAATATATATATGGTACAACGGATAAAACAGCTTAAAATAAACCTGACAAGGTGTCAATAACTGGGTTTAAAAAAGGAGAAGCTCAGCTGGAGAACCAGATGTTAAAGATAATGAAGTCCATTAATAAATAGCGAGAGTTAGTCACCATTGGCATCTAAAAATTAAAAAAGGGAACATTTCTATTTTTTTCTCCATCACAAACATCCATACACAGTGCATGAAGTGTAGAAACTAGTTACACTATCATTGCACACGCTTATCTACAGTAAATCATTCCTGATATATATACAGCATTGCTTGTGCGGCTCCATTATCAAACTCCTGGCTCATTGTGCTTGGTAAGTTGGAGGATAACACAGACAGCAAGAGGATAACACAGACAGCAGGAGGATAACACAGACAGCAGGAGGATAACACAGACAGCAGGAGGATAACACAGACAGCAGGAGGATAACACAGACAGCAGGAGGATAACACAGACAGCAGGAGGATAACACAGACAGCAGGAGGATAACACAGACAGCAGGAGGATAACACAGACAGCAGGAGGATAACACTGGGGTCATTTGTACTTGCTAATGTGATTACACAAATCATAGCAGCACAGAGGTGTTCATTTGTGATCCACACATTAGTATAATAATGCAGCACAAACAATACTAAAAATATCAAAGAAAATGTACTTTAGAAAAAAATGGATATTAAATAGTACAGCCAGCTTTTCATGATCTAAGAAAATCATTTTAAAAATCTGATTGGAAGAGAGTCCATAGAAATAAAATACTTTTACATTAGAGATAACTTTTTTAGAGTGTAAATACTCTTAAAATCCCTTAACAATCAAATCTAATGTAATTAAAACAGTTGCTACATTGTTGCAGAGTAGGGTCACCTCCATAAACGCATCAGCGGATTCTGGTCAAGTGGCTTGAACTGTATGACCAGAGTTTTAAACATTACCAAAAACTCAATATGGAAGATTCTTGGATGTTACTATGTATATAATATCCCTGGGTATCTATTTATGGTTATGCACTTTATTTTATTAAAGAGTGCTTATAAGTGGATTTACTGCCTAAAATCATACAGATAGTCCCTGTATGGGTCTGCCCACAGTAGAGCATGTAGACACAGTCTATGTAGGGCTGGATGTGTAGTGTAGTGACCTAGCCGATCAGGGGCCACATTTAAGCACCATCTAGCATAATGTTTTTTAAACCATGATGCCTGATAGGCTAGGACACTAAACTGCACATCCAGCCCTACAGAGTCTGTTTCTGCATACGCTGCAGATCGAAGGCCCTTACAGGGACTATTTGTTTGATTTTAGGCAGTAAAAAACAGAGCTTATTAGAACTTCTTAATTAAATAATGTACATAAAAGTAAATAGATACACAGCAGTATAACATATGTAGTAAACTCCTGAAACCCTACATGTCCCTTTAAATAAACATACATTTAGTTTTAACAGGGTGTTTGGGGTGTATGAGACAGGCTAATGCCAAGCAATATTCTAGTGCTTTTTGACTGTCACATGACCTGAGAATTAAGAGCACCAACATCTTCAAGTGATACTTGGATATTTCCCTTCATTAAAAACAGACAACAATTCCTTGATAAGACAAAAAGGGGCAAAGATTATTTTTTTTTTTTATAAAAGAACCCAGATTCAGATTCAATCTTAGAAATAAAAGAAAAGCTTCTGGCACAACCCCTGTAAGACACCCTATGAGCAAGCAGAGGGCACCAGGCATTGTACGAATGATTGAGAAATGAAGGCATCTCAGATCCCCTCCGTGCTCCTCGTGCTCCTGATCGCTGTGCTTAGGCAGGGTGCTTGGGAGCCCTTACTGGCCTGCGCCTGGGCCCGACGCTTGGCAAGGCGAGACTTGGATGGAGGAGACAGTCTCATGGAGCAGATGGCGTGGATGATGCTCTCATTCTCCTCTCTCAGATCACTGTCGTGTTGGGAGAGCTGGCGGTTCAGGGCCATCGCTTCAGCAGCAAAGAGGGTGAGGTCCTTTGTGCTGCTGTTCCTATTAGAACAACAAAAGTCACGTAAACTGTGGGTACAGCTCTGCACAGATTGCTGCCTTTTGCTTTAGTCTAATTTTTTAGAAATATAATTTTATATATATATATATATATATATATATATATATATATATATATATATATATATATGTGTGTGTGTGTATTGCTACTTTTGCTAGATAACATGTTATCACAGAGCTTTCCCCTTATAGTGTTTATTTTTGGATGACAAACTGCGATAAAATAAAGGAACAGTTATTCTTTGTATTCGGTTTAGATTTACTAACATTGCAGTGTTTTCTTTGCTCGTATCTTCAAATATTCTCCTGCGGTTTACTCCTATTAAGCTTTACTTCCATCTCTTACGTCTCAGTGGTTGTAGCCTTTCCCTTATGTTGGTTTTTCTTTCTATTACATTTTTAACAAAAAGGTCCTTTCCTACTAGTGCAGTTCATTATTTAATGCTATTCAGCGGACCAGGCTTGCACACTAAACACTGTTGTATCCTGATCAGGTCATCTGCAGCCACTCAAGAACCCAAAACTGGACAACGCAAGTCGAGTACTTGCATGGGCGCAGCCAGTGGCATCATTAGGACATATATACATACAAGAGACATTACCTCTGAAGCACCAGTGGGGTTGGTAATCCTCTTTCAGGGGCATCCTACAAGAGAAATCATTCATTAAAAAATACAATGGCTGAAGGAGTAACGGACGCCAAATTATTGGAGCAGAAATACTTCGACCGCAGCTCTGAAGAACTAGCTATGTAATATAAAGCAAACTACTTCATAGACCCTATGGGTTGGGCACAATTGGATTGTACACACATACTGAGCGGTACCTTGAAATCAAATTTAATCCGTTCTGGATGGCAGGAAGACTTAAAAAAGGTGGCGTTCCAAGGTAGCTTTTACCTTAGAGATCAATATTAATTGAAATAATCCATTCCGAACCCCAGAATTTACACATTTAGTTTTAACTTTTTTTTTTTTTTTAATAAAATGTATTTAAATCAAAATGTATTTACAAGGAAAAAGTACACAAGATCGAATTATACATTGTATGTTTGTTACAGTATAATGATATAATAAACTTCTCCATATATCTTAAACCTTTTCATCTTTCCGTTTTGATTCGCAATAAAGGCTTAATATTACACAAAAATAAAACAATAATATGTTAAAGAAAAAAAGAGAGGATAGGAAAGGGGGATATGACATGTTGTGGATGCAGGTTGATTGAGGAGTTTTTTCTTTTAGTCTAAATTTTTGAGTCCATATGTCTCGGCAGTATGTCCATTTTTTTTAAATAATTTTCATCTAGTTCTACTAAAATTATACCCAACTTTCTTCTGCCTTCATTTCAAAAGGTTTCTGATGTGAGGCATTGTTGGACCCTTACATAAGTCCACCAGGCCATGAACTTGCCCAGAGACACAATGTCCTCCACGATCCTCGGAGCTACAGCTTCTGGCCACAGTTTCCTCCAGCCATGGTTCATGGTCTTGTGAGAGACTGCACACCAGGCCTTATCTGTCCTTCCAGGACTCTCAGCGTTAACTCAGTACCTGAGGTCACCTCACAAAAGCACCTTTATTATTACCATTATTAACAGAGCCCTCAGAGGCAGTCCTTAAGTCTGCAAACATGTTTTGGGGGGACCCTCTCCCAAATGTCCACGAGGGTACTCCCATCGATGGAGAGCAATGGTTCAATGTACTTATCGTTGGGAGAGGGACCTGTCTAAATCCATCTATATCCTTCACAGATTATGGTTGTGCCAGACTTACCCCTTGCACCCATGGGTGTTGGAGAACTTGCGCAGCACTCAGACGCTCATTGGCATCACGGACCAGCAGCTTTGATATTAAATCTTTGGCGGAGCTGGAGATATGCGACCAGTCCTTCTCTGGAAATTCATACTTTCCCTCTTGGATGCTTTCAAACAGCTGGTTCTTTAAAAACACAAGTTTGAAAATAAAAATAAATTAAATTAATTAAAATATTCCGACGGCGAGCAGCACCTTACAGAGCAGGAACAGCTGGTTATCCCCAAGGCCTAATCACCAGAGCCTGCTGTAGGTTTATCACAAAGTGCTCTCACTGTGCTGGTGTATACATACAGTGGATATAAAAAGTCTACACACCCCTGTTAAAATGTCAGGTTTCTGTGCTGTAAAAAAATTAAACAAACGTAAATAAATTCGGAACTTTTTGCACCTTTAATGTGACCTATAAACTGTACAACTCAATTGAAAAACAAACTAAAATCTTTTAGGTGGAGGGAAGAAAAATAAAAAATAAAAATAATGTGGTTGCATAAGTCTGCACACCCTCTTATAACTGGGGATGTAGCTGTGTTCTATTTAACACGATTTGGAATGTGAGTGCTTAATTCTGGAGTCAGGATACACCTGCCATCATTTAAAGTGCCTCTGATAAACCCCAAATAAAGTTCAGCTGCTCTAGTTGGTCTTTCCTGAAATTTTCTTAGTCGCATCCCACAGCAAAAGCCATGGTCCACACAGAGAGCTTCCAAAGCATCAGAGGGATCTCATTGTTAAAAGGTATCAGGAGAAGGGTACAAAAGAATTTCCAAAGCATTATATATATCATGGAACACAGTGAAGACAGTCATCGTCAAGTGGAGAAAATATGGCACAACAGTGACATTACCAAGAACTGGAGCTTCCTCCAAAATTGATGAAAAGACGAGAATGAAAACTCGTCTGGGAGGCTACCAAGAGGCCTACAGCAACATTAAAGGAGCTGCAGGAATAACTGGCAAGTACTGGCTGTGTGGTACATGTGACAACAATCTCCCGTATTCTTCATATGTCTGGGCTATGGGGTAGAGTGGCAAGACGAAAGCATTTTCTTACGAAGAAAAACATCCAAGCCAGGCTACATTTTGCAAAAGCACATCTGAAGTCTCCCAAAAGCATGTGGGAAAAGGTGTTATGGTCTGAGGAAACCAAGGATGAACTTTTTGGCCATAATTCCAAAAGATATGTTTGGCACAAAAACAACACTGCACATCACCAAAAGAACACCATGGCAGCATCATGCTTTGGGGCGGTTTTTCTTCAGCTGGAACTGGGGCCTTAGATAAGATAGAGGGAATTATGAACAGTTCCAAATACCAGTCAATAATGGCACAAAACCTTCAGGCTTCTGCTAGAAAGCTGAACATGAAGAGGAACTTCATCTTTCAGCATGACAACGACCCAAAGCATACATCCAAATCAACAAAGGAATGGCTTCACCAGAAGAAGATTACAGTTTTGGAATGGCCCAGCCAGAGCCCAGACCTGAATCCGATTGAAAATCTGTGGGGTGATCTGAAGAGGGCTGTGCACAGGAGATGCCCTCGCAATCTGACAGATTTGGAGTGTTTTTGTAAAGGAGTGGGAAAATCTTGCCAAGTCAAAATGTGCCATGCTGATAGACTCATACCCAAAAAGACTGAGTGCTGTAATAAAAATCAAAAGGTGCTTCAACAAAGTATTAGTTTAAGGGTGTTCAGACTTATGCAACCATATTATTTTATTTTTATATTTTTTCTTCCCTCTACCTAAAAGATTTCAGTTTGTTTTTCAATTGAGTTGTACAGTTTATAGGTCACATTAAAGGTGGAAAAAGTTCTGAAATGATTTATCTTTGTCTAATTTTTACAGCACAGAAACCTGACATTTTAACAGGGGTGTGTAGACTTTTTATATCCACTGTAGATAAAAAGGTCATTGTCAGAGAGTAATACCACATGGAAGGCATTATGGGATAAGATGGGAACTTTAACACCTCTACTAAGAGCAAAAACATTTGACAGCCATTCCCCCTCACGGAGATCCTCATCAATCCTGTGCAGCCGGAGCTTGCAACAGAATATGTAAAGAGGATGTCACAGGTCACTTCTGTTATATACCATTTATATATTTAAATAATAATATTTGAATTATGGAAGTATAATTCCTTTTTTTGCCAGGAGAGTTGTGTGCTGCACAATAATATATATTATGTCATGTTATAAGTGGAAGCTGCATGGTTGTGTGGATGGCTTCAGCCAAATAAGATTATAGAGGATCTCTGTGCCGGAGAATGTGAGGGGCAAGATGGCGGCCCCTTTAATGAGCAGCGAGTGGTGAAATAAATCCCAAAATATTTCAATTATATATTTGACAAAAATGTTTATATAGAGATCAGTGGTCCCTTTAGCTGTGGAGACTAAGTCAATCAGATCACCTCTGAGCAGCATTTGGTTAAATTAATCTTCCAAAGCCTTAGTGACCTGGATATATTTATATGTTTGTCAAGAGGTTTAAATTTGATAAGCAGTTACCCCTTGAGATTTCACATTGACTATCCTTTCTGTGAACTCTTTTCTTTAGACTGAAAATCACTACTAAGAGAGGCTGGCACAACAGTTGTAATAGACATTTTAGCGCAAATACACAAAAACAAGATATATAGATATAACTAAACTCTGTAAAATGCAGTTCAAGCTGTGTCCTGTAGTACCAACAGATTTTAGAACCGAGAAAGAACCAGAAAAAAAAAAAAAAAAGATTTAATAATTGATACAGCATCAGCAGTTTTTTTATGGTTTCCTTCCCTTACCTCCATGTCTGGACACCTTTTTTTTCTACCCCTATTTGTTTTACAAAGCAAACCTTGGAAATGCCCTCAATCCTACTCTAATCATATTATATCCCAATCAGCATCTGCTGATTCCATCAACAAGATCCACAAAATACATCCCTCAAACCATTTCTGCTACAAACCATTTCATGTACTCCTGGTTATGCTCATCAGCTTGCGCTACTGCAACTCACTCATTGTTGGTCTTCCAGCTCATCAGTTCACTCCACTAAAATAAATCCACTATGCCTCTTCCAGCATTATATTAAAGATTCACTTCAAAACCCACAACTCCACACTCCTGATCCAACCACAATAACTTGGTTCCATTGAGTCTTCAGAATCCTAACTTGGTCTACAAATCTCTAAGTGTCCTTGGTGCTCCCTACATGGTCTCAAATCGCTCATGTGCCAAGACCAACTGTGATCCAAACGCCTTGCAACACTCACAGCCCACTGCACGCCTTCACTGGGGTAAACTGCCAATCTACATACACACATCAACATGACAACATGACGACTCACTTCATCTTTCCATCCCTGACACAACTTCTATTCCTTTCCTCTGATTTCTCCATGACCATGATCTTGCCTCTGACTATTGCAGCATTTTAGCCATAAATCCAAACCGCACTTTATGTTCAGCCTATGATGTTTATTCAATGAAATGTAATAATCTCTCTCAAAACAATTATGTACAGTTATACAACTATACAAAGCACCTTGGATAAAAAGTGCTATATACAAATGTAAAAAAACCTAATGGAATAAAAAAAAAAAAAAAATGTGCACAATACAAAGATTAACAGCCTGATTTTCTTTAATAACGTAATAGAAATAGAGCTCACAATGGTCGCAAAACACGTACCCATGTTAGGTATAGATCTGTGCCCACTCAAACTATTCTACCAAAAAGGTCCTAGAGGGAGTTGGACATAATTTTCCTGTGCACTGAAACCCTGTAAGAATCTAATATAACAAGCACAGGTGCAGCTCCTACGATACTAACACTGCACAAGGATAATAAACGGACATCTGGAGAAAGGTCACAAATCTCCAAACATTTTATATCAAGAGCGGGGAGCTCAGCGAGCCAAGAAGATCTGCTGTGTGCAACAGCAATGACCTTTCTCTCAAAATTTATGTTCACAGTCCTAGGACATAAAACCCTAATCACTTCAGCAAAAAAACATTATGGAATGAACACTTTCACTGCCAGAAGTTTGCAAAAATAGAGTATCTTTACTAAAACACTTTTATAAAATCATGCATTAGAAAACAAACAGAACGCAATGGGTTAAACCCTTTAAAAAGATTGCTTTAAGTTTTATTTTTATTTTAATATAGTATAAAGCCACCTTATATATGTACTTTAAAGAGCTTGTTCAGTATTTTTTGTTCAGCCAGTCGTGCCCAACTCTCGGGTATGCCCGACATACTGCGCCCAGTAGGGTATAGATTAACAACTGGCCCACTGAGCTCCCTCAAGATCATGTTCATGGCTTTAATTACTTCATCTTTCTCCACCTCTTATGATTGTACATGAAGAAGGCAATGGCCGAGTCTTCTCTAGGGAATCAGGACTACTCATCTATCTTTCTCCAACTCCTATGTTCTCTTGCTTTCTCCATCAAACATTGGCAATTTGATCTCTTGTGCCTCTTCCTCTGCGGAACCCGGCTTGTACATCTGGTAGTTCCCAGTCCATATATTGATGAGTCGAGCTTGTAGGATCTTAAGCATTACCTTGCTGGCATGTGAAATTAGTGCATTTCTTTGATATTTGGAGCACTCTTTGGCATTGCCTTTTTTGGGGGATTGGGATGTAGACTGACTTTTCCCAGTCTATGGCCATTGTTGAGTTGTTACATTATTTTGGCATAAGGCAAGCAACACAACATTAACTTGTTGGATTTTGAACAGTTCAGCTGGGATTCCATCACCTCCTCCAGCCTGGTTATCTGCAATACATTCTAGGGTCCATCTCACTTCACTCTCCAACAGACTGTCCAAGGAGCTGGAGAGAGACATCACTGCTATTTCGATCCTTCCTGTATACATCTTTAGTGTAGTGTATTCTGGGTCCTCTTCTTTATCTGATCTTCTTTTATTAAGTACCTCTATTTCTGTCTTATCACGCCCATATGGCATGAATGGTTCATTCCAATTGCCCAATTATCTTGAAGAGATCTATTGACTTTCCCTTTTCTTCCATCTCTTTGCATTGCTCATTGTAGAAGGTCTCCTGTTTTCTTGTTTTCTTGTTTCTATCCTCTAGAATTCTGTATGCAGTTGTACAAATCTTTTCCCATCTCCACTACCTTTCACTTTCCTTTACTTTCAAAGCCTCATCAGATAAGAAGCTCATGATCAGAGCCATAGTCCGCTCCATATCTTGTTTTTGCTGACCATATATTGTCCTTTTGGTAATGTCCATGTTTAGAGCCGTCACAGAGGCTCTTGGAAGAGGGCGTTTGCTATGACTAGAAAATGATCTCGACTGAATTCTACTAACCTCTGCTTCATTTTGTTCTCCAAGGCCGAACTTGCCCATTACTCCAGGTTTCTCTTGGTTCCCTACTTTAGCATTCCAATCTCCTATGAGAAGTGTAACATTTCTTGGTGTTCTATCTATGATGTATTGAATATCTCTGTAGAACTGGACAACTTCAGTCTCTTCAGCATCCATGGCTGGAGCATAGACTTTGATCACTGATGTTAAATGGCATGCCTTGAATTGAAACCATTCTGTCATTTATTGGGTTATAACCAAGCACTGAGCTGACCTCCCTTTGATTGACTGAGAGTTACGTCCCGTTTTCTACCGGATTCTTGACCACAGTAGAAGATCTGGTGGTGGTCTAATAGGAAATGTTCAATTCCAGTCCATTTGAGTTCACCTATTCCCAGGACATCAATGTTTAATCTTGTTATCTCCTGTTTGAGTATGTGCAGTTTGGTTCACAGTTCTAATGTTCCAGATTTCTGTGCTGAATTGCTTTTTTATTTTTAATTTTTTATTAAAGACTGAAATAACGAATGTTTTTTTGTTTTTTTTAAGTCTATCCTGTTCACACGGCTGAGTCTATGCGGTTGTGTGAGGCTCTCTGGATGAAAGCTGTAACTGATAGACTCATGGACTGAGATTACACTGCACTGACCAGTTAACCCATAGGTTTTCTGTTTTAGGCTAGTAAAAGTATTCCATGCCTACAGATAGATGTTGTAAGGGTTAAACTTTTGTTCTTTGGAACAGCACTGAGCACAGAGCATTAACCCTCTCACTCCCCGAGCTGCTCTCCAGAACAAAATTCCAGAGAGAGAGCAGAGCAGGAACCTGAAATTTCTACCGGTAAGAAAAAAATAAATAAAAATAGAACCTGTTCAAACTGGAAATATAAGCAGCCTGACAAAAACCTTACAATTAACTTTAATGGGAGAGGACACCCTGCAATCTGATTAGTTGCAGACATGGAACAGGCTGTGGGCAGTCATTCACACATATAAATACAGATTTTATTTGATTCCTTAGTCAACAAAAATGTAAGCATTTCAACGTGCTTTTAGCATATCTTTACAATGATGTAGTCCAAATTATGCAAGGGAGCACCATGCATGCACACACACCAAATCATTACAAAGAGCATGTATTTTACCTGGCACTCTCGGCACACCTCTCCACGATCCCAGCCGCAGTCTGTGCCACAGTTTCCCACAAAGGGAGGGTACCCACTCAGCATGATGTACAAGATGACCCCCAGACTCCACAGGTCACAGCGCTTGTCATAGAAGGTGGCTTCCTCTGTGAAAACCTCAACGACCTCTGGGGCCATGTATTCTGCTGACCCGCACTGCAAATAAGGAAGACAAAGCGCTCAGATTATAAATTATGTGAAATCAGAGATCTGACAAACGGTCACCTTAATGCTCAGTATTGATGATCCCACTGAATACGATCAAGAATAAAACAGCATCACAAGTTTATTGCTTTCCATCCATAACAGACTTTGATTATTTCAAACTTTGTGGCCAACACTCTCAATGTGAAAACAATTTAAGTTGCTTTAATTCATTTAAAAACGGTACTGTCTTAAGCACTAATAGTAATATAGAAAAATAGGTCACATCTAGTGAGCATTTGGAGGGACCTGATCAATTAAATAAAATAAAAAATCAACTGTGGTTTTAAAACAATTGATAAATGGGCCAACACCAATATGATCTATAGAATAGAACCTATATATTTGGTTAAAAAACACTCCATAAATCCCAGTGTCAGGAACAATTTGGGAGCCATGATGGGGCACCCCACAAGTAACTGTTTTATGGGACTCTCACATCTAATTAATAATAAACAAGGCTCTCAAATGGACATGGGATGTGTTCTAATGATTGCGTCAATTTGTCTTTCAGTTAAGTGTAATATTTTCCCCATGTATGTAATGTGTAATAGTTTAAATGATGTAGTTGTGCTAGAAGCAGGCCCTATGATGTGCTAATATTATATAAAGCTACGTCAGTCACGTATGGGACAAAAGGGCTACGTTTTTCTTCAAGAATGTATATGGTGCTCAGAGCTGGCCAGGCATGCATTCTCCCTGGCCTCAGATAGCCATAAAAGGGGGAGGTTAGTTTATGGCTCTCTGTAAAAAGAGAGCTAGCAACTATAGACCCGGGTAATGTTTTGTGATACCTGTAAATGTATCTGAAGGAAAAATAAAGTCAGTCTGCTTGTACTAATCAAGGGTACATGTTGTAGGCTTCTTAGATCCTAAAAAAAGGGGTCTGATGGCACCTGCCTGTTCAGAAATGATGCTCAGATCTGAATTGCCTGCTGGGCTCTGAGATATTGAACACAAAAGGCATGGCCAAATAAGAGAACTGGGGTGAGCGTGGTTCCCCAATTTTTAGGGTCGTACCACCCAGTATGGAGATTATCAGACTCTAGAAACCAGAAAAGGAGAATATTGAGGTGCACAAAAAACGGTGACAACAATGGGATTAAATCTGAATGTGTGGGTAGGAAGTGGAGATGCTGAATTTTACGCACGCACCACAGTAGCAGAACAACTCCTATGTAGCTATACCTAATATAAAGCTTTAAACCACAGTTGATGTGTCAGATACAGCTGCATCTGATTGGATGATAAAATTATTGAAAGCCATTAAAAAGATATTTTTAAGTTTTCCTGTTTTTACCTTTTTCTAATAGAACACCTGCTGCTTATATCGGACACAAACATTACATGGAGTCATTCTATACACAGAGATTTATTTTATATTTAAAAAATAAAAACTTGTTTTCCACACCCCCAGAGCTGCTTACATAGGCACAGTGAACCTCCCAATAGAAACACTGCATTTGGGTACAGATTTTAAACCTTTGCTAACCTTCAAGCCAGCAGCAGCTCCATGCAAAGATCTTCTACGGGGAGACTACACATCCCATGATTCCTTCCTGCACAAACTGCCATCATTGACGGTTACATTGTAATAAAAATGTATAAGCTTCCTGTGATTGGCCAAAACGAATTATGAATTTTATGCTAATTTTACCAGGGATTTTCAAGAGTGTTAACTCACAAAACGCTGCTGCTTGCAAACTCAAGAGATTTAGAAGACATCAGGGTGAGTTTGTTCATGTTTATTTTGGGATACATACAATACCGATTCTACTCTTTCAGATGCATTCATGATCGAGGAAACGTAGAAATGCCTTTAAAAAAATACAGATGGGCTGTCCAGGCACTCCGTTGCAGATAAATTAAAGTTTTCTAAATGATTTTGTACAAATTACATTCAATATCAGTTTAGAAAGACAGACTATTGAGGAGACCACCAGGCACCCCCTTGGATGGGGTGTATATAAAAATAGCTATATATAGCAAACACAAAAAGGTCCGTAACCTGTTGAGCAGGCTCATAGGTTTGTCGGGATCAGATAAGCGAGATTAGAGAGGGCTGAAGAAGTACTTGAATACAAATTGTGCTCACAACACACATTCATTACTCACTGGAGTCGTTAACTCAGGGGTGGTTATTGGGGTACACGCACTGTTCAGCTTTACACCACTTCCCAGGTCAAAGTCACAGATTTTCACTGGAGACACCTGGAACAAGATAGAGGGAGTCTCAGGTTCCCATGTAGATAATATACAATGCACATTAGTCATTAATGTGCAAAATAATCCATTTAGTGCACTCTTGACACTTGGCTAGTACAGAGACGAAGGAAAGAAAGGTCCATTGAAACAAGAGGGAGATGCAAGTCCCAATTGTTTTATATAGAGGTGATTGTTGGTTCTTGTTATCCATCTCCAGCATCTACAGACCCGCAGTGCTGAGATTAGTTTCATGTAAGAGTTCAATTGGAACATGGCCTGGGGGTTGCTCAGTGCTGTAATTTCTTTATTTTGTCATCACAGAGCCAGGTTATAGATGATCACACATTAAATATGGAAGTGTACAATAGGAGTGCACAGAGGAAACCAATGCCCCGGGGAAAAGATACGAAAAGAAACAACTTGTACCTTATCTTCAAATTCACACAATATATTCTCAGGCTTTAAATCTCGATGAGCGATTCCTAATGCGGGAAACATGGAAAATACCTTCAGGGTTAGAGAACATTACAGAAATACAACAACACTCATTGCACTGAATACCTACTATAACATTTAATGTTGTGCAGTTAATACAAGGCGGAGAGAAACAACAATATTTGGCAACGAGAGAAACACATTCTGGGGAGTAAACAAAAACTGTAAAATAGTGAATTTGTGAAGGCAAGAAAAAGGTTCATTTGTAACCAGAGCTAAATGTAGAGAGATATTAAGGGCCACTGGATGCAACAAAGCCCATGTCGGTATGGAATCCTTATTACAGGCGACATCATGTTATGTAGTATTGACGGCAATTTAAATAAACATTATGGAATAAATAATCAGGAATATGAAGAGAATGGACCGCCACATGAGGCTTGATATTAAATAGCACCCAGTAACCCTATTTGAACTAAAATTCTGAGCCGTGCCGGACAAACCGCACATGCAAACCGAGATCTCTCCACCTTCGTGACCATCTCACTCAAGCACTGTCTAAGGGATTTGTAAAACTTTAGACAGACTGTGGGAAGTACATCCCGTTATAACACTGGTGCTAAACATATAGGGCCTCATTCTATTATCGGCCGTAGGAGATGAGGGGCCGCAAGGACCGGCCGCAAGCTATTTGCCTATTCCATTCCCTTCCGGCCGGGGGCTGCGGCAGGCTTGCGGCCGGCACCTTGTTATCCCTTGCGGCCGCACGCGCCGCAGGAAAGCCTTTAATCTTAAACGGCCGCAAGAGTTTCGGACGCAAAAAAAACCCAGTTGCTATTCTATTGCTCCGGGAACCCTCTCGGCAAGGCTAAAAACGAGCCGCAGCTTACTTGCACCAAAAAGGTCCCGCAAGCACACAATTAAGCACATAATAAAGCCATCCTGCACTCTGATGAGACGATAAAGTGATTGGGGGTGTTAGCATTCATAGCACAACATTCCCCTACACTCAAATCCGAAAATAATTTTTATTTTAATTCATGTCAAATATCCGTGGACAAAGTCCCGAGGGCTTAGAGCACCTCAGACCCGCCCAGGCTGCGGGACGGAAAATAAACCGTTAATGAAATATCGGATTTGGGCTGATGTGCAAGCTTGAGAGGGGGTTGCTATTAATCCTAATGTCCCCCATTATGATCCCTAGCATTTACAGAGCTTTACAGTGCCATCTTGAATTTATATTTGCATTTAAAGTTTTCTGACCTTACGGCCGGTTGCATGATATGCGGCCGGCCGTAAGGGGGATATCCTTGCGGAGCCGTCTATTTGAATTGCAAGGTAAAGGTAGCTCTACACGGGGCCGTATGACGGCCGCAAGGAATCGCGGCCGTTTTATGCCCGATAATAGAATGAGGCCCTTAGAGTATAAGCTTTTAGTGGTTTGCAAAATGCCCTGGCACAAAAAAATTAGCTGTGCCACCCAATAATGTGAATCGGATGTGCCGGGTATACATGTATTCTCACCTCCTACCTATTCTTACCTTTCATATGAAGGAAGTCCAGGGCACATGCAATGTCTTTCACCACCCGACTGGCTTCCCTTTCATTAAAATGCTTCCGTCTCTGAATATGGGATAGTATTGATCCTAAAAAGAAAGATATAAATATATCAGCCCCTGACAGACTGATAATGCAGCTAGATGTAGCATGGCTGAAAATTCAAAGCAAAATTTTAAATAATAATAAAATAAAAAAAATAATATGAATCTATACAGGGAGCAGTCTCCTACTTGTCCATGATGTAGTGCCCAACTAGGGTGCAGTCTCATGGGTTTGTGCAATAACAGAGAAACCCCTCAAGGATAGGTAAACTAGTTGCGTCTTAACCCATTGTACACAAAATGATTTAGGACCCCAGTAGATAGAAAGCATGTTCAGATAAATCATGTGCCGATGTACAGATGGATACTATATATGTTTTTTAGCATAAGGTCAGATAGATATTGAAGAACGAAGCATTTGTGGGCACATTTGCAGGTCCCTGTTCAGCTTCCCAGAATGCAGTGTAAATAACTGTATTTCTCAGAATTCTGAGCCGAAATGTCAACACAAATGTACTATTTATATACTGTTCGGTGGAGGCTCCTGGCGCTCCTTTGCCCACCATAAACTAAATGATTGTTGTGGTTAACTACCTACTCGTAAAAAGGTCCACAACACAAGCTGGGATCCTGGTCCACGCTGAGGATAGGCAGTAATCTTGAAACTGCTCTCCGTGGGTAGGATTCCCAGCTTGTGTATAATCCAACCTTGGCTTTGCAAAAAAGCTGTGTAATGCAGCGGACATAAGCTTAAAGGAAGCCATGTTTAAAATTGTTTTGGATTGAAGAACAAAGCATTTGTGGGCAGTATAATAACTGTATTTCTCAAAACACAAGTATTATAGTTTTTTTTTTTTTTACTTTTTTTAGACTCAAACTCTGAATTTGGTATTAAATGCATTTTGAGGAGCTAAAATTGCTTTTGCACTCATCACGCTTACTAAGACCTGTACAGGTCAATTTACATTACTCCTTATGGAAACTCCCTATAGTTTAGTACTCGTTTTTGCCATACACCGTTGCCTTCTGGAACCAAACAAACAACGACGACAAGTACCAAGTTACACACAGAGCTTTTTTTTAGCACAGAAATGCATTGCACAGATTGCTTCTCTGTGCATCCGGCCACTTCAACCCTAACAGTTTATAAGGGATCCGATTACCCCAAGGAAAGACAAACCCCACCCATACATTCCATAACCCCTATAACTTATATTAGTAAATGGGGATTATGGGATGGCATCATATTCAATAATAAACTTCAAGGAAAAACTCCTACACTTTTTAAGTAGTGAGAGATGGGCATTTCAGACTATGGGATGTGATGCCCACCATGAGCAAGTCCATGCCATGTAACCTTCCCACCCATAACATACACACACAAAGGAGTGGATATTACCCAGGAGACCCGAATCCTGTAATTTGTACTTCTGGCTTCCATCATTTCAAATGGAAAACGCATATATTTGAAGGGCTCCTATAAAATACTTCTGGTTCTAACTTTTGTTTAACTTGTATCTTTAAATGCCTCTATGAAGTATGTGGCACTACATTTATGAGCAATTTAATATTTTATTATAGTCAGCCATGCTACCCCCGCCCACAGAAAAGTAACCTTTTGGGGCCCTTCGGGTGGTATAGGATTACATTGGTGTCAATCGCCTTCTTTTTCTCTCTCTGCTCAGCCAAATCTCATGTGGGGGTCCCATGTGGTGTCACCTAATGAAGTTCCCTCTACCTATTCCCCACCTGCGAACTTACAGAAAGGAGTACTTAATGAATATGCCTTGCCCGGGTTGCAGCGGAGTCTCTCTAGATAGATTCGATGTAAATTATTCGGGGGGTGGGGGATGTACCTGGTTGAGCAAAGATGCTCCTCTGGGCTCTCTCACAGCACCTGATGAAACAGTGTGCACCAAAACCCTCCCCCCATAATTTACCTAGATGCCTCCAAGAGATACTAAGAAGCAATGGAGGACAGTACCACGTGATAAGAACTGCAAATGGAGTCAAAGGGAATAAAATTAATATTTAGTTTAAATAGACTCAAATTTTCATTCTTGAGCACGCTGCCTACAAAGGCACTATGCCTTCAAAAGGCTACTGCAAGAATGATGGGTTTTGTTCTTATAGTTTCAGGCTTTATGATACTCCTCAAGTACACAATCACACATTAGAAGATTAGAAATTACTTTTTGATGATTGATGTATATAATGTCTCTAGTGGTCTTCTAGATAAGTCTATTAAATAGAATATATCTGTTCTTTCCAAAACCAGAAAGTATTTTTGTTTTTTACCCCCCCTCCCTCCCCCAGACTGCACCGCTCATCCTACTCACCTCCTCTGCCCTTTACCATCACTATTTATTCTCTCATTTAATTACATTGAGGGTTTAAGGTCCACACTTTTCTTTCTCTGTATATTTTTGGGCCCCCAAGTTTGCACATTTACTTAAGATAGCAATGTTCTGGCTTCTAACATGCTTTGCTTAGATAGGACTGAAGGAGTAATTAGTGCCAAATCTTGTAATAAAAAAAGTTTCCAACTACAATGAATGTGTTATAAAAAATAAAATAAAAAAGCACAAATTGGACACTTGTCATTTCCCATATTGTTCATCCCACTTTATTAGTGTCTAATATTCCCGTAGACAATAGTCGCAGCCATTAACCAGGCAAACTGTGTACTATATACTTTACCTCCTCTTAATTTCTCAAACACCAGGTAAAAACGCTGATCATCTTCACAAAATTCCATCAACTCCAAAATATTCCTGAGAAAACAAAAGTAAAAAAAGGAAAATCCACAAAAGACCCTTGTATTATGGATTCAGCTCCCCCTAAACATCAAATAAAAGGTTTACACAAATGCATCTCATCCGTCATCCATCTCTGGCGCACAAAGCACAGTAATAAAACAGACTGTACAAACATCATTAGAGTCCAAGTAGGACCTTGCTCTGGATACTGTCTGGCAGGGGGAGCAGTCGCGTCTTGCATTTCTTTCAAGTCCAGTTTAACATTATATGTTAAAATATTTTATGTCCACTCACTTACTCTGTGCTTTAGGCAAAATACAATGTAGTACCATAGGAACAGAAGGGGGGATATCAATCTTTAACACTTATATGTCCATACGATCATTTGTCCTATAAGAGCTATATAATATTTGACATCTCAGCACCATTCTGGGTTCCTTTAGTACCCACAATCCCAGACAGTCAAATCTTCTCAGTGTTCACATAAGCAAGGAGCATTTTATACTAACTACCTTTCAATTAGTCCTACTGACAACACTGAGAATTCATATTGTCACATTTCAATGAAACAGCCAAATGCAAAGGAAAATCCTACAATTAGAAGCAAATTAACAAAAGTGATGGCTCCCACTATAGATTTGCATATACAATAATTTAAACCATTTTCTAAAAATAAAAAAAAAATCATTTTGCCCATTATTAAGTGCAGTTACTACAGAGAGCAGAGGGTAAATATGCACCTGTGACGCCCTTTCCCATTGGACATTGGCTGATATGGAATTGGACTCTTCTCCTGTTATTTCATTGAATATTTTATTTTCTCTCCATATTTCACTTTCATGGTTTAGATCCTCCGTTACAGACTTTGCTTGGAGAGTTTTTAGGGATTTGCGGATTTTAGGGATTATTAGTTGTGACGTTGCAGATTTTGCCTTCTATCAATCTTATTTCTATTGAACGTTTTCTTCTGACACAACAACAATCACACTATACACACACCAGTATATACACACTCTTTCATTTTAACGCTTGCTGGTCAATAAAGATTCTCTGAGGCCGAATCAGTTCATGCAGCACAGAAATTAAATACAGCCTGGGATAAGTAGAAGGTCATGTTCAGTAGTCATTAAGCCAAATGTTTTAGGGAGATTTTTATTTTTACTGTGGATAAGAACTAAAGAGACGTCTAGTGTGTCCGTTGTAGGTTTCTAGGTTTACTCTTGAGATCCCCACGAGAAGAAACAAGATCAGTTCTCAGTCCAGGTCAATTTTTTAAATAAACCCACAAGTCAGCCCCCCTGGTAATGATCCCCCTACAAATGTATAAATCCAGAGCGAGTCAATGACGCACTATGACTATACTTCTATACCGCCATTTATTTATCAGACTCTCCTGTAATGGTCCGTATAGTGGTGTGTCCTGGTGTGAGGTAACCGAGCACACTATCGGGGCTATACAACTATATATAAAGCTGTAGATTTATTACTTGTTCCCTTGGCACTGGTACAGCGTTTCCACTTCTCGAAAAACCCTGCTGCGGCTGTGGCCGGCTTTCTTCTCGACAATCTGAAGGAGAAAGCATGAAAGTGATCACATCCCAGAGCGGCAACTTCTCACACAGGCCCAAGTACTTAGGCAATGGGTACAAGCCCCCATAGGGCCAGTAACAAGTGTGGATCATATAAAAACAGAATTCAAAAGTAATTTGTAAAACAAATACAAATAAATCAACCTTGGCTGCTCTTATTTTACAAACGGATGGCAGATTAACCAAAGATTATAAAAGGATTAAACTGTTATACAACAGAAATTAAAAATTATTTTTTTTTTTTGGGGGGGGGGGGGGTTTAACAAGATTGGCAGCAAAATCTGTACAGGTGGTCCCAGAGTTATGGACATGATACGTTCATGAGGAATGGTTTGCATGCAACTCAGATCATGGATTAATACTACACGAAGATTATTATTATTATTATTATTACTCTTGCAGTGTAATAAGTTACAGAAACTATTGAGCTCTTTATTAATTGAAACGAACAGAACATTAAAAAAATAAACGCGTACAAAAATCCCATGATGCCTTTCTACACATACTGCCATCATATTGATACAATGTATTATCTGTCTGATTGGCCAAAACAAATTATGAATGTTATGCTAATTTCAGCAGGGATATCAAGGAGTGGTAACTCTGAATACCAAATGCTTTCCAATTCAATAGATTTAGCAAACTTTAGGGTAAGTTTATTAATGTTTATATGGGATTTTTTTTAATACAAAAAACATTTTTCATCCATTACTGGATGACCCCAGGCCAGACGTGCTCAGCCCCACCTCCAGACACAAAAGCAATGTTGTCAGAAAGCTGGAAAGCTAAATTTCAAATGCACAGTTTAAAAGCTATATTTCATTTATTTAATAACTTAACGTAATATTTTAGTGTTTGCATCACAAGAATAAACCTGAGTCCATAACTTGCAATTGCAAAAACGCAACTAAGGACAAAAATGAAATAAGAGAACCCAAATAAACCCTTCTTTTCAGTGCTATTTTACACTGTTGTATAGTGAAGAATAATCAGACGATGATGGAGCTTCTTCATCACATTAAACAGAATCTCCCAAAGGAGCAAGCAAAGTATTCTGCACGTCTTCATCAATTAGAATGGTATTAAACATCTAGTCCTCCATTTGTAATGTGGTGGAACAAAGGAAGGGTGGGAATGGAAACTAGTTCAGACCAGCTACATGATATGGGCTCCATTCTGTGTGCTACTTGTGGCCAAATATTACAATATCAGTAAAAAACACATAATAGCCTTTAAACATTACACATAAAAACAACATGTCATAGTCCTTAAAAGTCTCATGTCCATCTGGATAGCCTTTGACATTAGCACTCGCAGGTGTTAGGGTCCCAAATAACAGGGTTGCTTGGGGAGTTCTAAAAAGGAAGTCATGATACCAGGGAAGCGTTTCTCCTAATTATTAGGGGAGCCAGGGAAGATTTTCTAAAGTATGCTTATGTCAAACTTCATAATTTAACTAACAAAATTATTGGCGATTCCAGACACTTGAACAAAAAACCCACAAACCTAACATCTCTATCGTACTTTACTTAACTGTAAAGACAGCACAAGGCAGATACAAATCAGTCCCAGAGCAGAAAGGAGCCAGAACAACCCCGATAATCTGTATCCCTGATCACATTACTTTGTACTAGTCTCCTAGAAGGACTAGAATAATGTTCTGAGGATTAAACATTCAGGGACCCAAATCAGTTATAGTTCTAATAAACTTTGTAAAGGAGATATTTTAAGATCACTAATTAAGGAGACAGACATTTAATAGACTTATACATTTATGTATCTTTCCACTTTTACCTTCACAGCATAATCTTTTCCATTCTGTAAACGGACACAGCTCTGCACCCTGGCGTAGGCTCCCTCTCCCAGGATTTCATCAGTCAGCTTGTACAGGTCTGCCAAAGAGAGCACATTGACATGCCAGCCATCAGAGACTGACCTGATGCTAATCCTGGGGGATCACACAGGCCAGCAAATACAGAGCAGATCACTTTACAAAGGGTGTATGCAAATAAGTGTTTGGCCAAGTAAATGAAAGGAGCCTGTACAGAAACGTCTCATTCTTACCAACGATATCATGCATTCAGGTAATGTACTCCAGACCTGACTTCACTTAAGATCTTGGATGCCAAGCACATAGGAGGTGATTCACAAGTGACTCAGGAGTGCCGATCTCATACCTCATGCTCATTTGCCTTTAAAGAAAGATCAGCAGCCCATGCAGAGGAGAGATGGGAATATCACATGGATTGGTTTGGCAGTAGGGGGATTACCCTCAGCCCCTCTGCTATAATATATTTTTTTTATATCAAAATATATTTACTTTCTTTTATTCTAAACTGCATGCAGTTTCTAATAGTGCAGAGGTCCTTTAAGAGTCAAAAGAATATCAAAAGGGGGTCAAACAATACACAAATATGTGGGATTTGGCATCAGTAGCACTCCGCATAATCGTTGTAGTAAACATGTCCATAGTCATAAATATGGAGGAGAGTGTAGAGCGCGCACACACAGTCACTCACTCACTGAAGGTTGTTGCTAATGCCGATGCCAACTGCGGCCCTCGCACAACTTAGGCAGTGACCTCCGAAGGTGGTCATTGTGCTGGTGGAGAGGAGTGCCATAGGCGCTCATCCCTATGACCCTCGGGACTACAGATCAACCGTAATCTCAATTATCGAATTCACAGTGTGAGCCCTGTAGCAGTTTTTAAAAAATTGTGTTTAAAAACTATGGCCCATAACACTTTGCAAAGGAAAACGGGACTTAGAAAAAATAAAAAAATAAAATACGAGGTCAAAAAAATACAAAGTTAATGGCCGAACCACGCACATTGAAAAACACACAAAAAAAAAAACATCATCACACAGCATGGGGGTGACAGCCAGGACGTCTGTGACTGAGGTTGCACGCAAATTTAAGTTGAATTTCACAAGTTTCGGCACTTCCAAATTGGCTACGCAAAAAGGAAAATGGCTGCAGAAAAAAAAACGAAAAACAAGGCCAAGTACGTCAAATTCAAAAATGTATTTGGAACACGTCCCCAACTCCATAACACTTCATGCGACAAGTACCACACATCCTGCAGTACATAAAATGGAAGAATATATCCTATTTTGTCTGCAGCAACCTTTAAGCCTAACCCCATAACCTAAAGCTATAAAGCCAACAGTGGCGCACACAAAACAGGATACTACAACAAATGTTCTTAAAACATAATAAAATGGAAGGATCTATACGGTTTTCTTTGCACCACTGTCTAAGCCTAACCCCATAAGCTAAACCTCTCTGAATACATACAAAATGGAAGTATATACCCTGTTTTGTATGGCCGTCGTACAAAAACAAATTGATTTAAAATGTTATTTTAGCATTTGCATCTCTTTCTGTAATTATCAACAGACACTGCCTGAAGAGTCTCATTATCTCTACAGGAATTTATACACAACACATTGAAGACAAGAGGTACTGTATTACAAGTTAAAAAAAAATAATATATATAATATCTATCTATCTATCTATCTATCTCTCTCAAGTACTGCTGTTTACACATACAATGGAAAGGCCTATCCTGTTTTGGGTCTGCCTTTGTAGAAACGTACTGCAACCCAACACTCTAAGCTTAATCCCATAACCGTAAACCCCTAATGACAACATTGCCGCATGCAAAACACTATACCCAAAAAATATGAAGGGGTACCCTAACCCCTAATACCAACAGTGGGGCACATGAAACAGAAAATGACAATGCTGTTAACATATACAAAATGAAAGGATATATACTATTTTAGGTGCGCAACCCTCTAAGCCCAACTCCATACCCTAAACACCTAATGGCAACAGTAGCGCACAAAAAAACACAACTAAACCCATAATGACAACACAAGAAATGCTGTTAACATATACAAAATAGAAGGACCTATCATGTTTACTGTGCGAGTTTCACAAAATAGACTGCAACCTATATACCGTATATACCTGAGTATAAGCCGAGTTTTTCAGCCATTTTTTTTTTTTAAAGGCTAAAAAAGGGCCCCCTCGGCTTATACTAGAGTCACTCTCCCCCCCGTGTCTCTCTAACCCCCCTCCTCCCCATTCTAAAAACCCCCCTCCTCCCCATTCTAAAACCCCCCCTCCTCACAGGGAGGGAGGGAGGGAGTGAGTGAGTGAGTGAGTGAGGATGAGGAGGGAGTGAGTGAGTGAGTGAGTGAGTGAGGATGAGGAGTGAGTGAGTGAGTGAGTGAGGATGAGGAGGGAGTGAGTGAGTGAGTGAGTGAGTGAGGATGAGGAGTGAGTGAGTGAGTGAGTGAGGATGAGGAGGGAGTGAGGGAGGGAGTGAGTGAGGGAGGGAGTGAGGATGAGGAGGGAGTGAGGGAGGGAGTGAGGATGAGGAGGGAGTGAGGGAGGGAGTGAGGATGAGGAGGGAGGGAGGGAGGGAGTGAGGATGAGGAGGGAGGGAGTGAGGATGAGGAGGGAGGGAGGGAGGATGAGGAGGGAGGGAGGGAGTGAGGATGAGGAGGGAGGGAGGGAGGGAGGGAGTGAGGATGAGGAGGGAGGGAGTGAGGATGAGGAGGGAGGGAGGGAGGGAGGGAGTGAGGATGAGGAGGGAGGGAGTGAGGATGAGGAGGGAGGGAGGGAGGGAGTGAGGATGAGAGTGAGGATGAGAGTGAGGGAGTGAGTGAGGGAGGGAGTGAGTGAGTGAGGGAGTGAGTGAGGGAGTGAGGGAGGGAGTGAGTGAGGGAGTGAGTGAGGGAGTGAGTGAGGGAGTGAGTGAGGATGAGGAGGGAGGGAGTGAGGGAGTGAGGGAGTGAGTGAGGATGAGGAAGGAGGGAGGGAGGGAGTGAGGGAGTGAGGGAGTGAGTGAGGATGAGGAAGGAGGGAGTGAGTGAGGATGAGGAAGGAGGGAGGGAGGGAGTGAGGGAGTGAGTGAGTGAGTGAGGGAGTGAGGGAGTGAGTGAGGATGAGGAGGGAGGGAGTGAGGGAGTGAGGGAGTGAGTGAGGATGAGGAAGGAGGGAGGGAGGGAGTGAGGGAGTGAGGGAGTGAGTGAGGATGAGGAAGGAGGGAGTGAGTGAGGATGAGGAAGGAGGGAGGGAGGGAGTGAGGGAGTGAGTGAGTGAGTGAGTGAGTGAGTGAGTGAGTGAGTGAGTGAGTGAGTGAGTGAGTGAGTGAGTGAGTGAGTGAGGGAGTGAGTGAGGGAGTGAGTGAGGGAGTGAGTGAGGGAGTGAGTGAGGGAGTGAGTGAGGGAGTGAGTGAGGGAGGGAGTGAGGGAGGGAGTGAGGGAGGGAGTGAGTGAGGGAGTGAGGGAGTGAGGGAGTGAGGGAGTGAGGGAGTGAGGGAGTGAGGGAGTGAGGGAGTGAGGGAGTGAGGGAGTGAGGGAGTGAGGGAGTGAGGGAGTGAGGGAGGGAGTGAGGGAGGGAGTGAGGGAGGGAGTGAGTGAGGGAGTGAGGGAGGGAGTGAGTGAGGGAGGGAGTGAGGGAGTGAGGGAGTGAGTGAGGGAGTGAGGGAGTGAGGGAGGGAGTGAGGGAGTGAGGGAGTGAGGGAGTGAGGGAGTGAGGGAGTGAGGGAGTGAGGGAGTGAGGGAGTGAGGGAGGGAGTGAGGGAGTGAGGAGTGAGGGAGTGAGGGAGTGAGTGAGTGAGTGAGGGAGTGAGTGAGGGAGGGAGGGAGGGAGTGAGGGAGGGAGTGAGGGAGGGAGGGAGGGAGGGAGGGAGGGGAGTGAGGGAGTGAGGGAGTGAGGGAGGGAGTGAGGGAGTGAGGGAGTGAGGGAGTGAGGGAGGGAGTGAGGGAGTGAGGGAGTGAGGGAGTGAGGGAGTGAGGGAGTGAGGGAGTGAGTGAGTGAGGGAGTGAGGGAGTGAGGGAGTGAGTGAGGGAGGGAGGGAGGGAGGGAGGGAGTGAGGGAGGGAGTGAGGGAGGGAGGGAGTGAGTGAGGATGAGAGTGAGGATGAGGAGTGAGGGAGGGAGTGAGTGAGGATGAGGAGTGAGGATGAGGAGTGAGGGAGGGAGTGAGTGAGGATGAGAGTGAGGATGAGGAGTGAGGGAGGGAGTGAGTGAGGATGAGAGTGAGGATGAGGAGGGAGTGAGTGAGGATGAGAGTGAGGATGAGGAGGGAGGGAGGGAGTGAGGATGAGGAGGGAGGGAGGGAGTGAGGATGAGGAGGGAGGGAGGGAGTGAGGATGAGGAGGGAGGGAGGGAGTGAGGATGAGGAGGGAGGGAGGGAGTGAGGATGAGGAGGGAGGGAGGGAGTGAGGATGAGGAGGGAGGGAGGGAGTGAGGATGAGGAGGGAGGGAGGGAGTGAGGATGAGGAGGGAGGGAGGGAGTGAGGATGAGGAGGGAGGGAGGGAGTGAGGATGAGGAGTGAGGATGAGGAGGGAGGATGAGGAGGGAGGATGAGGAGGGAGGATGAGGAGGGAGGATGAGGAGGGAGGATGAGGAGGGAGGATGAGGAGGGAGGATGAGGAGGGAGGATGAGGAGGGAGGATGAGGAGGGAGGATGAGGAGGGAGGATGAGGAGGGAGGATGAGGAGGGAGGATGAGGAGGGAGGATGAGGAGGGAGGATGAGGAGGGAGGATGAGGAGGGAGGATGAGGAGGGAGGATGAGGAGGGAGGATGAGGAGGGAGGATGAGGAGGGAGGAGGAGGAGGGAGGAGGAGGGAGGGTGGATGGATGAGGAGGAGGGAGGGTGGATGGATGAGGAGGAGGGAGGGAGGATGTGGAGGAGGGAGGGAGGATGTGGAGGAGGGAGGGAGGATGTGGAGGAGGGAGGATGTGGAGGAGGGAGGGAGGATGTGGAGGAGGGAGGGAGGATGTGGAGGAGGGAGGGAGGATGAGGAGGAGGGAGGGAGGATGTGGAGGAGGGAGGGAGGATGAGGAGGAGGGAGGGAGGATGAGGAGGAGGGAGGGAGGATAAGAATGAGGATGAGGAGGAGGGAGGGAGGATAAGAATGAGGAGGGAGGATGAGGAGGGAGGATGAGAATGAGGAGGGAGGATGAGAATGAGGAGGGAGGATGAGACTGAGGAGGGAGGATGAGACTGAGGAGGGAGGATGAGACTGAGGAGGGAGGATGAGAATGAGGAGGGGGCTTGAGGAGGGTGAAAGAGACACAGGGGAGGCAGAGGGGAGAAGAGACACAGGGGGCAGCACATTTCCTACCCTTGGCTTATACTCGAGTCACTCATTTTTCCCAGTATTTTGTGGTAAAATAGGTGCCTCTGCTTATACTCGGGTCGGCTTATACTAGAGTATATACAGTAATCTGCTAAGTCCAACCTCATAAAGCTAACCCCATAAATGCAAACAGTGGTGCACACAAAACAGGATAGGAGAAAAAAAAAGTTCATTTAAAAACTACTTATTTACAGATTAATAATGGCAGATACTGAAAACAGAGAGGAAAAGAAGAGACATCAAACTAGACAACATCAAAAAACATAGGCAGATCAACAGACGCCCAAGCAAAAGGAAATTTGATGGCAAAAAAAAGAACGGGAGAGACTCACTAGCAAAAAGACTAGCGGCTGAAACTAACATTCAAGCCCAAGAAGGCAACTTGGAAAATGTAGCTGAACAATCGCATAAGAATTCCAATGATGATTTAGAGTCATATTGATACAGGTTCTCACAATTGTCCTTTACTTAAATCTTTAACAGTAGAGGTTCATAATTGTGGTAATATGAATATCGTCTGTCCGTTTTGGGAGGCTTATCATTTCAAACAAGAAAGAACCAGAGATAGCCAGTTCGTTCGTTACTGTCAAAAAAGGCAAGGTAAGACTTCCACAAAGACAACACTTCCCAGCATATTTAAAAAGCATTATGACTGAGCCTACTTCCCCTAATTACCAAAATTTCAAAACAAACATACGATTGTATAATAATGCCATATCCTTTGCATCTATGGGTGCAACATTAGCTGCTAATGTGGCAGGAGATGGCCCTTACAGTTTCAAAGTACAAGGACAAATTTACCTCCAGAAGGGGACCAAAGAAAATTTGCTCAACTATATGTCCTAGATACAATGGAAGCTGTTTTACAACATATGCAGCTTCCAGAAAAATAAAAAATGCTTAGCCATTGTTTTTATAGAGCTTGATAAAATTATGGCCCAAAACCTGTACACTCAAGCTTATAAAAAATTGTCATAAATAGAACAAGAACAAAGAATTCATGCAGAATTACATAAAATTACAAATCCCAAAAGTCAATATGGTTCTTAAGATTAACAGCCGAAACGCGTACATATTAAAAAAAAAAAAAAAAACACACAGCACTGGGGGACAGCTAGGACCTCTGGGGGTGAGTATTGCACGCAAATTAAAGTCGAATTTAAGGAGTTTCGCCACTTGAAAATCAGCTAAGCGAGGAAAAAAAAAAAAATTGCGGCTGAAAAATGAAAAAACGAGGCTACACGACCCCGAAGCACATAAAACACTGACAAGGAATTACGACCCGCAGAACTTATAAAAACAAAATACGAGGTTGCAAAAATATGAAGTTAACGGCTGAAACGTGTACATCCAAAAAACAACAAAAACCCTACAAAATACAAACAAACAAAAAAAATCACACAGCATGGGGGAACAGCCATGACATCTGCCAGTGAGGGTGCACGCTAATTAAAGATGAATTTAAGGAGTTTCGGAACTTGAAAATCACCTAAGAGAGAAAAAAATGGCAGCTGAAAAAAAAAAAAAAAAAAGAAAAAAATTTAAAAAAATGATTGAGGCTGCACGATCCTGAAATGCGCAAAACACCGCCAGGCACGTACAAGGTACAAAAAAAAAAAACACAGGAAGCACATAAAATGCTTGTGAGCTGCGTAGCATGTAGACAAACGACCCCATTTTACAACACTAACATTACAAATCTAAAACAGAGCTTTCTTTACACAACTAAACAAACGGTTTCCCCCCGCGCACGCAGCATATTTCTAATGCACAGTTGGGACATTGATGACAGGGCAATAGTCCAACTGTACATTGTATGCTGCAGGAAAATAAAAGAGATACTTAGCTCTTCAGGCTATTCATTGCTGGATATATCAATTACAAATAGGTTATATTAATGTATTAAATATCTAATTCATTATTATTTACAAAAATAGACATATATATCTGTCTTTTTGATGACAGAGGAGCAAAAGTAAACAAGAGGAGAGGCTCGCAATGATCGCCAAAGGTCCTCAGAGTAGAAAAAGCTTTTCATTGTGTGTCAAACAGCATTGCCATGGCTTAAAATGTTACTGTCCCATCATTTGATGGGCAAGTCGCTAGTTAGAATATATCCCAGAAATAACAAGCAACCTTACATCAACATAAGTATCTTAAGTACTAATTTAGATCCAATGACATATCCCATTTTGCCAGTTACCAAATATCAGGAGTACGTGTCAGAAATAATATTTCCATGCTTGCATTTAAAGTGGCTCAAACTGCCATTCAAGATGGATTTAATCCCATTTTATGTGGTGGAAAACTGACAACAATGGATCATTGATTCATATTTGCAAATAGAGGCAAATAAATTTAAATTTCATAAAATATTAACAAGAGCGACTATGTGTAGAACAGTATTGTGGACTGATTGATTATGTCGCTGGAAAAAAAAACAGATTTATTTATTACATTTACATGTAATCTTCAATGGCCAGAGATTGTACATAATCTGTTAATTGGACAAACTGCTTCCGATAGATCAGATTTGCTGGCAAGAATCTTTAAAATCAACTTAACTGAATTAATACGTGACATAAGCCAGACAATTTGCCAAATAACAGAGTTATGGTTATGTTTATACCATAGAAAAAAAGTGCAATTGTCATGTTACTGTGAAATATGAACCCCAAAAAAGGACTATGCAATCGGACCAGATTAATTGTTTAAGAATTAAATTTCCCATCATGGCATTTGCCATGACCATTAATAAATGACAAGGACAAACTTTTAAATCCGTTGGAATCTTTTTAGAAGAACCAGTATTTGCCCATAGCCAACTGTATGTCGTATTTTTCAAGATACAAGAATCCAGAGGAAATTAAAGTTTATATTGAAAAAAAAAGGTCAGGGTGATTTATTAGACTTGTGCTAGAAGAGAAGAGGATAGATCTGGTGCTGAGAGGTAGATTTGAGTGACATCTGCATAGCGACGATACTAAAATCCAAATGTAAACTATCTATACCTGCCACTGCTCTACAGCACTTTCTGTGCGTCTTCCCCACATTAAAATGTTCTCTCCCTCAGAGAACTTGCTTTTATGCATAACATTTTTTATGCCATGGCTTACCATCTCACACTGTAGATTTAAAATTTTTGCGATAGGACAATAAGTGAGTTACATTTATTATGTGGCCCTTATATCTCAGACGTTGAGCCTATGCCTTCATAAGGATGCACAATACGGTTTAAAAAGACTATTTAAGTAATAAAGCAAATATTGTAAATATAAATTGAACCTATATGTAGAAATAAGTACTTTACACAACTGTTGCTATTCACCAAATTATAAAATATTGATAAAATTATACCTTTATTTTTCTAATCTATTAACATTAAAGTTACTTTCAGATTGATAATTAGTTAATAAATAGCTCTAAAACAAACAAGAAATAAGCAAGCTATGGTTTGAAACTTCTGAGCAGCAACTAAATTAGACAAAGCAGCTGCAGAAAGGTTCATATATTCCTCACTCCAAAACCTGTCCATTATAGTGATGATCACATGTTACAAGAGACACTGACCAGACAAGGACTGACTGAAAGAGCAACATACAAAATCACTGTAAAGAGGAACTGGCCGAAAGGTATTTTCTATTATTCCTCACTTGTCCTTTATAGTCAGGATCTCATTGCAGGGAGACCCGGCCCAGAGGACCAAATGTAAGAGCAACATATAAATTACTGCAAAGAGGAACAAACATAAAAGGAAGAAACATTTGGAGCTGGCTACCTTGTGAACCTTTAGATTTATTTTACATAATCTTAAAGTATTTTGCTTGAATATACTTGTTCATGGAATTCTTAAGGCTATTGCCAATTCCATGGTGGGATGGGAGCCATGTGTGATTTATCTCTTGAGAAGTCTCAGAGATTTGCTGCAGGACATATAGATCACTAGGAGAGTTATACAAGGAACACAGAAGCATAATCTAAATTCACTGACCTGCAAACTTTCCAGTGAAGCTCTCGGTGCCCCTTGGCTTCCGCTTTTTCTTTTTCCTTTTGCCGGCATCTTCAATTGGAACCGGCTGACTGCTGACCATTTCTGCATTAGAACAAAGCTTGAGTTAGTGTGAGGCAAACTGCTGGTGGGGTAGAGAGGTAGCCAAGCACATCCAATATGTATATACTCGACTGCACAGAGTTATTACAGACTACCTAAAGCTCAGGACCATAAGAAAGTTACCATCCTCTAAGTGACACTGTAGGCTTTTTCTGAATGGCTCAAATGCAAATAAATAAGCTGTAAAATATACAAATTCCAGCACGGCATATTGTACGCTTACATTTTATCATATTGTTTAAGAAAAAAAAACTAGGCGTTTAAAAAAAAAAAAAAAAAATCCCACTTAAAGTGACCCCAGAAGGTTGTACTTTCTATAAGGGTGCTGAATTCCTACATCCCGTGGAATGCTCGTATCGTTACTTGATTTAATATATTTACATTTTAGCCACCCAATAGCCAGTGGCATTACGCAAGGCTTTATGTAGAGAACACTCCCTTTTCTATCTCAGCATTTCTTTAGACAAAAAAACAAAAAATAATTAATAAATAATTCAAATACTGAATGGTTTTGTTGGCGGAAAAACAAACAATATCTTGAGCCAAGATTTAAAATGTTTGGGATTTCAAACCCTTTTGGATATTTAGCATGTTTCTATGTTTACGAACTGTTCTGTGACTTTCTAACATGTGTCCACCACGGTCTGCCTTCCATTGTACATTTGTTCCTACTCTCATACACCAAGGACAGGACAAGCATTGAAACGTGCCGTCCCATTCCAAAAAAGGCAAATAGTCCATTAACATTCCTGATACAGAACAAAAAGTGTTGGATTCCAAGATTGCCAGAATGTATTAACCCCTGTGATAAGTGGGTACATGTAACCAGCTTGATTTATGATCCATTTAAATAACAACATCAGGATTCCCATACAGTGGAAGCCTACTATATTACACCAATTTAAGACTATGTTAATTCAACAGGCAACCGGAACAATATCCTGAGCCTTGCTCACTGTATTAATCTGAAGATGATACACAGAGAAGGAAATGTAACTTCCCGATTGTCACATTGCGAGTCATAGCAATACTTGAGACACAGCCACATCTTCATGTGATGTCTGATGGTGACTTTCCTCACTCACTCTCCAAGGTGCAGACAGACACTCCTCATTCTGGTGCAGAATGTAGGAGGAAAATGCTCCAAAAGATCTGGTAAAGCTCTAACCTCAGGTCACAACAGGTCTTATAGCTCCTAATAGTCATAACAGGAAATCACATAGACCTGGTAAGATATAACTTTGAACTTCACACCACCAAGTACACCAAGAGTGGCACGGACAGCCACGCTTGCAGTATCACACTTGCAAATCCATCTGTGGAAGCAGATAATCCCAACAACTAGTTCCTTACATGTCACATATCAAAGAGTATTTGCCCTAAGCAACTGTAATGTAAGCCAACACCTTCCGGCCATCTAAATTGCCCCACACAGCTCTAGTTATCAGTTACTTTGTGTGAGGTTCTCAGCACAGTAGTGTTTGGTTAGGGTATTGCGATCCCTGAATCCAGGGTAGACAGACCGAGGGGTCTCAGGGAGGAGGTCTCCCCTCACATCAGGAACCTAGCGAAGGGTACTTGACTGGCTAGGGGCCTAGGATGCCCTCTAAGCATGGAAAATAAACTCTCAGGGCCCAGTGTGATTAGGGGGAACTGTCCGTTAGGTACATCCATCCCCAAGTCAACCTCTTCCCGGTTAGCAAGACATTTACTGAGTCGGGGAAGAGTCGGCTTAAAGGAGTCAAGGGGCTCCAGGGTATATTCACTTTTAGTGGCAAACCAGGGCTTTGATAATATTTTTAACCACTCCAGTTTCGATTGAATTGAATTTTAGGGGGAAAAAATTCTATGGTCAAGTACTTCCTAAATCTACAGTTAACCGCTAGACAAAGGAACACTTGCAAAACCTTTTTAGATAAAAAGTCTTTCAATTGATGTTTTACAGCTAAGTTAACAATGCTTGACGACTTGATTGGGTCCGTGGATTTTTCGATAGAAGTCTATGGAACCAGATCTACAGTTTCCGGCAAGTTTAAATCTGATTAGGGACCCAGCCGGGACCTGGGAGTGAACTGGGTATTATGTTTGGGTACAGGAAGTGACCACTGGTTGCCCTCAAGGCGATACCACCGTCAAAATATTTTTAGCTCAATGCAATAGTTACACCCCAAACTCAATCTACACATAAAACAAGAGATCTAAAAATTGGTGTTAGTGTTTCAGAACATATACCCAGGGGTTAGGAGGAAACCTACAACACAACAGGTCAGCAAGTGATACAGTCTTTCAAAAGATCATTATGGCCATTATAATAGCTTTTTGATCCATCATGCCATGTGACTAGTGTCCATCAGGTTCTAGTTGCCAGTCCCAGTGACGGGGGACATTATTTATAGTTTAGCAAAGTGCTGTATTTACTGAAACAAGTTTAAAATAGGATATCAATGATCAACTTGTTTAACTAAGAAGATGTACACAGAGCATACACATCACTGGCAGATAAATAAATAATTGTTTGAAAAAAAAAAGAAAAAAAAAAAAAGAAAAGAACAAAGTTCGACATTATTAAATACTAGCTACTTGCCCGTCAAAAATGACGGGAATAAAAGGTTAAGGCTGGGAATGAGGTACCTTTGGCGCTCATCACGAGCTCCGCGCACTTTCAGCGCTCATTGAAAGCCTCTCTCCCTGTGTAGTTTATAGGCTTTGTACTTGAGTGTTACTGGCTTTCAAGGTAAGTGTTACTGGTTAGCGTTATTTTTTACGTCCTTGGCCCTCGTTTTGCGTTATCGGCAGCCATTTTTTTTCTTGCTTCGGTGATTTTCAAATCAGGAAAAAACAGCAAATATGCATCAAATTAACTTGCAACCTGATTCACAGGCTCCCTGCCTCTGCCACACTGGTGTGTGTGCGCGCAAGTTAATTTGAGGCATATTTGTCATTTTTTAATTTTTTTTTCCATGTCTTTTCAGTTTCGTGGTTCAGCCGTAAAAAAGTAATTTTGCGAGGCACGCAGTGCATGTACGGGTTTCGGTTATAAGTCCTGCGTGCCTCACCTGCTCGCTAAGTCCTGCATGCCTCCACTGCTCGCCTCGCAGTGCAATGGAGCGCCATTGGCGATCATTGCAGCCTAAGTCCCACGAGGTTCGCAGTGCAATAAGCGCCTTCGGAAATCATTGCACCCTATGCCCGCGTGGTTGACGGCTCGCTTCGCAGCCCGAGTCCCGCGTGCCTTAACTGCTCGCCTTGCAGTGAAATGAGCACCTTCGGCGCTTATTGCAGCCTAAGTCTCCCTCGTTGGTTTGTAACCGTTCGTTTGGACTATCCCAAAAGGTATATTTTTGGATCTTTCATTTTTTATGACCACCACTGACGCACCACCTGCTGTCCGCTGCTGCGAGTGACATTTTTTCACCATGTAAAGCTTATGATTTGCCACTACCCTAGCCCCTAATCCCAAATTAAACAAAGTCCTCTATGCACTGTGGCACACCACCCGCTGGCCACTGCTCAGCTTCCCAGAATGCAGTGTAATAACTGTTTTTCTCAGAATTCTGAGCTGGAAGCAGGTTTTCCAACTTGTTTTATGTATTTTGTTACATTACAGCCTTATGTTCAATGTTTTGTTAATCTGAATTTTATGTGGCGGATCAGAACACAATAGTCTAAGTTGGTGAAGTGAAATGAGAAAAACATATACATAAAACTATATTTTAGAAATAGAAAATAGAAATTTGGCATGTGCGTATGTATTCACCCCCTTTGTTATGAAGCCCATAAAAAGCTCTGGTGCAACCAAATACCTTCAGAAGTCACGTAATTAGTGAAATGATGTCCACCTGTGTGCAACCTAAGTGTCACATGATCGGTCATTACATATACACACCTTTTTTGAAAAGCCCCAGAGGCTGCAACACCTAAGCAAGAGGCACCACTAACCAAACACTGCCATGAAGACCAAGGAACTCTCCAAACAAGTAAGGGACAATGTTGTTGGGAAGAACATGTCAGGGTTAGGTTATAAAAAAAAATATCTAAATCTTTGATGATCCCCAGGAGCACCATCTAATCTATCATAACCAAATGGAAAGAACATGGCACAACAGCAAACCTGCCAAGAGACGGCCGCCCACCAAAACTCACGGACCGGGCAAGGAGGGCATTAATCAAAGAGGCAGCACAGAGACCTAAGGTAACCCTGGAGGAGCTGCAGAGATCCACAGCAGAGACTGGAGTATCTGTACGTAGGACGACAATAAGCTGTACACTCCATAGAGTTGGGCTTTATGGCAGAGTAACCAGAAGAAAGCCATTACTTTCAGCAAAAAATGTATAGAGGAAGGTGCTCTGGTCTAATGAGACTAAAATTTAACTTTACGGCCATCAAAGAAAACGCTATATCTGGCGCAAATCCAACACATTGCATCACCCAACATCACCATCCCCACAGTGAAACATGGCGGTGGCAGCATCATGCTGTGGGGATGTTTTTCAGCAGCCGGGACTGTGAAACTGGTCAGAGTTGGGGGAAAGATGGATGGTGCTAAATACAGGGATATTCAGGAGCAAAACCTGTACCACTCTGTGTGTGATTTGGGGCTAGGACGGAGGGTCACCTTCCAGCAGGACAATGACCCCAAACACACTGCTAAAGCAACACTTGGGGGGTTTAAGGGGAAACATGTAAATGTGTTGGAAAGGCCGAGTCACAGCCCAGACCTCAATCCAATAGAAAATCTGTGGTCAGATTAAAGATTGCTGCTCACAAGCGCAAACCATCCAACTTGAAGGAGCTGGAGCAGTTTTGCAAGGAGGAATGGGCAAAAATCGGAGTGGTAAGATGTGGCAAGCTCATAGAGACTTATCCAAAAAGTGAGTTGAAGCTGTGATTGCCACAAAATGTGGCTCTACTAAGCATTGAATTTAGGGGGTGAACAGTTATGAACATTTACTTTTTCTGTTATTTTGTCCTATTTGTGGTTTGCTTCACATTAAAAAAAAAAAAAAAAAAAAAAAAAAAACACACCATCTTCAAAGTTGTGGCATGTTCTGTAAAGTAAATTAGTAAATTATGCAAATCCTCAAACAATCCATGTAGTGAGGCAACAAAACACGACAAATGCCAATGGGGTGAATACTTATACAAGGCGTCTCCTGATACCACCAATCCCTGCATCACCAAATGCTCTCCCTCCCACCAACATTCCCTCTCTACCTCCCTCCACCCTACTTTCCCTGCCTACCCCCTACTCATCCTCCCTACTCTCCCTTCCCCCTACTTTCCCTCCCAACCACCCTCCTACTTTCCCTCCCTACCCCCTACTCATCCTCCCTACTCTCCCTTCCCCCTACTTTCCCTCCCAACCACCCTCCTACTTTCCCTCCCTCTCCCCTACTACCTCCCCCCTCCCCCTCCCCTACTACCTCCCCCCCCACTTTCCCTCCCTCTCCCCTATTACCTCCCCCCTCTCCCCTACTACCTCCCCCCTCTCCCCTACTACCTCCCCCCCACTTTCCCTCCCTCTCCCCTATTACCTCCCCCCTCTCCCCTACTACCTCCCCCCCACTTTCCCTCCCTCTCCCCTATTACCTCCCCCCTCTCCCCTACTACCTCCCCCCTCTCCCCTACTACCTCCCCCCTCTCCCCTACTACCTCCCCCCCACTTTCCCTCCCTCTCCCCTATTACCTCCCCCCCACCTCGCCCCCTTTCCCTCCCTCTCCCCTACCTCCCACCCCTTTCTCCCCCTCCCCTACCTTTCTCCCCCCCTTTCCCTCCCACCCTCCTCCTCTCCCCCCTACTTTCCCTCCCTCCTACCACCCTTCCCCCCCACCTCCCCTCCTCTACCCCCTACTTTCCCTCCCTCTCCCCTACTTTCCCTCCCTCCTACCAACACTCCCACCACCTCCCCTCCTCTCCCCCCTACTTTCCCTCCCTCTCCCCTACTTTCCCTCCCTCCTACCAACCCTCCCACCACCTCCCCTCCTCTCCCCCCTACTTTCCCTCCCTCTCCCCTACTTTCCCTCCCTCCTACCAACCCTCCCACCACCTCCCCTCCTCCTCTCCCCCCTACTTTCCCTCCCCCTCCCCTCCCTCCTCTCCCCCCTACTTTCCCTGCCTCCTACCACCCCACCCCCCCCACCTCCCCTCCTCTACCCCCTACCTCCCCTCCCCCCTACTTTCCCTCCCTCCTACCAACCCTCCCACCACCTCCCCTCCCTCTCCCCTACTTTCCCTCCCTCCTACCAACCCTCCCACCACCTCCCCTCCACTCCCCCCTACCTCCCCTCCACTCCCCCCTACCTCCCCCCCCCTCCACTCCCCCCTACCTCCCCCCCCTCCACTCCCCCCTACCTCCCCTCCACTCCACTCCACTCCACTCCCCCCTACTTTCCCTCCCTCCCTCTCCCCTACCTCCCCTCCTCTCCCCCCTACTTTCCCTCCCTCTCCCCTCCCCCCTACTTACCCTCCCTCTCCCCTACCTCCCCTCCACTCCCCCCTACCTCCACTCCCCTCCACTCCCCCCTACCTCCACTCCACTCCCCCCTACTTTCCCTCCCTCCCCCTCCCCTACCTCCCCTCCCTCTCCCCTCCACCCCCACTTTCCATCTCTCCCCTTCCCCCCCCACTTTCAATCTCTCCTCCCCCCCCACATTCCCTCTCTCCACTCCCCCTCCCACACTTTCCCTCTCTTCCCCCCCACTTTCCCTCTCTCCCCCCCCCCACACCTTTCCCCTACCTCCCCCCTCCCGCTCCCCTACTTTCCCTCTCTCCCTTTCCCCTACCTCCCCCCCTTCCGCTCCCCTACTTCCCCTCTCTACCTTTCCCCTACCTCCCCCCTACTTTCCCTCTCTCCTGCTCCCCTACCTCCCCCCCTACTTTCCCTCTCTCCTGCTCCCCTACCTCCCTCTCTCCCTTTCCCCTACCTCCCCCCCTACTTTCCCTCTCTCCCTTTCCCCTACCTCCCCCCTACTTTCCCTCTCTCCCTTTCCCCTACCTCCCCCCTACTTTCCCTCTCTCCCTTTCCCCTACCTCCCTCTCTCCCTTTCCCCTACCTCCCTTTCCCCCTCTCCCTTTCCCCTACTCCCTTCCCCCCTCCCTTTCCCCCTCTCCCTTTCCCCTACCTCCCCCTCTCCCTTTCCCCTACCTCCCTTTCCCCCTCTCCCTTTCCCCCTACCTCCCTCTCTCCCTTTCCCCTACCTCCCCCTCTCCCTTTTCCCCTACCTCCCTCTCTCCCTTTCCCCTACCTCCCTCTCTCACTTTCCCCTACCTCCCTCTCTCACTTTCCCCTACCTCCTCTCTCACTTTCCCCTACCTCCCTCTCTCACTTTCCCCTACCTCCCTCTCTCACTTTCCCCTACCTCCCTCTCTCACTTTCCCCTACCTCCCTCTCTCACTTACCCCTACCTCCCTCTCTCACTTACCCCTACCTCCCTCTCTCACTTACCCCTACCTCCCTCTCTCACTTACCCCTACCTCCCTCTCTCACTTACCCCTACCTCCCTCTCTCACTTACCCCTACCTCCCTCTCTCCCTTACCCCTACCTCCCTCTCTCCCTTACCCCTACCTCCCTCTCTCCCTTTCCCCTACCTCCCTCTCTCCCTTACCCCTACCTCCCTCTCTCCCTTACCCCTACCTCCCTCTCTCCCTTACCCCTACCTCCCTCTCTCCCTTACCCCTACCTCCCTCTCTCCCTTTCCCCTACCTCCCCCCTACTTTCCCTCTCTCCCTTTCCCCTACCTCCCCCCCCTACTTTCCCTCTCTCCCTTTCCCCTACCTCCCCCCCCTACTTTCCCTCTCTCCCTTTCCCCTACCTCCCCCCCTACTTTCCCTCTCTCCCTTTCCCCTACCTCCCCCCCTACTTTCCCTCTCTCCCTTTCCCCTACCCCTACTTTCCCTCTCTCCCTTTCCCCTACCTCCCTTTCCCCTACCTCCCCCCCCCCTACTTTCCCTCTCTCCCACCTCCCCCCCTAGTTTCCCTCTCTCCCGCTCCCCTACCTCCCCCCTCCCGCTCCCCTACCTCCCCCCTCCCGCTCCCCTACCTCCCCACTACCTTCCCTCCCTACCTCCCCACTACCTTCCCTCCCTACCTCCCCACTACCTTCCCTCCCTACCTCCCCACTACCTTCCCTCCCTACCTCCCCCCCCTACTTTCCCTCCCTACCTCCCCCCCTACTTTCCCTCCCAACCTCCCCCCCTACTTTCCCTCTCTCCCTTTCCCCTACCTCCCCCCTCCCGCTCCCCTACCTCCCCCCTCCCGCACCTCCTTCCTCCCGCTCCCCTACCTCCCCCTCCCCTACCTCCCCACTACCTTCCCTCCCTACCTCCCCACTACCTTCCCTCCCTACCTCCCCACTACCTTCCCTCCCTACCTCCCCACTACTTTCCCTCCCTACCTCCCCCCTACTCCTCTCCTTCGCCCTACGCTGTCTCCCTATCCCTATTCTCCTCCCCCCCTACTCTCCCACAATACAATTATTCTTTATTTGTTATAACACAAGTACTGCCAAAGCTATCTAGTCTATAAATAAAACACAGATAATATTAGCGCACAGATGTCCCGGGGTCCCAAGCACCTAATTCTGCTCACTCACCCGCTGGCATGGACCCTACAGCCTCTCCTCACTCACTCTTCCTCTGTCTCACTTTCCCACCAGCTGTGACACTGACACCCGGAAGCTGCCGGCAGTTCCAAGCCTCACTTTGAGTACCACCCGCCCTTTCACACGATTGGTCAGAGAGCCGCCGAGTCACTGAGAGCGAGGTTTGGCCCGCAAGCCGGAAATAACTAGAGATAAGGATATAAAGATATATAGATAAAACAAAGCTAAATAAACAGATTTATATTTATCATATATATATCATGCAGATAGGTAGAATACAGCTAAATATAAATATAAATACATATAGATCGATAGAATACAGCTAAATATAAATATAAATACATATAGATAGATAGATAAATAGATAGAATACAGCTAAATGTATATATATATATATGATAAGTGATGAGTCAAAGCTTTCATGAGAAGCCCTCCATCATACACTATTGGGATCTATCCCTCTTTGCCTTCGTATTTCTTGGACAGCTGCAGTTACAGGAGCCATCCGGCAGAGGGCGCTGTCAATTTTCGAGCGCCGTCATGTTTGGTGTAAGGCAAATATCTATTCTCCCCTCCGACGTGGCGCAAGTTGACGGCACTGAGTCGACAGCGAGGTCATTGCTATGTTCGGCACGGGCACTCGGCCCCCCAGGGCCTCGGGTGCGCCTCTCATAGGTCAAGGCCTCTTCTGTTAGCGCGTATGATATGTGTAGAAGTATCCGAAAAACAGCAGCACCAACTGGCGGTTGGCGGCGGGATTGCAGCTGTCAGATCTTGCGAAGGTGAAGAGGGAAAAGACCCAGTAGTGCAGTAAATAAATAGTACATTTGTGCTCACATTTAAATATCTAAAACAAGTTAAAAAACTTGTTTCCTGCTCAGAATTCTGAGAAATACAGTTATTACACTGCATTCTGGGAACCTGGGCAGGGACAAGCAAATGTGCCCGCAAGGGCTTCGCTCCTGCAACCCATAACCATTTTAGACATGGCTTCCTTTAAGCATATGACCCCTGTGTTACACAGCTTTTTTGTAAAGCTCAGGATGGATTATACATAAGCCAGGAATCCTACCCACGGACAGCTGTTTCAAAGTTACTGCCTCATGCAAATGTGCCCATAAAAGCGTCACTCTGAAAGGAAGCCATGTTTAAAATGGTTATGGTTTGCAAGAGCGAAGCCTTTGTGGGCACACTTGCATGTCCCCGCCCAGGCTCCCAGAATGCAATGTAATAACTGTATTTCTCAGAACTCTGAGCAGGAAAGTTTTTTATCTTGTTTTAGACTTTCAAAAGTGAACACAAATGTGCTATTTATATACTGTTGTGGAGGGCTTCTATCGCTCTTTTGTCCACCATCAATATATATATATCACATATAATAGTTGTCAAACTGCAATTCGTCGTCACGATTGCGACAAATCTCAGTTTGACAGCTATGCATTGCGCAATGGGGGTGTATGTGCATTGAGCAACGTCCGACGCTTATCGCGGCGTAAGCTGCGCAAGCGTATTGCGCAACAGGGCGCGCAGGCGTACTGCGCTGTCGGCCCGCACAGGTACATTGCGTGGCGGTCCACGCAAGCGAATTGTGCACCAGAAAGAGAAAGGAGTAGGAGGGTAGACACACAGGGGAGGAGGGGGAAGACACAGAGAAGAGGGGGAGAGACACAGGGCAGGGAATAGAGTGGGGAGAGACACGGAGCAGGGAGAGGAGGCAGGAAGAGACACGGGAGGGGGGAGACACAGGAGTGGGAGAGGAGGGGGGTAGACACACAGGGGAGGGTGGGAGAGACACAGGAGGGGGGAGCGACACAGGGGAGTGAGAGGAAGCGGGAGGAGAGACACAAAGGAGTGAGAGGAGGGGGAGAGACACGGGAGTGAGAGGAGGGGGGAGAGATACAAAAGGAGTAAGGGTGAGAGACACAGAGGAGGGGGGAGACACACGGGTGGGAGGGGATGGGGGTAGACACAGAGGGGAGGAGGGAAGAGAAACAGAGGAGGGGAGAGAGACACAGGGGAATGAGAGTGGTGAGAGACACAGAGGAGAGGGGGAGACACAGGGGAGTGACAGGAGCAGGTGAAGAGACACAGGGGAGTGAGAGGAGGGGGGAGAGACTCAGGAGAGTGAGAGGAGGGGGAAGAGACACAAAGGAGTGAGAGGAGGGGGAAGGAGACACAAGGGAGGGGGAAGAAACACAGGGGAGTGAGAGGAGGGCGGAGAGAGACGGGAGTGAGAGGAGGGGGGGAGAGACACAAAGGAGTAAGAGAAGGGGGGGTGACACGGGAGTGAGAGGAGGGGGGAAGAGATACAGGGGAGGGGGAAGAAACACAGGGGTAGGAGAGGAGGGGGATAGACACATAGGGGAGGGAGAGGATGGGGGGAGAGACACAGAGCAGGGGGCAGACACAGGGGAGTGAGAGGAGGGGGGAGAAACAGGGGAGTGAGAGGGGGGAGAGACAAAAAGGAGTGAGAGGAGGAGGAAGAGACAGAGGAGGAGGGGGGAGACACACAGGGCTGGGAGAGGATGGAGGTAGACACAGGGGAGGGGGGAAGAGACACAGAGGAGGGAGAGGGGGGCAAGAGAAACGGGAGGGAGAGGGGGGTCAAGAGACACGGGAAGGAGAGGTGGGGAAAGATACATGGGGGGACAAGGGGGAAAGACACATGGGGGAAGGAGACACAAGGGAGGGAGAGGAGGGGGGAAATGAAACACAAGGGAGGAAGTAGATAGAGGGAGAGACTCGCAATTGCGAGGCCGTGATGAGCCCCGAAGGCACTCCTCACGAGGCCAGTAAAGTAGAGGAGGGGAGAGGCTCCCATTGTGTGGCAAACAGCATTGACAGGATTCACATTTAATTGCTGTCATTTTTGATGGGCAAGTTACTAGTTTTATATATATATATATATATATATATATATATATATATATATAGCTAAATAAACACATATACATATATAATACAGCTAAATATACAGATATATGTTTTTAAGTCATTTAGTCTTGTCTGACTCTCCGTGACCTTATGGACCATAGCACAGCAGACACGTCTGTCTGCCACAGACTCCCTAAAGTTCATTCCATTAAAGACCTCATCTATCCATCTTCACCTTTGGCTCCAATCTTTCCCAGCATCAGAGTACTTTGAGTACTGGGTTGTATGTTACCCTTGATGTTATATAATAAAAGAGACATAGCAATACAATATCACATTTTTTTAATTATTCATTTGTTGTTATTGGACTGTTAATTGTCAAATAATGTTGAAATGTCATAATTTGCTAATTTTTGGTGTTATATTGTCTTTTTAACTGCTGCGGCACTCAGCAACGGTTTAAAACCATTGGCAAATGGTCTTTGGTACATGTAACATTTTCTGGTTTGCGAGTGGTCCGTAAAGTCTTATTAGTATTCAGTTTTTGTGTGAAAGTCTAACGGAATAACTCGTAATCTTTTGTCAGTGGAAAAATCAGTGGAAAAATGTGCTGTGCTTTTTGGGTTTGTAATGCCGAGGTCACTTGTATGACTTGTAGCAGCTCTCTCGCAAGTTTTCTGGGATGGGTGAGTAACATAGCTAGCGGGATTTATTTTGGCATTAAACAAGGAGATTAGCATAGGGCCCTATGCCTGTAAGCAAATATTTTTATATTGTTTGTAAAAGAGAAATCTGAAAAAGTACCGAGAGAGAAAACTTTGTTTTTGTTTTATCCTAAAAAAAATCTCTTCTGGCTCAGAGTTGACACATCTGGTTCATGTTTGAGTTTTGTACATAACTTTTTTGTCGCATTTCCCTGAATTCACAGAATGCATTGTGTGCTACAATAAGAACTTTTATACTCTTTTATACTTGTTTTTGGGTCGCTTTCAGGCAGCATAGTCAAGGATATGTCATCTTGCAGATACCAGGTGATCCATTAATGAAGTAATGGAAAGCAAATGATGAAATACTGCGATGGGATGACTCATGCGTGCTCCAGCTGTCCAACCGCCTGAATGTCAGGAGAAGAATTAATGTGTTTGCAGAAAGTCTTGTGAGATGGTTCAATCAGCGGGGCCACTTGGTTCTTCCACTGCTGTTCTGGTTTAGGACACAAGGAGATAAAGCTGAAATCTAATAGCTCCTTCAGGATCAAATGGTTGAAACCAAATTCTACATGAGAGGAACAAATGTGTCCAAGTGTTTCTTCATAATTGGTTAAGCTAATCAGGTGTAAAGCCCAGATCCTCCTACTGGTGACTCACTGCCTCACTCATTCCTCATATTCAGTGACCTATAAGAACTTTCACCTACAGAACGTTTCCCATAAGTCGCCATTTTTCACGCACATACAAAACTCTTTTTGATTCTGTATCATATTGTGCAAGGTCTCATATGATTATAAACCTCGTCTATCAATATTTATCTTGTATTCATCTTTCATAACTGACTTCTCATCAGCCAGTTGCCCATACCAATCGAGTGAAAAAGTAATTAATTTTACTTATTAACAAAACCAGATTTTGACTTCAGGTTGGAACCAATGATCGACCCATTCTCCTATTAACTTTAAAGTCTCATTAATAATCCACAGTATGGACTGAACTTTATTAAACCCCCTAACATAGTGCATGTTGACCATCATTAAATATAAATTATATATTATATTGTCCCTTTCTCTTCTCAAGACCTACGTGTTTTTTGGTAATCATATTTCCATGTATTTGAGTACTTTCTTGTGGCAATACCAATTATCCTTCAAATGGGAAAAGGAAGTGATGAAAATGGTCCTAATAAGTAGCCATTCTCAATCTCTGATGTGTGGGGGTTTTATCGCTGCCAAAGGAAACCCTTCTTTGAACACTGAGATGACAAATGTGAGTAAGTGCTGTGATGGATGGGAAGCCAAATATGCAGAGATCATTGACAGATTAATGGGTAATTGTCATTTTGGGCACATTATCATGGGGCAAATAGTATTAGAGTGTGCCTTGTGGCATACTGTATATACTTGCAGTAAGCGGCAGCTGCCAAAGTTACCGCCTTTGAATTTGAAATTGCTATATATGGCCATGGCCCCAAGACAATGCACCTAATGGTGATTCAATTAGGAGAGAAACAGTGGGAATAAGGTTGGTTGGAGATTTTTGAGGAGTGAAGTTGGAGTAGTAGGTAGAAATGTGCAGGGGGACATCAGTGCTGGCATATGGCTAACTTTATGCCAGCAAAATGTCAGCAGAAAAGATCACTGTCAAAGGTATATCAGTTGACTTATAATTAAATTGGCAAAGGGTTGCAGTGGCTTTAGCAGAGGAAGAGCATTGCTTATCATAAAACACAAAACCACCATAGCGATAGGCCAAATTAACAATTAGGTACATGTAGTCATCCATTTCTGATGCTGCGGGTACGTGGTGCAGAGGACATCCTAATAGATGCTGAAACTCAGGACAAATTCCGTGACCATATATGTATGGTTTAATCTTGGTCTTTGGACTTCACTGCCACAGAAATGTCTCCCTGAGATACCATTTTGTCAGCTGAATCATTAGAGGATATAAGGAGCAACACCAGGTTCCTCTCTTTGCCCGTTAATAATATCCCTCTTCATATGGGCAAAGATAACGTGAGTGGGCAGTATGGTTTGTGAAGATGGTAGAAGCTCACCTCGGCCAGCTGGAGGAATGGATGATGATAAGGCTGCTGTGGTGGATGGTTGGTTTACAAGGCAGTCCATCCTGTTCTCCAGCAAATTGACAGAGGTGGTTATGTCCTTGATCATGTTCCCGGAGCTGGGAAAACTGATTATTAGCCATGTTTGGTGAATTTGTTGGTGGGGTTTTCTCACTGTATTTTTGTAACTCGTAATCATGAGTCAGTCCATGAATCCAGGTTTGACAAGCTTTTACTGGTGGTAGAGAGTACCTAGATGAGCTTTATTAATGTTGACTATACTTGATCTCTTCCCCTGAAAAAAACAAAGAAACAGAAAATGATTCTAGCATTGGAAGAACTAAGAAGTGTAGGGTACCTCCTGTCATCTAAATTTGTTAAATTCCAGTTGAGTTTTGCCTGTACCGACCAGATTAAAAGATCTGTTCATGAAGCACGCCAGTGAGTCTTTTTGTCAAGCTGGCACCAAAATTACTAGAACCATGTTGGCGCTGTTCTTCAGGTGCACCCATGACTTTGCTACCAGGTGGTATTTTTCCATGGTAAGTTCTTCACCTTTGCAATCCCAGACAGATATTGCAATCCAAGAGCTGTAATAAGTATTGGACGGTGCAATGTCGTGTTATGGCACCATCAACTAAGTCATGAGAACATTCCACTTCCAGACAGATGTTAATCACATCAGTGGTCGCAGCCAGTTTGGCCGACACAGATTGTGTGAGAAAAATATTACAAGGAACATTTTCTGTATCTTAAACTTTACACTCGTGCTGGACTTTTGTCACACAGGTTATGGCTGTGTAATTTAGTTTTTAATCTATTGCATATGCCTTTCAGACTAATATTTTAGTTCAGCTTTTAGTTCCTTTAATTACTTACATTTATATAAAACGTTTTTGATTGACACAATACGCCGTGGCGTAGCTAGAGCTTTTGCTGCCCGGCGCAACACCCCAGTGGATAGTAGCTATTTGATTCAAATATTTAAATACTCTGTACTTTTTATTATCCGTCTTACCACACTGTTAGGGTTTTAAAGTGTAGGTTTAATAGGAGAAGAGTTTCTACCAGAATCCTCTAAAAGGCCTGAGCTTTCAAAGTTTCAGCTTCATCATATTTTTTGGAGCTCTCTAGAACCAACTCCACCACTGTACATTATCATACGAGAAGGAGGTACCAAGGAGAATTGGATTGAATGTCTAAAGATCTCTACCCATACAGTATGCTGCTCCCTTACCATTGGCACGTCCTTTGCGCGCAGCTGAATAGCGCGCCATCATCAGAGCACAAATGCGTTCTGATCACGTTCTGCGCTCCAGCCTGGTGCTGTGTGATCTGCCCCTGTCTGGTGCCCCCCATTATATAACACACCTCCAATGGATACGCTGCTGAGTCTCACATGCCACATCCCTTGTAGATTGTAAGCTCTTGTACAATAGGGGGCACCGGACTGGGGCAGATCATATAGCACCAGGCTGGAGCGCAGTACAGAGCATCATCAGAGCGCAGTTCTCTGCGCTCTCATGACGATGCGCCATTCAGCTGCACACAAGTGCAATAGCTTATCATTCGATTACTCTTTTTTTTTCTTTGTCATACCAAATACATTTACAGTGGATATAAAAAGTCTACACACCCCTGTTAAAATGTCAGGTTTCTGTGCTGTAAAATAAATGAGACAAAGATAAATAATTTCAGAACTTTTTCCACCTTTAATGTGACCTATAAACTGTACAACTCAATTGAAAAACAAACTGAAATCTTTTAGGTGGAGGGAAGAAGAAAAAAAAGAAAAATAAGGTGGTTGCATAAGTCTGCACACCCTCTTATAACTGGGGATATAGCTGTGTACAGAATTAAGCAATCACATTCCAAATTGTGTTAAATAGGAGTCAGCATACACCTGCCATCATTTAAAGTGCCTCTGATTAACCCCAAATAAAGTTCAGCTGCTCTAGTTGGTCTTTCCTGAAATTTTCTTAGTCGCATTCCACAGCAAAAGCCATGGTCCACAGAGAGCTTCCAAAACATCAGAGGGATCTCATTGTTAAAAGGAATCAGTCAGGAGAAGGGTACAAAATAATTAGATATTCCATGGAACACAGTGAAGACAGTCATCATCAAGTGGAGAAAATATGGCACAACAGTGACATTACCAAGAACTTGAGCTCCCTCCAAAATTGATGAAAAGACGAGAAGAAAACTGGTCTGGGAGGCTACCAAGAGGTCTACAGCAACATTAAAGGAGCTGCAGGAATATCTGGCAAGTACTGGCTGTGTGGTACATGTGACAACAATCTCCCGTATTCTTCATATGTCTGGGCTATGTGGTAGAGCGGCAAGACGAAAGCCTTTTCTTACGAAGAAAAACATCCAAGCCAGGCTACATTTTGCAAAAACACATCTGAAGTCTCCCAAAAGCATGTGGGAAAAGGTGTTATGGTCTGATGAAACCAAGGTTGAACTTTTTGGCCATAATTCCAAAAGATATGTTTGGCTCAAAAACCACACTGCACATCACCAAAAGAACACCATACCCACAGTGAAGCATGGTGGTGGCAGCATCATGCTTTGGGGCTGTTTTTCTTCAGCTGGAACTGGGGCCTTAGTTAAGATAGAGGGAATTATGAACAGTTCCAAATACCAGTCAATATTGGCACAAAACCTTCAGGCTTCTGCTAGAAAGCTGAACATGAAGAGGAACTTCATCTTTCAGCATGACAACGACCCAAAGCCTACATCCAAATCAACAAAGGAATGGCTTCACCAGAAGAAGATTAAAGTTTTGGAATGGCCCTGCCAGAGCCCAGACCTGAATCCGATTGGAAATCTGTGGGGTGATCTGAAGAGGGCTGTGCACAGGAGATGCCCTCGCAATCTGACAGATTTGGAGTGTTTTTGCAAAGAAGAGTGGGCAAATCTTGCCAAGTCAAAATGTGCCATGCTGATAGACTCATACCCAAAAAGACTGAGTGCTGTAATAAAATCACAAGGTGCTTCAACAAAGTATTAGTTTAAGGGTGTGCAGACTTATGCAACCATATTATTTTATTTTTATATTTTTTCTTCCCTCTACCTAAAAGATTTCAGTTTGTTTTTCAATTGAGTTGTATAGTTTATAGGTCACATTAAAGGTGGAAAAAGTTCTGAAATGATTTATTTTCGTCTCATTTTTTTACAGTACACAAACCTGACATTTTAACAGGGGTGTGTAGACTTTTTATATCCACTGTATATATCTCCTGCACTACAAGGAGCTATGGGTGCATCTTTTCCCCCACACCACCCCTCTTTTTCTTGCATATCAAATTCTTGTCGAAGAAAAGTCTGTAAATGGAGAGAGGAACGGGCAAAATGCAAATGAAATGTTAATATTAGTTGATCACCAAACAGTTTTTGTTCTATTTTTATTATTTGGTTATTAGTTTCTCTATTTGTGAGTGTCTTTTCTGTTTTCCTTGAAGGGGCGCACCTGTTATGTCTCAGGTTACTCTTGTGTGTCTGAATATATTCATATATAAGTCTGTCCTTTGATGTTAAGCCATTTATATTAAACCTTTTGTTGTGCTAGAGATTGTAAAGATGTGTCTAATAAAGGTGGGACATGTCTAGTTTTGCTCGTTTTCAGGGGATTCTTTACAACATCAAACTCCTTGGTTTTTTATGTTAACTGTGGGAACCTTTTGCTGAGTTTCCATTAATATCCCTATTAATTATCTAAAATAGCATTTAATTTAGATGACTCACCAAATCAGAGAAGCTTTTTACATGACAATTATATTTGCATTTGTTCCTCATAAAGTGATGAAGTTATCCCAGTAAAAGCTTTTTGGGGTTTCTTTTAGGGGATTTCACATCAATCTTAACGCATTGGGACGATGGAGAGAGGAGGAACGACAGAAGAAAATGGAAATGAGGAGAGAAGGAGTGAAGACTGAAGACAGAGGACATCCCAGCTCGCAATGTAATGTCGCACCGACCTCATTACTCATCATATAGCCACATACTGGCCCTCCATATTGGACTTTTCCAGTGTGGCCCCTCTGCTACGGTTATTGGAAAGGGAGATAGAAATCAGTAGTTTCATGTTGTAACAATAACTCAAATCTGATATTTACTGCTTGTAATTTCTGTTCTAATAAATTAAATAAGGACACAGAATATTTAAAAAACAATTTCCTTTCTGTATTAGGAAACAGAAGAAAGAAGAAGATAAGCAAGAACACAACAGACATTAATTATTTGCAGAGAAAACAAGTCATCTCATAAACACAACAGTTGTTCCCATATGAAATACCCAGTGAGGACATCTTTGGTGGGCACACATCTCGTACATACCAGGGATTCTCAGAAAAGGTTCCACAGTATCTAGATTATTCATCTACTGGCAATGTAACTTGGGAAGGGCTCCATACCCATGCTATTCTATGGGGCAGATGCACTAAGATGTGAAATATCCTGGAGATCACCAACATTTCATTCTTTAGTATATGTCCCCCTTGTCCTAAAAGCTTGAAACAGTCACATTATGGGAGCGGCTCATATCTCAGACTCACTGACCTCCCCGTACACCCTGTGTATACGGACATGACTAAGTCAGGGATTCTCCGATACCGTCCAGTGAAATGTGGAACTTATCTACTAGAAATGAACTCAGAGAACTCTTTGAGAAGGTCTCCATACCTATTTTATATTATCTGGCAGATGCAGTAAGATGTGGCATATCCTTGAGATCACCAACACTTCATCCTTTAGTATATGTCTACCTTATGTGAAATGGTCACATGATAGGAGGGACTCATATCTCATGATGATGAACTGCTACATGGTTCATGTGATAATGTGGTGCCAGGACCATGATGCACAGTCTCCCTGACTAACCCTCACATACACAAGTTATGGCTGGATGAGTATCTGGTTTCCATGAACATTACTGATGTGCACACCTACCTATACACATTGCACACCTACCTATATACACCACGCCCTACTTTGTGAATGCCCCACTGTTATATATATTTGTGTGTATGGCGTGAGTCCATTTTCTCAGTATACACAATATGCCATTGTTGGATGGAATGTAACCAGTATACATTGTTCATTATTACAAACAGACACTTTATAGACGTTATTAACCAGACACATCTGGCTCTGACGTCAGAAGGAAATTCAGCCCAGTTTCTGGAGTTAGGGGGAAAGTTTCGGTATTCTTGGCTGGACTTCTTTGCTACGTCTCAGTAGAAATAAATTGAATATACGGGAATGCAACCAAATGACTGGATCAACTCCTGGCTACACAATGGTTACTAAGCTCCAGTAACATTGAGTCTTGCACAGACCATTACAATATATTTCACATCTGCACCCCTTGCAATGTAGTTATTCTAGGGTTAGAAGCACCCCAACAATCAGGCAGGTCAGGGAATTCTGCCTTGGTCACCCAGTAATTATATTTTAAACCATCCAATTTGTTAGGTATACAAGTCTGGATCTGGATAGCAAGTCTGGTTATGGGTGGCCATTTTCGAGTTTCTTCGAAGTAAAAAGAATAAATAAATATAAATAAATATGATCCTGAATGCCCATAATGACCAGGCAGTACACGAAGGTGCAGGATTTTGCTTGACACAAATTCACATTGGTTGGATTGGGCACATAATTCTCGATCGCCCAGTCCTCCATCGCCCCGTCCTCCATCGGCCAGTCCTCCATCGCCCCGTCCTCCATCGCCCCGTCCTCCATCGCCCTGTCCTCCATCGCCCTGTCCTCCATCACCCAGTCCTCCATCGCCCTGTCCTCTATCGCCCAGTCCTAGCTCCTCGGACATTTTGGATTCAGCATCAGTGACAAATCTTCTCTGTCATTTCTCTCTGCAAATATAAGAATAATAAAACATTCAATAAAATGGCTGCAAATGCAGAGAATCAAGACAAGATGTAGTATGTGAGTCTGGACATATGTTCTTAAAGATTTTGACTAAAACTAATTTCTGTGTCTGCCTCATATAAATATCATTCTGTAGACAAATGGTGGACAGCCTATTTCACTTGGAAACCTAGACCCCCATTCAATTGAGGTTTCGGGAGATCCAGTAGCCCATAAGTGAGGTCGCAAGCTAATTTACTATTCAATTGGCGTCTTTTTGTGAGCTCCGATCGGCTTCTGAGTTACGGGCTTGAAAAAATGGCGATGGTTACACTCATAACTTACTGCCTCCAGACGCTTTAGATTTTTCCCTTTTTCAAGGCTAAAATCGTTATTCGCTATTCAATTGCTCAATTTCCCCAAACCCGCAAATGTTTTCAGACCAGTAAATGGCAAATGAAGGAGAAAATCCAACGAACGCTAGAGCGGACCCGCAAGGGGTTAAACACCTGTCCGTAGCACTGTAACTGAACTGTAAATAAAAAATCACTACTGCACTGTAACTAACGGGGAAATTGATGATTCACATTAGAATTAATTGCACAACAGTCTCAAGCCCGCAAATCAGCAAGATCTTAGATTATTTTTTATGTTTAATTTCGGGGTTTAAATCGATCTTGCGTATCAATGAGTTAATAAATATCAGGCCACCCACATGGACTAGAACAGTATTGGCATTCATTTTCATAATTCTGTATTTTGCGTGTTTGCGAGTCTGATCGCTTATCGGACCCAGAACCTAATTGAATGACAAGTAACCTCCTGGATTTAATGCCGTTATAATGAGTCTCATTTTCCATTGGCTGATTCGAAAATGGGCGGTTATGGGCTTGCTGAATTGATCATGTTCCGCCCTGAACAGCTCCGAACCAGTGCATGGTTTACGGTTTCGGCTTTGGGCCAGTAACTTGCGGCCTTGAGGAATTGGATAGCATTGTAATCGGAGACGAACGGGAGCCCGCAGCACACCCGCAGACATTCGGCTGTTTGCTATCGAGTTGTGGGCTTCTAATTGAATATGACCCCTATATGCAGCCCCTAATTTATTAGAAGGGCCTCACACTGTTTCAAACATTTTTATTTTACTCAAAATGATAAAATGGTTGTAGGAAAATAATAAATTGGTGAGGAGAGCTAATGAGGAAAACTATTTAGCGCTACAGTTGGATATTTGAACACTAGTCAATTGCCCGTCAAACATGACGGTATAATATTGTGTGTTCTGTCTCTTTGTGCACCCTCACTATGTGTACCCTGTCTCTCACTATGTGTACCCTGTCTCTCTCTCTGTGCTCATTCTCTCTCTCTCTCTCTCTGCGTCCTCTCTCTCTCCTCACTCTCTTTCTCTCCTTCTCTTGCTCTCCCTCCTTATCTCTTTCTCTCCCTCCTTCTCTCTCTTTCTCTCCCTCCTCTCTTTCCCTCCTTCTCGCTCTCCCTTTCAATCTCTCTTTCCTTCTCCCCTTCTCTCTCTCCCTCCTTCCTTCTCCATCCTTCCCTCCTCTCCCTCTCTCTCCCTTTCGCTCTCTCCTTCTCACTCTCATCCTCTCTCTCTTCCTTTCCTTCCTTCTCTCTCCTTCCCTCTCCCCCTCCTTCCCGCCTTCTCTCTCCTTCCCTCCTTCTTACTCTCTCCCACCTTCTCCTGCTCTCTCCCCTCCTTCCTTTTCTCTCCTCCCCTCCTCTCTTTCTCCCCCACCCCTCCTTCCTTCTCTCTCCTACCCTCCTCTCTCTCTCCCCAACCCCTCCTTCCTTCTCTCTCCTACCCTACTCTCTCTCTCTCTCTTTCTCTCCCCCTCCTTCTCTCTCCCCCTCCCCCTCCCCTCACATTTCTGGTGTACTTCCGAGCTTGATATAATTTAATCTTTCTGTAACTGTTGCAATTTTGAAGCCTGCAGATTTACAGCCTCAGGCATAGTAACTAAGCATGGTTTACGATTTTGGCCATTTCTGCCAGGTTCTTGCTTTTAATCGCTTGCAACTGTTGCAATTTTCAAGGCTGCAATTTTGTGAGAGTTAAACAAAAACTCGCAATTACAACAACTATATTAGTGATTTTAGAAAGATAATGGACTGTACTGGACTGTTTATGGTCTCCCACTCCAGACACAGGCTGGGGCCGCATGAGAAGTTCCTCCAGGCCACCTCTGGTATAGACTGAGACAACCACCATCTTGCTACAGCAATGTATATAAAAACCTGACACAGAATTCTTACATTTAAAAGAACACATTTTAATCACAACAATGTTTCTTGCCTCAAAAATTTGAAAACTTACATTAAAGGCACATAGAATAGCGATTTCCCCTAAACTGCCTATTAAATGATACCAAGTGGGAGTAAGCCATAGTAAGTTATCATCTATATAATTTCATGGTGCAGAATGTGGGCGAGACGTGGGCTTTTATTTCTCCAGTTAATGTTCTGGAATTAACACTTAGAATATCTGGCGCTTCACACTCTCATTTGTGAGACGTCAGGAGTTGGTGAAACGTCTTCAGGCTGATTCTAGTTACAACATACTTGGTTTCAGAAACAACATCACTCTGTAGAATCAGCAAAGTCACAAATTTGTTCTCCAAACCAAAACACATTAGATCAAAACAGTGGATAGAGGGCTACAGTGCTTTGCACTACCTGCACCGGTGGGAGCCTCGACTATAGATCCAGACTATACAGGAAGGATCTAGATAGCAGTGATGACCTCGATAGTTTGTCCAGTGACTTGGTGCCAGATATCTTAGAGATCGAAGTGAGATGGGCCCTTAGATGTCTTACTGCAGGCTGCAGGAGTTGATGGAATCACAACTGAACTGTTTAAAATTCTACAGGATGATGCTGTGAATGTGTTACTTGCCTTATGCCAACACATTTGTAAAACTCAATAATGGCCACTGGACTTTTAAAGGTCAGGCTACATCCCAATCTCAAAAAAGAAAGTGCCAAATAGTGCTCCAGTTATCGAACAATTGCACTCATTTCACATGCCAGCAAGGTAATGTTTAAGATCCTACAAGCTCGACCAGGAATGTGCACATCTTATTAATGAGAAAGAGACCAGCCTCATAAATAATTTTATAATAGGGCAGTATGTAAATCTCTCACATATTTTTATCAGTATTACTTCTGACTTGATAAAGAAAGGATTATCTCTCGAAAGCTTGTCACTATATTATGAATATGTTCAATAAAAAAGGTATCACTGTATACTGCATGTAACGGAGTTGGAACACAAATCCAATATCTCCGCTGGTATACGGTAAAATATCCAAGAAGCACTGCAGTCTCACCATTCCCGACCTCCCATATTGGACGACACACAATTTGGGAGTCAAATGAATACTGACTTTATTTTGTTGTGCAGAAATATTTATACACATCTCTTCCCACAGGCAATACACATCCCCCATAGTTGGCCACACAATACACATAAAGAGACAATAGGTGTGGTCACACCTCCCTGAGGCTACCTGGCAACTTTGATACAATCAGACATAGATTAGATGATCCTTCCCTTTGTTCTTATGTCTCACAATGAAAACACTTTATACAATAGACTTCCTTATCTTATGAGTCTCTGTAATAGGATTATCTATTAGCCTAGTAGCTGTAATATTCTGAGCCAATATATTCTGTAGAACATAAACCAACATACATACAGTATAGCAATGTGATCATATTTTAACCAAGAATTAAATAACCATAAAACAGGGTAAAACAGTGATGGGTTCCGTTACACTGCAATACTCTGATTATTCATCTTTACACCCATGGCTACCTCAATCTTTATATATATATATATATATATATATATATATATATATATATATATATAAATAGTCCAGGTTAATCACCTGAGTTTGTGGGAGGGGCCCACTCCCGCTCCGCCTCTTCCCATGGGAGGGGCCTTCAGCCTTTATAAGCACTTCCTGTCCACATCCCGTTGCTCAGTTCATTCCTCTCAGCAGGCCAGTTAGGGCGTAGCAATTGGCCACACCTCAGCTACACGAGGAGAGGGGCCCGACCACAAATATATACAGTATATATATATATAAAATAGTAATTATAATGTGGGGGGGGCGGGGGCATTGAGAATTTAAACAATATATATATTTTTTGTTTTGTTTTTGAGGAGCTCTGCTGCAGAGCAGGGCCCCAGTGCATTGCACCAGGAGCACCGGCGGGAGATACGCCCCTGCTTCCTGTCCTGGGAGTAGAGTTGAATTATCCCCCCACATTTTTTGGGCTCCTACTCCCATGGTCACAGTGTAAGGAAAAGATGGAGGAGCTCGACCTGAAGAGCAGGAACATATATTATCAGTCTAGGTTTTCTCATTAAAAAAAAATAAAAAATTCAAATTGAAATAAGTTTAAAAGCTTTTTTACTGATTGTTATAATATATAAAAGATATAATAAATATGTCATTACTGTGTCCCTTTAATAAAGTGTTAATATTTCCTCTTTAGACTCTTTCAGTAATTTGGATAATGAGAATAGATTGTCAGCTCTTCTCACCAATGGCTCCAGCTCCCGATGGTCAATCAGACTGAACTCTGTGATGAAGTAATAGAAGTGTTTGTAGCAGGTGTTGACGTGGGCCTCGGCGCCCACACTGATGATGCCATCGAAGTGATGTATGTACACGTGAACAAACACACGGAACAGCCTGGTCAGGATCTTATTACAAACCTGCTGGAAGTTCCTTGGGAATGGGATCCCTGCAGCACAAGGGAGACAGAACAAGAGTATTAAAGCAAAAACAAGATGTCTCACAAGGAAATAAAAACTAAACATTTCCTACAAGAGCACATTCTTTATATTAGGAGAAGCAGAGTAGCTCATGCCAGGCTGTAATGTACTGGTGTCAGAGTGGTGGCCCTGGGTCTTCATGTGGCCCCCAATGACCTAAGATGTGGCCCCTTCTATTCTTTCCCTTCCTATGTTATTATCTCCCTTCCTATTTTATTCTCTACATCTTCTCTGTTACTATGTTATTCTCTCCGTACCTATTTTAGTCTCTCCATGTTATTCTCTTCGTTCCTATGATATTCTCTCTGTCCCTATGTTATTCTCTCCGTTACTATGTTATTCTCTCCATCCCTAGGTTATTCGCTCTATTCCTATGTTACTCTCTCAATCTCTATGTTATTCTCACCGTTCCTGTTATTCTCTCCATCCCTATGTTATTCCCTCTATTCCTTTGTTACTCTCTCAATCTCTATGTTATTCTCTCCAACCCTATGTTATTCTCTCAGAGATCAGGAGCGTTACAGTCCCAATGTACATATAACGGTTTTATTCATGTTCTGTAGTAGGTTGTTTGAGGGGGCGAGGAGGGTTATTTAATATTTAAAATAATATCTACTAAATGGTGAAATAGAAGCTGCCACTGCATTGTGATCTAGTCTGAAAAGTCACTAAAGTAATGTGTTGTTTTCTCCGAGGCTACCAAGAAAAATATAGGAGGGGGGGGGGGGGGTAAGGAAGGGGCAGCACTGAGAGAAGAACAAAATATAACACAAGGGGCTGTGTCCACTAAACCACACGCAGCGACCACTGGTGTGTACAGGACAGTGTCAGATAAAGGAATTAGTGCAGTGACCGACAGGACATCGGGTCACATCCGGTCTACAGAGGACACCAGGACACGGCCACTGGCAGCCACAAGACACGGACGCGCTCAGAAAACCACACACACAGATATACACACACACTGACAGACACACACACACACAGATATACACACACTGACAGAAACAAACACACACTGACAGAAACAAACACACACACACTGACACACAGATATAAACACACTGACACACAGATATACACATACTGATACACAGATATACACACACTGACAGAAACAAACACACACACACAGATATACACACACTGACACAGATATAAACACACTGATACACACACACTGACAGAAACAAACACACACAGATATACACACACTGACACACAGATATACACACACTGACACACACAGCTATACACACACTGACAGAAACAAACACACACACACACTGACACACAGATATACACACACTGACAGAAACAAACACACACACTGACACACATATATACACACACTGACAGAAACAAACACACACACTGACACACAGATATAAACACACTGACACACAGATATACACACACACTGACAGACATACACACACACATACTGACACACAGATATATACACACTGACAGAAACAAACACACACACTGACACACATATATACACACACTGACAGAAACAAACACACACACTGACACACAGATATAAACACACTGACACACAGATATACACATACTGATACACAGATATACACACACAGATATACACATACTGACAGAAACAAACACATATATACACACATTGACACACAAATATACACACACTGACAGAAACAAACACACACTGACACACAAATATACACACACACTGACAGACACACACAGATATACACACACTGACAGAAACAAACACACGCACACACTGGCACACAGATATACACACACTGTGACACACACAGATATACACACACACACTGACAGACACACACACATTGACACACAGATATACACACACTGACAGAAACAAACACACACACACTGACACACAGATATAAACACACTGACACACAGATATACACACACACTGACAGACACACACACACTGACAAACAGATATACACACACTGGCACACATATAAACACACACTGACAGAAACAAACACACACACACACTGACACACAGATATACACACACTGACAGAAACAAACACACTCACACACTGGCACACAGATATACACACACTGTGACACACACAGATATACACACACACTGACAGACACACACACACACACATTGTCACACAGATATACACACACTGACAGAAACAAACACACACACACTGACACACAGATATACACACACTGACAGAAACAAGCACACATTGACACACAGATATAAACACACTGACACACAGATATACACATACTGATACACAGATATACACACACTGACACACAGATATACACATACTGACAGAACCAAACACACACTGACACACATATATACACACATTGACACACAAATATACACACACTGACAGAAACAAACACACACTGACACACAGATATACACACACATTGACAGACACACACAGATATACACACACTGACAGAAACAAACACACGCACACACTGGCACACAGATATACACACACTGTGACACACACAGATATACACACACACACTGACAGACACACACACATTGACACACAGATATACACACACTGACAGAAACAAACACACACACACAGATATAAACACACTGACACACAGATATGCACATACTGACAGAAACAAACACACACCGACACACAGATATACACACATTGACACACAAATATACACACACTGACAGAAACAAACACACACTGACACACAGATATACACACACACTGACAGACACACACAGATATACACACACTGACAGAAACAAACACCTGCACACACTGGCACACAGATATACACACACTGTGACACACACAGATATACACACACACTGACAGACACACACACATTGACACACAGATATACACACACTGACAGAAACAAACACACACACACTGACACATAGATATAAACACATTGACACACAGATATAAACACATTGACACACAGATATACACACACTGACAGAAACAAACACACACACACTGACACACAGATATACACATACTGACACACATATATACACATACTGACAGAAACAAACACACACTGACACACAGATATACACATACTGACAGAAACAAACAAACAAACACTGACACACAGATATACACATACTGACAGAAACAAACACACACTGACACAAAGATATACACAGGCAAAGACACACACACACATAGAATCATGCATGTGAGCATAGATATAAACACACTGACACACAGATATACACATACTGATACACAGATATACACACACTGACAGAAACAAACACACACACACAGATATACACACACTGACACAGATATAAACACACTGATACACACACACTGACAGAAACAAACACACACAGATATACACACACTGACACACAGATATACACACACTGACACACACAGCTATACACACACTGACAGACATACACACACACATACTGACACACAGATATATACACACTGACAGAAACAAACACACACACTGACACACATATATACACACACTGACAGAAACAAACACACACACTGACACACAGATATAAACACACTGACACACAGATATACACACACACTGACAGACATACACACACACATACTGACACACAGATATATACACACTGACAGAAACAAACACACACACTGACACACATATATACACACACTGACAGAAACAAACACACACACTGACACACAGATATAAACACACTGACACACAGATATACACATACTGATACACAGATATACACACACAGATATACACATACTGACAGAAACAAACACACACTGACACACATATATACACACATTGACACACAAATATACACACACTGACAGAAACAAACACACACTGACACACAAATATACACACACACTGACAGACACACACAGATATACACACACTGACAGAAACAAACACACGCACACACTGGCACACAGATATACACACACTGTGACACACACAGATATACACACACACACTGACAGACACACACACATTGACACACAGATATACACACACTGACAGAAACAAACACACACACACTGACACACAGATATAAACACACTGACACACAGATATACACACACACTGACAGACACACACACACTGACAAACAGATATACACACACTGGCACACATATAAACACACACTGACAGAAACAAACACACACACACACTGACACACAGATATACACACACTGACAGAAACAAACACACTCACACACTGGCACACAGATATACACACACTGTGACACACACAGATATACACACACACTGACAGACACACACACACACACATTGTCACACAGATATACACACACTGACAGAAACAAACACACACACACTGACACACAGATATACACACACTGACAGAAACAAGCACACATTGACACACAGATATAAACACACTGACACACAGATATACACATACTGATACACAGATATACACACACTGACACACAGATATACACATACTGACAGAACCAAACACACACTGACACACATATATACACACATTGACACACAAATATACACACTGACAGAAACAAACACACACTGACACACAGATATACACACACATTGACAGACACACACAGATATACACACACTGACAGAAACAAACACACGCACACACTGGCACACAGATATACACACACTGTGACACACACAGATATACACACACACACTGACAGACACACACACATTGACACACAGATATACACACACTGACAGAAACAAACACACACACACAGATATAAACACACTGACACACAGATATGCACATACTGACAGAAACAAACACACACCGACACACAGATATACACACATTGACACACAAATATACACACACTGACAGAAACAAACACACACTGACACACAGATATACACACACACTGACAGACACACACAGATATACACACACTGACAGAAACAAACACCTGCACACACTGGCACACAGATATACACACACTGTGACACACACAGATATACACACACACTGACAGACACACACACATTGACACACAGATATACACACACTGACAGAAACAAACACACACACACTGACACATAGATATAAACACATTGACACACAGATATAAACACATTGACACACAGATATACACACACTGACAGAAACAAACAGACATACACTGACACACAGATATACACATACTGACACACATATATACACATACTGACAGAAACAAACACACACTGACACACAGATATACACATACTGACAGAAACAAACAAACAAACACTGACACACAGATATACACATACTGACAGAAACAAACACACACTGACACAAAGATATACACAGGCAAAGACACACACACACATAGAATCATGCATGTGAGCATAGATATAAACACACTGACACACAGATATACACATACTGATACACAGATATACACACACTGACAGAAACAAACACACACACACAGATATACACACACTGACACAGATATAAACACACTGATACACACACACTGACAGAAACAAACACACACAGATATACACACACTGACACACAGATATACACACACTGACACACACAGCTATACACACACTGACAGACATACACACACACATACTGACACACAGATATATACACACTGACAGAAACAAACACACACACTGACACACATATATACACACACTGACAGAAACAAACACACACACTGACACACAGATATAAACACACTGACACACAGATATACACACACACTGACAGACATACACACACACATACTGACACACAGATATATACACACTGACAGAAACAAACACACACACTGACACACATATATACACACACTGACAGAAACAAACACACACACTGACACACAGATATAAACACACTGACACACAGATATACACATACTGATACACAGATATACACACACAGATATACACATACTGACAGAAACAAACACACACTGACACACATATATACACACATTGACACACAAATATACACACACTGACAGAAACAAACACACACTGACACACAAATATACACACACACTGACAGACACACACAGATATACACACACTGACAGAAACAAACACACGCACACACTGGCACACAGATATACACACACTGTGACACACACAGATATACACACACACACTGACAGACACACACACATTGACACACAGATATACACACACTGACAGAAACAAACACACACACACTGACACACAGATATAAACACACTGACACACAGATATACACACACACTGACAGACACACACACACTGACAAACAGATATACACACACTGGCACACATATAAACACACACTGACAGAAACAAACACACACACACACTGACACACAGATATACACACACTGACAGAAACAAACACACTCACACACTGGCACACAGATATACACACACTGTGACACACACAGATATACACACACACTGACAGACACACACACACACACATTGTCACACAGATATACACACACTGACAGAAACAAACACACACACACTGACACACAGATATACACACACTGACAGAAACAAGCACACATTGACACACAGATATAAACACACTGACACACAGATATACACATACTGATACACAGATATACACACACTGACACACAGATATACACATACTGACAGAACCAAACACACACTGACACACATATATACACACATTGACACACAAATATACACACACTGACAGAAACAAACACACACTGACACACAGATACACACACACATTGACAGACACACACAGATATACACACACTGACAGAAACAAACACACGCACACACTGGCACACAGATATACACACACTGTGACACACACAGATATACACACACACACTGACAGACACACACACATTGACACACAGATATACACACACTGACAGAAACAAACACACACACACAGATATAAACACACTGACACACAGATATGCACATACTGACAGAAACAAACACACACCGACACACAGATATACACACATTGACACACAAATATACACACACTGACAGAAACAAACACACACTGACACACAGATATACACACACACTGACAGACACACACAGATATACACACACTGACAGAAACAAACACCTGCACACACTGGCACACAGATATACACACACTGTGACACACACAGATATACACACACACTGACAGACACACACACATTGACACACAGATATACACACACTGACAGAAACAAACACACACACACTGACACATAGATATAAACACATTGACACACAGATATAAACACATTGACACACAGATATACACACACTGACAGAAACAAACAGACATACACTGACACACAGATATACACATACTGACACACATATATACACATACTGACAGAAACAAACACACACTGACACACAGATATACACATACTGACAGAAACAAACAAACACACACTGACACACAGATATACACATACTGACAGAAACAAACACACACTGACACAAAGATATACACAGGCAAAGACACACACACACATAGAATCATGCATGTGAGCATAGACAAACATACACAGACACAAATACAGACACACACTAACATATGCACACACACACGCGCAGACACACTAACAAACATTGGCACACACAACACATATACTCACACACACATACAGAGACACAACACTCTCTTCATTAAAGTACCCTTTTAGTTTGGGAAACACCTCTTGTTGTGCTGTATATGGTACACAAGTCCAATTAGTACATTTATAATCCAGCCGTTTATTCATCTCAGAGAACTCTGTGTCAGTACAAAACCAAATGAAAAATCAAACCCGTAATTAAACAAAATAGTTGTGAGTTATTGAATCGCATCATCTGGTCCTTTACACCCTAATTACTTGCTCAGTGCAGCAGTTCATTCATTGGCACCAGAAACTACACAATTCAACAAAAAATTCCTCCAAGACTATAAATAAATATCCGGAAAATATTTTCTGGATTCTCTGGAGATTTGGGGAAGAGGAGCCAAGATAATTTTAAAGCAGAAGATGGAATATGTGGCCTTCAGATCCTGTCTGGGACGTGTTGATATAATCCCTACTTGGATCTAGATCGCATTGCTCTGGATATATTTTAAGCAGGTCTAACATTGGATTATATTGACCTTCTTTTCAGATAAGCATTCTCATAGATCTTTCTAGAACAATGTGATCTAGGACTAACGCTGACAAAGCTTACAATGCTCCAGTTGAGGAGTGAACTCAGTCTCAGTCACATTAGATTAGTTTATCTGCAGGGTGCTTTAATGGTTGTTTTAGTGCAGCTTCACATTAAAGCCTCACTGTCCTCTTACAGCAACCACTGAGGATAAGAAATGTAACAAGGAAGCCACAGATAAGAAGCTAAAGTCTTGTCTTCCCAGCAACAAGGAGGTCACATCAATAATTCTCCAACATATAACATTCATGGCCATTAATGGTCTCAGCATGATCTCCACTGACCTCACGGAACCAGAACACGTTAAAGCCTTTTGGTAGTAATGTGAAGCTGATATCCAGTAACTATAAAAAAAACAGAATATCCAATAAAAAACCAGAGATGTGATCAGATATAATGGGTCTTATTGTAATGGGTTCATTAACTGTAAAATTGTGACAAACACTTAACGAGCATCTGAGGGATGTCTATTGTAATCAGTCTCTGTCGTATCCAAACAATGATTTACCAATGGCTTATTTCCCATTTTAAACACTCTTAAGTACAGAGCACTTGAACCGCAAGGATTCTCTTCAAATCTTATTGTTGTAAGAGTCTGTGAGTGTTCAGTTGGCCTGAAGTAGTTATCACATACTCCAAGATGAATATGAGAATATGGGAAGACATTGTACTAAGTGGCCACATTTATTTTTAAGTTTTTACAATGTGTCCAATAAAGGGTTAAATAGTTTGTGCCGCCCCCATTGGGTGACTCGGGACACTCCGATCTTCATATGTGACCTGTCACTAGCGAGATACAGAACATGTCACAGGCGCTTCCTGGATTGCATCAGATCCGTCTCAGTACAAGCTGCTTATTCACTGCGGGGGGGGGGGGGGGGGGGAGATTATTCAGTCAATGTCCCCCAAATAATGAAAAAGGGCCGCCAACCTGGTCCACTGCAAAAGAACAAATCAGACTGGCAGCTCCCAACTACTTGGCTTTATTCTGAAGCTGACATGGTTTGGGATCTGATCCTGCATTTGCTCTCACCCGTGATGGACCATAGACCTAACCCACAAGGTTTATTTCAGAGTGAGTCAAAATTACATAATTACATCAATACTGGGTCATGGTCCTGCCAAAATGTTCTGGGAAATATTTCATTAGAAGAGCGATAACATCGACTGACACAGAGGGGAAAACACCAGAAAGACTCCATACAAACTACAAGAGGAGTCTCAGCCGGGGCTACCAATCTTCCAAACCCATCAGACTGTTCCTTAGCAGCAAAACCCAACCCTAGGATCATCAAGATTATGAAAGCCCACCTGCACCTGCCCAACTTAGACCAACAGAAGTCCCAAGATTGACTTCTCAGTGCTCCTCCACTTCAGAGATATCACTCTTCTGGATGCCATATAAAACCTGGCACACCACCCATAACATGTCTTACAGTCACATCCACTTTCCTAATAACCAGAACTTTCCCAGGCTACTATCTCTTACACACAGTTTGAACGGAGTCGTTTCTTGGTGTTGTTCAGACCAGACACAAACGTACCCAGCACAACACATGCCCTCTACATTGTATTGCTCCAAAAACTGGTTTATTTTATAGGGAACAACCCAATTCTGAGACAAATCCATGAGTGTTACAAGATCCTCCAAATATGACTTACTGACCATTAGTAACTCTGGACTCTATTCTATTGCCCAATTCGTAAATGTATACATACTTAAAAATCACTCTCCATATTGCCAAATATTCTATTAGCACCTCACAATCCGATGCCACCGCACACTATCACTACAGGCCAGCCAAAGACGCAGAACTGGCCTTAGAACTCCATTGGTTTTAGCACCGCTCTAATATTATAAGCACTATATTATTAAAGTTACACAAAATCGATATTCTATTAGACCCGTAGCTCTAGCTCGCAAATAAAGTCTGATCTGCAACCGAAAAAAGTATCAGGTTTCTGTCAAAAATAGTACGAGTACTAAATAGGACCCGCAGGGCCTTTTCCAGCCACTTATTAGAGCTGTAACAGCAATTCAACACACAATACTGTACTATAAAAGTATAGGAAGGCATGTAAAGGCATTGAAATTAATTACACAACAGTCTTAAACCCACAAACTTGCAATTAAAAAGATTTTATTTTTAATGTTATTTCTGAGTAATATTGATCCTGGGAATCAAAGGGTAAATACATATCATGAAACCCACATATACTAGAACAGATGATCTAATGCGTTTTATAGAGTGCTAGATTGTGAGCTTGATCGTCAAATATAACTTATTGGCACTAATTAATTTGAAATCTCCGATTGCAGATTACGTGTAACTTCCATGTTTTACTAACGCCATGATGACTCATTTACTATTGGCTGTGTCTAAGAAATAAAATATGGGCTTGCTTAAATATTCTCAGATCATGTGATCACGCCCCCTGAATTCAGACTTAAAAAGGCCGGGTTTACGAGTTTAGGCTTGGAGCGTCTGTGAAACATAACTCCATGTTAGGCTTATGTAGACTCGCTCTTTTCTGTCCTTTATTGCTTATCCTTGGGAGTGAAGAAGAGATCTCAAATAAAATATTTATTCTTTGTATGGCAATAAGTCTATTAATATGGGGGAAATCTTAACATGAAGATGACCATACAGAGACCATGAGCCTCTCTGTCGTACCACTTACCCATCCTGGTTGGGAAGATGTCCTCATTGTTTATCAAGGTTTCAATCCATTCCATCAACATGTTCATATACAATGGAGCAGAAACCTTGGTGGGCCTCTTGTATTTGAGGTCATCCTGCCATCTATATTCATATTTAAGCCCTCCCGACATATTGGGGCAACTCTTCTCTGTACAGAACTCAGACATGGTGCCATAGATAAGGTTGATTCTGTTGAAAAAGTCCACCACGTGCACAGCTATCCAGTCATTGATATTCTCTCCTGGAGGAAGCTGGACAACAGTTTTCAGGTCCAGTCCAGACTTGAGAGAGGCCTGAGCTTTCTTGTACAGCTCGAAGCGTTGTGTTCCAGGCTCAAACCTCTTCCTGGGGCGGAAAGTCTTATCTTTATTAAACACTTGATTGAGGCAAAGAGCCATGACCAACCGGACTGCACAACATAAAGAATAACTGCCCAAAAAAGAGAGTACTGATGGGCTCTAAGACTGCTGGGCTCTAGGACTGATGGTCTCTAGGACCGGTGGGCTCTAGGACTGCTGGACTCTAGGACCGGTGGCCTCTAGGACTGCTGGGCTCTAGGACTGCTGGACTCCAGGACCGGTGGGCTCTAGGACTGCTGGACTCTAGGACTGCTGGACTCTAGGACTGCTGGACTCTAGGACTGCTGGACTCCAGGATCGGTGGGCTCTAGGACTGCTGGACTCTAGGACTGCTGGGCTCTAGGACTGCTGGACTCTAGGACCGGTGGGCTCTAGGACTGCTGGACTCTAGGACCGGTGGGCTCTAGGACTGCTGGACTCTAGGACTGCTGGACTCTAGGACTGCTGGACTCCAGGACCGGTGGGCTCTAGGACTGCTGGACTCTAGGACTGCTGGGCTCTAGGACTGCTGGGCTCTAGGACTGCTGGACTCCAGGACCGGTGGGCTCTAGGACTGCTGGGCTCTAGGACCTGTGGGCTCTAGGACTGCTGGGCTCTAGGACCGGTGGGCTCTAGGACCGCTGGGCTCTAGGACCTGTGGGCTCTAGGACTGCTGGGCTCTAGGACCGGTAGGCTCCAGGAGTACAAAGAAGGGGCCTGGTAAAAAGTAAGAAAAAATTTATTAAAGCAATACTGCACAATGGAAATCCACTGAGGCAGAAATAGAAATAAATACAGCACACTAATGTACACACAGGGAACCAGACCAAGCACACATACACAGTTACATGGATTGAAGACACACAATGGGCACATACAGTCAGACAGAGTGAGCACACTCATTGGGTACACACAGTGAGACAGACGTCTGGGGCCATGTAGGTTTGTGCCCCACACCCCAGTTACTTGTACACCCATACGTCATTCCATGACGCTGAACCAGCAACTTCAGACAGCCTGATGCCCACTGAACATGTGCTGCCCCAGGCCTGAGCCTCATGGGCCTTGTCTTAAACACACCACTGCTCAGGGCAAATCCAAACCATCTTAAGACTTTCCAGTCTGCCTATGCTGACGTTCTCGGACATTTCTTTACGACACATTTTACTCAGAGACAGAGGTCACAAGCAAGTGACTGTCCTATGAGAAAAGGATGACCGGCCACCCTAGTCTATTTTGCTTATTTTTTTTTTTACTCATGGGCATATTTAGGTTTTATGCTGCTAGGCCATTTAGATATGTGCCACCCATACAACCCAGGTGCTACATTCCCCTTTCTCCTTTTGCAAATCATAACTCTCTGTGTGTTACATACATATATATATATAAATAGCCTTATTAAATTGTGATTCAGCCAATTGAATAGGGCTCTATATAAGCACAGAGCATATTTTTTTTACAGAAGTTTTTAGTTAGTGAAGACCTGGCTTTTGGATAGAAGGTCACTAACTAAAATCTTCTGTAAAAAAATATGCTCTGTGCTTATATAGAGCCCTATTCAATTGGCCAAATCGCAATTTAATAAGGCTGTTAGTATGTAAGACAGTGCCAGGTACAGACAGAAATATTGACATTTTTGGGCATATACTAACTTATTTATTCTGTATTCTCAGAAAGCTTGCTGCCCCCTAAAAATGTGGTGCCCTGGGCCTGGGCCTCATGGGTCTAAACAGAAACACACCCTGCTTTTACTGCTCTATGTTTGAGGAGACAGACAGATACCATTCAATAGGCTGCCATGCTGTTTTATACAAATGCAAGTTCTGAAGTCCCAACTTTTCAATCTGATTTTAAACTATTCACAAAATGTTTTGGGGATTTCTTTAAAAGATTAGTCATCTGAGATCTGGAAACATTTATATTTACAAAGTGCCCTCTGACATCACACTGAATGATTGTGTGACATCACCATCCCAAAGTATTTCAAACATCCTCTGACTTGTTACATTCCTCTCTCCATGTCCTCACCTGCAGGACAATCCCACCGTGTACATGTGCAGTGGACACAACGCTCAGCTCCGCCGCAAAATCTTCAGAAATACTTAAACAATTTAAATCAGTTGAACAACCCCAAGACTCACAAAGAACAGCATCATGGGATTGATCGGCGCTCTCAGAGTACAAGCAGACTCTCAGATCCACAGAACACAGAATCAGACCCACAAACCCCCAGACTCAAAAAAACAATAATATAATTATGTTGAGGAGACGAAAGAAAAGCAAACAAGAAATTCCAACAAAATATCCACAAAAATGTAAAATACTACAAATAAAGAGAGCTAAAGGGCTCCCAAACCCAACAGAAATCATAGACCCCATATAACACATGGACCCCCACAGATATCATAGACCCCAATGAGCTCACAGACCCCACAGAAATCATAGACCCCAGAGAACACATGGACCCCTACAGATATCACAGACCCCAATGAACTCACAGACCCCACAGATATCACAGACCCCATAGAACACATGGACCCCCACAGATATCACAGACCCCAAAGCGCTCACAGACCCCACAGATATCACAGACCCCATAGAACACGTGGACCCCCACAGATATCACAGACCCCAAAGCGCTCACAGACCCCACAGATATCACAGACCCCCAGAACTCACATATCCCACAGAGCTCATATATATCACAGGCCCCATAGAATACATAGACCCCACTGATATCATAGACCCCACTGATATCATAGACCCCACAGATATCATAGACTGTGCAGAGCTCACAGACCCCAAAGATAATAATGATCATAATAATCACCTATAATAGTTGTGGATATATGGCTTATCGGTCATGCTTTAAGGCCCGTGGCCTGTAGGACAACAACTGCCCGCCTCACGAAGCGAAGCGAGCCATTACGGGCCACAAGGGTAGGGAGAGGTGGGGAAAAAGGAGACACAAGGGAGGGAGAGGAGGGGTAAAGGAGACACAAGGGAGGCAGAGCAGGGGGAAAAGAGACACAAGGGAGGGAGAGGAGGGGGGAAATGAGACAAAAGGGAGGGAGAGGTGGGGGAAAAGGAGACACAAGGTAGGGAGAGGAGGGTAAAAGGAGACATAAGGGAGGGGGATGGAGGGCCCTCGCATTGTGTGGTAAACAGCATTGCCAGGCTTACAATTTCACTCCCGTCATTTTTGACGGGCAATTTCCTAGTAATAATAATAACAATGGACTTAGCAGAGCTCAGCAGAGCCCATAGAACATATACAGCCTTATTAAATTGTGATTCAGCCAATTGAATAGGGCTCTATATAAGCACATAGCATATTTTTTTATATATATATTTTATATATTTTTTTTTGTTAGTGAACTTCTATCTAAAAGCGAGGACTTCACTAACTAAAAAATATGCCATGTGCTTATATAGAGCCCTATACAGTTGGCCAAATCACAATTTAATAAGGCTGATAGACCCCACAGAGCTCCCAAACTCATACTCCTGGACTGAGCCACCTGAGCAGAAGCAGTTTTATGGACCAATATATGTTTCAAACTCCATAATATGAAACTTGGACAAGATCCGTATCAGAGATCAACTCAAACCATTAACAAAAAGTAACCTTAATGTGACAGGAGCTTTGAATATTACTTTGCATTTCAGAAATAAATTCATTTATTACTTTGTACAATTTATATTATTGTTGGGCCTTCCATAGCAATATTCTTGTTGTAAGCCTAATAGAATATCTCTGATGCTGCTCCAAACCTCTCTGAATAATAAAAAAACAAATTTATGAAGGTACAAATAATAAATAATAATTCCAATAATTTCTTGAGTAATTTGTATATAGTAATATTTATATATATGAAAGTGTGGCCAAAGCAAAGCTCGGTTACAACCCATTTCAATTTGAATTCAAGGCAAGCCATTTAACATCACAGTGATCCAAGTCTATGCGTGGTCCAACCATGGATGCGGAAGAGGTTGAAGTCAAGATAATTCTCTGATCATAGCAAACACCCTCTTCCAACAGCCTCCGAGACGACTCTACACGTGGACATCACAAGATGGACAACATTGAAATCAGATTGACTATATACTTCGCAGCCAAAGATGGCGGAGCTCTATACAGTGAGCAAAAACAAGACCTGGAGCTGACTGCGGCTCAGACCATGAGCTTCTTATTGCAAAGTTCAGAATTAAACTGAAGAAAAGAGGGAAAATCATCAGACCAAGCAGATACAAAATAAATAATATCCCTTCGTAGTGGAAGTAAAGAGTAGATTTAAGGAACTAGACATGGAAGATAGAATGACTGAAGAACTAGACATGGAAGATAGAAGGCCTGAATAACTTTGGACCAAAGTTTTCAACATAGTCCAGGAAACAGCAACAAAGAATATCTGTAAAAGAAAGAAAAGTAAGACGACAAACGGGCTGATGAGGCTTTGAAAGTAGCCCAGGAAAGAAGGAAAGCGAAGGGTAGTGGTGACAGGAAAAGATTTGTCCAACTGAATGCAGAATTCCAGAGGAGCAAGAAGAGACAAGGAGTCATTCTACAATGAGCGATTTAAAGAGATTGAAAAAGATAACCGAATGGGTAAATCAAGAGATCTCTTCAAGAAAATTGGGGATCTCAAAGGCACCTTTCATGCCAAAGTGGGCGTGATAATAGACAAAAATGGTAGGCACTTAACAGAAGAAGATCAGATAAAAAAGAGGTGGCAGGAATACACTGAAGATCTATACAAGAAGGAGCTGGAGACAGACATCTTGGAGAGTGAAGTGAGATAAGGCCGCAGGAGGTGAAGGAACCATAATTGAACTATTTAAAATTCTATAGGATAATGCTGTGAAAGTGTTACTTGCCTTATGCCAACACATTTGGAAAACCAAACAGTGCTCCAAATATCGAACAATTGCACTCATTTCACATGCCAGCAAGGTAATGCTTAAGATTCTACAAGCTTGATTCCAACAATATATGGACCAGGAACTACCAGATGTGCAAGCTGGGTTCCGCAGGGGAAGAGGCCCAAAAGCTCAAATTGCCAATGTCCGATGGATGATAGAGAAAGCAGAGAGTTCCAAAACAACATTTACTTCTGCTTCATTGACTATTCTAAAGCCTCTGACTGTGTGGATCCCAACACAATGTGGCATTTTGTTAAAGAGATGGGAGTGCCAGATCATCTCATCCTCCTCCTAAAGAATCAGTATGTGGACCAAGAAGCCACGGTCAGAACCGAACATGGGACAACAGAATGGTTCGAGATTAGAAAAGGAGTGCGACAAGGCTGTATATTGTTACCTTATTTATTCAACTTATGTGCAGAGGTCATCATGCGCAAGGCTGGACTGGATGACTCCAAAGCCGGAATCAATATTGCTGGAAGGAATATCACCAACCTCAGATACGCCGATGATACTACTCTGATGGCTGAAAGTGAGGAGGAACTAAAGGACTTATTGATGAGGGCAAAAGAAGAAAGTGCAAAAGCTGGCCTGCTGCTCAATATTAAAAAGACAAAGACAAACGGTATACAATATCAGTTCTTCGAATATAGATGGGGGGAAGTACTGGAGGCAGTGACAGATTTTATTTTCCTGAGATCCAAGATCTCTGCAGATGGTGACTGTAGTCATGAAATTAAAAGTTATTTGCTTCTGGGGAAAAAAACTATGGCAAGCTTGGACACGCTAGTAAAAAGTAAAGATATTAAACTATTAACAAAGGTCCGCATAGTTAGAACTCTGGTACTCCCAGTAGTAACATAACGATGCGAGAGCTGAACCATAAAGAAGGCTGAGCGCCGTAGAATTGACGCCTTTGAATTATGGGGTTGGCGAAAACGACTTAGAGTCCCTTGGACTGCAAGACGATCCAATAAATCAATACTTCAGAAAATTAAGACAAAATGTTCACTAGAAGGTATGATCATGAGGCTAAAGCTCAGATATTCTGGCCATATCATGAGATGACAGGATTCCCTAGAGAGAACTCTGATGCTGGGAAAGATTGAAGGCACAATAGAGGCAGAGACTGATTGATGAGGTCACTGAAGCAATGAACATGAACTTGAGGAGCTCAGAAGGGCACTGACTGAGTTATGTACCTTGCATGCTGCGGTCCATATAGTCACGGGGAGCCAACTAAACAACAACAACAACAATATATACTTTAAATTAAACACACCTTTAAGAAAAGTGATCCATCAAAAATAGAGTGTTTAGTGGCTCTAATAAAGATGTAAAAAGTGCCAAAGTACAAATACAGAAAATAAATGAATACACTGATAACCATGAACTGATAACCATCTGTCTCGCTCATGGAAAATCTCTCTGGTTCTTTTCATTACAGATTTGATGTCACGATTTCTCAGTCTTTCAGATATCTCAGTAATATTATTTCTGTTTTACTTTGTATATAGACAGAATAAAAATGCTATAATTTGCAACTCATATATGTAATGTCACATTAACTCCTTATCAGGACCTTACACTGCCATGGCCGGAATTATAACTAGGTGAACAAGGCAGCTGCTTAGGGGCCCTCTCTGGGAGAGGTGCCTCATTTGTATAAGGATACATTTAAATTTCAGTTATGTTTCACCAGACTAGTAGCCAGACTACTTCATTGGTGCTTAATACTCTTTTATTGGTTTATAATTATGAACCAACACACCAGTGGGCAAAGCAGAAAGACCTGTGATACTCAATGGGATCCTTCTACCTGGAAGGCATAGCTAGTCTGGTGCCCCAGATTTTGCTAAAATCCCTATAAAGCCTTTTACATGAGAACCAGAGGTGAGAACCTAATAAAATTAAATTAACCATAGAGCTCTGCACTGCATAACATACATATAAGAAAGACGCTCAGAAGAGGTGAAACGGCCATTAGGCTCACATTTAAGTATTTTATGTAGTGAATGAAATGAATGAAATATGTATTAATGAAATATATATGGCATTTTAACCCTAATCTAAAATTAAGTGAAAATATGCAAAACGTTTATTGAGGAAATGTAGATGGTTAATATTTTTTAACGTGTGCTTTCATTTTTAACTAATCTTTACCACCAGATAATAGGAGAAATCTGACATCGACCTATTGAGGTAACCACCTAATCCCACAATTGGAAGGTGGTAAACAATCAAGTGGGAAATATTTTCCTCTAAAGTACTCTATTAGGTTTTCAGACCTCTGGGTCTTCTCTAAAAGGCTTTATAGGGATTTTAAGAAGCTTTGAGGCATCAGACTAGCTATGCCTTCCAGGTAAAAGAATCCTATGTAGTTCTCCTTTGCCCATGGTGTTTTGATATAATTTTCTTTTAAAGCATTGTGTTTAAGAAATTAAATAAAGATTCATGTTCTTATAATTATTTAATGCTTGTTTCACACATAGACCCCACCTTCTCTAGTCAGATTCCATGAGCATGTTCTTTTGTGTCTGTATGTTGCACACTTGCAGTGTGCTGCACAATATAAAAAAACAAGACAAGGGATCCCATGGGTTCACACTGTCTGCAGCACCCTGCTCCTCCATGCACAATGACATGCAGGAGGTATCAGCTCATACACTTCCAACCTGCCAAGCTCTCCTGCACCTTCATGTCCTGAAAGGACCCTAAATAGCTCACTGACTGGACTCCCTGAACAGCACAGCCTGCTCCAGCTCCTCCTATTTATGGGACACTGACCCCGGTGCTGCCCTCGACACTGACCTGGGTGCTGCCCTCGACACTGACCCAAGTGCTGCCCTCAACACTGAACCGGGTGCTAGCCTTGACACTGACCCAGATGCTGCCCTCGACACTGACCCGCGTGCTGCCCTGGACACTGATCTGTGTACTGCCATGGCCATTGACCTGGGTGCAGCCCTCAACACTGATCTGGGTGCTGCCCTGGACACTGACCTGGGTGCTGCTGTGGACACTGACCTGGGTGCTGCCCTGGACACTGATCTGGGTGCTGCCCTCGACACTGATCTGGGTGCTGCCCTGGACACTGACCTGGGTGCTGCTGTGGACACTGACCTGGGTGCTGCCCTGGACACTGATCTGGGTGCTGCCCTCGACACTGATCTGGGTGCTGCCCTGGACACTGATCTGGGTGCTGCCCTCGACACCGACCTGGGTGCTGCCCTGGACACTGATCTGGGTGCTGCCCTGGACACTGACCTGGGTGCTGCCCTGGACACTGATCTGGGTGCTGCCCTGGACACTGATCTGGGTGCTGCCCTGGACACTGACCCGGGTGCTGCCCTGGACACTGATCTGGGTGCTGCCCTGGACACTGACCCGGGTGCTGCCCTGGACACTGATCCAGGTCCTGCCCTGGACACTGACCTGTGTGCTGCCCTGGACACTGATCCGGGTGCTTCCCTGGGTGCTGCCCTGGAGGTTGTACAGCACATAAGAGATTCCCATTCAGTGGGAACTTACCTGAGTGTAGATAGTAACTCTGCCTCTGTATTGTGTAGGTAGTAATGACACAAAGCGATTGGAGAACTAAAGCTCTGTGGGGATTCCTGGTGTGGGGATTCCTGGTGTGGGGATTTCTCACAAGCTTTCCTGCCTCCCCTGGGATTCCCCGGTTGTACCCAGTGGGGGTGGCCCTTACTCTGCAGAGTCACACAATGTTATTTATCTCCTGATTCCGGGACATTCTGTCTCTGTATGTTCTGAGCTGATAACATATCTGGTGAAAGTGAAACCGTCAGCTTACATTGGCACAAAGCTCCCACACTGCAACACAGAACATGCATGTAATATGTCATATCCAGACATAAGGGTTTACATGCAATATTGTGCCCTTGCCTGAAGAGCTTACAATTATATTTTATCTGATAATATGAGGATGCAGTTTGTCCTCCTTGCCGTGTAATCACACTGATAGTCCTGTGTTTACAAGGAGAGAGAAGTGACCGTCCCCCAGGTCAGTGTCGATGGCAGCACACGGGTCACCTCCACTTATTATAATAACAATAAAGATTGTAAACCTCACTCACAAGAGTCTGGAATTCAAAACTGTACAATAATAACACACAGAAGGTCCCACGGTCACCTTCACTTTCATTTCTTTATACTCTGCTATGGGGAAAGTTTTATTATAGTTTGCTCCCTTAAAGGGAAGAACTGCTTAAATAATAAATGCTGCTGACACAGACTAGAACTGGATGTCCAATGTAGTGTCCTAGCCTATCAGGGAGCAAGTCTCAGCAGCATGCTTAGTATGAGACACAGCACAGCAAGTACAGCAGAGTCTGTGTCCTCATGAGCTGCAGAGGACAGACCCATACATGGACTATTTGCTTGATATTAAGCAGTACAAACAGGGCTTATAATAACTTCTGGAACTGCCATTAGTATCTGTATTCAGATGTGGGTGAGATTACACAATACTGACAAGAAGTCACCCCCTTGGTGCCCACCTTCCCATACTGACAAGAGGTCACCCCCTTGGTGCACAACCTCCAATACTGACAAGAGGTCACCCCCTTGGTGCACAACCTCCCATACTGACAAGAGGTCACCTCCTTGGTGCACACCCTCCAATACTGACAAGAAGTCACCCCCTTGGTGCACAACCTCCAATACTAACAAGAGGTCACCCCCTTGGTGCCCACCTTCCCATACTGACAATAAGTCACCCCCTTGGTGCACAACCTCCAATACTGACAAGAAGTCACCCCCTTGGTGCCCACCCTCCCATACTGACAAGAGGTCACCCCCTTGGTGCACAACCTCCAATACTGACAAGAGGTCACCCCCTTGTGCACAACCTCCAATACTGACAAGAAGTCACCCCTTGGTGCACAACCTCCAATACTGACAAGAAGTCACCCCCTTGGTGCACAACCTGCAATACTGACAAGAGGTCACCCCCTTGGTGCCCACCCTCCCATACAGACAAGAGGTCACCCACTTGGTGCACAACCTCCAATACTGACAAGAAGTCACCCCCTTGGTGCACAACCTCCAATACTGACAAGAGGTCACCCCCTTGGTGCCCACCTTCCCATACTGACAAGAGGTCACCCCCTTGGTGCACAACCTCCAATACTGACAAGAGGTCACCCCCTTGGTGCCCACCTTCCGACACTGACAATAAATCACCCCTTTGGTGCACAACCTCCAATACTGACAAGAAGTCACCCCCTTGGTGCACAACCTCCAATACTGACAAGAGGTCACCCCCTTGTTGCCCACCTTTTCATACTGACAAGAGGTCACCCCCTTGGTGCACAACGTCCAATACTGACAATAAGTCACCCCTTTGGTGCACAACCTCATGAGCTGCAGAGGACAGACCCATACATGGACTATTTGCTTGATATTAGGCAGTACAAACAGGGCTTATAATAACTTCTGGAACTGCCATTAGTATCTGTATTCAGATGTGGGTGAGATTACACAATACTGACAAGAAGTCACCCCTTGGTGCCCACCTTCCCATACTGACAAGAAGTCACCTCCTTGGTTCCCACCCTCCCATACAGAAAAGAGGTCACCCCCTTGGTGCACAACCTCCAATACTGACAAGAGGTCACCCCCTTGGTGCCCACCCTCCCATACTGACAAGAGGTCACCTCCTTGGTGCCCACCCTCCCATACAGAAAAGAGGTCACCCACTTGGTGCACAACCTCCAATACTGACAAGAAGTAGCCCCCTTGGTGCACAACCTCCAATACTGACAAGAGGTCACCCCCTTGGTGCCCACCTTCCCATACTGACAAGAGGTCAACCCCTTGGTGCACAACCTCCAATACTGACAAGAAGTCACCCCCTTGGTGCACAACCTCCAATACTGACAAGAGGTCACCCCCTTGGTGCACAACCTCCAATACTGACAAGAGGTCACCACCTTGGTGCCCACCCTCCCATACTGACAAGAAGTCCCCCCCTTGGTGCCCACCCTCCCATGCTGACAAGAGGTCACCCCCTTGGTGCCCACCCTCCCATACTGACAAGAAGTCACCCCCTTGGTGCCCACCTTCCCATACTGACAAGAGGAGCAGATAATGGAGCAGGACCATCACCTAAAGAACTAACAACACACAGTCAAATCTCTACACAGAGCTGAATAAAGATCGTATGCACTGTAGCATTTTGGGTATTATTAAATCCTATTCTCCTTCCTGAATAAAACTTTAGTTTTCTAGAGCAGAACTGACCCTGATGTATAAATTGTGACATTAAGATCATATTCTGCCCATCTCTACACACAAGTCATTCTGGGTACATGGCGACTGCTGGTCTTCTCAGCTCCATGATGAGTTTCTGATCACAGTGAGACCCTCCCCTGATCCTTTGTGGACAAATCCGTCCCCCTCCCCTGGTGGTACCAAATCTGCAAGTCTCCCATGCCTAGAATAGCTGCTCAGGAAGTTCTTGCAGGAACCTTCCCGTCTGTATATTGTGTATAATTATGGTTCATGTTCAACTTGGTGACAATACTGAGAAGGGGGTCAGTGGGTTTAATTTACATTGACACACAACTAATGGGATATACACAATAGACAGCTCACTATGGATATATACAGACTGCAAGGGAGAATATATATATATATATATATATATATATATATATATATATATATATATATATATATATATAGTGATTTGGGGGAATTAAGAGAGAATTTTTAGACTTCCAAATAGCGTTACAAATGGTACATACAGCTACACCTCGTTTAATGCTGTCGATGGTTCCAGTGGGTGCTAAGCGAAACAGCGCTAAACGGAGCAGTGTAACATGGGGAAGATAGGGATGGGGAACTCATGGAAAAAAACCAACTTCATTTGAAGTTTATATGAGCTTCAAAGAAACAGCCAACATAATACAAACGGAACATTAGCAGAAACATACAGCCTTATTAAATTGCAATTCGGCCAATTGCATAGGGCTCTATATAAGCACAGAGCATATTTTATTTACAGAACTTTTTAGTTAGTGAACTTCTATCTAAAAGCAAGGTCTTCACTAACTAAAACATATGCTGTGTGCTTATATAGAGCCTTTTTAAATTTACAGAATCACAATTTAATAAGGCTGCTGATGTTGAAGCTTCTGGGTCATCCTGGATTCTGTTTTCTTATTGCGAAACAGAGCGTTCAAAGGGAAAAACAGCTCTATAGCGACTCACGGGGTAGCTTTAAGGTATACCTGTATATATATACGGTTGTACTTTGGTTCTCAACTTTAGTCCATTACGGACAGCACGTTGGGTTCCAAACAAAACCATAGGGATCAATGTAAATTAAAATAATCCCCAGAATTGTCACATTTTAGTTTGAACCGATGGTGTTGTTATTGATACAAAACCTTAAAAGTAAACAGACATACATAAATAAAACAATAGATCAAATAACATAGAATTTAACTTCACTCTAACTGTGCTGAGAGGACTTGAGGGCCCAATGGGATGGTGTGATGTAGAGGAGGAGAAGGAGGAGAAAGGTTATTGCTTGGAAGCTACACTTTGATTCTTATAGGCACTGTCTACACTTTGGTTCTTATAGGCACAGTCTACACTTTGGTTCTTATAGGCACAGTTTACACTTTGGTTCTTATAGGCACAGTCTACACTTTGGTTCTTATAGGCACAGTCTACACTTTGGTGCTTATAGGCACAGTCTACACTTTGGTTCTTGCAGGCGCAGACAGCTGAAAGACAGGATGTGGGGAGTGTCAAAAGTGTTATAAACTGTATATATGTAAAGAGTGAGGTAGCCATGCGTGTCCAGTAATCTAGAGGATTGATCAGAGTATTGCAGGTTATGTTGATATATATTTTTATTCGACATATTAATTGAGAAGACAAGCTTTCAAAAGTAACACCTCTCTATTTCAAGTCAGAAGCATTACATCAATACATATATACATATATAAATATATATATTAACCTTGAGATTGGTCAGTCCCAGGGTAGCTTTCAGGTCTTTGCTCACTGTCCTTAAGGAGATCAGTTGAACCCAAACAGTACCTGAGACACTGAGATCTTTTACAACACTCCAACGAATCTTCCCCCAACTGGGCTCTGGAAACTTCTCTTTATATTCCACAATAAGTTTATATCTATTTATATCTCTGCAAAATATCTTGGATAAAAGTACTAAATACAAGACATTCCTGACAAGAGCCGACAAGAACCGACAAGAGCTGACGAGACCCACCTCACCATATAAACTTCCCATTTCATTTGTAGCCAATAGTCTCAGGTTGTTAGCTTGCCCGGCTATAGAAATGCTAGCTCCTTTGGGTTTATCTTTACCAACTCTGGTCTGGAACGTCCGTGACCCCCTGTATATTACTGTATACAACTGTATGACTCCCTGTATAATACTGTATACAACTGTATGACCCCCGTGTATAATACTGTATACTAATCTATGACCCCCTGTATAATACTGTATACTAATATATGACCCCCGTGTATAATACTGTATACAACTATATGACCCACTGTACAATACTGTATACTAATCTATGACCCCCTGTATAATACTGTATACAACTGTATGACCCCCTGTATAATACTGTATACAACTATATGACCCCCTGTATAATACTGTATACAACTGTATGACCCCCTGTATAATACTGTATACAACTATATGACCCCCTGTATAATACTGTATACAACTATATGACCCCCTGTATAATACTGTATACTAATCTATGACCCCATGTATAATACTGTATACAACTATATGACCCCCTGTATAATACTGTATACAACTATATGACCCCCTGTATAATACTGTATACAACTATATGACCCCCTGTATAATACTGTATACTAATATATGACTCCTGTATAATACTGTATACAACTATATGACCCACTGTACAATACTGTATACTTATCTATGACCCCCTGTATAATACTGTATACAATTGTATGACCCCCTGTATAATACTGTATACTAATCTATGACCCCTGTATAATACTGTTTACAACTGTATGACCCCCTGTATAATACTGTATACAACTATATGACCCCTGTATAATACTGTATACAACTATATGACCCCCTGTATAATACTGTATACAACTATATGACCCCTGTATAATACTGTATACTAATCTATGACTCCCTGTATAATACTGTATACTAATATATGACCCCCTGTATAATACTGTATACAACTGTATGACCCCCTGTATAATACTGTATACTAATCTATGACTCCCTGTATAATACTGTATACAACTGTATGACCCCCTGTATAATACTGTATACTAATCTATGACTCCCTGTATAATACTGTATACTAATATATGACCCCCTGTATAATACTGTATACAACTGTATGACCCCTGTATAATACTGTATACAACTGTATGACCCCTGTATAATACTGTATACTAATCTATGACCCCCTGTATAATAATGTATACAACTGTATGACCCCCTGTATAATACTGTATACAACTATATGACCCCCTGTATAATACTGTATACAACTATATGACCCCCTGTATAATACTGTATACTAATCTATGACCCACTGTATAATACTGTATACAACTGTATGACCCCTGTATAATACTGTATACTAATCTATGACCCCTGTATAATACTGTATACAACTATATGACCCCCTGTATAATACTGTATACAACTATATGACCCACTGTATAATACTGTATACAACTATATGACCCCCTGTATAATACTGTATACAACTATATGACCCCCTGTATAATACTGTATACAACTATATGACCCACTGTATAATACTGTATACAACTATATGACCCCCTGTATAATACTGTATACAACTGTATGACCCCTGTATAATACTGTATACTAATCTATGACCCCCTGTATAATACTGTATACAACTATATGACCCCCTGTATAATACTGTATACTAATCTATGACCCCATGTATAATACTGTATACAACTGTATGACCCCCTGTATAATACTGTATACAACTATATGACCCCCTGTATAATACTGTATACTAATATATGACTCCTGTATAATACTGTATACAACTATATGACCCACTGTACAATACTGTATACTTATCTATGACCCCCTGTATAATACTGTATACAATTGTATGACCCCCTGTATAATACTGTATACAACTGTATGACCCCTGTATAATACTGTATACTAATCTATGACCTCCTGAATTATACTGTATACAACTGTATGACCGCCTGTATAATACTGTAAACTAATCTATGACCCCCTGTATAATACAGTATACAACTGTATGACCCCCTGTATAATACTGTATACAACTATATGACCCCTGTATAATACTGTATACAACTGTATGACCCCCTGTATAATACTGTATACAACTATATGACCCCTGTATAATACTGTATACAACTGTATGACCCCCTGTATAATACTGTATACAACTGTATGACCCCTGTATATTACTGTATACAACTGTATGACCCCCTGTATAATCCTGTATACTAATCTATGACCCCTGTATAATACTGTATACAACTGTATGACCCCCTGTATATTACTGTATACTAATCTATGACCCCTGTATAATACTGTATACAACTGTATGACCCCCTGTATATTACTGTATACTAATCTATGACCCCCTGTATAATACTGTATACAACTGTATGACCCCCTGTATATTACTGTATACTAATCTATGACCCCCTGTATAATACTGTATACAACTGTATGACCCCTTGTATATTACTGTATACTAATCTATGACTCCTGTATAATACTGTATACTAATCTATGACCCCCTGTATAATACTGTATACAACTGTATGACCCCCTGTATAATCCTGTATACTAATCTATGACCCCCTGTATATTACTGTATACTAATCTATGACTCCTGTATAATACTGTATACTAATCTATGACCCCCTGTATATTACTGTATACAACTGTATGACCCCCTGTATAATACTGTATACTAATCTATGACCCCCTGTATAATACTGTATACAACTGTATGACCCCTTGTATATTACTGTATACTAATCTATGACCCCCTGTATAATACTGTATACAACTGTATGACCCCCTGTATATTACTGTATACTAATCTATGACCCCCTGTATAATACTGTATACAACTGTATGACCCCCTGTATATTACTGTATACTAATCTATGACTCCTGTATAATACTGTATACAACTGTATGACCCCCTGTATATTACTGTATACTAATCTATGACCCCCTGTATAATACTGTATACTAATCTATTAATCCCTGTATAATACTGTATACAACTATATGACCCCCTGTATATTACTGTATACTAATCTATGACCCCCTGTATATTACTGTATACTAATCTATGACCCCCTGTATATTACTGTATACTAATCTATAACCCCCTGTATAATACTGTATACAACTATATGACCCCCTGTATAATACTGTATACTAATTTATGACCCCCTGTATATTACTGTATACTAATCTATAACCCCCTGTATAATACTGTATACTAATCTATGACCCCCTGTATATTACTGTATACTAATCTATAACCCCCTGTATATTACTGTATACAACTATATGACCCCCTGTATAATACTGTATACTAATCTATGACCCCCTGTATATTACTGTATACTAATCTATGACCCCCTGTATATTACTGTATACAACTATATGACCCCCTGTATAATACTGTATACAACTATATGACCCCCTGTATAATACTGTATACAACTATATGACCCCCTGTATAATACTGTTTACTAATCTATGACTCCCTGTATAATACTGTATACTAATATATGACTCCTGTATAATACTGTATACTAATCTATGACCCCCTGTATAATACTGTATACTAATATATGACTCCTGTATAATACTGTATACTAATCTATGACCCCCTGTATAATACTGTATACTAATCTATGACTCCTGTATAATATTGTATACTAATCTATGACTCCTGTATATTACTGTATACAACTGTATGACTCCCTGTACAATACTGTATACTAATCTATGACCCACTGTATAATACTGTATACAACTGTATGACCCCCTGTATAATACTGTATACTAATCTATAACCCCCTGTATAATACTGTATACAACTGTATGACCCCCTGTATAATACTGTATACTAATCTATGACCCCCTGTATATTACTGTATACAACTGTATGACTCCCTGTACAATACTGTATACTAATCTATGACCCCCTGTATAATACTGTATACAACTATATGACCCCTGTATAATACTGTATACTAATCTATAACCCCCTGTATAATACTGTATACAACTATATGACCCCCTGTATAATACTGTATACAACTATATGACTCCTGTATAATACTGTATACTAATCTATGACCCCCGTGTATAATACTGTATACAACTGTATGACCCCCTGTATAATACTGTATACTAATCTATGACCCCTGTATAATACTGTATACTAATCTATGACTCCTGTATAATACTGTATACAACTATATGACCCCCTGTATAATACTGTATACAACTGTGACGAAGTGCCCTTCGCCACTTTGTCTTGGAGAGGACTGTTGGCCAGCCTCCTGCCCTGCGACTATGGCCCTGGTACATGTTGCCCTGTAAACACAGTATTCGGCCATACCAGAGTGTATGTCACTCATTCTGGCCCTTTACATACAGGGGGGGGTCATTCGGTACTTGCCCTGTGTGAACCATGATACCACAGAAAGCTATGCCATGGAGCCCATTCATATAATGAAAGACTATGGGAAAGACTTTAGCTCCATGGCAATTGAACTGTGTGAAAAGGATCTGAGCGCTATTCGGTAGTTTTATGCGCTCAGACCCCAGCTGTAACGGAACCCATCACTGTTTTACCCTGTTTTATGATTATTTAATTCTTGGTTAAAATATGATCACATTGCTGTACTGTAGAAATGTTGTTTTATGTTCTACAGAGTATATTGGCTCAGAATATCAAAGCGACTAGGCTAATAGATAATCCTGTTTCAGATAAGAAAAGTCGATTGTATAAACTGTTTTCATTCTCAGATAAGAACAAAGAGGGCTGATTTAATCATTGTCTGATTATATCAAGGAGCATCAGGGAGGGGTGGCTCACCTATTGTCCTATATGTGTATTGTGTGGGGGATATGTGCAATGTCTGTGTGTTATGTGTAAAAACATACTTTTACTAACTTTTGAACCCCTGGTCTGATTCATGCCATTTTTGTATATGTTTTTCCCCTGGGTGAGAGCTATTGAATGGTGCGGGACTTAAAGGTGTACCCCCTGTATTTGGGGTACATCCAGAATGTGGTTAAAATTGTCTGTTTTAATTGTGTTACCTGTTATCTGAGGGGAGGAGACGTGGGGGTTGAACCATGTATATAATTGGCTGTTGTGATAATTATGTGGGTGTAGCCCTTCAGAGGGCAACATTGCATAAAAGGAGATTCCCTGTCATTAAAATATAGTTCTTCTTGACCCTTCAAAACGTAGCCTCGTCTCGTTATTTGAGGGGATCGCTATCATACTGGGGATTGCTATGCTTCTGAATACTCCATTGAGCTGTAACTACGGAACGCTTGTTCCTGATGTACTATCCTTGGAGTCTGTGGTGGTTTTGGTGTCCGGTGCGGTGCTTGTAGGCCTCGACGCAAACTAGGACGCGTCTATCAACGGAGGTACCCGGTCGGGGTGCCAGTAGATCCGTTACAACAACTATATGATCCCCTGTATAATACTGTTTACTAATCTATGACCCCTGTATAATACTGTATACAACTATATGATCCCCTGTATAATACTGTTTACTAATCTATGACCCCTGTATAATACTGTATACTAATATATGACCCCTGTATAATACTGTATACTAATCTATGACCCCTGTATAATACTGTATACTAATCTATGACCCCCTGTATAATACTGTATACTAATCTATGACCCTCTCTATAATACTGTATACTAATCTATGACCCCCTGTATAATTATGTATACAACTGTATGACCCCCTGTACAATACTGTATACTAATCTATAACCCCCTGTATAATACTGTATACAACTGTATGACCCCCTGTATAATACTGTATACTAATCTATAACCCCCTGTATAATACTGTATACAACTATATGACCCCTGTATAATACTGTATACAACTATATGACCCCCTGTACAATACTGTATACTAATCTATGACCCCCTGTATAATACTGTATACAACTATATGACCCCCTGTACAATACTGTATACTAAACTATGACCCCCTGTATATTACTGTATACAACTGTATGACCCCCTGTATAATACTGTATACTAATCTATGGCTCCCTGTATAATACTGTATACAACTATATGACCCCCTGTATAATACTGTATACTAATCTATGACCGACTGTATAATACTGTATACAACTGTATGACCCCTTGTATAATACTGTATACTAATCTATGACCCACTGTATAATACTGTATACAACTATATGACCCACTGTATAATACTGTATACTAATATATGACTCCCTGTTCAATACTGTATACTAATCTATGACCGACTGTATAATACTGTATACAACTATATGACCACTGTATAATACTGTATACTAATCTATGACCACCCGTATAATACTGTATACTAATCTATGACCCCCTGTATAATACTGTATACAACTGTATGATCCCCTGTATAATACTGTATACTAATCTATGACCCCCTGTATAATACTGTATAAAACTGTATGACCCCCTGTATAATACTGTATACTAATCTATGGCTCCCTGTATAATACTGTATACAACTATATGACCCCTGTATAATACTGTATACTAATCTATGACCCCCTGTATAATACTGTATACAACTATATGACCCCTGTAAAATACTGTATACTAATCTATGACCCCCTGTATAATACTGTATAAAACTGTATGACCCCCTGTATAATCCTGTATACTAATCTATGACCCCCTGTATAATACTGTATACTAATCTATGACCCCTGTATAATACTGTATACAACTATATGACCCACTGTATAATACTGTATAAAACTTTATGACCCCTGTATAATACTGTATACAACTATATGACCCCCTGTATATTACTGTATACTAATCTATGACTCCCCTGACCCCCTGTATAATACTGTATACTAATCGATGACTCCTGTATAATACTGTATACAACTATATGACCACTGTATAATACTGTATACTAATCTATGCTCCCCTGACCCCCTGTATAATACTGTATACTAATCTATGACCCCCTGTATAATACTGTATACAACTATATGACCCCCTGTATAATACTGTATACTAATCTATGACCCCCTGTATAATACTGTATACAACTATATGACTCCTGTATAATACTGTATACTAATCTATGACCCCCTGTATATTACTGTATACAACTATATGACTCCTGTATAATACTGTATACTAATCCATGACCCCCTGTATAATACTGTATACAACTATATGACCCCTGTACAATACTGTATACTAATTTATAGCCCCTGTATAATACTGTATACATCTATATGACCCACTGTATAATACTGTATACTAATCTATGACTCCTGTATAATACTGTATACAACTATATGACTCCCTGTATAATACTGTATACTAATCTATGACTCCTGTATAATACTGTATACAACTATATGACCCCCTGTATAATACTGTATACTAATCTATGACTCCTGTATAATACTGTATACAACTGTATGACCCCCTGTATAATACTGTATACAACTATATGACCCCCTGTATAATACTGTATACTAATCTATGACTCCTGTATAATACTGTATACAACTATATGACCCCCTGTATAATACTGTATACTAATCTATGACTCCTGTATAATACTGTATACAACTATATGACCCCCTGTATAATACTGTATAATGCCTTTTTTAGACCAATACACACAATTACCTTGTACAGGGGTTTTGTGGGGGTCTCCATCACTGTTATAGGCGGCCACTCAGTTACTAAAAGAAATTAGTGAAATGTAGTGTATGCATTACAGAAAAGTCTCCTCTTTCTTTCTTAGCAGATGAAGGATCTCCATAGGGTGGAAGTTGCTGTGTCTTAATGTCAGGATTAGTTTCTTTAGTTCCTCTTCTCTACCTGTCCCAAAGTAATTCCCCAAATCAAACTGACCAATTACAACCTGTGAGACCCCAAGAACTGAGACCGACCCTCAGACAATCTCTATTATTTATGTATCACATGGACATCTCTTTTATTGGGAAATAATTTACTTAGTATCAAAACACTCTATAATGCTGTTTGTATTAGAGGACATTAGGCAATACCTCTGACACTTTGTATCACATGGACTTATCATTATAGATAATACCAGGCTGTGTATTTTAGGGGACATTTGGTGCCAGTTGCACTTTCCCTTCAGAAGCCCTATGTGTCTCTCAGTACTGGAGCTGATTTATGTGAAACCAGTATATGATCAGGTGGCAGGGTAACTGTATGTGGGGGGCACAGGGACCATGTGCAGCAAGTAACACAGTGACACCCAGAAGGAAGCTTCTCCTGCGCCCCCCAACCACCACCATCTCTTTTTTACTATTTGTACAAAGACCTGCATTTATTGCCCTAGACTATGCAGTTTTTTCCCAACTCTAAACATTGCATCTTTCATATTTTATACAAAGTAGTTTAAATAATCGTCAGCCCATGCCAGCCTGCCCCATGCCCTCCCATTAACCCTTCCAGGACTCACCGTATAAGCTGTAACTGCTGTCTGTCCCACCAATCCTCCCAGCCCAGGGTCTCTCAGAGTTTGTGGAGTTTGCGTTCAACTTTCTGCCTTTTCCTGGCTGTGATGTCACATCCTGATTTTGTCTAGAAGTTCACAGCTGTTCTTGTCATAACTTGTATGTAGTGAGTCAGGAGCCCCCACCCTGAACCCCAGCCCCCTCCTCACACCAAAATCACACAGCCTCCATAATCACATGGCAGAGCTCAAGGAGTTAACTTGCTGAATACAGATACAAAAGATGAGTAGGGACATTGGCATCAGATAACATAGGTATGAGATACAATATTAGAGGGACATTGGCATCAGATACATAATCAGTGGGACATTGGCATCAGATAGCATGGGTATGAGATATAATATTATTGGGACATTGGCATCAGATACATAATCAGTGGGACATTGGCATCAGATAGCATGGGTATGAGATAGAATATTAGTGTGACATTGGCATCAGATAGAATATTAGTGTGACATTGGCATCAGATAACATAGGCATCAGATAGAATATTAGTGTGACATTGGCATCAGATACCATAGGTATCAGATAGAATATTAGTGTGACATTGGCATCACATAACATGGGTATGAGATAGAATATTATTGGGACATTGGAATCAGATAACATAGGCATCAGATATAATATTATTGTGACATTGGCATCAGATAACATAGGCATCAGATATAATATTATTGGGACATTGGCATAAGATAACATAGGTATCAGACAAAATATTAGTGGGACATTGGCATCAGATAACATAGGCACCAGACAGTATATTAGTGGGACATTGGCTACAGATAACATAGGCATCAGATAGAATATTAGTGGCACATTGGCATCAGATAACATAGGTATCAGATAGAATATTAGTGGGACATTGGCATCAGATAACATGGGTATGAGATAGAATATTATTGGGACATTGGCATCAGATAACATAGGCATCAGATAGAATATTAGTGGGACATTGGCATCAGATAACATAGGTATCAGACAGAATATTAGTGGGACATTGGCATCAGATAACATAGGCACCAGACAGAATATTAGTGGGACATTGGCATCAGATAACATAGGCATCAGATAGAATATTAGTGGGACATTGGCATCAGATAACATAGGCATCAGATAGAATATTAGTGGGACATTGGCATCAGATAACATAGGCATCAGACAGAATATTAGTGGGACATTGGCATCAGATAACATAGGCATCAGATAGAATATTAGTGGGATATTGGCATCAGATAACATAGGCATCAGATAGAATATTAGTGGGACATTGGCATCAGAAAACATAGGTATCCGATAGAATATTAGTGTGACATTGGCATCAGTTACAAAATCAGTGTGACATTGGCATCAGATACAAAATCAGTGGGACATTGGTATCAGAAAACATAGGCATCAGATAGAATATTAGTGTGACATTGGCATCAGATAACATAGGTATCAGATATAATATTTGTGTGACATTGGCATCAGATACAAAATCAGTGGGACATTGGCATCAGATGACATAGGCATCAGATAAATGATTAGTGGGACATTGGCATCGAATAAAAAGATCAGTAGGGCATTGGCATCAGATAAAAAAATCTGCGGGGAACGGCATCAGATAGAATATTAGTGGGACATTGGCATCAGAAAACATAGGTATCAGATAGAATATTAGTGTGACATTGGCATCAGTTACAAAATCAGTGTGACATTGGCATCAGATACAAAATCAGTGGGACATTGGTATCAGAAAACATAGGCATCAGATAGAATATTAGTGTGACATTGGCATCAGATAACATAGGTATCAGATATAATATTTGTGTGACATTGGCATCAGATACAAAATCAGTGGGACATTGGCATCAGATAGCATGGGTATGAGATATAATATTATTGGGACATTGGCATCAGATACATAATCAGTGGGACATTGGCATCAGATAGCATGGGTATGAGATAGAATATTAGTGTGACATTGGCATCAGATAGAATATTAGTGTGACATTGGCATCAGATAACATAGGCATCAGATAGAATATTAGTGTGACATTGGCATCAGATACCATAGGTATCAGATAGAATATTAGTGTGACATTGGCATCACATAACATGGGTATGAGATAGAATATTATTGGGACATTGGAATCAGATAACATAGGCATCAGATATAATATTATTGTGACATTGGCATCAGATAACATAGGCATCAGATATAATATTATTGGGACATTGGCATAAGATAACATAGGTATCAGACAAAATATTAGTGGGACATTGGCATCAGATAACATAGGCACCAGACAGTATATTAGTGGGACATTGGCTACAGATAACATAGGCATCAGATAGAATATTAGTGGGACATTGGCATCAGATAACATAGGTATCAGATAGAATATTAGTGGGACATTGGCATCAGATAACATGGGTATGAGATAGAATATTATTGGGACATTGGCATCAGATAACATAGGCATCAGATAGAATATTAGTGGGACATTGGCATCAGATAACATAGGTATCAGACAGAATATTAGTGGGACATTGGCATCAGATAACATAGGCACCAGACAGTATATTAGTGGGACATTGGCTACAGATAACATAGGCATCAGATAGAATATTAGTGGCACATTGGCATCAGATAACATAGGTATCAGATAGAATATTAGTGGGACATTGGCATCAGATAACATGGGTATGAGATAGAATATTATTGGGACATTGGCATCAGATAACATAGGCATCAGATAGAATATTAGTGGGACATTGGCATCAGATAACATAGGTATCAGACAGAATATTAGTGTGACATTGGCATCACATAACATGGGTATGAGATAGAATATTATTGGGACATTGGAATCAGATAACATAGGCATCAGATATAATATTATTGTGACATTGGCATCAGATAACATAGGCATCAGATATAATATTATTGGGACATTGGCATAAGATAACATAGGTATCAGACAAAATATTAGTGGGACATTGGCATCAGATAACATAGGCACCAGACAGTATATTAGTGGGACATTGGCTACAGATAACATAGGCATCAGATAGAATATTAGTGGCACATTGGCATCAGATAACATAGGTATCAGATAGAATATTAGTGGGACATTGGCATCAGATAACATGGGTATGAGATAGAATATTATTGGGACATTGGCATCAGATAACATAGGCATCAGATAGAATATTAGTGGGACATTGGCATCAGATAACATAGGTATCAGACAGAATATTAGTGGGACATTGGCATCAGATAACATAGGCACCAGACAGAATATTAGTGGGACATTGGCATCAGATAACATAGGCATCAGATAGAATATTAGTGGGACATTGGCATCAGATAACATAGGCATCAGATAGAATATTAGTGGGACATTGGCATCAGATAACATAGGCACCAGACAGAATATTAGTGGGACATTGGCATCAGATAACATAGGCATCAGATAGAATATTAGTGGGATATTGGCATCAGATAACATAGGCATCAGATAGAATATTAGTGGGACATTGGCATCAGAAAACATAGGTATCCGATAGAATATTAGTGTGACATTGGCATCAGTTACAAAATCAGTGTGACATTGGCATCAGATACAAAATCAGTGGGACATTGGTATCAGAAAACATAGGCATCAGATAGAATATTAGTGTGACATTGGCATCAGATAACATAGGTATCAGATATAATATTTGTGTGACATTGGCATCAGATACAAAATCAGTGGGACATTGGCATCAGATGACATAGGCATCAGATAAATGATTAGTGGGACATTGGCATCGAATAAAAAGATCAGTAGGGCATTGGCATCAGATAAAAAAATCTGCGGGGAACGGCATCAGATAGAATATTAGTGGGACATTGGCATCAGAAAACATAGGTATCAGATAGAATATTAGTGTGACATTGGCATCAGTTACAAAATCAGTGTGACATTGGCATCAGATACAAAATCAGTGGGACATTGGTATCAGAAAACATAGGCATCAGATAGAATATTAGTGTGACATTGGCATCAGATAACATAGGTATCAGATATAATATTTGTGTGACATTGGCATCAGATACAAAATCAGTGGGACATTGGCATCAGATAGCATGGGTATGAGATATAATATTATTGGGACATTGGCATCAGATACATAATCAGTGGGACATTGGCATCAGATAGCATGGGTATGAGATAGAATATTAGTGTGACATTGGCATCAGATAGAATATTAGTGTGACATTGGCATCAGATAACATAGGCATCAGATAGAATATTAGTGTGACATTGGCATCAGATACCATAGGTATCAGATAGAATATTAGTGTGACATTGGCATCACATAACATGGGTATGAGATAGAATATTATTGGGACATTGGAATCAGATAACATAGGCATCAGATATAATATTATTGTGACATTGGCATCAGATAACATAGGCATCAGATATAATATTATTGGGACATTGGCATAAGATAACATAGGTATCAGACAAAATATTAGTGGGACATTGGCATCAGATAACATAGGCACCAGACAGTATATTAGTGGGACATTGGCTACAGATAACATAGGCATCAGATAGAATATTAGTGGCACATTGGCATCAGATAACATAGGTATCAGATAGAATATTAGTGGGACATTGGCATCAGATAACATGGGTATGAGATAGAATATTATTGGGACATTGGCATCAGATAACATAGGCATCAGATAGAATATTAGTGGGACATTGGCATCAGATAACATAGGTATCAGACAGAATATTAGTGGGACATTGGCATCAGATAACATAGGCACCAGACAGAATATTAGTGGGACATTGGCATCAGATAACATAGGCATCAGATAGAATATTAGTGGGACATTGGCATCAGATAACATAGGCATCAGATAGAATATTAGTGGGACATTGGCATCAGATAACATAGGCACCAGACAGAATATTAGTGGGACATTGGCATCAGATAACATAGGCATCAGATAGAATATTAGTGGGATATTGGCATCAGATAACATAGGCATCAGATAGAATATTAGTGGGACATTGGCATCAGAAAACATAGGTATCCGATAGAATATTAGTGTGACATTGGCATCAGTTACAAAATCAGTGTGACATTGGCATCAGATACAAAATCAGTGGGACATTGGTATCAGAAAACATAGGCATCAGATAGAATATTAGTGTGACATTGGCATCAGATAACATAGGTATCAGATATAATATTTGTGTGACATTGGCATCAGATACAAAATCAGTGGGACATTGGCATCAGATGACATAGGCATCAGATAAATGATTAGTGGGACATTGGCATCGAATAAAAAGATCAGTAGGGCATTGGCATCAGATAAAAAAATCTGCGGGGAACGGCATCAGATAGAATATTAGTGGGACATTGGCATCAGAAAACATAGGTATCAGATAGAATATTAGTGTGACATTGGCATCAGTTACAAAATCAGTGTGACATTGGCATCAGATACAAAATCAGTGGGACATTGGTATCAGAAAACATAGGCATCAGATAGAATATTAGTGTGACATTGGCATCAGATAACATAGGTATCAGATATAATATTTGTGTGACATTGGCATCAGATACAAAATCAGTGGGACATTGGCATCAGATGACATAGGCATCAGATAAATGATTAGTGGGACATTGGCATAGAATAAAAAGATCAGTAGGGCATTGGCATCAGATAAAAAAATATGCGGGGAACGGCATCAGATAGAATATTAGTGGGACATTGGCATCAGATAACATAGGCATCAGATAGAATATTAGTGGGACATTGGCATCAGAGAACATAGGCATCAGATAGAATATTAGTGGGATATTGGCATCAGATAACATAGGCACCAGACAGAATATTAGTGGGAAATTGGCAACAGATAACATAGGCATCAGATAGAATATTAGTGGGACATTGGCATCAGATAACATAGGCATCAGATAGAATATTAGTGGGACATTGGCATCAGAAAACATAGGTATCAGATAGAATATTAGTGTGACATTGGCATCAGTTACAAAATCTGTGTGACATTGGCATCAGATACAAAATCAGTGGGACATTGGTATCAGAAAACATAGGCATCAGATAGAATATTAGTGTGACATTGGCATCAGATAACATAGGTATCAGATATAATATTTGTGTGACATTGGCATCAGATACAAAATCAGTGGGACATTGGCATCAGATGACATAGGCATCAGATAAATGATTAGTGGGACATTGGCATCGAATAAAAAGATCAGTAGGGCATTGGCATCAGATAAAAAAATCTGCGGGGAACGGCATCAGATAGAATATTAGTGGGACATTGGCATCAGATAACATAGGCATCAGATAGAATATTAGTGGGACATTGGCATCAGATAACATAGGCATCAGACAGAATATTAGTGGGACATTGGCATCAGAAAACATATGTATCAGATAGAATATTAGTGTGACATTGGCATCAGTTACAAAATCAGTGTGACATTGGCATCAGATACAAAATCAGTGGGACATTGGTATCAGAAAACATAGGCATCAGATAGAATATTAGTGTGACATTGGCATCAGATAACATAGGTATCAGATATAATATTTGTGTGACATTGGCATCAGATACAAAATCAGTGGGACATTGGCATCAGATGACATAGGCATCAGATAAATGATTAGTGGGACATTGGCATAGAATAAAAAGATCAGTAGGGCATTGGCATCAGATAAAAAAATCTGCGGTGAACGGCATCAGATAGAATATTAGTGGAACATTGGCATCAGATAACATAGGCATCAGATAGAATATTAGTGGGACATTGGCATCAGAGAACATAGGCATCAGATAGAATATTAGTGGGACATTGGCATCAGATAACATAGGCACCAGACAGAATATTAGTGGGAAATTGGCAACAGATAACATAGGCATCAGATAGAATATTAGTGGGACATTGGCATCAGATAACATAGGCATCAGATAGAATAATAGTGGGACATTGGCATCAGAAAACATAGGTATCAGATAGAATATTAGTGTGACATTGGCATCAGTTACAAAATCTGTGTGACATTGGCATCAGATACAAAATCAGTGGGACATTGGTATCAGAAAACATAGGCATCAGATAGAATATTAGTGTGACATTGGCATCAGATAACATAGGTATCAGATATAATATTTGTGTGACATTGGCATCAGATACAAAATCAGTGGGACTTTGGCATCAGATGACATAGGCATCAGATAAATGATTAGTGGGACATTGGCATCGAATAAAAAGATCAGTAGGGCATTGGCATCAGATAAAAAAATCTGCGGGGAACGGCATCAGATAGAATATTAGTGGGACATTGGCATCAGATAACATAGGCATCAGATAGAATATTAGTGTGACATTAGCATCAGATAACATAGGTATCGGATATAATATTTGTGTGACATTGGCATCAGATACAAAATCAGTGGGACATTGGCATCAGATGACATAGGCATCAGATAAATGATTAGTGGGACATTGGCATCGAATAAAAAGATCAGTAGGGCATTGGCATCAGATAAAAAAATCTGCGGGGAACGGCATCAGAGAGAAAAAACAGTGGAGCACTGGCATTAGAATACTAGTGGGATATTGGCATCAAATAAAATAACAGTGGGACGTTGGCATAAGATACAAAATCAGTGGGGCACTGGCATCAAATAAAATAATAGTGGGACATTGACATAAGATACGAAATCAGTGGGGCACTGGCATCAAATAAAATAATAGTGGGACATTGGCATCAGATACAAAATCAGTGGGGCACTGACATCAAATAAAATAATAGTGGAACATTGGCATTGTATAAATATTAGTAGGACATTGGCATCTGGTAAAAGATTAGTAGGACTGGGTGCCAGATTTTGATTAGTGGGCACCAGATTTAAATGAGTGCAACATAGGAATCTGATAAAAGATTAGTAGAAAATTGGCATCAGATAAAGATCAGCAGGAATGGGCATCAGATTGATGGCACATTTGCATCAGATAAATATTAGTGGCACACTGGCATCACATATAATTACATATAATAGTTTTCATAGTGTGTAATGCCCCAGGGAGGAGCGCATGCGCACTATGCAAAATATTAGGCAATGCGCAAATAGTGGCGCTAGCCGCAGGGGAGGGTAAGAGACACGGGGGTGGGTGGGGGGGAGTGACATGGGGGGAAGACACAGGGGTGGGAGAGGGGTGAAAGAGACACAGTGGAGGGAGAGAGAGAAAAGGCGGAGGGAGGAGGGGAAACACACAGGGGATGGGGGAAAGAGGCACGGGGGAAAGACACGGGAGGGATGGGGGATTGGGGAAGAGACACAGGGAAGGGATAGGTGGGGAAGAGGCACTAGGGAAGGGATGGGGGGGAGAGACACAGGGAAGGAAGAGGGGGGAAGAGGCACGTGGGGAGACAGGGGAGGAGAGGTGGGAAGAGACACAGGGAAGGGGGGGGGGGGGTGAGACACAATAAATATTATACCAGCATTTTTGACGGGCAAGTCACTAGTCTGATAAATATTATTTGCTCACTGACATCTGATAAAATATTAGAGGAACCTTGGCAACAGATAAGAGATAAGTGGGACACTGTCATGGGAACCAAATTTACATTAGTGGGGTATCTTTAGAAATGTTCCGGGACAGTATATATAATAAATAGTAAAGAAAAAAGAATACATATAAAGCTCCTAGGTATAAAAGTGTTACAAGTAATCTGAATTAAATAAGAACAGGTCAAGATAATGCACAAGTGTAAGATAATTTAACTAAAACCGTAATATCTTCTTAACCCCATGCTAAATGAATGCATATAATTATAATTATCACATATATAGTTGTGAGCATACGAGTTGTTGCTAATGCTTGTGGGCTCAAGAACTGCGTCCCTCGCAAAGCGAGGGATGCGGTTCCCCGCAAATGCGGATCCTCGCGAAGCGAGGGACGCAGTTCCCCGCAAATGCGGATCCTCGCAAAGCGAGGGGCCGCATTTGCGGAGGTGTAGCCTCAAAGGCGCCTCACACGCGGTTAACACACGCACGACTTAGGAAAAAAACTCAAAGGCGCCTCACACACGGTTAACCCGCACAACTTAGAAATAAAACTCAAAGGCGCCTCACACGCGGTTAACACACACACGCACGACTTAGAAAAAAAACAACTGCGTCCCTCGCAAAAATATACGGCCGTGAAACGACCCATTCCCAACACGCAAAAAACAGGCAAAAACGGCGCGCATGAAAACATCAGAAACACAAGAAATAAACACAACGAACACATAAAAAGCTTACTTACAGCAAGGGGGGGGGGGGCATCCGGCACCTCGAAAAGTTAATTTACACGTCCATTTATGTCCAAAAAAACGAGTTTAAACTGCCAAAAATCACCTAAGCGAGAGAAAAAATGGCCGCCGAACAAAACGAAAACAAGGCTACAGACGTAACAATACTACAGTGACTCGCAAAACTGAAACACATACTATGCGGCACGTACCACACTGATATTAACCACCATTTTGAAAACTACTACGCATAAAATGGCGGATGGAACGCAAATTGTAAGCTGGAACGCAAATAGCGCATGCGTATTGCGTTCTAAAGGTCTGAGGCACTTGCAAGTTTATAAATACTGCCTACTTTCCATAAAATTCTACATTTCTACTCAGGTGATGAACGGAGTGACTGGATAGTTAACTGCTGCTGTTACTTGAGAAGAGAATTGTTTCCTAATTTCCTACTTTACACTGTGCAAATTACAACTGAGAGGTAAGCTATAATATATTACATTTTATTATCAAGACAGGACAAAATAAAAATGAATCTTTGCCTTTTTTTTACTATTCAAACAGACTCTGCATCAACAGCGTCACTCAAGAATTTGCACTGTGCACTGTGAAAGAGAATCGCTTCTAAAGAACACAAAGAAAGAAGAAGAGGTAAGATAGAAAAATACATTACATGCTAATCAAGACCATGCTTTGCAAAATCAAAAAAGAAGAAATATACAATTAACCATTTCACTTTCTTTTTCAAACAGACACTGTAAGAAGACCGGCGGATTAAGATTGGCAGGAGGGGACCCTCTGTCATTCGGACAAGAACAACACTTCAATCAAGGTATAGTATAACAAGTAGAAAAAATAAAGGAACTATATATGTTTAATGGACACCAATATAACAATTTCAAGTAAAATTTTTAAAAAATACATATAAATCAAAAAGGAAAAATACACAGTTCAACAAACTTCACAAAGACCTATACAATTTAGGAAGACAGACAGTTTCACAGAAACCAAAAAAAGAAAAGAGGTGGCCACAAAACAGGATAGCATCTGAAACATTAGCAACATACATAAAACAAAAGTATTCCTCCTCTTTACTGTAAAATAACCTCCAACCATCACCCACAAGCCAAATACAGCAACCAAAAAGTGGTGAACACAAAACAGGATAAAAAAAAAAGCACAACATGATATAGAAAAGGCAATTAACATTGATTTGTACTGTCCAACATGATTGAATACTCATAAAGAACACTAATTGAACAAAGAAAGTAGAGAAAATATGGTAGACACAAAACAGGATTGTACCAAAAATCACAGAAACAGATAGAAAAGTTAAATAATATTCTTCTTTACTGTTTAAGAACCTATACGCCTTACAAAGAAGCCTAAATAAGCATAGCAAAAGTGGTGGACACAAAACAGGATAATGCTAAAAACATTGCCATCATATCCAAAATAGGAAAAACATTCATTTTCAATGTACAACAACATTTAATCCTCATAAAAAAGACTAATTAAGCAAATAAAGTATGCAACATATGGTGGACACAAAAAAAAGATTGTACCAGAAATCACACAAACACATAGAAAAGTAAATTAATATTCTTCTTTACTGTTTAAGAACCTATAAGCCTTACAAAGAAGCCTAAATAAGCATAGCAAAAGTGGTGGACACAAAACAGGATAATGCTAAAAACATTGCCATCATATCCAAAATAGGAAAAACATTCATTTTCAATGTACAACAACATTTAATCCTCATAAAAAAGACTAATTAAGCAAATAAAGTATGCAACATATGGTGGACACAAAAAAGGATTGTACCAGAAATCACACAAACACATAGAAAAGTAAATTAATATTCTTCTTTAATGTTTAAGAACCTATAAGCCTTACAAAAAAGCCTAAATAAGCATACCAAAAGTGGTGGACACAAAACAGGATAATGCTAAAAACATTGCCATCATATCCGAAATCGCAAAAACATTCATTTTCACTGTACAAAAACATTTAACCTTCATAAAAAAGACTAACTAAGCAAATAAAGTATGCAACATATGCTAGACACAAAATAGGATTGTACCAAAAATCACACAAACACATAGCAATGTCAATTAATATTCTTCTTTACTGTTTAAGAAGCTATAAGCCTTACAAAGAAGCCTAAATAAGCATAGCAAAAGTGGTGGACACAAAACAGGATAATGCTAAAAACATTGCGATCATATCTAAAATAAGAAAAACATTAATAATTACAGTATAAAAAAAGGATAACCGGAATATACAAATACAATTAAAGTATTTTTAAAAGGTTGCACAAAAAACAGCATAGCAGAAAAATTCACCATAACAGATAGAATAGACCAAAACAATGAAATATGTTATTCATTACAAATACATTCAAATCAAATAATATTTTAATTTTTCTTTTACAACAGACACTGCGTGAAGAGCATCGGACGAAGACTTTCAACAGCGGACCAACAAAGATTCTGCTTGAAATCACACTTCAACCAAGGTACAGTATAACAAGTAAAAAAAGAGAAAACTAAATAAACATGTTTGCTCTGCATCCATGTAAACAGAAAAAAAAAAAAGAATAACAACCACTAACTATAACTTTTACCAAAATATAACTGACACATTTCTCATTTACCTCTTATTTGTCTTTTATGGACAATAATGTTTAGCAGTAAATCCAAACTTCAATCTAGCCCAAAAAAAAAAAAAAGAAAACAGCATAGTCCACAAAAGTCTCAAAACACAGACTAAATAAAATTTGTCATTCTAAATTACCAGTCGTAATGTACAATATTAAGCATAAAACCTAAACACACACATAAAATAGAATACTACAACAAATAGTACCTACACCCCAAGAAAAAATAAAAAAATGTAATTGCCTGAACATATAAGCCTTTAAATAAAATATCAAAATACTATTATGACAATCCCCTGTAGTAAAAATTACAAAGACTAATTTTTGCCCTCTACTATGCCTGTAAGTTAAAAGTACAACAAAAAATAAATTGCCAAAACAACAAAAATATAAATGTCAATTAACATTAGACACCTACTACATGTAGTAGAAGATATAGTGTCAGTTCCTTGAGTGTGCTATTCATGTAAGGCAAAAATTACAACGTACGACAGAAAGTAAGACCAAAAAAATTAAAAACACTTATTTGACAATACAAAGAAAGTACCGCTACAATGAACTACAAGCACATATAAACAAACTGTTCATAATAAAAAATGTAAAAAACAAACTTAACATCTCAAACTAAACTAATTATACATTATTTTCTTTTACAGATTAACATGGCTACTAACGAGAGCAAACAAGAAAAGAAAAGACGTAAAACTAGAGAAAGACAAGAGAGATGTGCCAACCAGCAGACACCAGAGGAGAAGGAAAATCGACGAGAAAAAGAATGCAAAAGAATTGCAAGCAAAAGACTATCAGCTGCAAAAATTAAACATTCACCAAAAAAAGCTACTAAGCAAACAAAGGATTTAGAACCTGTTCCTCAAACAAAAGATGACATGTTACCTGAAAAAATAAAAGAGATAGCAAAAAAAGCCACCAAAAAACAAAGCATTTAGAACCTCTTCCTGAAACATTACATGACATTTTACCTAAACCAATAAAAGATATACCAAAAAAAGCCACGAAAAAAACAAAGCATTTAGAACCTGTTCTTGAAACATCACATAACATTTCACCTGATGAATTTGAAAATCAAACTGATATACGCTTTGCAAATTGTCCTTTATTCAAGTCTTTAGCAGTAGAGGTTCATAATTGTGGGGACATGAATACTCAATGTCAGTTTTGTGAGGCTTATGATTTTAAACAGGAGAGACCCAGAGGCCAATTTATTAGTTGCTGTCAAAAAGGCAAGTTCAAACTTCCTGAAAGAAAAGAATTTCCAATCTATTTACAAAACATTATGGCTGAACCTACTTTTCCAAACTACAAAAATTTTAAGACAAACATAAGATCCTACAATAGTGCCATATCCTTTGCATCTATGGGGGCAACATTAGCTGCTAATGTTCCAGGACATGGTCCTTACTGTTTTAAAGTCCAAGGCCAAATTTACCATCGGACTTCACATTTACATCCAGAGGAAGGAGAGCAAAGAAAATTCGCTCAACTATATGTCCTAGATACAATAGAAGCTGTTGACCAACGTATGCAGCTGGAAGAAAATAAAAAATGCTTACCCAGTGTTTTTATAGAGCTAGATAATAATATGGACAATAACCACACTAAAGCTTATAAAAAAATGGCAGAAGTAGAAAATGAACAACTACTTCATGCACAAAGACATCAGTTAGCAATGCCAAAGGTCAATATGGTGCTTAAAAGAGACAGACATACTGATAAACATCGTTATAAATTGCCAACATCAAATGAGGTTGCAATGGTATTTCAAAATTATGGAGAACAACCATTTCAAAGAGACATTAGAATATATCCCAGAAATGAGGAGCAACAATTCATTAATATGAGTATCTTAAGTCCAAATTTGGATCCAATGACATATCCAATTTTTTCCCCGCACGGAGAGGCAGGTTGGCAACCAAAATTAACACTTCCCAGTTACCCAAATGCTAAAGCCAGAATCCGAAATACTTTTTCTATGCTTGAATTTAAAGTAGCTCAAATTGCCATTCGAAATACATTTAATTCAATTTTATGTGGTGGAAAACTAACACAACAATGGATTATTGATTCTTATTTGCAAGTTGAGGCCAATAATTTAAACTTTATAAAATATCAACAAGATAAACTACATGTAGAACAATATTCTGAACTAATGGACTATGTTGCTGAGGTGGCTACAAGCAGAGACATGAGAGCTGGCAAAGCCATAATTTTACAATCTTCCTTTCAAGGATCTCCTTGAAATGTGGGAGAACGATACAATAATGCTATGGCTATTGTCACCAAATTTGGCAAACCTGATTTGTTTCTTACATTTACATGTAATCCCCAATGGCCAGAAATTACACACAATTTACTTCTTTGCCAAAGTCCTTCCGATAGACCAGATTTAGTAGCCAGAGTTTTTAAGATTAAATTAAATTAATTAATACGTGACATCACTATAAGTCACTTATTTGGCAAATGTCTTGCTTATGTATATACCATTGAATTTAAAAAAAGAGGCCTTCCACATGCACATCTTCACATAATACTTCAAGAAAAAGATAAATTAGATACTTCTGACAAAGTGGATGCAGTCATTGTTGCAGAACTACCAGATCCAGAACTATATGGTAGACTATATGAGATTGTTACTCATCACATGATTCATGGACCCTGTGGTGAGCTTAATCCACAATCACCATGTATGGAAAATAATAAATGTTCCAAAGATTTTCCAAAAGATTATAGAGACAAAACCTATGCCAATTGTGATGGCTATCCACTTTATAAAAGAAGAGAAGGAGATAGTGCCATTATTCGTGGCAAAAAAGTTGACAATAGATATGTAGTACCCTACAATCCACATTTACTCATGAAGTATAACGCACACATTAATGTAGAAGCCTGCACTTCCATCAAATACATTAAATATGTGTACAAATATATTTACAAAGGCTATGATGCAGCTACTGTAGTCGTCAAAAGTGCAGACAACCCTGAAAGTAGTGAGTTAGTACATGATGAACTTGTAACTCATGTAGATGCTCGCTATGTCAGTGCGCCAGAAGCTATGTGGCGGCTTTTAAAATTTTAAATGCATGATAGATCACATGCAGTATATAGATTAGCAGTACATTTGCCACAAAGACATTTAGTGTATTTCCATGCTGGAAATGAAAGTAATGCATTGGCCCAAAGTGAACTTCGTCACACTACACTAACTGCATGGTTTGAATTAAATTCCACAGATTCAGAAGCAACACAATTCTTATATATTGAAATTCCATATCACTATGTTTTTGTGAATGGATTATGGAGACCTAGAAAAAGTAGAGGAAATAAAATAATCCCAAGAATTTACACAGTCAGTCCAAGAGATGTTGAACGTTTTTGCTTACGAATATTACTTTTAAATGTTCCTGGAGCACAAAGTTTTGAACACTTAAGAACTGTTAATGACATATGGCCTCATTCTATTATCGGCCGTAAATCGGCCGCAAAGCTGCGATTCCTTGCGGGGCTCCCGTTACCTTGCAATTCAAATAGACGGCGCCGCAAGGATATCCCCTTACGGCCGGCCGTATATCTTGCAACCGGCCGTAAGCTCAGAAATCTTTAAAAGCAAAAATAAATTCAAGACAGCACTGTAAAGCTCTGTAAATGCTAGGGATCATAATGGGGGACATGAGGATTAATAGCAACCCCCTCTCAAGCTTGCACATCAGCCCAAATCCGATATTTCATTAACTGTTTATTTTCCGGCCGCAGTGTGGGCGGGTCTGAGGTGCTCCAAGCCCTCTGGACTATTTCCACGGATATTTGACATAAATTAAAAAAATATATATTTACGGATTTGAGTGTAGGGGAATGTTGTGCTATGAATGCTAACACCTACAATCACTTTATAGTCTCCTCGGAGTGCAGGATGGCTTTATTATGTGCTTAATTGTGTGCCTGCGGTACCTTTTTGCTGCAAGTAAGCTGCGGCTCGGTTTTAGCCTTGCAGAGAGGGTTCCCGGAGCAATTGAATAGCAACCAGGATTTTCTTGTGGCCGAAACTCTTGCGGCCGTTTAAGATCAAAGGCTTTCCTCCGGCCGCAAGGGATAACAAGGTGCCGGCCGCAAGCCTGCCGGAGTCCCCGGCCAGAAGGGAATAGAATAGGCAAATAGCTTGCGGCCGGTCCTTGCGGCCCTGCATCTCCCACGGCCGATAATAGAATGAGGCCCATAGTATATGAATCCTTCCATTTAGCTGCAAGACATATAAACTTACTAGCTGATGATACAGAATGGGAAAGATGTTTAGAAGAAGCAGCACAATGTCAAATGCCACGGCAGATGAGAGAACAATTTGCATTTATTTGTATCCTCTCAAATGCTCCAAATGCATTAGCTTTGTGGGACACATTTAAAAGTAATATGGCTGAAGACTTTATGCAATGATACAATGAACGGATTGCACACTTAAAAGCGTTAATGGAAATCCAAGAAGTATTTTTAACTCATGGATTAAGTTGTGCAAGTTTTAATTTGCCTGATCCAGGTCTTATAGATGACATAAACTTTGAACACTATGACATTCAACTACAAGTAGAAAGAACAGAAGAAACACTTGCAACTTTAAATACGTTACAATTGCAAGCATTTAATACCATTAAAAATGCAATAGATGATGACATGGTCACAGAGCGTTATTTCTATCTTCATGGACCTGGCAGATCAGGAAAAACTTACCTATATCATTTATTAATGAGTTCTGCATGAGCACAAGGTCAAATAGCACTGCCGTTTGCCACTACTGGAATTGCTGCACTTTTATTAGAAGGTGGAAGAGCTGTACATAGTGGCTTTAAACTGCCAGTGCCTATTTAAGAAACCTCTGTGTCAGATATTCGCATGACATCATTACAAGCAAATAAATTGAAAAAAAGTAAATTAATTATAATAGATGAGGCCACAATGATGTCATGCTATGCCCTCCAATGTATTGACCGTTTGCTTCGTGAAGTCATGGATAATACTTTTCCATTTGGTGGAAAGGTAATGTTGTTAGGTGGCGATTTTAGACAAACATTACCTGTCATTGTACATGGAAATCGAACTGACATTATCGAAACCTGTATAAAGTCAAGCACACTATGGAAACATTTTACCCACCTTCAACTGCAACAAAACATGAGATCAGAAGGCCAAACTGATTTCAATGATTGGCTTATTAAAATTGGAGAAGGCAGAACAGAAAAAATACCACATTTACCTGATGACACTGTGCAGATCCCACCTCATATGATTTGTCACCAAGATATTATATCGGCTATATTTGAAGGTAGCATAAATACCCAGGAATATTCAGAGCTTGCCAACCAAGTCATACTAACGTGTAAAAATAAGGATGCATTAATCCTCAATAATGAAATCTTAAAAAAAATGTACGCACCACAAAGAAATTATCACAGTGCTGATTCTGTACTTGCTGATGACAATGAAAGTCAGGCTAACTTTTCCACTGAATTCATAAACTCACTAACTCCTTCTGGAATGCCACCACATATTTTGCAGCTAAAGAAAGGTGCAATTGTCATGTTACTGCGAAATATGAACCCCAAAAAAGGCCTATGCAATGGGACAAGATTAATTGTTCAACAATTAAAGGACCATTTTATAGATGCTGAAATTTTAACTGGTACCCATAAAGGAGAGAGAGTGTCATACCAAGAATAGATTTAGCACCTAGTGAAAGTAGTCTCCCTTTTATACTTCAAAGAAGAAAATTTCCCATCATTATGGCATTTGCCATGACCATTAATAAATCACAAACGTTCAAATCTGTGGGTATTTTCTTACAAGAACCAGTATTTGTACATGGCCAATTGTGCGTTGCTTTATCACGGTGCAAAAATCCACAGGCTATTAAAGTTTACATTGAAAAGAATGAAAGTCAAGGTGATTTATTAGAAGATGGACATATTTTTACTAAACACATTGTCTACTATGAAGTACTTTAATTTTTCATTAAAGAAATAAAAGCCATGCAAAACAAATTTAAAAGCAAATGCAAAAATATAAAAAAACACAATATAGAGAACCACTTTTCCAGAGACCAAACTATATGTGCGATTTAAAACAATTACTATAGCAACAAACAAAGGTCAACCATTCAAAAATACAAATCAATAAACAATTCAGTCATAATTAATGGAAGTACTGTTTATATATCATTAGCCTCACAAAACACTTGCCTTGCATTATTTTCACAAATTATTTTAAAATGTTAATTAACTATGTTACTGTTTCTAATGTTACAAGTTTCAAAACAATATTTTCAAGTTCATTACTTAGACAGATAAGAAAGTTCAAGTTTCTAAAAATATACTTTCAAGTTCTTTACTTAAACATATTACAAACTTCATGTTAAGAGCTCAACCACGTTTTAAGTCACAATGTAAATATTGTTTTTTATGTTAAACATTAATCCAGGGAGTAATCTGATCGCCAGTTCATGGGGTCAGGAAGGAATTAATTTTTTTCCCTCTCTGATACCATTGGGTACGCTGCAAGGAGGATTTTTACTGTTTGCCTTCCTCTGGATTCAATGTATATTTAAGTTAACAATTCTTGAAATAGAACTTGCATGTTAAAAAAACATTACCTCAAGTTTACAATACTGATTAATTTAAAGTTCAACTGTTTTTACATTCAAATGTTAATACTTTTAACACAAAATTATGTTAAAATCTTAATTAACTATGTTACTGTTTATAATGTTCCAAGTTGGAAAACAATTTTTTCAAGTTCCTTACTTACACAGATAAGAAAGTTCAAGTTTCAAAAAATATACTTTCAAGTTTCTTACTTAGATATATTACAAAGTTCATGTTAAGAGGTCAACCACGTTTTAAGTCACAGCAATAAACAAACCATTGAAAAATACAACACAATAAACAATTCAGTCATAATTAATGGAAGTACTGTTTATGGATGATTAGCCTCACAAAACACTTGCCTTGCATTATTTTTACAAATTATGTTAAAATGGTAATTACCGTAACTATGTTACTGTTTCTAATGTTACAAGTCTGAAAACAATATTTCCAAGTTCCTTACTTAGACAGATAAGAAAGTTCAAGTTTCAAAAAATATACTTTCAAGTTCTAAACATATTACAAAGTTCATGTTAAGAGCTGAACCACGTTTTAAGTCACAATGTAAATGTTGTCTTTTATGTTAAACCTTAATCCAGAGAGTAATCTGATCGCCAGTTAATGGGGTCAGGAAGGAATTAGATTTTTTCCCTCTCTGATACAATTCGCTACGTTTCAAGGAGGGTTTTTACTGTTTGCCTTCCTCTGGATTCAATGTATATTTAAGTTAACAATTCTTCAGATAGAACTTTCATGTTAAAAAAACATTACCTCAAGTTTACAATACTGATTAATTTAAAGTTCAACTGTTTTTACATTCAAATGTTAATACTTTTAATACAAAATTATGTTAAAATCTTAATTCACAATGTTACTGTTTATAATGTTCCAAGTTCGAAAAATGTTTTTTTCATGTTCCTCACATTCACCGCCATTTTACAACACTAACTTACAGAATGCGGAAGTACGCAGCTACACTAACGGCTTCCCCTCGCGCACGCAGCCTATTTACACTACACACTGCACACATTACTCACACTTACACCTCAGCTCAACAACAGTGCAAACCTACATTATATGCTGCAGGAACATCAAAACAGATTGTCAGCTCTTCAGCACATTCCTTGCTGCAAATATTAATTACAAAGAGGTAAAGTATATTAAATTATGATTTAATTAATTAATTAATTAATTAGCCTTAAAAAAAAAATAGACACAAAAAAAATAGACACTAGCGCAAACAACCACAAACACTTGCTCAGCGTCAGCCTTGCAATGAGCGCACAAGGATCTCAGACGACCAAAACACTTACTCTCTGTGGCAAACAGCATTACCTGCCTTACAATTTTATTGCCGTCATTTTTTGACGGGCAAGTCGCTAGTCGCTGGAATCTGTCACCGCTTCTGTGCATTGGTTTTCTCAAGATGCTGATGTGCTTGGTATTGAGGTACTTTGGGTTACAAGGACAGCTTTGATTTGTCTCTGTGCCTGTCCATCTCTAGCTCGTGTGTGTTCTATAGGATTTTAAGAGATGTAAACGTGACAATTTGTGACTGTGTAAGTAGATGGAAGACTTGGGAGGGCATGGTGCTTTCTCGAGAGTCTATATCTGACGGGCAATTCCTTGAAATCCTGGGTATATGACAGAAGTGCCTTATACATATAGGTAAATGGGGCATTGTGGAAGGTAGTTGGCCAGTACCTGGTTATATTACCAGAAGTGCCTTTTGTCTACAGGTAAGTAGGGGCATTATGTAGGGCAGTTACATAGTCATTGAGGAGGAAAAAATACTTTTAGTCCATCAAGTTCAATCTTTTAAGATCTCCTCTGATCTGCAGTATTCAGATTAATTGTTAACTGATCCAAAGGAAGCAAACAGAAAAAAACAGTGAAACTTGCCAATGGTTTAAAAAAGGAAAAAAAAAAATTATTTCCTGACCCCAGATACTGGCGATCAGAAACCTCCCTGGATCAATATTCATTCTCTAATTATCCAGGATAACCACAAATGCCATTTGTATTTAGAAATATATCCAATCCCTTTCATCTATCAAATCCATTGTCACCACCTCCTTTGGTAGAGAATTCCACAGATTAACCACCCTTACTGTAAAGAGCCCTTTTCTTTCTTTAAGGTGGAATATTTTTACTTCTAACCTCAAAGGATGTCTTCTTGTCAGATGAAAAACTCTAGTCACAAAAAGGAAAATAAGTTTAATAAGTTTAATTTGGTTTTTCATCATACCTTAGCCCCTCCATTCCCCTTATTAGTTTTGTAGCTCTTCTCTGTACTTTTTCTAGCTTTAAAATGTCCTTTTTATGAAGTGGCGCCCAAAGGTGTCCTCCATATTCCAAATGAGGGCGTACTAGAGATTTGTATAGTGGCAGAATTATATTTGCTTCCCTGGCTTCTATACCCTTCTTAATACATGCTAATATTTTATTTGCCTTTGCAGCTGCTGCTTGGCTTTGAGCGCTGTTACCTAGGTGGTTGTCCTCAAGCTCCCAAATCCCTTTCAATATCTGATACCCCTAGATTTGCTCCATTACGATTATACATTGCATGGCTATTTTTCTTCCCAGATGCAAAACTTTACATTTATTCTTATTAAATCTTATCTGCCATTTAGTGGTCCATTTCTTTAATTTATGCAAATCCTTCTGGGGGGAAAGTACATCATTATCTGATTTAATTACCTTACACAACTTGGAGCAAAAATGGAGACAATACTTTCCAGTGCCAGTGCAAGTCATTAATAAATATGTTGCCCAGTACCTTGTTGGTGTATTCTCCAGATTGGTGTTGTAGAGTTTAGTCCAGTATGAGAGTCAATCTGATGAGAATTTCCACATGGAAAAGTATTCACTTATATATTATACTAGCGACTTGACGGCAATAAGATTGTAAGGCAGGTAATGGTGTTTGGTTGAGACATTAATTTTGTTGGTGTTCCGAGATCCTTCGGCGCTCATTGCGATCCTCGCCCTGAGCGCCTTCGTTGGTTGTTTGTGTGCTATGAGCAGCATTGGCAGTGTTTTTTTGTATGCTAATGAAATAATTAATAAATGAATAAATGAATATACTTTACCTATTTTGTAGTAATCTATGCAGGAAGCATTGTGTTGAAGAGCTGACAATCTGTTTTGATGTTGCTGCAGCATACAATGTAGGTTTGCACTGTTGTGGAGCTGCTGTGTAAGTGTCAGCAATGTGTGCAGTGTGTAGTGTGAATAAGCTGTGTGCGCAAGGAAAATCCGTTAGGGAAGTTGTGAACTTCCGCATTGTGTAAGTTAGTGTTGTAAAATGGCGGCTAATGTGTGTGGTACGCGCTGTGGATCATTTTGCGTCCTGGTTAATAGTGTATATTGGACCTCGTACAGCTTTTTCTGAAACTCCATATGTGTTTTGTGGTGTTTTTAGGGTCATGTAGCCTAGTTTTCGTTTTTTTTCAGTGGCCATTTTTTCTCCCGCTTAGGGGATTTTCAAACTCTTGAATTTGTACTTACATTGATGTATAACTTGCATATGTCCTGGGTGCCCCCCTCCCTTGCTTTAGGAAAGCTTTTTATGTGTTTGTTGTGTGTATTTATTGTGTTTTTAATGTTTTTATGTGCGCAGGGATCGGACGGCTCGTATTTGTGGCTAAGTCCATAAATTTTGCCGGGTAAGTCCCGTCTTAGGGATCAGCGTCTACGGTGCTCATCAGCAGTGCAAGGAGCACGCTTTGCAAGGGCCGCAGCATTAGCGACGGCTTTTGGCAAGCCGCACTGCTGACAATTATATATGTGATGATGCATCTCTCTATATTTAGAGGATTTGCTTGCAGAGAGTGTTAAGTACTATTTAGAAAGGTATTAAATATATTTAAAAATATATTTTAAATATATTTTATTAGACACCCAGACTGGATGGATTGGATCAGGTTGTGTTTGGTTGGATTGGCAATTTGAACAATCCGATTGTTTGTATTGACGCTATAAAAGTCCTGATTGGCTGGAATTATTTGAAACAGAGTGAAAACAATATCAAACTGGCAAAGACTATGTGCTCCTTTTGTAACAAAATCAATGTAAGTTTATTCTGTATGTTACTTACTGTCTGGCTGAAAAATGTTTTGTTAAATATATAAAATGCACATTTGGATGTCAATGTTATTTTAGATAACTCAGATTCAGTCATTTGCATTCAATTGGTTTAAATATAGATTGACAGGTGCATTATTCAATCAGAATGGGATTTTGGGGTGTATCCCTTTCTGATTGGCTCACACATTTGCACCTTCTGATTGGCTGAATTTGATAGACAGCATTTTCAACCAATCAGTAGGCGCCATTGCCTATTTTCTTCCGGAACAGGCTCCGGGAGGCTCATTAGCGTCGGGTAGGTCTGCGAGTGTGAATCTCCGGTATTTAAAAAAATAATAATTTTTAGAGCGCAGTTCCAGGGCAGGGCAGAAGAGGAGGAGGCCGGAGACATCGCTGGGAGGTAAGTACAATGTAGATTATGTTTAGTGTATTTTGTTTTATGTTTATGTATGTGTACTAATGTTATGTTTTTTTGTAACAGGGGCTGCACCGGAGAAGAAGAAAAGAAGAAGGACGGGGACATGCTGGAAAGGTGAGTAGAATATTTAGAATATATATAATGTTTATTTATTTTCTGTAAATGTGTTGCACTAATTTATTGATATTTTTTTCCTTAAGTTGCTGATCTGAAGGGACATCTACAAAGGTAAGTGGTCTTAATTATTTGACTTTAGCTTAGAATTAGAGTAATTTATTAAGAGATAGCATTTATTATATGTTACATAGAGGGGTGTATTTTATAAAGATAGGACGTATTGAATATTATATAGTATAGTATATTACATTGGGGGATGTATTTTATATAGATAGGATGTATTGTATATTAGATAGATTGGGGGATGTAGATTAGATAGGATGTATTGTATATTAGATAGATTGGGGAATGTATATTAGATAGGATGTATTGTATATTAGATAGATTGGGGGATGTAGATTAGATAGGATGTATTGTATATTAGATAGATTGGGGAATGTATATTAGATAGGATGTATTGTATATTAGATAGATTGGGGGATGTAGATTAGATAGGATGTATTGTATATTAGATAGATTGGGGAATGTATATTAGATAGGATGTATTGTATATTAGATAGATTGGGGGATGTAGATTAGATAGGATGTATTGTATATTAGATAGATTGGGGAATGTATATTAGATAGGATGTATTGTATATTAGATAGATTGGGGGATGTAGATTAGATAGGATGTATTGTATATTAGATAGATTGGGGAATGTATATTAGATAGGATGTATTGTATATTAGATAGATTGGGTAATGTATATTAGATAGGATGTATTGTATATTAGATAGATTGGGTGATGTAATTTAGATAGATAGGATTTATTGTATATTAGATAGATTGGGGGGTATTGTATTTCATTTAATTTGTATTGTATTGTATGTATTGTATTGTATGTGTTATATGTATTTCCTTTTCAGGTGTGTAATGTTTTTTTTTCTGTAATGGGGGGGGGGGGATGTAATGTATTTTTTTATTTTCTGTAATGTTCCTTAGATGTTTATACATTTGGTGACTTGATTTATATTTATTTTCTGTAATTAGAGTGGTGGGGGGTTATTAGGGGGTAGGAGGGGTAGGTAGGTAGTGTAGGTGTTAATAAGTTAGTGTAGAGGGTGGTTAGTTTAGATGTAATGTTTTATTGGGGGCTATAGTGCAGTGTAGTGTTTATACTTAGTGGCATAATGGTCCTTGAGGACCGTCATGGCACACTTATGCGGTTAATGTTGGGTTGTAACAGCCCCATAAGGGTAATAACATACCCTTATGGGACTGATGGGGTTAAATAGAGGCTTATGGTGGTCTCTATTGATCCTCATGAGTGACAGGTTTATTTATTGGCTTATGGGGGTCTGTATTGAAGAGAGGGAGATAGATCTGGTGCTGAAAGACAGATTTGAGTATCATCTGTATAGAGATGGTACTAAAATCCAAAAGAGTTTATTAGAGTACCAAGTGAGGATGTATAGATGGAGAAGTGGGGAAAAGTGGGCCTAGGACTGAACCTTGGGGTACGCCAATGGACAGAGGGTGAGGAGAAGAAGAGGTGCCAGAGAAAGAGACACTAAATGTTCGATCTTGTAGGCATGACATGAACCACAAGAGAGCATTGTCTCAAATGTCGAAGGAGCAGAGGATATGGAGTAGAAGAGGATGGTCGACTGTGTCAAAGGCAGCAGAGAGATCCAGAAGAAGTAGAATAGAAAAGTGATCAATATATCGAGGGTCAATATAAGACTTTGTCAGGAGAACTTTTTGTGCCAAGAGATTTTCTACCGAAAGCAGGACATCCTTTGATATTAGAAGTAAAATTATTCCACCTTAAAGAAAGAAAAGGGTTAATCTGTGGAATTCTCTACCAAAGAAGTGATGACAGCGGATTCGATAGATAACTTTAAAAAGGGATTTGATATATATTTTAAATAAAAAAGGATATTCAGGGTTATTCTAGTTAATTAGAGAGGGAGTATTGATCCAGGGAGGAGTCCGATCGCCAGTATCTAGGGTCATGAGGGAATTTATATTTTTCCCTTTTGAGATGATTGGCAAAATTTCACTGGGGTTTTTCTGTTTGCTTCCTCTGGATCAATTAACAATTATTCTGACTACTGTAGATCAGAGGAGATCCAAAAAGGTTGAACTTGATGGACTAAAAGTCTTTTTTCAACCTGTGTCTACATGGGGGAACTGCAGAGGGTACAAAAAAGGACAGGAAGAATATGCGTGAGCTGCAGAGGTACCCTGAAGAGATTAAGTACAGATAGGGAGCAGGAGGAACAGATGAGGGAGCAGCACATGTATCTTGGGCAGCTGCAGGCTGTACAAAGGTAGTTGCGATATCTAACTTAACATTTTTCACTCCACCTATCCACTCTGACTTATGGGCCCCTTACTTTCTATCTCTGTCTCTCCCAGTTCCTCTCTCCGGTTCTTTCCCATTCTCTCTCATGTTATCACTCTTTCTCTCCTTCTCTTGTTCTTTTTCTCTCTCAGCACCGGACATTGTTCTGCACATTCAGGTCAGGTCATTCAGCCTATCCAGTAAGCCATTGCCCTGACTCAGTTACTGATAATAAATAGTGAGTGTGGCACGTATTTGGCTCATTCTTTGGATGGACCCATCAGGAGAGCTCTCCTACTGGGAGATCATTGGGTTTATTTGTTCAGATGACCATGGTAGTCACAATTGTGTTTATGTTTAGAGAGATGAAGTCGAGGTCACCACATGGATGGTCCAGCTGTTACATTTTATTTTATGGATCTAAACCAAAGCAGTTGTGATAAATAAAAGGATATCATTTAAAATAATGTTAACAGCTCCATGTACAGACCCTACCCCGGCAATGGGGGAATCAGAAGCCGTAATACACGTAATAAAAGTCAGTATCAGTAAGGACAGTGTTGCATTTTGTTCTTGAGTACAAAGACGGTCATCTCAAAGCCATCTGCCTTCTTTTTAAGCCAAAATAATTTGAAACCCTAACAATCACCTCCCTATTGCTAATGAGCATCTCTTTCTTATGCATCTATGGTTTCTGAGTTATATTAGATAGGGATTATGTACAGCACAACAACCTAGTTTAACATAACACTACAAACAAATATACATTGTATCACGCGTGTTTTTTTTCCTGTTTCTATTTATTGATACAATATTACGAAATGTATGTGACACAAACCTAGAGGTTTTTGTAATAAAAATGTTATTTATGAGCTTCCAGTGAGGAAAAAATACAGAAGAATAAATGTGCCCCCTAGTGTATAATCAGTGTATCACACTGAGCTGTCCAAAGCCGAGTTATGTATGGCCCAGGCTTGTGGTTTATTATTAGTTTCCAAAAGATCTGGTGCTTTGGCTCAGGGCAAAATAAACAAGTTAGCGGCTCTCTACATTCACAAAGTAATTATTTACTAATGTTGTGTTGAAAGAAACTATGGCAGAGGTTGCTCTTAATGCGCACTGTGCAATAGATATATAAATATAATTGTAGAGTAAATGGAAAATACACTGCAAATACATTACTCTAGGTATAGTCAAACACAGCTATGCATATAGATATACACTGTTCTATATATATATATATACTAGCGACTTGCCCATCAAAAAATGATGGTCATAAAATTGTAAGGGAGGTAAAGCTTTTTTTCCAAACAATGTAAGGCTTTTGGTCCTCTATATACTTTCGGCGCTCATTGTGAGCCTCTCCCCTCGTGTAGTTTTGCTTGTGTGAGCACCTTCGGTGCTCATTGCAATCCCCATGATGAGTGCCATGGGAGTTCATTGTGAGCCTCTCCCCTGGTAATTTTTTTTTATATATATATATATTTTTTTTTAATAATAATTAATTAAGTAATTAAATAATAAATTAAGATACTTTACCTATTTCTAATTTATATATCCAGCAATCAATATCCTGAAGAGCTAACAATCGCTTTTGATTTTCCTGCCGCATACAATGTACATTTGTACTGTTGCTGACCTGATGAGAGTGTCAGCAATGTATGCAGTGTGCAGTGTAAATAGGCTGCGAGCGCGAGGCCAAACCATTTGTTTATTTGGTTAAAGCGCCATTTTTGAATCGTAATGTTATTAGTTGGAAGTTAGTTTTGTAAAATGTCAGTGATTGCCTATGTGTTACGCGGCTCTCGAGCATTTTCCGTCCTTCCTTATAGTATATTTTGTACCTCGTACATTCCTGGGTAAAAGTCGTATGTGCCTAGCAATGTTGTCCATGGTTAGGGGTCGTGTAGCCTCGTTTTCGTTTTTTCGGCGACCATTTTCGAGTGCCTAAACTCGCTATATTTGGTTTAAATTTGCATGCACCGTGACTCCCAGATGTCCTGGATGTCCCCCCGTGCTGTGTGTGATTTTTTTTTCTTGTTGTTTTTTTTTAAGATTTGCAGCTTTTGTTTTTTTTTTGTAAGTCCTGCTTTCTTTAGCAAAGTGTTACAGCCTACGGTGCTCATCTTCACCAGCGCACTTTTCCCCTCCATGAACTCTCTCTCACGCGCAGCCCACTCTCATCCCTCTTTGCTCCTCTTTCTCTCTTGCATATGTGACACACATACACACACACATATTCCTCACCTGCACAGAGTATAGAGAGAAGCATGAGCTTGACAATATCTCCCAATGCCAGCGTTTTTCCCTTCTCATGGGTTGTTTGCACTGGCGGCTGGTGAACTTTCAAGTTGGAGGGGCGCCAGAGCAAGACTTGGCTCGTCCCCGTACACAGACCCCACCTATTTTTAAACCCCTCCCTTGTTGTCATATTGACCTTTAAATTCCCCGCCCAATGACTTTATACTTGCCATGCCCATTGAAATAGACTCCACCTACTGATTTTTTAATACTGTTTAAAAATTCTAGAATCTTGGGATTCAGGCAAATAATAACATTTCTCTTCTGCATGAATGTAATGACACTCACCAACAGTTGACTCTCCTTCTCTGGGTGTCTTCAAGTGTAGTAATCCAGAATATTCGGCAGCCGCAGAGTGTTTGGACCTGAGCATGATATAAAACAAGCAAACAAATCAGAGAGTGCAAGACCCCAACCATACCTAAAAACACTTATGAAACCAAGCAAGACTATATAGGCCCCAACCATACCTAAAAAAACATATTATATAAAGCGGGAATATATAGGCCCCAACCGGACCTTAAAAACCCACATTACACTAAGGGGAACCATATAGGCCCCAACTGGACCTTAAAAACCCACATTACACCAAGCGGAACCATATAGGTCTCAACCGGACCTTAAAAACCCACATTACACCAAGCAGAACCATATAGGCTCCAACCGGAACTTAGAACCCCACATTACACCAAGCAAGACGATATAGGCTTCAACCGGACCTTGAAAACAATAAAATGCTAAGCGGGACTATATAGGCCCCAACCGGGACTTTCAAACCTTAAAATACCAAGTGGGACCATATAGGCCCCAACTGGACCTTAAAAACCCACATTACACCATGCGAGTCCATATAGGCCCAAACCGGACCTTAAAACCCCACACTATTCCAAGCGGGGCCATATAGGCTCAAACCGGAACTTAAAAACCCACATTACACCAAGCGGTACTATTGCGAGCCTCTTCCCCCCCCCCTCTACTTTACTGGCCTTGTGATGAGCGCCTTTGGCGCTCATCAGGGGCCTCGCAATGAACTCCCTCCTCTGTGTCTCGTCACCTCCTCCTCTGTGTCTCTTCCCCCCTCCCCCCTCTCTGTGTCTCTTCCCCCCTCCTCTGTGTCTCTTCACCCCCTCTCCCCCTCCAATTTTTCTTTTGCCCCCTTCCTCCCTCTCCCCCTCCTCTGTGTCTCTACCCCCCTCCTCCCCCTCCCCTGTGTTTCTTCCCACTCCTTCCCTTGTGTTTCCTTCCCCCTATCTCTCTTCCCTGTGTCTCTCCCCCTCGCCCTCCTCTGTGTTTCTTCCACCTTCTCTTCCTCCCCTGTGTCTCTTCCCCCCTCTGTGTTCTCCCCCTCCCTCGTGTTTCCTTCCCCCATCACCCTCCCCTGTGTCTCTTCTCCCCTCTGTGTCTCTCCTCCTCCCCTGTGTCTCTGCCCCCTCTCTCCCTTGTGTTTCCTTCCCCATCTTCCCCGTCTGTGTCTCTTCCCCATCTCCCCCTCCTCAGTGTCTTCCCCCCTCCCTCCCCTGTGTCTCTTCCTCCATCTTTGTCTCTCCCGTCTCCTCTCCCTCCCCTGTGCCTCTTCCCCCTCCGTGTCTCTCCCTCCCCTGTGTCTCTTCCCCCTCTTCTCCCTCACATGTGTCTCTCCCCCTCCTCTCCCTTCCCAGTGTCTCTTCCCCCCTCCCTCCCTTGTGTTTCCTTCCCCCATCTTCCTCCCCTGTGACTATAGGAATCTTATTTAGTGTACAAGAGAAGCCTCCACCACACAGAGTACAGAGACAGATAATACATACACATGATATATATATATATATACAGGGAGTGCAGAATTATTAGGCAAATGAGTATTTTGACCACATCATCCTCTTTATGAATGTTGTCTTACTCCAAGCTGTATAGGCTCGAAAGCCTACTACCAATTAAGCATATTAGGTGATGTGCATCTCTGTAATGAGAAGGGGTGTGGTCTAATGACATCAACACCCTATATCAGGTGTGCATAATTATTAGGCAACTTCCTTTCCTTTGGCAAAATGGGTAAAAAGAAGGACTTGACAGGCTCAGAAAAGTCAAAAATAGTGAGATATCTTGCAGAGGGATGCAGCACTCTTAAAATTGCAAAGCTTCTGAAGCGTGATCGTCGAACAATCAAGCGTTTCATTCAAAATAGTCAACAGGGTCGCAAGAAGCGTGTGGAAAAACCAAGGCGCAAAATAACTGCCCATGAACTGAGAAAAGTCAAGCGTGCAGCTGCCACGATGCCACTTGCCACCAGTTTGGCCATATTTCAGAGCTGCAACATCACTGGAGTGCCCAAAAGCACAAGGTGTGCAATACTCAGAGACATGGCCAAGGTAAGAAAGGCTGAAAGACGACCACCACTGAACAAGACACACAAGCTGAAACGTCAAGACTGGGCCAAGAAATATCTCAAGACTGATTTTTCTAAGGTTTTATGGACTGATCAAATGAGAGTGAGTCTTGATGGGCCAGATGGATGGGCCCGTGGCTGGATTGGTAAAGGGCAGAGAGCTCCAGTCCGACTCAGACGCCAGCAAGGTGGAGGTGGAGTACTGGTTTGGGCTGGTATCATCAAATATGAGCTTGTGGGGCCTTTTCGGGTTGAGGATGGAGTCAAGCTCAACTCCCAGTCCTACTGCCAGTTCCTGGAAGACACCTTCTTCAAGCAGTGGTACAGGAAGAAGTCTGCATCCTTCAAGAAAAACATGATTTTCATGCAGGACAATGCTCCATCACACGCGTCCAAGTACTCCACAGCGTGGCTGTCAAGAAAGGGTATAAAAGAAGAAAATCTAATGACATGGCCTCCTTGTTCACCTGATCTGAACCCCATTGAGAACCTGTGGTCCATCATCAAATGTGAGATTTACAAGGAGGGAAAACAGTACACCTCTCTGAACAGTGTCTGGGAGGCTGTGGTTGCTGCTGCACGCAATGTTGATGGTGAACAGATCAAAACACTGACAGAATCCATGGATGGCAGGCTTTTGAGTGTCCTTGCAAAGAAAGGTGGCTATATTGGTCACTGATTTGTTTTTGTTTTGTTTTTGAATGTCAGAAATGTATATTTGTGAATGTTGAGATGTTATATTGGTTTCACTGGAAAAAATAAATAATTGAAATGGGTATATATTTGTTTTTTGTTAAGTTGCCTAATAATTATGCACAGTAATAGTCACCTGCACACACAGATATCCCCCTAAAATAGCTAAAACTAAAAACAAACTAAAAACTACTTCCAAAAATATTCAGCTTTGATATTAATGAGTTTTTGGGGTTCATTGAGAACATGGTTGTTGTTCAATAATAAAATTAATCCTCAAAAATACAACTTGCCTAATAATTCTGCACTCCCTGTATATTGTGACCGTTTGGCCCTTAGATGTTATGACAAGCAAGTGGAGTATGGAGTTCTTGACAGGAGTGACGGAGTTCCTTCCTAACTCCCCTATCCTCCTGTACTGTCTGACCCCAATCCATTCTCTCTCTTTCTTTCAGTGCAAATTCACTCTGGTTTTAAGGCCTACTACATCTGTGAGATTCTCAGAACTGCATTCAGAACACCTCAGCAGTGCAAATTCACTCTGGTTTTAAGGCCTACTACATCTGTGAGATTCCCAGAACTGCATTCAGAACACCTCAGCAGGTATGGAGGAGACTATGGAAACTGTGCCATCCCTGGAGCCAATATGTTTATTAATATCACTACTGTATGCATGTTATTATATCTTGGCAGGACGAATTGAGCTGGAAGAGTGACTACAGACTCAGGAGGTGAAAGTACAAGGAAGCCAAGTAAGTGAAGGGATTATTGAAGATCCCCTGCAGTTAGACCCTGTTTGACCCTGTTTGAGTGAGGCCAGTGAGTGAAGGCCTCAGTCTGAAGCATGCTAAGGAGGACGCTTGTAGTTATCTGCCATTGAGAGGAACGCAGTACTTTTACATTGTCTGCTGGAAGCAGAAATTGTACCAGGCTGAAAGGAGCCTGAAAGTTTACAGTCAGGAGTAAAAAGGCTGTTTGGTTTGCTGAGAGAGGCCACGAATGAAGGTTCCAAGACCTTTTATGCCCCAAGGAAGAGACTGAGAGATTAACGAGGGAAGTTAACACAAGTTATTGTGTTACTGGTGGAGCAGTGTGTTAGAGCTCTGTGCTTCAACAGCTATTAACCTGGGTTCCAAGTCAGTTCCACTGGGGAAGGAAATGGCAACACACTCCAGGAACACTGCAAACTTACTTGGTTGATGAGATCAGCACAGAAGAATCCAGTCAGTAAAAAAGAGCAGCAACAGAGGGGGGGGGGGGGGGGGTTGAGATAATTTGCTTTATAAAAAGCCTTCCTGATGTAATATCATAACAATAAGCCTCAAAGGTTTGGGGGCAGTCAGAGGGGATGTTCATAGCAACCAGACAGCCTGCAGCACTGATTGGTTGATGCTAAAAGCTGTCAGTCAGGAAAATTGATACAATTGTAGCAGAGTGAATTAATATTCACCCAAGTTGGAGTGTTACAGCCCAACGCTCACACAGTAATATGATCTAGTAGTGCAGCAGTAGGGAGAGAGACCTGGCAAGGGGGAAGGCACACAAAGGGTTAATTTAAAGCGATAGATGCATGTTTTTAACAAAACCATATAAGAGAACACATGAAAGCTAATATAATTAAATTGTACTATCTATATAAATTTAAAATACAATATTAAAGTGATTGATAATTTTTTGGGGGGTTGCCTGCCCATTTGCCCCTATGCACCAACCGCCCCTGGTTGTTTGGAGTTCTTAGACCACTGCGCTTCACCATTCCTCCTAGATTCCCTATCTCTTCCTCTTGTGTTTTCAACTCCTATTTTCTTGAATCCAATTGTTTCCTCTCCTGTATCTCTCATATCCTCATCTCTTTCCTTTGTCTCCTCTCTCTTCCTCCCCTGTGTCTCCCATCTCTTCCTATTCTGTATCTCCCATCTCTTCCTCTCATGTAAGAGCAAATGGGGGCTGGTGTTGCCCAGCAGGTTGTTTAGCAAGTTGCTCTCATGTTTCCCCATCCCCTTGTTATCCTTTATCTCTCACCTCTTTCTCTCATGTATCCTCATTTCCCCTTCTCTTGTATCATCCATCTTTTCCTCTCATGTATCCCCATCTCCTCTTCTTTTGTATCTCCCATTCTTTCCTTTCCCTTATATCTTATATGTCATCTCTTCCTCTTCATTATACCCCAATATGACAAGCATTAACAACTAGCTAGCCACAAAGCACTATGCGATACTTGTGATGACATAAGAAGTAGCTCACAAACCATTTCATTCTGAGACACCAGAGGCCATGGTTGTAAAGCCATCAGGGTTTCCAAGATGGTGCTTAGATTGGTTAACTAGATTTTATTTAGAGGTAATGATTAACAATGTGGGAGGACTGAAAATCTTTTCTGTAGAGGTCCAATACATGTTTGGCAGCGGAAGGCTTGTTGCCATGAAGTAGACCCAGAAACTCCAACAAGTTGCCTAAGCTAAGTCTTTTTGTCTTCTTTTTGCTAAGGCAAACCACAAGGAAGATTGTTGCATAGTAAGTGTCTCATGGCTCCTCCTACACCACAGAAATATGTCCATGATCCCTGGATTTGCAGCAATCATTAGAGAGAGAGTGTTTTATTTTGTTTGTGTATTGTCCTGTAATGTTTTATTTACTTTGTATGTACTGTGACTTTATGTACTTTTTAACTCCATTTACAGTGTCTTGCAAAAGTATTCACCCCCCTTGGCATTTGTTGTGTTAAGTTGCCTCACAACCTGGAAGTAACATGGATTGTTTGAGGATTTGCATCATTTAATTCACAGAACATGCCCACAACTTTGAAGATGTTTTATTTTTTTTTATGTAAAGTAAACAACAAATAGGACAAAATAACAGAAAAAGTCAATGTGCATAACTATTCACCCCCCTAAAGTCAATACTTTGTAAAGCCACCTTTTGCGGCAATCACAGCTCCAAGTCGCTTTGGATAAGTCTCTATGAGCTTGCCACATCTTACCACTGGGATTTCTGCCCATTCCTCCTTGCAACACTGCTCCAGCTTCTTCAAGTTGGATGGTTTGCAGTTGAGAACAGCAATCTTTAAGTCTGACCACAGATTTTCTATTGGGTTGAGGTCTGGGCTGTGACTTGGCCATTCCAACACATTTTCATGTTTCCCCTTAAACCACCCAAGTGTTGCTTTAGCAGTGTGTTTAGGGTCATTGTCCTGCTGGAAGGTGAACCTCCGTCCTAGCTTCAAATCACGCACAGAGGGGTACAGGTTTTACTCAAGAATATCCCTGTATTTAGCACCATCCATCTTTCCCCCAACTCTGACCAATTTCCCAGTCCCGGCTGCTGAAAAACATCCCCACAACATGATGCTGCCACCACCATGTTTCACTGTAGGGATGGTGCTCTTTGGGTGATGTGATGTGTTGGGTTTGCGCCAGACATAGCATTTTTTTTGATGGCCGAAAGTTCAATTTTAGTCTCATCAGACCAGAGCACCTTCCTCCATACATTTTGGGAGTCTCACATGCCTTTTCGCAAACTCAAAACGTGCATGGAGCGTACATCTTATTGTCGTCCTATGTACAGATACTCCAGTCTCTGCTGTGGATCTCTGCATCTCCTCCAGGGCTACCTTAGGTCTCTGTGCTGCCTCTCTGATTAATACCCTCCTTGCCTGGTCCGTGAGTTTTGGTGGGCAGCCGTCTCTTGGCAGGTTTGCTGTTTCCATTTGGTTATGAAAGATTTGGTGGGGCACCTGGGGATCATCAAAGATTTGGATATTTTTTTATAACCTAACCCTGACTTGTACTTCTCAACAACATTGTCCCTTACTTGTTTGGAGAGTTCCTTGGTCTTCATGGCAGTGTTTGTTTAGTGGTGCCTCTTGCTTAGGTGTTGCAGCCTCTGGGTCCTTTCAAAAAAGGTGTGTATATGAAATGACCGATCATGTGACACTTAGATTGCACACAGGTGGACATCATGTCACTAATTATGTGACTTCTGAAGGTAATTGGTTGCACCAGAGCTTTTTATGGGTTTCATAACAAAGGGGGTGAATACATACGCACATGCCAAGCTTCTGTTTTCTATTTCTAAAAAATAGTTTTATGTATATGTTTTTCTCATTTCTCTTCACCAACTTAGACTATTGTGTTCTGATCCATCACATAAAATTCAGATTAACAAAACATTGAACTTAAGGCTGTAATGTAACAAAATAGGCAAAAAGTCAAGGGGGTGAATACTTTTGCAAGGCACTGTAAATAACTATTTTTCTGGTTGATTAAGAAACCATGAGATACTTATTGAGATAACCCACAATACCATTACACTGATACCAGTTTGGGCATCTTGTTTTTGTGTATTTTAGCAGATTATTGCAGAAGTTTTATCAGTGTTTTTCTATTTTATTTTATCTTTATATTTTGAATATCATTTTCTGGGCAGAGCGTACCCAATGTTTTGTTACACCAATATCTTCATCCCATCTCCCATCTTATCCTGTCATGTATCTCCATTTCTTCCTCTTCTTCTCCATCTTTTCCTCTTATGTATCTTTCTGTCCTGTATCTACATTTATTTCAAGATCACTATTAAGAAGGAATCTCCCTGTTCTTTCTTAGGGGTCTTCAGTAGTCTCTAAGGTGTGTATTTAGCTAGACTTCAGGAGTACACACATTCAGGGGGGAATTACACATGGCAATATATAAGTGTCTCAGGTAGTAAGTGTTCCCCTATCTGTACCACATGTGTACTATTGGTTGTGTTTCCTTGTGTATGATGACTTGATTTGTGAATTATCTGCATTTGATTCTCATTGTTTGACCCTTCTGTGGGTCACTTCTGTTATGTGACCCTCATGATCCCCCCAGTCCAAGACCTCATATTCAGTTGTTACCTCTCCTTCGATCTCAAGCCGCTGTTATTTTCAGTTGATCACTTAGTTGGACGGTATGTTATAGCCAACCAGAATAGGAAAACTCCAAGATCCATAGCAAAAAATTATCGTCATAAAGGGTCTTCCTCGGAGGGGCTTTCAGCACCCTAACAATACTCAGTACACAATATAAAATACCCATGTATAGCATGTTTGCATTGTTAATATTATGGGTGAACACAATGTGTGTTTAGGTTTGTAGATATGACCATTTATTTAGTTATTTCACATGAAAAATTTGATTGTGTTCATAGGTTTGTTCTACACAAATATTAATATTTGATTGTTCCAAAAATGTACGTAACATATATAATTCCATAAATACCTTTTAAGTGAGTGTATAAATACTTATAATTAATGTATGTGTAATTCACTAATAAATATGCTAACAGCATAAACAAGACCACATGTTGTCACATTCGTATTAACACCAGATCATCCGATATCTACCCCTGGCTGCTATATCTTCTCTGCATTTGTCATACTGTCTCCCTTCTTCCATGGCACTCAATCCTTCAATCTATCAGCCCTAATGCCTGTTCTCTAAAATGATCCCACCCAATAACTGTGCTGCACTTTCCCCCACTGATCTCCCACCTCCTGTGTCACTTTTGTGGTGCTCCTCAACCCCACAATCTATCAGTCTTTTCTGTGCACTTATCCAATCACTGATGTCCTACCTTCTGTCTCCACTTTGTGATGCTCTTACTCCTTATGCTCTATCGGGTAGCATGATTTTATCGCGCCTGACAAATGCACACTGACGCTTGAACGCACAGACAAAAGCGTGCCCGTCAATAGTGCACCCCGACATCTGCGCGCACGAATTCAGGTAAGGTGGGTTGGTGGGCTTAAGGGTGCTAGGTTGACAGGTTTTAGGGTTAGGGGACTAAGGGTTAGGGTTATGCTAGGGTGAGTAAGGGTTAGGTTGTGGGGTGTAAGGGTTAGGGTTAGGCTGCGGAGTGTAAGGGTTAGGCTGTGGGGTGTAAGGGTTAGGGTTAGGTTGCGGTGTGTAAGGGTCAGGGTTAGGCGGCGGGGTGTAAGGGTTAGGCTGCAGGGTGTTAGGGTTAGGCTGCAGGTTAGGGTTAGAAGGGTTCCTGTTGTTAGGCCATAGCACTTGCGCCCTTTTGATGGAACCCATTTGTCGTCCACTTTACAACTGTGTGTTGCTGTCGGTGCGCTGTTTTCGGCGCACATTTGGCATTCGCGCTAAAGTAGGGGTGCAGCTCTATCCTCTATCGCTTATCTACAGCCTTTAGTCTGTTACAATAATCAATTGTCATATATCTGAGCCTGACTCCTCCATTCTGACTCATCCTGCAACTTAAAAAGCAAGGAGCTGGATGGAAGTTCACTCCATGCGCAGATCTTAATAGTAATGGGATGAATTAATTATGAGCAGAAAATGAAGCTTGAGCTCAGCAACAATCTCCAACATAAAGTGCATTAGTCTCTCGTTTAGTGCTCCATGCTGCTTTACCTCTCTGAATTTGGAGTGAAGGGGAGTGTGCACTCAACAGGCCCCACACCACAGCAGCCCTCCTTATCTGCTATCTCTTCCTTCCTGTAGTTTGGATGTACCACACCTTCCAATCCCTCAGTTGTCCCCATTGGTTTGTAGCTGGTGAGGAGTATAGGTAAGCAAAATAGTACAAATGGGCCCTGTACATTCTCGGTAGACGTTATAGGTTTATAACTTCTGCTCATTGTTTCTGTGCACTTTTAGTTTTTCCCTTGCTAAGGCAATTGTGTAATAGTGTTGAAACCTGATCATTAAAATGGGGATGGGTATCACAATTGTCATGATGCCACTAATAGCAGCAAAACTTGATATGACTTTGCCAAATGTAGTCATTGGAAAGACATCTCCATACCCCACCGTGGTCAGTGTAATGAGAGCCCACCAGCAACATGAGTAAATGTCCACAAAGTAATCATTATGGTATCTATGCAAATCTGCATTGGTCCATTCTGCATAGAAGGCCAATGTAGCAAAAAATAGTGTCTCAAAGCCTAGAACAAGTAACAGTATGAAGATCTCTTTTATTGTTCCTCTGAGAGTCCCACCAAGAACTCTCAGAATGAGGCTTCCTTCAATAAACCTGAAGATCCTGACCAATTTTATGATATAGACTACTCGGAAGAATCCCAGGACCTTCCACACAACGTCCCTCTGGGAAACATTTCCTTTTGCCAAAAGCTCTACAAATATTGGGAAAAGGGACAGAAAATCAATCACATTCAGGAAGGTTCTAACAAAAGTCTTTTTGTCAGGACAGAAGATGAAACGAATGCAGAATTCAAAAATGAACCAGAGGACACAAACAAGCTCCAGATACAGCAAATAGGAAACCTTCTGATGAACAAGTTCCCTCTCCAGAGACCAGTTGGCGTCTTCATAAAGCGTGTGGTTTGTCATGTAGAGATAATGCTGTTTGGCTTCTTCAAAGAAGATCACAATGGCTCCAATAGTGAACAGGAGTGAGACAGCAGCGATACACTGTAACAGAAGATAATATGAGTTATATCATTGAATGGACACCTGGTAATCCTCCAGTGTACGACGAGACTTTGGAAACAGATAAGAATCATTTGTCTTAGTTATAGAGTGTGGTCAAGTACTTTATTTATGATTAATATTCCAATGCTCTTGTTAAACCTTAATCAGTATTACTTCTGACATGATAAAGAGAGGTGCAACTCTCCAAAGCTGTCACTCTAACCAATATGTTTGTGCAAAAAAAAAAAGTATCACTATATACTGCAATACTCGGATTATTCATCTAGATTTTATATATATATATATTGTGACATATTGCCCCCTAGTGGATGGTGCCAGGTACAGAAGGATGAAGAGTTCTTGACAGGAGTGACGGAGTTAAACTCCTGGAGAACTCCTAATTGGCCCCAGCTGAAGCTTCACTTTAAAGCCTGGAAAGCAGACATGGGAAGGGCTACTGATGAGGCTCTGGCCTAAGGGCTGTGAGCTGTGTGTGAAGCTGCAGTCTGTTTGGAGAAGCTGGAAAAGAGAACCATAGACGGCTCAGCTTCTGTTAGATCTTGAGAGCTGGGATAAGCTTTGAAGTAAGATAGTAAGAAAGACTGCTTATAATATCGATTGAAATACAGAGATAAAGGTTTTGGAGAGGCTTCTGCAAGATTAAGAGAGGCCACCAAAAAATGGAAGTGGACAGAGTCCATCTGAGAGAAATACAGAACGTACAACCACTGATTGCTGAAAGTAACACTGTGGTTTCAATCTCAAGGGGAAGCATTAATTCAGCTTGCTTCTTAAAGAAATGAACCAGGCATGGGCTGTTGAAGTTGCCCTGAAAGAGGCTGCTGCATGTCTGAAAGAAGCTGTAGCTGCTCAACAAGAGAGCAACAGAAAAGGGCTATCCAGTTAGCTAAGAAACAAGCTACGCGGAGAAACAAATGGAAGATGCAGCAATAGTTAGAGCTGATGAACTTCTCCTAAAACTGACTGAGGAGGATGATGTGGAAATATAACTCACCATATTTGAAAGAACTGCCATTCGGGAGGCGTGGCACAAAAGGTACCGGGTCAGCCTCATCTCACCATATTTGACTGGTGAAGCTCAGAAAGCTTACATACGCATGGATAAAGGAAAGGTGATGAACTATGATGACCTGGAAACAGAAATCCTGGGCAGAGTTGGAGTTAACCGGGGTGTCAGAGCACAGAGATACTGTGCAACAAAACTTATGAACAAAGAGCGCCTGCATTGTACCAAGGAGATGCTACTGTACAGAGGGGAAGTCTAACAGTTCAGACAGCCACCTTCATGTATATTAAAAAATATGAACATGATGGAACATGGAATCCTGAGGAACAGCATGAGCATCTCTACCCCAGATCAGGATATAGGTACCCTGTCGAGAGGTTGAGGAAGGACTCCCAAAGAGACTTAAAAAAAGAATATAAAGTATCCCGAGAATGTTCTGTCTCAGATGGCAATAAAACAAAGAGCTATGGACAAAGAGAGGCAAGATGGGAAACAAGTAAAGCCGGAAGTATGGATGAACTCCATCCCAGTGGGACTAAAGATGAAAGATGAAACTGAAAGTTGCTGTTACAATGAAGGGTATCAGGACGATGCTAGATCACATTCCTGAATGGAGAAGGAAACCTGCGAGTGAAGAAAACAGAATGTCCTCTAGGAAGAAGACACATATGTCTTTTTGGGAGCAGAGGAAGAGTCTGCCCAAGTATAACATGATTGAGAAGGATATGCAGAAGCTGCTGCCCAGTGGCAAACCGAAAAGCTAAATTTCCTTCCTAATCATTTACCTCAGTGACTGAGAGACGTCTCTAAGAAAGAGGCACCTGAGAAGTCTGAGGAGCAAGCAAAAAAATTGCAAGATGCCCAAAAGAAGATAGAATGCATGTTAAAGGAGGAGCATCTCTATTGGGAGCAGGAAAAAATGAATGTGGCACAGCCAAGTAGATGTTCTACACTCTCGGCTACAAGAGGCAGAGAGTAAAACAGCTCTGATAGTGAAGAGGTTGCTGCTGAAGAGCAGATTAGGAACGATCCGTCTGTTAAGGAGATACAGTTGGAACAGGGTGATGCATGTCCAAAAGAGATCCACCATGATCTTCAGGTCCGATCTATACCAGAAGCTCTGTTGAACACAGAGCTATGTCCAAAGAAAGTTTATATTCATGGCATAGTGAAGGAGCTTGTACACGAGAAACAGAAGGAAGAAGAAAGGGTGGCGGTGCTGCCAGAGAGATCCAGGGAGGACCTGAAGAAAAAGAGCGATGACATTCTTCCGCTGAATATACAGCCAGAAATTCAGTGTCAGCAGATTAAATTGGATTTACAAGTTAAAGGGGAGAAAATACAGCTGAAAGGAGTAAAGAAAGATTCAAAGCTGGAAGCCTTGGAGGCAAAGCAAGCAGGAAAAAAGAGCAAAGATGAAGAGAAGCTGTCAAAAGAAGATGAATTATGGGTGAAAGCTGAGGATGCTGAAAACACAAGCTTTCTTCAGAAACCAAAAATACTAAAGTCTTCTAAGATGTACTGGCCTTTGGGTTGAGCATAAGCCTAAAGTTGTTGTACCGCTAGAGACGTTCCAGCAAGATCAAAAGTTTGAGAGATCCGTCCTGAGCGAGATAGAGAATCGCAGACCTTGCAGTATTGAAAGCCCAGTGGAACAGAGGATACCTGCTATGAACAGTGAGAAAAATGAGCTGCAAGTCCAAGGGCTAGAAGCTACCCTGAGAGAAGAGGTGCTACTGGAGTTTACTAAGGACCATGTACCAGAACCAAAGCAAGATGGCCCTATGAATCTGATAAACTTGGTGAGAATAATCAGCCAGACAATTGGAGCACCTGGAAGAAAGAGAGCCAGATTATCTATCCTTACAAACCAATGACCCTGGACCGATTACAGAGTGATAAAGTCCACTGTAAAGGGGAGTGGGAAGAGAAACCGCCCAAGTTGGGGTTCAATAGTGAAGGTCAGGATGACCCAGGTGATGACAGTGATGTCGAAGCTTCAAAAGAGGGAGAATCGGAAACCCTACAGAAAGTGTTGTGAAAGGGGGCCCAACAAACCCAAGGTGTCACAGAGTTACGAGAGTTACCGCAAGCGATAGCTGGGTTTTCAGCTGCTATCGGAGTCCGACACTAACCCCCATTGGGATGTATCAAAGGAGTTCCCGAGTGATGTGAAAAAGATAGAGAGAGAGAGACAGAAGTCAACACTCAGAAGATGGAGAAGGCCAGAAGAATGGTTGAGAAGGTTGTGGATAAACTTCTGGAAAAGCATGAATTTTTAACAGAAGGAAAAAAAGAGCAAAAGAAAGCCAAGCACGAATTAAGGCAACACCAGTACCAGGCTCCCGGATTGCAGATGAGGCATGAATACTCCCAGAGTGACTTGGCACAGACAAAGAGACGCCCTCTAGTCATGAACTTGCAGGAAAAATCAAAGCCAGAGAGGGAATTGGCAAGCCTCAAGTCTTTCATTCATGTTACAAAGAGGATACATCAGAGCCGCGAGAGAGGGATGATGCTTCTGCAGGAAAAGAGAAATCCGTCAGAAGACAAGATAACGGACACCTATATTGTCTGTGATTTACCCCCAGGGAAGGGACCATATGAAGAAACACATTCTCCTAAGGAAGTATAAAACGTGCTTGTCAAGGGTCCCTGGTGGAGGGCACTCGGAGAGACGGGCGGGCTGGTGTCCTACCCGTGATGTTTTGGCAAAGACAATAAACGGCACAGAAAAGTAGGCTGCAGTGGCAAAGTGCAGTATGAAGAAATAATGAGACGTGTTGGCAATGTTCCTAGCAACCCGAAGAAGGGAACATAAAAGGATGTGACGACTACAAGAGTAGCTTCGGCGGCTATAAGTAAGTCCACTTGGTGCCAAAGTGACAAGAAGAGTGGGGGCGTAAAGGGTTCTTCCACGGCTTGCCGTAAAGAAAAGACCAATCCACGAGTGGCCCTCCAGCAGCTGCATGATGCCTTGATGCAGTAGGCATTGGAGAGGATGAATGTGCATGAAGGAGAGGTCTGAAGGGATGAACAGTTACACAGAGTACAAAGTCTCCTGAATGACGGGTGGCGATTTTGCTTTCTGTAACTGCAGTACCTTCTGTGTCTATGTATGGCATATACGGCCTCTCGGCACAAGCCGCTCAAGACCCTGTCGTTGAGCTGAGGGGGAGGGTGTGTGACTGTTTGCCCCCTAGAAGATGGTGCCAGGTACAGAAGGATGAAGAGTTCTTGACAGGAGTTACGGAGTTAAACTCCTGGAGAACTCTAAATTGGCCCCAGCTGAATCTTCACTTTATAGCCTGGAAAGCAGACATGGGAAGGGCTGCCGATTGGGCTCTGGCCTAAGGGCTGTGAGCTGTGTGTGTGAAGCTGCCGACTGGAGAAGCTGGAAAAGAGAACCATAGACAGCTCAGCTGCGGTTGGATCCTGAGAGCTGGGATAAGCTCTGAAGTAAGATAGTAAGGGAGACTGCTTATAATACTGATTGAAATACAGAGAGACACTGACAGGTGAGTAAGGATTGCCTGGAGTGTCAGAACAAAAGACACTGAGGATTTCAGCGTGATCTGGAAGAAGAAAGAGACGGAGCTCCTGAACAGGACTTACAGAGTAGCACGGTGAGTACACAGCTCACATTTTTGTAAATATTTTATTATATCTTTTCATGTGACAACACTGAAGAAATGACACTCTGCTTCAATGTAAAGTAGTAAGTGTACAGCCTGTATAACAGTGTAAATTTGCTATCCCTTAAAATAACTCAACACACAGCCATTAATATCTAAACCGTTGGCAACAAAAGTGAGCCCAAAGTGACAATATTTTGTGTGGCCACCATTATTTTCCAGCACTGCCTTAACTTTCATGGGCATGGAGTTCATCAGAGCTTCACAGGTTGCCACTGGAGTCCTCTTCCATTCCTCCATAATGACATCCAGGAGCTGGTGGATGTTGGAGAACTTGCACTCCCCCACCTTCTGTTTGTGGATGCCCCACAGATGTTCAATAGGGTTTAGGTCTGGAGACATGCTTGGCCAGTCCATCACCTTTACCTTCAGCTTCTTTAGCAAGGCAGTGTCATCTTGGAGGTGTGTTTGGGGTTGTTCTCATGTTGGAATACTGCCCTCTGGCCCAGTCTCCGGAGGGAGGTTATCATGCTCTGCTTCAGTATGTCACAGTACATGTTGGCATTCACGGTTCCCTCAATGAACTGTAGCTCCCCAGTGCCAGCAGCACTCATACAGGCTCAGACCATGACACTCCCACCGACAAAAGTATACATCTATACTGAGGAAAGGTAGTTGAAATAATTCCTGAATGACAGATAAACGGATAAGGCACAAAGAACACAAAAACACTGATATGAGATGAAACCCTCAGTTTGCAGAGAGAGTGGAGGCTGCATCTGACATAGGGGGAATCAACACAACATATTATAGGAAACATAGAGACATATGTTTATATATGTTTGGTCTGGGCCTCCATGAGTGGGATCTACAGCTCATTGCAGCTAGCGGCGCAATACTTAGGCTGCAATGAGCGCCGAATTCACTCTTTGCAGCCAGGGGTGCAGCACTGTTCAAATGCGTAACTCTAAAAACCCACAAAAAAAGAAATCATGTACAAAAACATATATCACACTCACACACAGCACAGGGGGAGGCACAGGAAGCCTGGGACTGAGGGTGCAAGCAAATTACACCCATATTTGGCGTTTTTCATCACTCGAAAATCGCCCAAGCAAGGAAAAAAATGGCGGACAAAAAAACGCACATTTTCAGAAACAGCATGAAAACAAGGCTCAGCAACGCCAGGCTTGCAAAATTTACAAAATACACGACGCAGCAGATAGGGAGAGGAGGGGGGAAAAGAGACATAAAGGAGGGAGAGGAGAAAAGAGACACAGACACAAGGGAGGGAGAGGAGGGGGGGACATGAGACACAAGGGAGGGAGAGGAGTTGGAAAGGAGACACAAGGGAGGGAGAGGAGGGGGGAAAGAAGACACAGACACAAGGGAGGGAGAGGAGGGGGAAAATTAGACACAAGTGAGGAAGTAGACAGGGAGAAAGGCTTGCAATGAGTGCCAAAGGTGCTCACATTGGGTGGCAAGCAGCATTGCCAGCATTCAAATTTTATTGCCGTCATTTCTGATGGGCAAGTCGCTAGTGTATATATATATATATATATATATATATATATATATATATATTGTGATCAGGATGGCCGCGTATAGCGCTGGTTTCTAAAATAAAGGGCTGACACCGACTTCAAATGCAACAAATTGGTTTATTTGCAAAACGGAAATTAACAGTTGAAGCAGTAGCTCTGCTTAAAATAACGAAACATAAATAACTTTGTCTCTGCGAGGTGGGAGAATGCCACCTTGTGGCCAGGTATATCCAAACAGTCCTTTAACTTGGGAACTGCCCCCTTGTGGCCAGCTTGTCAGTCTTTTAAGCTTGGGAGACTGGTGAGAGTGCCACCTAGTGGCCAGGAAACAACAGTCTCTTATCTTGTTGAAAATGCCAGCTTGTGGCTAGGAAACACACAGTCTCTTACTTGGTTGAAAATGCCAGCTTGTGGCTAGGAAACAAATAGTCCCTTTGACTCGTGATAGTGCCACCTTGTGGCCAGGAAACAAATAAACAGTCTCTTATTATTAGCAGTCTTCACTCGGTAGATCGTCGTCTTTACTTCATACCATAGGGTGGGGTTCTGTCCCGCCCTACTCTCCAGATACCCCAACCTCCAGGGACCCTTAGCACCGTCCTATGGTGAAGGCTACAAATCTGTTTAACGACACAGACTTCTCCCTGGGGTTATCAGACTCTGCAATGGTACCTTTACATCCAGGAGCTCCACAATTACCATGCAGGGCTGGCTTTGCTCCAACAGCAGCTAATCCTTGATATCTGTGTGAGCAAACTTTCACACAAGCTTCTCTTATAGCAGTCCACCCAGCTGACAATGTTCTCTTGCAAGCTGCAACTCCCAGACTCCTCACTAGCATAGACCTTGTCTCTTTTAGGCTACTCTGCCTGGGAATCCTCCTCAGTCTGTCATTCACTTACTGGGTGCTTTTGTAGCTTCACCTCCTGACGGTGTAGGTGCTCTGACTGCTCTGTTAGTCCAACGACTTCAAGACAGCACACACTTCTTTCTGTAGTCCAGTACTCGCATTCCCTGGTAAATCCGGGTTCACAAAGCCCACTGCAATTCCACACAGGAATCAGTCTCCACTCTCTGTGGCTTGCTTCTTGCCAGCGGCACACAACGTGCACAGAGCCAAGCCGGCCACACCCCCCTCTCTAGGTCTGCTTTCAGGCTTTTAAAGGGCAGTTGCTCCAATTAGGAGTTCTTCAGAAGTTTAACTCCTTCACTTCTGACACGAACTCCATACTCCACTTGCTTGTCATACTTCAAAGGAGCAAACGATCACAATATGTATATATATATATATATATATCTATATATATATATATATATATACTGATGAAAATACATAAAATGTGAATATTTATCTCAATATATATCATTTTATAAATCCCAGATATACATGACAATTAAAAAAAATATATTTTTTTTTAAAATCTGGTAGAACATGGAGTATATTTAATATAAAAAGCCAGGCCTAATGTTATTAAATACTTTGGCCCCTATTAAACTGTAAGTCTGCGGGCGGGAAATTTGCCGGGCTTTGAAAGTCCGCAATTTAAAGGCCGAAGGATTACAACTGTAAAGTTATTACACTGCATTCTGGGATGTCCCAGCTCAGCTTCCCAGAATGCAGTATAATCATTGTCTTTCTCAGAACTCTGAGCTGGAAGCAGGTTTTTTAACTTGCTTAAGACATTCAAATGTGAACACAGATGTAGTATTTATTTACTGTACTACTGTACGGTGGAGGGTTTCTATCGCTCTTTTGACCACCATATATTAAATGATTGTTGTGGTGAACTATATATATATATATATATATATATATATATATATATATATATATATGCATATACATATACACATATATATATTTATTGTTGTCATTTCTGATGGGCAATATATATATTTCATCAGTTTTCCTTGGTTTCTTATGAAATTTGCTCTCAAGAGTGTAAGTCCTCTCAGTAGAACTGAATAAGAATCCCATCTGCAATCAAAATATATTTTCTTACAATAGTCATGAACAATAATTAGTAATTACCCCTGAGGTTCTCAACTAATTTCCTTCAATGTAAGTTGTGCAAAATAAAAGACACGGCATGCCCAAGAAGCATCTATGCTGATCAGATAAATTACTCTCTTCTGTTTTTCATTTGATTTACACTGAAGATAAATTATTCAGAGCCTCGGGAGGTAATCAGAAATTATTAGCTATAATCTTTCATGAACACGAGACACAAAAAGGTTGCTGTAAAGTGATGTTTACCATAGAAGTCAATGAAGAGAATGGCATCTCGAACAGGGCCCAGATTTTTGGCTGCCATCGGCCTCTCCAGGTGTAATCCACTCTACCAGTTTGGCCAAGTAGCTGCTGTTGGTCACTCTGAGTCATGTTCTCCCAATTACTGAGGTCTTCCATGTCATTATCCTTGCTGTTGATCTTCAGCCAGCAGCAATGGTCCAGCTGAGAGCTGTTGATCTCCCAAAAGCTCAGTTCGTCCTTCAACACAGACCGGCAAATGTCATTGGAGCAGTGGAGGTGCTTAGTCCTGTAGAAATCCAGCACATACCCAAACACCTTAGGGTTGCGATCAAAGAAGAACTCATTGTTTTTCTGATCATACTCACTGCATGCCCTCGATTCAGTCAGGTTGGCCAGCCTTGTGCCAGGGAAGGTTTGAAGAGTGTTGGTATAGGTCTCAAATCTGACTCCACCAACATTAATAATTACACGGCTTCTTGATGCATCCATGTCACAGATGTGTAATTACCAGGTATGGCACCTGCAACAGAGTGGGAACACATCCATAAGAACATTCTGAGATATGCTTCAGAACAATACTTCTGATGGACAAATATTTATAACTACTTGTTTGCCCGTCATAAATGACAGTATAATATTTAATGTCTCTTCCCCTCCCTCCCCTGTGTCTCTCACCCCCTCTCCATGCCCTGTGTCTCTTCCCCTCTGTGTCTCTTTCCATCCCCCCTCCCTCCCCTGTGTCTCTTCCTCCCCTCACTCCACTGTGTCTCTTCCCCTCCTTCCTCCACTGTGTCTCTTCCCCTCCTCCCTCCATCCCTTTTGTCTCTTTCCCCTTCTCCCCCACAACCCCACGCGCAATGTGTGGCTAGCGACGTGCCCTGGGCATTGCTGAATATAGGTTCGGTAGTGCACATGCGCTAGCCAGCGGTACACACTACGGAAACTATATTAGTGACATCAAAGGGGGGGGGGGAGAAAGAGAGAGGAGGGGAGAGAGAAAGAAGGAGAGAGTGAAGGAGAGGCAGAGTGAAGGAGAGAATAAGGGAAAGATAGAGAATGAGAGAGAGAGAAGGTGAGATAAAGTGAGAGAGAAATGTGAATGAGAGAGAGAAAGGGTGAGATAGATAAGGGGAGAGAGAAAGAGGAGAGAGTGAACAAGGGAGAGAGAGAAATAGAGATAGAGAGAAGGAAAGAGATGGAGAGAGAGGGAGAAGGAGAGAGAGAGAGAAAGAAAAATGGAGAGGGAGGAGGAGAGGGAGAAAGAAAGAGAGAGGGAGAGAATGAGAGGGGTGAGAGAGAAAGAGAAGGGGAGGGAGACAAAAAAGGGGAGAGAGAGAGATGGAGAGGGGGTGGAGAGAGAAAGAGGGGGAGAGAGAGGGGGGAGGAGGAGAGGGAGAGAGAGAGAGAGAGAAAGAGGGGGGGGGGGTGATGATCCAAGCTGGTAGGGGCTATACATGCCCAGGGCCACCTACTATTGACTACAGATTAACTACCAACAAGGACAATTTGGGTATTGGAAATCTCTGCACCAGCACCCTGATATCTGGCTTCTGTATCAGTGAGGGTCTTTCCATCAGGAATCAGTACTTCCAGGAGTCTCAGTAACCTTCCTGTGGTAGTGACCAGGACAAGTCACTTGTAGGTTAAAGATAGGATCAGTATTGCAGCCACCAGAAGCAAAATAATAGACATACAATTTTCTATTTGCCTCAGCAGTAAACTGCCTTTATTTGCTTCTAAAACATAACTAAAAAACTACAGAACAAAAATGCAACCCACATTCCCTCCTCCCCCTCTAACCTGAATCATCTGATATATATCAGTTGCCATTAGAGGGGGAGATTTTCCTTTGCTCTTTTTACAAACCCAAAGGGCAATAAAATTAGCTTAAAACTTTATGGTTGTTCCTTTGATCATGCATGAGGGACTTTATGGCTGTGAGTAGGGGGTTACATCTGGTAATTCCATCAGACTATCAATATCAGCATATACATTGTAATCAAGAAACCATGGCATTAACTATACTCACACATTAATTATTTTAAACATGACACAGAACACAGTTATATTACATGGGGCATGGGATGAGGCAGGGGCATATGCCAAAAGAAACATGAAGCATGGTGGCAATATAATTCACCAACCCATTTTACAATGGTGTAGTCTGTTCTCTATGGTAGCCCATTGGGCCAAAATCCAGGCCCTGAAAACGTAAACATGACAGGGGGAGAGAAAGAGGGAGAGAAAGAGAGAGAAAGAAAGTGGGAGAGAGAGGGGAGAGAAAGAGAGAGAAGGGGGGAGCTGGGCAGAGGCATAGAGAAAGAGGGAAAGAAGGTTGGGGAGACAGAGAGGGAGGGAGAGAGAGATTAAGAGAAAGGGAGAGAGGGAGGGGGAGAAGGAGAGGGGGAGTGGGTGGACAGAGGGAGGGACTGAAACAAAGGGGGAAAGTGAGGAGAGAAAGAGGGAGAGAGAAAGACATAGAGAGAGAGAGGGTAATAAAAAGAGGGGGAGAGAAAGGAAGATAATGAATGGGGAGAGAGAGAAAGGGGGAGCATGAGAGTCAGGAGGGGATATATATATAATGTCCGTGGGAAGGGGGGGGCACATCCCCGGGTTGTAAAAGCTCTATCTACGCCACTGGATAAAACCCTTATCAGAACATACAAGATGCTTAAGGAGATACGAGTGGAGAAGAAAAATAGCCCAAAGAAGCATTTTAAGGACTATAGTAAAAGGGCCTATTGTACAATATATATATATATATCACCTTTTGAATGCCTAAAACAAGTAAAAAAAACTACTTCTAGCTCAGAATTCTGAAAAAAGCAGTTATTACACTGCATTCTGGGAAGCTGAGCTGGGATATGCAAATGTGCCCACAAATGCCTTGCTCTTCAATCCATAGCCATTATCAAACATGGCTTCCTTTAAGCTTATGCATGCTGTATTACACAGCTTAAATGCAAAGCCAAGGTTGGAATAAACACAAGCTGAGTATCCAATCCATGTACACCTGTTTCAAACTTACTGGCTATCATCAGCATGGAGCCGAATCTCAGCCTGTGTTGTGGACCTTATGAGTAGGTGGTTCACCACAACAATCATTTAATATATGCTGGGCAAAAGAGCGATAGAAGCCTCCACCGTACAGTAGTATAGTAAATAAATTGTACATCCGTGTTCACATCTGAATGTCTAAAGCAAGTTAAAAAACCTTGGCTGTGCATTAAAGCTGTGTAATACAGCATGCATAAGCTTAAAGGAAGCCATGTTTAGAATGGCTATGGACTGAAGAGCGATGCATTTGTGGGCACATTTGCATGTCCCTGCTCAGCTTCCCAGAATGCAATGTAATAACTCTTTTTCTCAGAATTGTGATCTGGAAATGGGTTTTTTAACTTGTTTTAGACATTCAAATGTGAACACAGATGTACTATTTATTTACTGTACTACTGTATGGTGGAGGCTTCTATCGCTATTTTGCCCACCATATATTAAATTATTGTTGTGGATAACTATATATATATATATATATATATATATATATATATATATATATATATACTTTGTGTCTGACTAAGAGCACAATTAAAGTGTGAAAAAGTAATTAAGCCTGACTTTATTTAGATAAAAACATTTTTTGAAGGCTCTGCTGATTTTGGGAGGTATCCATGATACATTGGTGGAAGTGGTGGAGAGCTGTGGTTGCATCTATTGGGCCTTTGAGAAGGGAAGAGGTGTGGTGTTAAATTAATTTCTCATGAACAGCCCCTTCAAAAATTCAGATTTTACCAAAAATCTTTTTAGCTAATATTGTTAGTTTGGTACATACCTCTCAAACAAGTGCCAAGTACAGTTTTCATTTAAAGCTTCACACCCTAAAGCACAAAAGAGGGTTTTCTAATGGTCAACCCAGACCTATACAACAATGCTAATATACAATAAAAAGAAATTCCAATGTAATTACAATGACTTGCTCACACAATTAAACATGGATACCCACTAGTGTTAAGTCACACCTCACTAATACAGAGCCCCAGGGGTAAATGTCTACCCACCTGCCGTACAAATACAATTACAATCCCCTTAAACAATTATCCTGTCTGAGCATTTAATGTGATTCCCTTGACTTGTAATACCATGTTACATGTGTGAAATTAATATATCATATGATGTATGTCAAATACAATGTTTACGTGTAATATAAAAAAAAATCACAATATGAGATAGTGCCCAATGCAGTGATGGCATCTCCAGTACAATGAGAGCCATCAACACTCTAGATTTGCTTTAGCATTCTGCTAATGTATTCAGGTTCACTAAGATGTCACCCACATTCCTGACTACAGTGAAGGTTATACACCTGGCCTCAATCAAAAACATACTGCAATCCCAAACTGTTAGCAGCAGTCAAAGAACAGACCTATACACCATACGTCAAGTCTATGTGCACATAATAATCAGCAATTACAAAATAACGTGGCAGACATAGTAACAACCAGTTTGAAAAGTTTACTCAACAATTATCAATTTACAAGAAGCACAGTCACCCAGTAACAAGACCATGCATAAATATAATTAGTGTGGTGCCATGAGGCTGACAAAAAATGACAAACAAACCTATCTAACCCGTAAAACTATAATAATGCATAGCTCTTACATATCTGTCATATCTGGTCAGTACAAAAAAATGACCTAGAAGGGAATCCCACTCACCTACACACATAGATAGTGTCATTGTAAAATAGTATGACTCAGCACTGGAATGCTCTTTGTGAGAAGAAAAGATGAAAAGTAGAAAAAAGGATGGATATGTTCAAAATAAATCCTATGCAGTGCTATCATTGTAGTATTATCTGTCAAACAACAAAGCCATTTAAAACAGTGCATATTTTATTTATTTTTTTAATCAGTGATCTTAAAATTATGGTATGACACTCTAGAGAAGAGCACTTGGTCTATACATATCTATATCATAGGACATCTTATAAAAAATATACATGGGAATCAGAGAGACACAAAGCTGAATTCTTATAATAATGCATAAAACTAACCTTCTTCTATCACTTTACTGGAGTTACTGTGGGGAATGCTGGGGGTCCAGAGCTATGGCTTGTAGATTTAATCTCTAAGTTTCTTATGCAACATGTGAGGACCCTGGGAGCTATATAATGTTTCCCTTCTGTGACAACCCCCCGGCTACATATCAGTAAGTTCTTAAGTGAAATTTCCTGTGGGAGTCATGCAATTGAGTCGTATGTTTATAACCAATCTCTGGCTCTATGTAATAAGGGCACAAGTCCATAGCATTCTGCTGTCTATGTAATAGATCATTATATACATGATTTCTGGCATAAGAGGGTAAAAAGTTGCGTCAATAATTCCACTTTACCTGCCTGTCTGAGGAGTATGTTTGTTAAAAGGGATAAAATGCAGAAATATATTAATATAAAGTCTTACAAAGAGCTACAGGAAGAAAGTCGGAAGAGTGCAGCGAGGTTAGGAAGTTGTTTTATTTAACTAGTAGCTTAATGAAGGATTTGAAAGCTTCAGGAGAGATAATCAAAGTAATAATGTACTGGAACTAAGGGGTCAGATATCCTGATTAATACTCTGGACCACTCAGGGCCACCTATTGACATTATGTTACATGGGCTTCATAGAATAACATTGAGATTCATGGTAATAATTCCACTTTTAAAATACATATCAGCTGGAGGTTGAGAAAAACAAATCTGATTTATAGTTTCACAATTTAAATGAGATTGTTTACCCAGGTCTGTAAAAGTCATACACGTAATTGTTGTGTATAATAATGTGATGCTGCAGCGTGTGTGTCCCTGGTTATGTGTCTGTATTTATCTGTATGTATGCTGCTTGTTTGTGGCTGTTTGTGTGTGTCCCTCGTTATGTGCCTGTCTGTATTTATCTGTATGTACAGTATGCTGCTTGTTTGTGCATGTCTGTGTGCGTGTATACATGTATGTATTCTGTGTGTGCATCTACTTATATATAGTATAATTACTATGTATCTATATCCCTTTGGTTGCTTGGAACAGGGTATCAGATCTTAATTGTATTTTAATCCTTGGAGGAAACAGAAACATAGAATTTATTTGACTGCAGATAAGAACCAAAAGGCACATTTAGTGAACCCACTGGCTCAGTTAGTCTTGTGCTTGTGATAGGCATGCTTGAATTCCTTTCCTATTTCAGTGCCTACCACTGGAAGGCTGATCCATTCCCCTTTCAGCAAAGCCAGACAAATCATATATTTGCAATGTGTTCATTTAAAGAACAAGACCTGATAATGGCCAAATGCTTTAAAAAGAAAATAATAAATGTAAGTTTGCATTTTTAATGTAGGATTTCATTTACCTGCCTTGTTAAGGAGGAGGGCAATAGTTATCACACTGAGATAAGTGGGAGGAAAATGGGTTAAAATAAACATATTGACCATATGGGGTAAACTTTACATGAATAGAGATCATTCACCCACTTGTCATCCTAGTTGGGAAATAAACCCCAGTCAGCAAATTCGACATGTACATACAGGGTGACCCTCCACACCTACACGTCCTTCTCATTTCAGGGACCATCCCGACCCTCTGAGCCCTCCAATTGTCCCTTTTTTCTGGGACCCTCTGAGCCCTTAAAGTTCCCCTCTTTTCAGGAACCCTCCCCCATCCATCTGATCCCTCCAACTGCCCCTCTATTCAGGAACCCGCCCCCATCCATCTGATCCCTCCAACTGCCCCTCTTTTCAGGAACCCGCCCCCATCCATCTGATCCCTCCAACTGCCCCTCTATTCAGGAACCCTCCCCCATCCTTCTGAGCCCTCCAACTGCCCCTCTTTTCAGGAACCCTCCCCCCATCATTCTGAGCCCTCCAACTGCCCCTCTTTTCAGGAACCCGCCCCCATCCATCTGATCCCTCCAACTGCCCCTCTTTTCAGGAACCCGCCCCCATCCATCTGATCCCTCCAACTGCCCCTCTTTTCAGGAACCCGCCCCCATCCATCTGATCCCTCCAACTGCCCCTCTTTTCAGGAACCCTCCCCCCATCATTCTGAGCCCTCCAACTAACCCTCTTTTCATGAACCCTACCGTCCCTCTGAGCCCTCAAACTGCCGCTCTTTTCATGAACCCTACCATCGCTCTGAGCCCCCCTACTGCCGCTGTTTTGATGGAAAGTCCCAGATATAAGGACATACACAGTTTCCAGCACTTTTCCTGTTTCTTTCCTTTGTTTCCTTGCAGAGTTCAGGAGACAGATTGAAACTTGGAGTGTCAGCTCTGCAGCTTATATAGCGGTATTGTGTACTGGGGGTCTCTAGAGTGCTCGTTATATAGAACGGAGGGAAATAAATACGGCATCAGACGTTGGGGGAGAAGAGAGAGAAACAGAGTGCGAGAGAGAAAGAGAAAGAATGAAACGGGACAGAAAGAGAGAGAAAGAGGAGAGAGGGAGAGAGCGAGAGAGAAAGAGGAGAGAGAGGGGAAGAAAGAGGGAAGAGAGAGAAGAGAGAGAGGGAGAAAGGAGAGCAGAGAGAGAGAGACAGAGAGAGAGGAGAGAGAAAGAGAGAGAGAGAGACAGAGAGAGAGGAGAGAGAAAGAGGGGAGAGAAAGAAACAGAGTGCGAGAGAGAGAAAGAGAAAGAATGAAACGGGACAGAAAGAGAGAGAAAGAGGAGAGAGGGAGAGAGCGAGAGAGAAAGAGGAGAGGGAGGAAAAGAGGAGAGGGAGGGGAAGAAAGAGGGAAGAGAGAGAAGAGAGAGAGGGAGAAATGAGAGCAGAGAGAGAGAGACAGAGAGAGAGGAGAAGGAGAGAGAGAGAGAGACAGAGAGACAGAGGAGAGACAGATGGGTAACACAGAGAGGGGAGGAGAAATAGAGAGAGGGAAACAGAGAGAGAGGGAGAGAAGGAGGAGAGAGAAGGAGAGTGACAGAGAGGGTGACAAAGAGAGCGGGGAAACAGAGATAGGGGACACAGAGAGAGAGAGAGAGAGAGGAGAACAGAGAGAGAAAGAAAGGAGAATGGGGGAGAGGGAGAGAGAGAAGGTTGGAACAGAGAGAGAGAGGGGGAAAGAGAGAGGAGGGAACAGAGAGAGAGAGAGAGGGGAGAGAGAGGGAAACAGAGAGAGAGTTAGAGAGAGGGAGAGTTGGAGAGAGGGAACAGAGGAAGAGAGAAAGGGACAGAGAGAAAAAGAGAGAAAGAAAAGAAAGAGAGAGAGAGACAGAGAAAGAGAGAAAAAGAGAGAGGGAAATAGAGAGAAACAACTAGAAAGGGATGGAGATAGGGAGAGAAAGGGACAGAGAGAAAAAGAGAGAGAGAAAAGAAAGAGAGAGAGACAAAGAAAAAGAGAGAAAGAGAGAGACAGAGAGACAGAGGAGAGACAGAGGGGTAACACAGAGAGGGGAAGAGAAATAGAGAGAGGGAAACAGAGAGAGAGGGAGAGAAGGAGGAGAGAGAAGGAGAGGGACAGAGAGGGTGACAAGGAGAGCGGGGAAACAGAGAGAGGGGACACAGAGAGAGAGAGAGAGAGAGAGAGAGAGGAGAACAGAGAGAGAAAGAAAGGAGAATGGGGGAGAGGGAGAGAGAGAAGGGGGAACAGAGAGAGAGAGGGGGAAAGAGAGAGGAGGGAACAGAGAGAGAGAGAGGGGAGAGAGAGGGAAACAGAGAGAGAGTTAGAGAGAGGGAGAGTTGGAGAGAGGGAACAGAGGAAGAGAGAAAGGGACAGAGAGAAAAAGAGAGAAAGAAAAGAAAGAGAGAGAGTGACAGAGAAAGAGAGAAAAAGAGAGAGGGAAATAGAGAGAAACAACTAGAAAGGGATGGAGATAGGGAGAGAAAGGGACAGAGAGAAAAAGAGAGAGAGAAAAGAAAGAGAGAGAGACAAAGAAAAAGAGAGAAAGAGAGAGACAGAGAGACAGAGGAGAGACAGAGGGGTAACACAGAGAGGGGAAGAGAAATAGAGAGAGGGAAACAGAGAGAGTGAGAGAAGGAGGAGAGAGAAGGAGAGGAACAGAGAGGGCGACAAAGAGAGAGAGGGAAAGAGAGCGGGGAAACAGAGAGGGGGGGGCACAGAGAGAGAGAGGGGGAGAGAGAGAGAAAAAAAGGAGAATGGGGAGAGGGAGAGAGAGAAGGGGAGCAGAGAGGGAAACAGAGAGAGAGTTAGAGAGAGGGAGTGTTGGAGAGGGAACAGAGAGCGAAAGAGAGAGAGGGGGAGAGAGAGGGGAACCGAAAGAGAGGGAGAGAGAGGGAAACAGAGAGAGAGGAGAGAGAGGGTGAGAGGGGAACAGGGAGAGAGAGAGGGGGACAGAGAGAGGGAGACAGGAGAACAGAGAGAGAGTTAGATAGAGGGAGAGACGGGGGAACAGAGAGGGATAGAGCGTGAGAGAGAGAGAGAGAGAGTGGAATAGAGAGAGAGGGAGAGATGGAAAGTGGAGAACAGACAGAGAAAGGGGAGAGAGAAGGGGGGACAGAGAGATATAGTGAGAGAGGGCAATAGATAAAGACGGGCAGGGAGATAGGAGTGAGAGAGGGGGAGAGAGAAAAGGAGAGGGGGAGAGAGAAAGGGAGCGGGGCAGGGGGAGAGAGGGGAAGAGAGAAGGAGACAGAGGGGAACAGAGTGAGAGTTAGATAGAGGGAGAGACAGAGAGAGAGTTAGATAGAGGGAGAGACAGAGAGAGGGGAACAGAGAGGGATAGAGAGTGAGAGAGAGGGGAACAGAGAGAGAGGGAAAGAGAAGAACAGAGAGAGAAAGGGAAACAGAGAAAGGGGGAGAGAGAGAGAGAGAGAAAGAGGGGAAGAGATAGGAGTGAGAGGAGAGGGGGAGAGAGAAAAGGAGAGGGGGAGAGAGAAAGGGAGCGGGGCAGGGGGAGAGAGGGGAAGAGAGAGGGAGACAGAGGGGAACAGAGTGAGAGTTAGATAGAGGGAGAGACAGAGAGAGTTAGATAGAGGGAGAGACAGAGAGAGGGGAACAGAGAGGGATAGAGAGTGAGAGAGAGGGGAACAGAGAGAGAGGGAGAGAGGGAAAGAGAAGAACAGAGAGAGAAAGGGAAACAGAGAAAGGGGAGAGAGAGAGAGAGAGAGAGACAGAGAGAGACAGAGAGAAAGAGGGGAAGAGAGAGGAGTGAGAGAGGGGGAGAGAGAAAGGGAGTGGGGGCAGGGGGAAAGAGGGGAATAGAGGAGGAAGGGAACAGATAGAGAGAGGGGGGGAGAGGGGAACAGAGAGAGAGAGAAAGTGAGAGAGAGGGAGAGAGGGGAACAGAGAGAGAGAAGGAGAGAGGGGAACAGAGGGAGATAGAGAGAGAAAGAGAAGGGGACTAAGGAAAGGAGGAGAGAGGGGAACAGAGAGAGAGGGAGAGAGAGAGAAAGATAAAACAGACAGAGAAAGGGAGAGAGAGAGAATGGTACAGAGAGGGAGGAGAGAGAGGGGAACAGAGAGAGAGGGAGTGAGAGAAAGATAAAACAGACAGAGAAAGGGAGAGAGAGAAGAGAACAGAGAGGGATCAGAGAGAGAAGGGAACAGAGAGAGGAGAGAGAGAACGGGAGAGGGGGCAGAGGGAGAGAGAAAAGGAGAGAGTGGAGAGAGGGAGAGCGTGAGGGGGGAGGGAGAGAGAGAAACACACAGAGGAGAGACATCTTACCTTCCTCCTCCGAGCTCAGTATGTGAGTGCAGGGACAGTCAGAGCCAGGGGAGAGGGGCAGTGTGGGGGTTGGGGGGGGGGGGGGGGGGCTCTCAGGAATAAAACACATGGACAGGAAGTTGGAGTTTCATCCAAAAACAATGAAATTAAGGAAAACAGGAACAAGTGAAGATCTCCATGAGGGTTGAACCTGTATCTCTGTTATCTCTGTGGGATCCAGAGCTTGTTTGTTACTTTCTCTTCCCAGAAAAAAAAACATTTGCCACAGAAATTCCAACTTGTTCTTAAAATGACAGAAAGTGTCAGATTTATTTGCATTGAAAATCTAATAGGAAGTTTTATAAATGTAACTAATAAACAGACTGACTACCTGCAGTTATTATTCACCTTCTGCCTCATCAGGTGTTGAAAGGGCACTTAGTGCAGGTGACCCTGGGGTGTACAGTTCTCTTCTATAAACACATTGTAATCAGTGAGAAGGGGGGGGGGGGGGGGTGAATACATTGTATCTCCAGCCTTGGATACCACCTTGTAATTATAATGGGCATTAACCCTATGAAACCAGGCTGATCCCGGGTCACCGACCTCTATAGTCTAGACATTAGGGTGAGAATCTTCCTCCTGTGAGTGGTGATAATATAAACTCTGACACAATGCAATAGAACTGTAATTAATGTAAACTGATGATTTTGTTGTTGTCCTCTTTGTGTGCTCTTCAAGGGCCCCTGCAGTGCCCGCGCAATAGGGTTTCATTTATTTAGTTACTGATTAGAAACATAATCGTTATTTGTAAATAAAAAGTTTGGTGAATTGTTACATCTTACATTTGGGTGTCAGATATACAATGTTTTATTCCTAAAAGTCACCCCCCACCCCCCCACCCCCACTCACACTGCCCCTCCCCTACCCAGGGGACTGTCCTGTTAGTATTTCAGATGGAATATCAACAGTATCCTCAAGTAAATTAGTTATTACCTCTGTTTTGCCTTCACCAATTTAAATTAACTAATTTTAACTATTTAAAGTGGCTATTTTTTCTTCAGATTTTTGTTTTTCCACATCATTGTCATACTCTTCATAGTTTATTTCCTCTATAATTCCTGGATCTGGCCGATTAAAAGTTGCACAACTTGATCCATAACAAAGAAAGACATCTTGAATTTCCATTAATCCTTTTAATTCTGCAATGGACTCAGTGTAACGTTTCAAAAAGTCTTCACACATATTTAATTTAAATTTGTTCCACAAATGCTAATACATTAGGTACATTACTGTTAAACACGGCTAGATTAGAGAATAATTACCAGCTTTTATATAAAGCTGAAAGGCTATCTATATTCATTCTTTTTCTCACTCATTTGGAGATACAGTGCTCTGAATAGTGGGTGAATTTGCCGAATGACCACACGATGGCGATGGATTTGACTAGCACAGTCTAATCCAGAGAATTAGCAGAAGACCATATATGGTATTCTTGTACGCATGGGTGTGTAACTTTGAAAACTGGATTTCTCCAGTTTTCCATGTGGCTGAAGGAATCCTTTGTGTGGACAGCTGACCAGTGAGGTGACTTTGTGAAGGACATGTGACCTAACTGACCAACAATATCCCTTATGGCCAGTTCCAGAGGGTTAGGCGTAATTGCTCCAATCTCATAGATTTTGAGAAGGAGAGCGCCTCCATGACGCACAAATTTAAAGCAAGAGGATATAGAGACCATACTATAAGAGAGGCTTACACTAGAGCTAGGGACCTCAAGAGAGAGGATCTTCTCAATGCAAATAAGAAAAGAGACATATATATATACAATCTAAAGACACATGTAGATTCCTCACAAAGTACAATCAAGCTCATGGTGAGATAGCCAGAATCTTTAAGAAACACTGGCATATTCTACAAGCAGACAACTTCTTAAAAAACACTCTTCCGGCGAAACGGCTTCTAACATTTAAGAAAAATCAAAATCTCAAACAAATGTTGGCTCCTAGTGAGCTAAAAAGTTTGGCAGGCTCTAGGGAATCCAGTTGGCTACATCCTCTAAAAGGATGTTTCAAATGCCACACCAAGAATTGCAATACATGTAAATATCTGAAGCCATGTAATAAAGATACAGTTGTATCACAACAATTTGGTTTAGAGTTTAAAATTAAACATTTCTTGAATTGTAAAAGTGACCATGTAGTGTATGTGATCACGTGTTCTTGTGGTAAACAATACACTGGTCGAACCACAAGACCTCTTAAGAGACGTTTCTATGAATATCTGTATAATGTGGAAAGGGGAGTTCTAACTAATGGCTTTTCTTCACACATCATACAGGTACAGGGAAAGGTTATTGAACGGATAATTATACAAGCAGTTGATCATGTACCACGGGATAAAAGAAGGGGGAACCGCACATTACTTTTGAGACAAAGAGAAACTCTTTGGATACATAAACTAAATACTTTGGAACCTAATGGTTTAAATCGGGATATAGATCTAGCAGCCTTTTTAGACAAGCAACCTATATGGTTTTCATTGTTCTCATTCCTTCTCATTTATTCTCCCTAGTGATCACCCTCTTTACATCTTGATAGTCTGCCTCTTTTTAGAATTAGTTGGTTTAATTACGAATTTATATATATTTCCTTAAGTAAATAGAAATGGGATATTTGAATAGAGGAATGCATGTACCTTCGGTTTCCCATGTTTGGGTGCACTCCTGGGCCCGCTTTCCGGTCTTCGCGGGTCTTTCTGTGTGCCTTTGGGTTGGTTGGCCAATGTTGAAGCATGGTGGAACGTTCCACCAGCTGATATGCTTCCTATGGGACGCTGTAGGAGAGTGGTGACGTCACCGCGCATGACTCAGGACACTACGAATCATGGGAAAACTTGTGGTGACGTCGCTACGCACTCTGGGGAGACAGGGAGCGCGCCAAGCAGGAGAAGAGAGCTAGGGACAGCATTTATAAAGAAGAGAGGAGGTGGGTTGTAATTTATGACTTTCCCATAATATATTTCACATTACAGATTCTAATTACAATTGATAAAGCTCAATAGATGGGCGAAACACGCCTGGTACTCCAGTAAAGACACTTTTGGTGTCTTGGTTTTCTTTCTACTTTGTTTTATGTTCATGTATATATTTTTGGATTTTTTACTAATTTACATTTTCTTTGATTTGTTTTATTTTTTATTTATTATTTATTCTCTTTTAATATTTATTTATTACTTTTACGGCATTAGAAGTGTGTTCTTTATTAGTATATGACTCCCAAATGGACTGTTTATTGGGTTATTCAGTCAGATCACCCTGTTGACTTGACCTGGAAACTAGTGGCCTTTTTGCTCCTTTGAATTTTTACACTCTCAATAGAGGCTTTGGCCACCTACTCTGATACTTCACACTCTTTGGGCTCATCACCACTTAGTGAATGAAATCAGAGTTGATATTTTATAGATATCAAAAGGTCGACTTTTATCCTCTGATAGACCTTTTTGGTCAAAATTAAGTATCAGATATATACCAGGTCTATGCTGATTTTGAATTAGTGTGACCACCGTGTTCATAAGGACGGTCTTGTGGAAACCACATTTACAGTGCCCCTGGAAGATCAAAGTACTATCCTATGTGTATATAAGATACCTCTAATATAGAGGGCCATACATGTGAGTGTCCATTTGTTACGTCTGAATTTTTGGAAATAAAATTTACTGATCTGCACTAGGAAGTGGTGTGCGCTCTCCCTTTCCTTTCTCCATTTTCTACAGCATGACTCTGTGGTGACCAGAGTAGTTGGAAATAGCTGCCCCACGACCCAAGAAGTCAGATCAATCAAGTGTGTCCTCTTTATCAAGTACGTCTTCCTTACCCTACATCTTTTGCAAGGAAAAAACAACAGGAGAAGACCCACAAGACCTCTAAAGGAAAATATAAGAACATTTTCGTCTCCCCTCTTTGGACTCACTTAAGTATTCTTGTGTTTACTAGTGATGTCCCGAACAGTTCGCCGGCGGACTATTCGGGGCGATTTTTGCATGTTCACGTTCACAGCTAACGGCGAACACATGTGCTTTTGGGTTCGCCCCCTATTCTTTATCATTGAGGAAACTTTGACCCTGCACCTCACAGTCAGCAGACACATTCCAGCCAATCGGCAGCATACACTACCTTCCAGAGCCTTCCATCTGAAGGACAGCAACCCCAAAAGCCCTTTTTAGGGCTAGAACATCATTTATTTTATTTTATAATTTGTTCCTGTGTAATCTAATTTCATATGCCTGCCTGCCAGCGTGTGTGTGCGACAGGCTAACACCTAACAGCTTATATTGTGCTCAGTGAAATAAAACTACACTTTTTTGACTGTAATCGACTGAATATCAGTTGCCTGCCTACAGGCGTGTGTGTGAGGCCTACAACGCCTACTCTGCCAACTTTTACCAGTGCACAGTGACACTCATATCTGGTGGCACCTTAGATTGCACGCGCAGTGCCCCAAATTTGAAGTAGGAGGTCCGACCAAGCATCTTTTTCCATCTCCCTGTTCCAAAAATCAATGCCATATACACGTCCCCTAATAGTGGACGTAACAGGGAATTAACCGATAGGAATAGTACTACTTAACAGTACACACCTTATAATAACGCAGACAGAGGCAACGCAGAGAGAGGAGTCTGAAGAAGAGGAGTCAGAGGAGGAAGGTGGCTTTGAGGAGGTGGAAGACCAAACACAGCAGACGTCACCGGGGGCTTGTTGTCACCTTTCGGGGACCCTTGGTGGCTGGGTGGAGGAAGAGACCTTCAATGACATCAGTGAGGACAAGGAACGGGACATGGCTAGCTTGGTATCCAACCTTGTGCAAATAGGGAGTTTGCGGTTGTGCAAAGGGACTGTTTGCATTTTTTTGCGGTGCATTAAACGGGGAGATTGGTCTGTTACTGTGAAGTGGGTGTAACCCTTACACTATCTGATCGATACAACATCATACCTGATGTTTTAAAGCATGTTATTCCAAACAATTTAGGAATGCTAGGTGATTTATGCCCTTTATGGCTTAAAACCAGACTCTGTATCAACTATGTAATTTTCCGTAGGAGTTTTGCTATGGATCCCACTCTGACATGCCACAGTCCAGGTGTTAGTCCCCTTGAAACAACTTTCCAATCACTATTGTGGCCAGAAAGAGTCCCTGTGGGTTTTGAAATTCGCCTGCCCATTGAAGTCTATGGCGGTTCGCCGGGTTCGCCCCTTCGCGAACATTTGATTGAAGTTCGCGTCCGATGTTCGCGAACCGAAAATTTGATGTTCGCGACATCACTATTTATTACAGTATAGTAATAATCAATTTATATTACCTAAACTAATGTTATCTTCCACATTAAGTGTGCTATATCAATTGTATATCAATATACCAAATAAGTCTGTGAACTCCCAGATAAAGTGAAATTCTAATACATTTTTCTATTGTAAAGAATATAAATATTGTGATTTAGTGTTACAGTAAAGGTCAATACTAAAATAAAAAATGGAAGAAAGCTTCTAAAAAAAGAAAAAATAATTTTTGAAGATTTTTAAAGCTATTTAAAAGCTACAAAAAAGCTGAGTAAGAATAACCTTCATTAAGGCCTTTCGGATATTTGCAATCTAATGTGAATATCCATTTACTCTCCTTCTGTAATAGAATTCTATCTATATCACTTCCTCTTGGACTAATCCATAGCCTCTCATGAAAGTATTTTATATGTCTTGAGACAGGGGTATCAAGTTCCTTTTTGATGGAATACACATGCTCGAGTATTCTTCTTTTAAACTGGCGGAATGTTTTGCCTACATAGAATTTCTGACATGGACACGTCATAACGTATATAACGTGAGTACTTTCACAATTCATGAAATTCTTGATTGGATACTTTTTGCCTGTATTTACATCTTCAAAGCTCTTACTCGGCTGGATATACTGGCAGGCTCTGCAATGGCCGCATTTTAACAAGCCCTTGGTTTCTGTTAACCACGTCCTCTTTGTTTTTTTGGGGTTATAAAAGCTCTTGACTAGCGTATCCTTGATATTCTTGTTTCTTTTATACGTTATGCTAGGCTTTTCCGTAATAAAATCTCTCAATGTTTCATCTTCTCTGAGAATGTTCCAATGTTTTCGTATAATCTCTTTTATTGGTTCCCAATCGCTTCCATAGGACATCACTAGCCTTATTGTCTGGTCTTGTTCTTGAATTTTATCATTTTTCTTCTTATAGATAAGATCTTCCCTTTCACTTGCTAGTGCTTTCTTGAAGGCTCTTTTTAGAACCCGATTCGGGTCTCCTCTTTCTTTGAACCTCACTTTTTAGATCTTTAGCTTGTTTCTTGAATTCCTCTATGTTATCGCAATTTCTTTTCTAATCTATGACCCCCTGTATAATGCTGTATACAACTATATGACCCCTGTATAATACTGTATACTAAACTATGACCCCCTGTATAATGCTGTATACAACTATATGACCCCTGTATAATACTGTATACAACGGTATGACCCATGCATATTACTGTATACTAATATCTGTTCCCCTGTATAATACTGTATACAACTATATGACCCCCTGTATATTACTGTATACTAATCTATGACCCCCTGTATAATACTGTTTACAAATATATGACCCCCTTTATTATGCTGTATACTAATATATGACCCCCTGTATAATGCTGTATACAACTATATGACCCCCAGTATATTACTGTATACTAATCTATGACCCCCTGTATAATACTGTATACTAATCTATGACCCCCTATATAATATTGTATACTAATCTATGACCCCCTGCATAATACTGTTTACAAATATATGACCCCCTTTATTATGCTGTATACTAATATATGACCCCCTGTATAATACTGTATACAACTGTATGACCCCCTGTATATTACTGTATACTGACCTATGACCCCCTGTATAATACTGTTTACAACTGTATGACCCCCTGTATATTACTGTATACTAATCTATGACCCCCAGTATAATGTTGTATACAACTGTATGACCCCTTGTATATTACTGTATACTAATCTATGTACCCCTGTATAATACTGTATACAACTGTATGACCGCCTGTCTATTACTGTATACTAATCTATGACCCCCTGTATAATACTGTATACAACTGTATGACCCCCTGTATAATACAGTATACTAATTTATGACCCCCTGTATAATACTGTATACAACTATATGACCCCCTGTATAATACTGTATACTGATCTATGACCCCCTGTATAATACTTTATACAACTTTATGACCCCTGTATAATACTGTATACAACTATATGACCCCCTGTATAATACTGTATACAACTATATGACTCCTGTATATTACTGTATACTAATCTATGACCCCCTGTATAATACTGTATACAACTATACGACCCCCTGTATAATACTGTATACTAACCTATGACCCCCTTTATAATACTGTATACAACTGTATGACCCCCTGTATAATAATATACTAATCTATAACCCCCTTTATAATACTGTATACAACTATATGACCCATGTATAATACTGTATATTAATCTATGACCCCCTGTATAATACTGTATACAACCATATGACCCCTGTATAATACTGTATACAACTGTATGACACCCTGTATATTACTGTATACTAATCTATGACCCCCTGTATAATACTGTATACAACTATATGACCCCATGTATAATACTGTATACTAATCTATGACCCCCGTGTATAATACTGTATACAACTGTATGACCCCCTGTATAATAATATATACTAATATATGACCCCCTTTATAATACTGTATACAACTATATGACCCCCTGTATATTACTATATACTAATCTATGACCCCCTGTATATTCATGTTTACTAATCTATGACCCCCTGTATAATACTGTATACAACTATATGACCCCCTGTATAATACTGTATACTAATCTATGGCTCCCTGTATAATACTGTATACAACTATATGACCCCTGTATAATACTGTATACTAATCTATGACCCCCTGTATACAACTATATGACCTATATTAACAACTATATGACCCCCTGTTTAATGCTGTATTCAACTGTATGACCCCCTGTATATTACTGTATAATAATCTATGACCCCCTGTATGATACTGTATACAACTATATTTCCTTCTGTATAATACGGTATACAACTATATGACCACGGTATAATACTGTATACTAATCTAAGACCCCCTGTATAATACTGTATACAACTATATGACCCCCTGTATAATACTGTCTAGAACTATATGACCCCCTGTATAATACTGTATTCAACTATGTGACCCCTGTATATTACTGTATAAGAATCTATGACTCCTGTATAATACTGTATACAACTATATGACCCCTGTATATTACTGTATAAGAATCTATGACTCCTGTATAATACTGTATACAACAATATGACCCCCTGTATATTACTGTATACTAATCTATGGCTCCTGTATAATACTGTATACTAATATATGACCCCCTGTATAATACTGTATACAACTATATGACCACTGTATATTACTGTATACTAATCTATAACTCCTGTATAATACTGTATACTAATATATGACCCCCTGTATAATACTGTATACTAATCTATTAATCCCTGTATAATACTGTATACAACTATATGACCCCCTGTATAATACTGTATACAACTATATGACCCCCTGTATATTACTGTATACTAATCTCTGACCCCCTGTATAATACTGTATACAACTATATGACCCCCTGTATATTACTGTATACTAATCTATAACTCCTGCATAGAGATGTCGCGAATAGTTCGCCGGCGGACTGTTCCCGGCGAACATAGCATGTTCGCGTTCGCGGCGAACTGCGAACATATGCGAAATTCAACCCGCCCCCTATACTTTATCATTGAGCAAACTTTGACCCTGCAACTCACAGTCAGCAGACACATTCCAGCCAATCAGCATCATGCCCTGCCTTCCACACCCTTCTACCTCATGGACAGCAGCCATTTTGGAATCATAACTAACTTGCAGTCTTACTGAGAGGAGGCTGAGTGTAGGTGATACTGCATCAATAGGGAAAACCATAGCTAGGCTACTGTACACACTGTGCAATACAGTCCTGACGGACTCTTTTGATCTCTGCTGCAAGGACACCCCTGTGTCTCTTCCCCCCCCTTATCATCATCCTCCCCTCACCTTAGCACCCAACCCTAACACCCCTCACACTTATCCCTAACACCTAACCCTAACATCCCTCACCGTACCACCTAACCTTAACACCCCTTACACTTATCCCTAACACCCCTCACCCTAACACCTAACCCTAACACCCCTTTACACTTCTCCCTAACACCCCTCACCCTAACCCTAACACCCCTCACACTTATCCCTAACACCCCTTACCCTAACCCTAACACCCCTCACACTTATCCCTAACACCTAACCCTAACATCCCTCACCCTAACACCTAACCCTAACACCCCTTACACTTATCCCTAACCCCCTTCACCCTAACACCTAACCCTAACACCCCTCACACTTATCCCTAACACCTAACCCTAACACCTAACCCTAACACCCCTCACACTTATCCCTAACACCCCTTACCCTAACCCTAACACCCCTCACACTTATCCCTAACACCTAACCCTAACACCCCTCACACTTATCCCTAACACCCCTCACCCTAACACCTAACCCTAACACCCCTCACACTTATCCCTAACACCTAACCCTAACATCCCTCACCCTAACACCTAACCCTAACACCCCTTACACTTATCCCTAACACCTAACCCTAACATCCCTCACCCTAACACCTAACCCTAACACCCCTTACACTTATCCCTAACACCCCTCACCCTAACCCTAACACCCCTCACACTTATCTCTAACACCCCTCACCCTAACACCTAACCCTAACACCCCTCCCACTTATCCCTAACACCCCTTACACTAACACCCCTCACACTTATCCCTAACACCTAACCCTAACACCCCTCACCCTAACACCTAACCCTAATACCCCCTTACACTTATCCCTAACAGCCCTTACCCTAACACCTAACCCTAACACCCCTCACCCTAACACCTAACCCTAATACCCCCTTACCCTTATTCATAACAGCCCTTACCCTAACACCTAACCCTAACATCCCTTACCCTAACACCCATCACACTTATCCCTAACACCCCTTACCCTAACCCTAACACCCCTCACACTTATCCATAACACCCATCAACCTAACACCTAACCCTAACATTCTCACACTTATCCCTAAGACCTAACACCCCCCACACTTATCCCTAACACCCCTCACCCTAACACCTAACCCTAAAACCCCCTTACACTTATCCCTAACAGCCCTTACCCTAACACCTAACCCTAACATCCCTTACCCTAACACCCATCACACTTATCCCTAACACCCCTCACCCTAACACCCCTCACACTTAGCCCTAACACCCCTCACCCTAACACCTAACCCCCTCACCCTTATCCCTAACACCCCTGACCCTAACACCCCTCACACATCCCTGTGTCTCTTCTCCCCTTATCATCAAGGGAGGGGGAGGATGATGAGGGAGGGGGGAAGAGACACAGGGGAGGATGATGAGGGAGGGGTGAAACAGACACAGGGGAGGATGATGAGGGAGGGGGTAAAGAGATACAGGGGAGGATGATGAGGGAGGTGGGAGGATGATGAGGGAGGATGAGACACAGGGGAGGGTGATGAGGAAGGGAAGAAAGAGACACAGGGAGGATGATGAGGGAGGATGTAAAGTCATACAGGGGAGGATGATGATGGAGGGGGATGTTAGGTTATTTATGCCCTTTATGGATTAAAACCAGACTCTGCATCAACTATGTAATTTTCCGTGGGAGTTTTGACATGGATCCCCCTCCGGCATGCCAAGGTCCAGGTGTTAGTCCCCTTAAAACAACTTTTCCATCACTATTGTGGCCAGAAAGAGTCCCTGTGGGTTTTAAAATCCGCCTGCCCATTGAAGTCTATGGCGGTTCGCCGGGCTCGCCGGTTCGCGAACATTTGCGGGGGTTCGCGTTCGCGGTTCGCGAACCGAAAATTTTATGTTCGCGACATCACTATTCCTCAGGGTTCAGTATTAGATCCTTTTTAACATATTTTTTAATGACTTACTTTTCCATGTGGAAATTCTCATCAGATTGACTCTCATACTGGATTAAACTCTACAACACCAATCTGGAGAATACACCAACAAGGTACTGGGCAAAATATTTATTAATGACTTAGAAATAGGATTGGAAAGTATTGTCTTCATTTTTTGTTGATAACACTAAATTGTACAAGGTAATTAAATCAGATAATGATGTACTTTCCCTCCAAAGGCATTTGCATAAATTAGAGAAATTGGCAACTAAATGTCAGATGAGATTTAATACAAATAAATGTAAAGTTATGCATCTGGGAAGGAAAAATAGCCATTATTATTATTATTATTACTTTTATTTGTAATGCCCCAACATTTTCCATAGCGCTATACAGAGGAAAAGAACAAGGAAAAATATAAATTTTAACAAACTGCAAAAAATGGAGGGCCCTGTTTTGAGCTTAGAATCTTTGTAGAAAGTGTTATTTACCCAAAGAACGCTACAAGATTGAAAACTCTCTACTTACAATCTAAAGGGGATGGAAGAGGCAGATAAGAAATAGCTAGGGTCAGGAAGAAAGTGAAGTTTCATTAGGTAGGAGGGTATGCAAAGTTAGAATGTTTTTTCATATAGAAGGAAAAGGAAAGCATCTGAGAAAGTAATTTAGTAAGTGATCCTAGTATGTAATATGTTATCTGCCCCTAGTGGTCATATAGTATAATCTCTGAGTGGGAGGTGAGGGGCCTGTGTTAGGAGGTATGTCCCAAGAAGCCAGCAGAAGAAAGAGAGAGAGAGAGAGAGGGGAAGTGGGATTTGGACTTGCAGAAGTGTTTCTGCTTATGAGCTTTAGAAGGGGGAGGAGATAGTGAATGGAGGAATGAGAGTAGCTCATGGGAGCATAAAAGAGGAGAGGAGAGCAAGTAAGGTGAGATGGTTAGGTTGGAGACATGATGTGGAATTGTTGAGAAGAGGAGCTTGAGGAAAAGACAGGAGGTAATGAGTTAGGAAAAGGAATGAGGAATCATAGTGTAATGGATTAATTAGGTATAGTTAGCAGGTGTTGCTAATTGATCTGCTGTAGGAAATTTGAGTGACTCAATAAATCAAGAGAAACAAGGGCTGGGAAGTGATTGTAGTTCTAGAGAGAGAGAGTGGGACAGCAGCGACTGAGGCCTACCGTTAGTGTAGAGACTGAAACAGAATATGAGAAGGATGGACAAATGTTATTTCACTGATAAGAAGCAATAAAACCAGGCTTTGGGGGTGGGGGAGCAGGCAAGGTAAGGGGGGCTTCAGACAAATGCAAAGGTATAGATTTGCTTAGTAAAAGTTTCTATCTCATCAGATATTATATCACAGAAACATTCCTACAAATATTGATAATATTACATATAGTACAAGTTGAAATGGCTCCACAGTGTCTTTAGATACCTTCATCAAAACTTCAGACAGTGTATTTGATTGTAGTTCCAGAGAGAGAGTGGGAGAGCAGAGACTGAGGCCTACAGATAGTGGAGAGACTTCAGCAAAACTTCAGACAGTGTGTTTGATTGTAGTTCCAGAGAGAGAGAGTGGGAGCGCAGAGACCGAGGCCTACAGATTTTTTAAAGAAGGACAACAAAACTAATAAGGAGAAGGAGGTGCTAAGGTATGAAGAAAGACTAACCAAATTACCTTTTCTTTCTCTAGAAAAAAAGATGTCTAAGAAGGGATATGATTACCTTATATTATTATTGTTTATTTGGAACTTGCCAACATATTCCATAGTGCAATACAGGGTTAAGTTCCAGGCAAAGGCAATTAAAATATTAACAAGCCATGCAATTTATAATCTTAATATAGCAAATTTAGGGGTATCAGATATTTAACAGGATTTTGGAGTACTAGTGGACAACCACCTAGGTAACAGTGCTCAATGCCAAGCAGTAGATGCAAAGGCAAGTAAAATATTAGCATGTATTAAGATGGGTATAGAAGCAAGGGAGGTAAATATATGGAGGGCAATTTTGGGCACCACTTCATAAAAAGGACATTTGGAGCTAACATTTTTTTAGAGAAGGACAAAAAAACTAATAAGGAGAATGGAGGTGCTAAGGTATGAAGAAAGACTAACCAAATAACTTTTTTTTCTCTAGAAAAAAAGATGTCTAAGAAAGGATATGATCACCTTCTATTATTAATATTATTATTGTTTATTTGTAACGTGACAACATATTCCATAGTGCTATACAGGGTTAAGTTCCAGGCAAAGGCAATTACAATATTAACAAGCTGAAAAAACAAAAAGGACACCTATATATCCACACCTGTATGCTATCCGAGTTTTACTGGCCACAGCGAGTTTTATTGTTATAATATGCAAATGGCATATGTAAATTCCCTACAATGCGGGAGGAGCCCCGGGCTTGGCAGTAATCCCCATCCCACGCTCAAGAGGTCAACCTCTGTGCCATCCTCACACCTTCTCAGGGGTAGGGTCGGTCCTTTATCACCATTTGCCCGGGCAACTCCCCCATCCGCCACGGCGACTCCGGACGAAACCTCTAAGGAGTCGCTCCCCCCATCGCTAAGGCCCGCTGTACCCCTTCCTTAAACTTCAACATAAGCAGCTCCACGCCTATTTCCGTTCGATGTACTCCATCTTCCAAGAAAAATGCATCCGCATTAGATTCCTCCAGATCATGATGGCGCACAGATATCCATCCCATCTTTCCCAGCTTGGCCTCAGCTTGTTCACCTTCTGCCTGGCCCTGTCCAGGATACCTGGGTCCCTTGCGTTTCTCAACGCCCTCCTTTTTACCATCTCTGACCATATAACGATTATTCTTGGGAACCTCCCTCTCCAGACACTGATGTCACGCTTCATATCCCTCACCAGCCTTTTGATAGGGATGTATCCCAAGTCATTTCCTCCCACATGGAATAACACAATCTCTGGTCGACCAAAACGCTGGGTGTACGAGTCCAGCAACCCACTAGCTTGCCTCCACCTCATTCCTCTCGTACCAAACCAGCGCACTGCTCCACGCCCATTAGGTATACTCAACTGCAGACCATGCTTCGAGTTCATGGCAAAACGCTCCGCCAAGTATATGTAGGAGTGCCCTATCACCCAGAGTTGATTCCGAGGGTCTGCAATGGCATGTCAAACTTAGTAAGCAACTGAAGCCGGATGAATGTATAACTTGAAACGGCTCAATTGCCACCTTCCAATCCTCTTAAGCACCTCATCCGGAAGACCCAAGCCCGCTGCTTCCGTTGCCGCCCCTATGCGAAATGATTGAGTTCCAAATTCAGCCTCACATAATCCCAGTTTGATCAGACAACTTTTGAAGACCCTAGAGAATTGGAAGCGCGACAATGCGAGCCCGTCCAAGTTTATTAATAACGGCCCGGTCAAACCCGGCCGGCGCTGCAACAGTCGGTTCACACAGTCCACTTGGCAACAGTCCGTTCCTACCCGTCTCAGCATGATCTCTTTGACATGACCCGCCTGGTCTGTTTTGGACCTCCATAATCATAACACTACCCTGTCACCTTCCACCCATACGTCCTCCACTTGCATGCCTCCCGGGCCGTGCTTGCTAGCCGCAACCAGTTCACCTAACCTGAATGCTCCAAAGAAGGCTAGCGAAAAAGCTGTATGGAACAGCAGTGCCTCGTAGGCCGTGTGGCAAACTTCCTCCAGTGCCACAGAGATACGCAACAACAGCAAAAATGTGACGGAAATAGTTCAAGGAAGGCTAGATTCTTGGTTATTCCTGCCTCAATCCATTTTTTGAGCCATGCTGCTGCACACCATTTTTCACGGAAATATGCACCGAATCCGTGAGCCCCCGACGCGTCGGTAAACAAAGCCAGCTGGATGTTAGACAGACTACACGTGTGGATCAATGCTTTACCACTGAATGATTCCAAGAACGCCACCCACACCGACGCGTCCTCTCTTATAGATGCTGTTATCCTAGCTGCTTGATACCAACTGTAGCTAACGCGATCCGACGACAAAAAATTCTTCCCATGGGAATGATTCTACATGCAAACGCGAGCTTCCCAAGAATAGACTGAAGCCGCCGAAGGGACACCCTCCTCGCACCTACAAGCGCCGCCAACTCGCCTCTTAAATCGATGACTTTTTCCATTGGTAAACTGCAGTCCATCGTCAGGGAAGTTATCAATTTATCAAGATGCCCAAGAAGCTAAGGCAGTTGGTTGTACCCTCAGTCTTCTGGTCTGCAAGCGGAACCCTAAAGGAATGCGCCACCCTGGAGAACATAGCCAGCAGATGCGCACACACCTCTTGTCCCCCTGGACCCACGAACAGGAAGTCGTCCAAATAATGCACCATGCTATCACATCCTGATTCCTGGACCGATACCCACTGCAGGAAACTGCTGAAAGTCTCAAAGTAAGCGCACGACACAGAACAGTCCATGGGTCCACGAAATAGCTGTTCCCTAAGCTACAGCCTAACAGCCAGTGACTGGACGGGTGAACTGGTAGCAAATGAAACGCCGACTCTATGTCAACCTTCACCAAGAGAGCCCCAATGCCCTCCCTTCGAACTATCTCTGTTGCCGAGTCAAATGACGCGTATGAAACTGACGACAGATTCTTGTCGATACCATCGTTGACTGATTGACCGTTCGGGTATGATAGGTGATGTATTAGCCTAAAGTTTCCATGTTCTTTCTTCGGCACCACACCCAAAGGGGATATCCGTAAACAAGGTATAGGTGGTTCTGCAAACGGGCCTGCCATCCTGCCCAACTTAACTTCTTTTCCAATTTTTTCTTCTGCTACACCAGGAAACTCGGCCACTGATTTTAGGTTCGCGGGCTGTGCGGTAAAACATTGATCCACCTTGGACGGAATTATAAAACCCTCACGAAAACCGTCGATCAGCAGCCTTGCTGCTTGCCCCTTTCCAGAGACCTTACAGTAGCGTCTTAGCCATGGCAGCATTGCGTCCAGTGATACCGGCATCGTTCCCTTTTCCAGAGGGCTCACCCTGTCTGCCGGTTTCCTTTGGTTTTCCACATCTAAGCACTGAGTGCTCACCTCCGCAGCCGGATCAAACGTGCCTATATCTACAGTTGGGCACCCACTTGCAAACCCCTTCATTGAAGGAGTAGCATGCTCGCCTGATTGCTCCACCCGGCGTGGCGCCCCACCTCAAAAGGGCGCCACCACCCGCATGGGGGTCATTTCATTCAGCCAGTGCACAACGGCCTTGTCACTCCACAACATCCCTGGTCTCGTGGCCATACACTGACGAAAGCTTTCGTCATACCTCCACAAAGCCATACCGCCATAGGTGCGGTACGCCCCCCGTATCTCGTCGAGGTAAATGAATAGCGCTGAACACTGCTCTGGAAACCTCTCGCCGATAACACACGCCAGGATCGAAAATGCCTGCAGCCAGTTCTCAAACGTCTTAGGAATCTTCCTGAAGCCTTTTCGCTCTGGCTCGCCCAACACCGGTCCTCTGTCTTGGGTATCCGTGAATCTTGATGAGGGTGCAATGAGAATATTTCGATAAATTCCCTCTTCCAAATCCGCTCCTTTACTTCCACCGGCAGGTGAGCACCTAAGCTATCCAAGCTGCTAACCGTCGACTTAACTGAGCTGTCAGATATCTTGACTGCGCCTGGCGCTGCTACCGGTTCTGCCGGTGAAGGCGGTAAGACTAACCCTGAAGCACTAGCCGCCCGGGAGGCACAACTCTTCTCTTTTGCTACAGTACCTTGTCCTCCCCAAGCCTGCCTTGCCAAACCCGACACCCATTCTCCTAAATCTTCATTGTTCAGGTTAACATCATGTGACCTCAAGAATCCCTTTAACCCAGCCAAAAATGTCTGTGACTGTACGTCCCTGTCACTACCAGTGTAGCCCAAAGTGGGTGTCTCACCTGTATCATCCATGGCTGGCTCTTGACGTGGCCTCTGTTTGGCTGGACTGTTCCTGTCTCAGGATCTCGGTCGCCTGCTCTTCATGCTAGTGGCACATGATTCCCTCTCCAAACTGGAGTCTGCCCTGACGCGGCGATAAGACCTGCGGCTATGAGAGCGAGATATGCCCATTGATGATCTGTCAAGGCAAAAAGAACCATGTGAGGGCTGTCCTTGCCTGCCATACCTGTCGTCCAGTTGGAATACGGTAAGGACAGCCTAATTAAAGGACTGTCGGCTCTAACCTCCCGCACAGCTCTACCATCTTTTTTTGAAGCCCCTGTCAGTCCTCTGGTGTTACTAATTAGGTCCTCTATGGCCGCGGCCCCCCCGGCTGGGTAACCAACCGTCAATGCTTTCCGCATTCGTGGCTGAGCGGCCTGCTTCTTTCCGACTCTGATGGAAGATAAAGAAAGAGGGCTGTACCTTGCTGTTGGCTTCCTTGTTCTCACGGGACGTGGGGATCGCCTTGCTTCATCTCTCCTCATGGTCTCCGCAACCATCTCTTTTTCTACTTTGTTTCTTTTCTTTCTCAGCTGCGGCCATAGGCATGGCGGCAAGCTCTACGAATTCAAGGTTGGCACGTTAACACCACTCCCGCTTCCCTCTAGCCCAACTCCAGGTTGGGGTGTCGGAGCCCTGGTGGCACTCCTTTTAATGTTACCCCTCTGGTTCCTATGATCCCTAGACTCGCTCTGCGGTGGCTGCATGGATAAAGAACCCCCGCTAGAGCGCCATGGGAATTCGTTCTGAGTGTCCCTGGCTGGCCTAGAGCCACTGCCGGTAGCATGGCTATGTCTGGATCTCCTTACCTCCTCTCTTGGCTGGTTCTGAGGCCTAGAAAGCCCCTGCGTGACTCTATGGGGAGGAATGCCGCCCTCAATACTCTTGGGGGAAACAACCACCACCGACTGCTCCCCCGCAGATAAAGGGGGTTCTTCTCCTTCAATAGAGTACGCCGCAGGTGCTGCAGCAGCCTGTCCACAGCCCAGACAGTCTTCCAACCATCTCACCCCATGGCTGATGGCTCTGGACCGCACCTCCGCCAAGATACGCTCTAAACCCACTGACTCCCCCACATCCATACCCACAGACAAAACAGGACAATGTGAGGTGAAAATGAAAAACACACAAACCAAGACAATGAGAGGTGAAAATGAAAACACAGAACACACACAGACACCACACTCCCACAAGGCAAACACCTAGGAATGCCACAACAAAAGTACAACAGAAAAGATAAGGGGCAGACCAAAAAGAAAAGAAACCCCCCTTTTAAAGGAGAAGAAAGAAGACCCCACAACCTACAACCCTACCCTACACTACCCTACAGTGCATTTATGAATATGCACACAAAACCCAGCACTCTGTTAACAATTCGGCTGCTCCTCTCTCCTGCTGTTGCCTGGTTCCCTGCTGGCCGCGGAGTGAAGTTAAAATGGCGCCCACGCTTTTTAAGGGGGCGGAGCCACCACACCTCTCGTGCGAAGCCTGGCCAATCCCTTCCCCCCCCCCCCCCGCTTCCTCCACCGGCACTTGATCCTACCCTGTCAAGGGACCCCCGCTGCAGATACCAGCACGCTGGTTCCGCCACGGGGGTCCTTCATTTTGTAAGTCCTGCTTTCTTTAGCAAAGTGTTACAGCCTACGGTGCTCATCTTCACCAGTGCAGTGAGCGCCTTCAGGGCTCACTGCCTAAGCCGTGCAGGTTCGTAGGGATGAGCGACTATGGCCCTCATCTCCACCAGTGCAATGAGCTCCTTCAGTGCTCCTTGCCAGCGACTACGGCCCTCGCTTCATTAGTGCTGACTTTCAGTGTATCACTGCTGTAGAGAGGTGAGGCAGTCAGATTGATTTATGATGGGATGGTGACATCATAATATTTTGATGTAGATTAACTACACAATTGTGATTACCAATTAATTGATATACCTACCCTGCGTCATTTTCTCTGTCTCTCTCTCTCTATATATATATATATTTGTCTCTCTGTCACTCCTCTAGTTTCTTTTCTGACTTTTCCTCTCCATGAACTCTCTCTCACGCGCAGCCCACTCTCATCCCTCTTTGCTCCTCTTTCTCTCTTGTATATGTGACACACATACACACACACATATTCCTCACCTGCACAGAGTATAGAGAGAAGCATGAGCTTGACAATATCTCCCAATGCCAGCGTTTTTCCCTTCTCATGGGTTGTTTGCACTGGCGGCTGGTGAACTTTTAAGTTGGAGGGGCGCCAGAGCAAGACTTGGCTCCTCCCCGTACACAGATCCCACCTATTTTTAAACCCCTCCCTTGTTGTCATATTGACCTTTATTTGCCCCCCCCAATGACTTTATACTTGCCACGCCCATTGAAATAGACTCCACCTACTGACTTTTTAATACTGTTTAAAAATTCTAGAATCTTGGGATTCAGGCAAATAATAACATTTCTCTTCTGCATGAATGTAATGACACTCACCAACAGTTGACTCTCCTTCTCTGGGTGTCTTCAAGTGTAGTAGTCCAAAATATTCTGCAGCCGCAGAGTGTTTGGACCTGAGCGTGATATAAAACAAGCAAACAAATCAGTGAGTGCAAGACCCCAACCATACTTAAAAACACTTATGAAACCAAGCAAGACTATCTAGGCCCCAACCATACCTAAAAAAACATCACATATATAGTTGTGAGCATACGAATGTTGCTAACACTCGCAAGAACTGCGTCCCTCGCAAAGCGAGGTATGCAGTTCGCTCCGCTAATGCGGACCCTCGCGACCTTTTGCAGAAGGTGGAGTCTCCAACGTCGGCTGTGTTTTTTTTTTGTAGGGGGGTTGGTTCTAATGTATTTTTTTATTTTCTGTAATGTTCCTTTTTTTATTTTTTGTGACTTAGGTTTTTTTTTCTGTAATGTACAGTTTTTATTTTTGGTCATTTTAGGTTTTTTTATTTTATGTAATGTAGATTTTTGATTTTTGATGACTTTAGTTTTTTTGATTTCTGTAATTACAGTGGTGGGGGTTAATAGGGGGTAGGTAGTGTAGGTGTTAATAGGTTAGTGCAGAGCGTGTTTAGTTGATATTTAATGTTTTATTGGGGGGGTATAGTGCAGTGTAGTGTTTATACTTAGTGTCATGATGGTCCTTGAGAACCGTCATGGCACTTATGTGGTTAATGTTGGGTTGTAACAGGCCCATAATGGTCATAATATACCCTCATGGGACTGATGGGGTTAAATAGAGGCTTATGAGGGTCTGGATAGACCCCCATAAGTGACCGGGTTAAAATGGTGTAGTGCTTACACTTATGGTGTTAGTACATGTGTTCATTAGTGTGTTAGAGGGGTCTATATAGTTGAGGCACACAGAACACTCACATTGTGTGACAAACAGCATTTCTACACTTTCTTTTATTGACCGTCATTTTTTGACTGGCAAGTCGCTAGTCACATATTATAATTGCCTAACTGCGATTCGTCGTCACGCTTCAGACGAATCGCAGTTTGACATTGATAAACTGCTGCGCATTGCGCAGAGCGCGGGGCAAGCGGCGCTTGCGCGCAGCGCGGCTGGGGAAGAGGGGGGGTAGAGGCACAGAGGGAGAGTGGGGAAGAGGAGAGGGAGAGTGGAGAAGAGGGGGGGAAGAGTGGGGAAGAGAGGCACAGAGGGAGAGTGGGGAAGAGGGAGAGTGGGGAAGAGGGGGGGGAGAGGCACGGCACAGAGGGAGAGTGGGGAAGAGGCACAGAGGGAGAGTGGGGAAGAGACACAGAGGGAGGGGTGAGAGACACAGAGGGATAGGTGGGAAAGAGACGCAGGGGAGGTAGAGGAGGGGGAAAAGACACACGGGAGGGAGAACAGGGGGAAGATACACATGGGAGGGAAATGGGGGGGGGGGGGAGAGGGGAACAGACACAGGGGGAAAGAGACACAGGCCAGGGGGGAACAGGCACAGAGGGAGAGGGGGGAAGAGGCACAGAGGGAGAGGGGGGAAGAGACACAGGGGGGAGAGATACAGTGGGTGAGGGAGGAAGAGATAGAGGGAAAGGGGGGAAGAGGTACAGAGAGAGGGGGAAAGAGGCACAGAGGGGTGGTGGACAGAGGAAGGGGTGAAGAGACAGTGGCGAGACACACAGAGAGAGGCGGGGGAAGAGGCACAGAGGGAGAGGGTGGAAGACACAGAGTGGGGAGAGACACAGAGGGTGAGGGGGAAGAGACAGGGAGGAAGAGGCACAGAAAGAGGAGGGGGAAGAGACACAGGGGAGTGAGAGGAGGGGGAAGAGACACAGGGGAGAGAGTGTAGGGGGGAAGATACACAAGGGAGGGAAATGGAGACACGAGGAAGGCCGGAACAGACACAGGGGGAAGGGGAAAGAGACACAGGCCAGGGGGGAACAGACACAGGGGAGGGTTGGGGGAGACACAGGGGGGGAAGAGATGCATGGGAGGGGGAAGGGGAAAGGAGACACCGGGCTAGGGGTTTAGAGACACGGGAGGGAGAGGGAGGTAGAAACACAGGGAGGTAGACGAGGTGGAAGGAGACACAAGGGAGGGAGAGGAGGGGGGAAATAAGACACGAGGGAGGAAGTAGACAGAGGGAGAGACTCGCAATGAGCTCCAAAGGGGCTCATCACAAGGCCAGTAAAGTAGAGGGGGAGAGGCTTACATTGTGTGGCAAACAGCATTGCCAGGCTTCAGTTTTTATTGCCGTCATTTTTGACGGGCAAGTCGCTAGTATTATATAAAGCAGGAATATATAGGCCCCAACCGGACCTTAAAAACCCACATTACACCTAGCGGAACCATATAGGCCCCAATCATATTTACATTATCCTAATAGTTCCTCCATTTGCAAGCTCTGACAAAACATTAAGCTTTGATAAAGTTTTGCCTTTCAAATCCAAGATGGCCACTGCATTGGGTCCATTATGTTCATTACTTACACATAAAGTTTTTCATTTCACCATTTTTTGCCTTCCACACATTCCCCATACACATACAAGTGAAAACGCAATGACATCATCACGTTATGCAACGCGACATGCTCCTTTTCTAGTGAAATGCAGAAGTTATTCAGGCCTTAAATAGGCCCAAACCTAGACAATATTTACCCCAGAGGAAGCGCAGTTTAAGAGCGAAACGGCACCGTCGGGACATGGGGAGAGAGATGTGCAGAGATTACCCAATGGTGGACATGATGTGTCAGGCGCTGTGATAGCAAAAAAACAGCAAGTATTGAGCAACTGGTCATTTACTGTCTGTTTATATATACATATCTGTGTATTTTGCCATCCAGTAAAACCATTACCACAGGTTTAATGATGGAGAGTATATGGGCAATACACTATATGTGATCATTACTTTTCAGTAATCTATTCTTGCCAAATATCAGCTCCCTGCTTGCATCATTTATTGTGAATCTTAGTATTCAGTATATTGTATCTCTGCACATCATCCCTCTCCTTTCTTTTTCTTATTTTTTGCTTTTTAAATTATTCTGTGTGATTTGTCATGTTTTAAGTCTTTACATCCCTGTATTACTCCATAAGAAATGTTGGAGTAATCCAATAATCCAATGATTAACAGTTTTACTGCCATATGAGGATTATACTGTAAGTAAACATCAATATAAGATTACATCTTCTATTATATCTCCTATTACTTATTGTCCATATTTATGCATACATCAGAAATCAATGATTTCTTCATCCTCTCATGTCATTTGTTTAGAGATTGGGATGATTTTTTGACTTATTATTCATGATCACACATTACGGTATTTTTTTATATTTTAAAAATCTAATTCCCTTATTACAATCTATACCCTTACATAGGCCCCAACCAGACCTTAAAAACCCACATTACACCAAGCGGAACCATATAGGCCCCAACCGAAACGTAAAACCCCACATTACACCAAGCAAGACCATATAGGCTCCAACTGGACCTTTAAAACATTAAAATACCAAGCGGAACTATATAGGCCCCAACCGGACCTTTCAAACCTTAAAATACCAAGCGGGACCATATAGGCCTCAACTGGACCTTAAAAACCCACATTACACCAAGCGGGACCATATAGGCCCAAACCGGACCTTAAAACCCCACATTATTCCAAGCCGGACCATATACCCTCAAACCGGACCTTAAAAACCCACATTACACCAATCGGTACCATTGCGAACCTCTCCCCCCCTCTACTTCACTGGCCTTGCGATGAGCACCTTTGGCACTCAGCACGGGCCTCGCAATGAACTCCCTCCTCTGTGTCTCTTCGCCCCCTCCTCTGTGTCTCTTCCCACCTCCTCCCCCTCCCCTGTGTCTCTTCCCCCTCCTTCCCTTGTGTTTCCTTCGCCCTCTTTTCCGTCCTCTGTGTCTCTTCTCCCCTCCTCTACCTCCTCTGTGGCTCTTCCCCCCTCCTCTCCCTCCCCTGTGTCTCTTCCCCCCTCTGTGTCTCTCCCCCTCCCACGTGTTTCCTTCCCCCATCTCCCTCCCCTGTGTCTCTTCTCCCCTCTGTGTCTCTCCTCCTCTCCCTCATCTTTGTCTCCCCCCTCCTCGCCCTTCCCTGTGTCTCTTCCCCCTCCCTTGTGTTTCCTTCCCCCATCTTCCCCCCTCTGTGTCTCTTCCCCGTCTCCCCCCTCCTCTGTGTCTTCCCCCTCCCACCCCTGTGTCTCTTCCCCCTCTGTGTCTCTCCCATCTCCTCTCCCTCCCCTGTCTCTTCCCCCCTCTGTGTCTCTCCCCCTCCTCTCCCTCACCTGTGTCTCTCCCCCCTCCTCTGCCTTCCCTGTGTCTCTTTCCCCCTCCCTCCCTTGTGTTTCCTTCCCTCATCTTACCCCCCTCTCCCTCCCCTGTGTCTATAGGAATATAATTTAGTGTACACAAGTCTCCACCATACAGAGTACAGAGACAGATAACACATACACATGATATATATATATATATATATATATATATATATATATATATATATATATATATATATATATATATATAAGAAATGGGGGGGGGGGTTGCTGGTGGAGCAGTGTGTTAGAACTCTGGGCTTCAACAGCTATTGACCTGGGTTTTAGTCCAAGTCAGTTCCATTGAAGAAGGAAATGGCAACCCACTCCAGGATCACTGCCTGTGCAAACTTACTTGGTTGATGAGATCAGCACAGAAGAATCTAGTCAGTATAAAGTGGGGAGTGTTTGGGATAATTTGCTTTATATAAAGCCTTCCTGATGTAATATCATAACAATAAGCCTCATAGGCTCAGGGGCAGTCAGAGGGGATGTTCATAGCAACCAGACAGCCTGCAGCACTGATTGGTTGATGCTACAAGCTGTAAGTCAGGACAATTGATACAATTGTAGCAAAGTGAATTAATATTCACCCAAGTTGGAGTGTTACAGCCCAATGCTCAAACAGTAATATGATCTTGCAGAGCTGCACTAGGGAGAGAGACCAGGCAAGGGGGAAGGCACACAAAGGGTTAATTTAAAGTGATATGTGCATGCTTTTAACAAAAGCATATGAGAGAAGACATGAAAGCTGATATAATTAAATTGTACTATCTACATAAATTTAAAATACAATATTAAAGTGATTGATAATTTTTTTGGGGGCGCCTGCCCATTTGCCCCTATGCACCAGCCACCCTGGTTGTTTGGAGTTCTTAGACCACTGCGCTTCACCATTCCTCCTAGATTCCCTATCTCTTCCTCTTGTGTTTTCATCTCCTATTCTCTTGTATCCAATTGATTCCCCTGTGTCTCCCATCTCTTTCTCTACTCTATCTCCCATCTCTTCCTCTCATGTAAAAGCAAATGGGGGCTAGTGTTGCATCTCTTGTTATCCTTTATCTCTCACCTCTTTCTCTCATGTATCCTCATTTCCCCTTCTCTTGTAACATCCATCTTTTCCTCTCATGTATCCCCATCTCCTCTTCTCTTATATCTCCCATTCTTTCCTTTCCCTTATATCTTATATGTCATCTCTTCCTCTTCATTATACCCCAATATGACAAGCATTAACAACTAGCTAGCCACAAAGCACTATGGGATACTTGTGATGACATAAGAAGTAGCTCACAAACCATTTCATTCTGAGAACAAGACACCAGACGCCATGGTTGTAAAGCCATCAGGGTTTCCAAGATGGTGCTTAGATTGGTTTACTAGATTTTATTTAGAAGTAATGATTGACAATGTGGGAGGACTTGAAAATCTTTTCTGTAGAGGTCCAATACATGTTTGCCAGCGGAGGGCTTGTTGCCATGAAGTAGAGCCAGAAACTCCCACAAGTTGCCTAAGCTAAGACTTCTTTTTGCTAAGGCAAACCCCAAGGAAGATTGTTGCATAGCAAGTGTCTCATGGCTCCTCCTGCACCACATAAATATGTCCATGCTCCCTGGATTTGCAGGAATGATTAGAATGAGAGTGTTATATTTTGTTTGTGTATTGTACTGTAATGTTTTATTTACTTTGTCTGTACTGTGACTTTATGTCCTCTTAAACTCCATTTACAGTGTCTTGCTAAAGTATTCACCCCCCCATGGCATTTTCCGTGTTTTGTTGCCTCACAACCTGGAATTAACATGGATTGTTTGAGGATTTGCATCATTTAATATACAGAATATGCCCACAACTTTGAAGTCATTTTTTTTATTTTTTTATTGTGAAGCAAACAACAAATAGGACAAAATAACAGAAAAAGTCAATGTGCATAACTATTCACCCCCCTAAAGTCAATACTTTGTAGAGCCACCTTTTGCAGCAAGTCTCTATGAGCTTGCCACATCTTACCACTGGGATTTTTCCTCCTTGCAAAACTGCTCCAGCTCCTTCAAGTTGGATGGTTTGCGCTTGTGAACAGCAATCTTTAAGTCTGAGCACAGATTTTCTATTGGATTGAGGTCTGGGCTTTGACTCTGCCATTCCAACACATTTACATGTTTCCCCTTAAACCACTCAAGTGTTGCTTTAGCAGTGTGTTTGGGGTCATTGTCCTGCTGGAAGGGGAACCTCCGTCCTAGCCTCAAATCACACACAGAGTGGTACAGGTTTTGCTCAAGAATATCCCTGTATTTAGCACCATCCATCTTTCCCCCAACTCTGACCAGTTTCCCAGTCCCGGCTACTGAAAAACATCCCCACAGCATGATGCTGCCACCGCCATGTTTCACGTGCCATTTTGTTTTTTTGCTGAAAGTAATGTCTTTCTTCTGGCCACTCTGCCATAAAGCCCAACTCTATGGAGCGTACGGCTTATTGTCGTCCTATGTACAGATACTCCAGTCTCTGCTGTGGATCTCTGCAGCTCCTCCAGGGTTACCTTAGGTCTCTGTGTTGCCTCTCTGATTAATGCCCTCCTTGCCCGGTCCATGAGTTTTGGTGGGCAGCCGTCTCTTGGCAGGTTTGCTTTTTCCATTTGGTTATCATAGATTTGATGGGGATCATCAAAGATTTGGATATTTTTTTATGACCTAACCCTGACTTGTACTTCTCAACAACATTGTCCCTTACTTGTTTGGAGAGTTCCTTGGTCTTCATGGCAGTGTTTGGTTAGTGGTGCCTCTTGCTTAGGTGTTGCAGCCTCTGGGGCCTTTCAAAAAAGGTGTGCATATGTAATGACAGATCATGTGACACTTAGATTGCACACAGGTGGACACTAATTATGTGACTTCTGAAGGTAATTGGTTGCACCAGAGCTTTTTCTGGGCTTCATAACAAAGGGAATGAATACATACGCACATGCTCATTTTCTGTTCTCTATTTCTAAAAATTAGTTTTATGTATGTATTTTTCTAATTTTACTTCACCAACTTAGACTATTGTGTTCTGATCCATCACATAAAATTCAGATTAACAAAATATTGAACTTAAGGCTGTAATGTAACAAAATAGGTAAAAAATCAAGTGGGGTGAATACTTTTGCAAGGCACTGTAAATAACTATTTTTCTGGTTGATTAAGATACCATGAGATACTTATTGAGATAACAATACCATTACACTGTTACCAGTTTGGGCATCTTGCTTTGTGTATTTAAGCAGATTATTGTAGAATTTTTATCAGTGTTTTTCTATTTTATTTTATCTTTATATTTTGAATATAATTTTCTGGGCAGAGCGTACCCAGTGTTTTGTTACACCAATATCTTCATCCCATCTCCCATCTTATCCTGTCATGTATCTCCAGCTCTTCCTCTTCTTCTCCATCTTTTCCTCTTATGCATCTTTCTCTTCTGTATCTACATTTATTTCAAGATCACTATTAAGAAGGAATCTTCCTGTTCTTTCTTAGGGGTCTTCAGTAGTCTCTAAGGTGTGTATTTAGCTAGACTTCAGGAGTACACACATTCAGGGGGGAATAACACATGGCAATATATAAGTGTCTCAGGTAGTAAGTGTTCCCCTATCTGTACCACATGTGTACTATTGGTTGTGTTTCCTTGTGTATGATGACTTGATTTGTGACTCTAATGAATCATCTGCATTTGATTCTCATTGTTTGACCGTTCTGTGGGTCACTTCTGTTATGTGACCCTCATGATCCCCCCAGTCCAAGACCCCATATTCAGTTGTTACCTCTTCTTCGATCTCAAGCCGCTGTTATTTTCAGTTGATCACTTAGTTGGATGGTATGTTGAAGCCAACCAGAATAGGAAAACTCCAAGATCCATAGCAAAAAATTATCGTCATAAAGAGTCTTCCTCAGAGGGGCTTTCAGCACCCTAACAATACTCAGTACACAATATAAAATACCCATGTATAGCATGTTTGCACTGTTAATATTATGGGTGAACACAATGTATGTTTAAATATAATTTTACCACACCGCAGGTTACATCTAGTGCACAAGGTATGTAGATATGACCATTTATTTAGTTATTTCATATGACAGATTTGATTGTGTTCATAGGTTTGTTCTACACAAATATTAATATTTGATTGTTCCAAAAATGTACGTAACATATATAATTCCATAGAAGTGGGTGTATAAATACTTATAATTAATGTATGTGTAATTCACTAATAAATAAGCTAACAGCATTAACAAGACCACATGTTGTCACATTTGTATTAACACCAGATCATCCGATATCTACCCCTGGCTGCTATTTCTTCTCTGCATTTGACATACTGTCTCCCTTCTTCCATGGCACTAAAATCTTTAAATCTATCAGCAGTAATGCTTGCTCTCTAAAATGATCCCACCCAATAACGTGCTGCACTTTCCACCACTGATCTCCCACCTCCTGTGTCACTTTTGTGGTGCTCCTCAACCCCTCAATCTATCAGTCTTTTCTCTGCACTTATCCAATCACATGTCCTACCTTCTGTCTCCACTTTGTGATGCTCTTACTCCTTGTGCTCTATCTGGTAGCACGACTTAAGCGCGCATGCCAAATGCACACCGACGCATGCGCACACAGACAAAAGCGCTCCTGTCAATAGCGCGCCCGACATCCGCGCGCATGCGTTCAGGTAAGGTGGGTTGGTGGGCTTAGGCTTGTTAGGTTGACAGGTTTTAGTGTTAGGGGACTAAGGGTAAGGGTTAGGCTGTGGGGTGTAAGGGTTAGGGTTAGGCTGTGGGATGTAAGGGTTAGGGTTAGGCTGCGGGTTAGGGTTATAAGGGTTTCTGGTGTTAGGCCATAGCACTTGCGCCCTTTCGTTGGTGCCCATTTGTCGTCCACTTTACAACTGTGCGTTGCTGTCGGCGCGCTGTTGTTGGTGCGCATTTGGCATTTGCGCTAAAGTACGTGCAGCTCTATCCTCTATCTCTTATCTTCAGCCTTTAGTCTGTTACGATAATCAATTGTCATATGTCTGAGCATGACTCCTCCATTCTAACTCATCCTGCAACTTAATTCACTGTTGGACTTTCGGTGCATGCTCTCCAGTCTTCCCTAGGTGAGGCACTTTCACTTTCCACCTATGCCTGCTTCTGTTTTTTTTGCAGTGATGACCCCTTCCATACCGCCCATAGCTCCTCTGTCTCCCCATGTCACAGAAGCGAGTCATGGGCAGAAATCAGAGAAGGACGTCTGTATGAGATAAGTGGAGAGCTGTGGAACAAAGCAGAGAGCAGAGATAAGAGACAGAGCAAAAACCAAGGACATGGATGGAAGTTCACTCCATGCGCAGATCTTAATAGTAATGGGATGAATTAATTATGAGCAGAAAATGAAGCTTGAGCTCAGCAACAATCTCCAACATAAAGTGCATTAGTCTCTCGTTTAGTGCTCCATGCTGCTTTACCTCTCTGAATTTGGAGTGAAGGGGAGTGTGCACTCAACAGGCCCCACACCACAGCAGCCCTCCTTATCTGCTATCTCTTCCTTCCTGTAGTTTGGATGTACCACACCTTCCAATCCCTCAGTTGTCCCCATTGGTTTGTAGCTGGTGAGGAGTATAGATAAGCAAAATAGTACAAATGGGCGCTGTACATTCTCGGTAGACGTTATAGGTTTATAACTTCTGCTCATTGTTTCTGTGCACTTTTAGTTTTTCCCTTACTAAGGCAATTGTGTAATAGTGTTGAAACCTGATCATTAAAATGGGGATGGGTATCACAATTGTCATGATGCCACTAATAGCAGCAAAACTTGATATGACTTTGCCAAATGTAGTCATTGGAATGAAATCTCCATACCCCACCGTGGTCAGTGTAATGAGAGCCCACCAGCAACATGAGTAAATGTCGTAAAAGTAATCATTATGGTATCTATGCAAATCTGCATTGGTCCATTCTGCATAGAAGACCAATGCAGCAAAAAATAGCGTCTCAAAGCCCAGAACAAGTAACAGTATGAAGATCTCTTTCATTGTTCCTCTGAGAGTCCCAGCAAGAACTCTCAGAATGAGGCTTCCTTCAATAAGCCTGAAGATCCTGACCAATTTTATGATATAGACTACTCGGAAGAATCCCAGGACCTTCCACACAACGTCAGTCTGGGAAACATTTCCTTTTGCCAAAAGCTCTACAAATATTGGGAAAAGGGACAGAAAATCAATCACATTCAGGAAGGTTCTAACAAAAGTTTTTTTGTCTGGACAGAAGATGAAACGAATGCAGAATTCAAAAATGAACCAGAGGACACAAACAAGCTCCAGATACAGCAAATAGGAAACCGTCTGATGAACAAGTACCCTCTCCAGAGACCAGTTTTCACAAAGTGGCAGGGTTTGGTTTGTCATGTAGATATAATGCTGTTTGGCTTCTTCAAAGAAGATCACAATGGCTCCAATAGTGAACAGGAGTGAGACAGCAGTGATGCACTGTAACAGAAGATAATGTGAGTTATATCATTGAATGGACACCTGGTAATCCTCTAGTGTATGACGAGACTTTGGAAACAGATAAGAATAATTTGTCTTAGTTATAGAGTGTGGTCAAGAACGTTATTTATGATGTATATTCCAATGCTTTTGTTAAACCTTAATCAGTATTACTTCTGACATAATAAAGAGAGGTGCAACTCTCCAAAGCTGTCACTCTAACCAATATGTTTGTGCAAAAAAAAAGTATCACTATAAACTGCAATACTCGGATTATTCATCTAGATTTTATATATATATATATATATATATATATATATATATATATATATATATATATATATATATTGTGACATTTTGATTCCCCATGGGGATGGTGCCAGGTACAGAAGGATGAAGAGTTCTTGATAGGAGTGACAGAGTTAAACTCCTGGAGAACTCCTAATTGGCCCCAGCTGAAGCTTCACTTTAAAGCCTGGAAAGCAGACATGGGAAGGGCTGCTGATGAGGCTCTGGCCTAAGGGCTGTGAGCTGTGTGTGAAGCTGCAGTCTGTTTGGAGAAGCTGGAAAAGAGAACCATAGACTGCTCAGCTGCTGTTGGATCCTGAGAGCATGGATAAGCTCTGAAGTAAGACAGTAAGAAAGACTGCTTATAATATTGATTGAAATACAGAGAGACACTAGCACGTGAGTAAGGATTGCCTGGAGTGTACAGCCAGCATCAGAACAAGAGACGCTGAGGATTTCAGCGTGATCTGGGAGGAGAAAGAGACAGAGCTCCTGAACAGGACCTGGCAGGACTTACAGAGTAGCACGGGAAGCTGCCATCAGAGGACTGTTTGCTCTAAGAGGAGAGGACCTGCAGAGGGATAAAGCTGGGAGAGAGAGACTGGACTTAAAGGGACCACCCCTCTGTGTGAAAGGGTATTTTTTTACCTGCAGACCGAGAAGCGGTCTCACGGCTAGTCAAGGTGTTCCTGCAAATAAGTAAGCCCGTTTATTTAGATTTTTCTTTTCATGCTGAAATTAAGCTATTGTTTGTTTTGTAAGACTTTATTAAAAGCAAAGATAACGTATATGGTGACTCAGCTGTTTATGTGGAAATCACAGGAGCAACCGGTAGCCAAAGGCTGGCCCTGTTACACTGGTGTCAGAAGTGGGGCTCAAAGTGTCTGAGTTTAAGAGGACAGCCCGCGCCCCTGAAGATGGAGGAGGCAATTAAATTATTAGCCGCCGCTGCAGCACAGCGAGTAATGAACATGCAGCAGGCAGAAATGAACAGAGTACTGGCTGCTAAGTTTGGTCAGAGCCAGTCAGAGAAGAGAGAAATGATTGCAGAGGACAGCGTCCAAGCCGCAAAAGAGGAAGATAAAGGTTTTGGAGAGGCTTCTGCAAGATTAAGAGAGGCCACCGAGAAATGGCAGAGACAAATGGAAGTGGACAGAGTCCATCTGAGAGAAATACAGAAAGTACAGCCACTGATTGCTGAAAGTAACACTGTGGCTCCAATCTCAAGAGGAAGCATTAATTCAGATTGCTTCTTAAAGAAATGAACCAGGCATGGGCTGTTGAAGTTGCCCTGAAAGAGGCTGCTGCATGTCTGAAAGAAGCTGTAGCTGCTCAACAAGAGAGCAACAGAAAAGGGG